>FR990052.1:22934438-24134438 GCA_905404095.1 Glaucopsyche alexis
ACCATTTTCAGAAGTTCACATATCTTGCGTGATTAAAACCAAAGGAGTGGTGTTTTAAACTTATACGGATTGTAACCACACAAACCATTCTTTTTTTTTTTTTTTGATCGCGTCTGTCTTAAGCAGCGACTATACAGCCTAATTACTTGCTTATGCTGTGTGGTCACTGGTCTTGAGAATCTTGGGATTATTATTATATCACAATTTGAATTAATGGTGTTGTTTAATGTAATGGAGAAGTAAGTACAAAATAATAATATGTAAGTTAACAGAAATATTCAAGGGGGCCTCCCATACAACAAACATGTTTTTTACCGTTTTGTACGGAACCCTTCGTGCGAACGTACCATATTTAGGATACTTTCATCAAAATAACGATTCCGACTCTCCCACCAAGGGTTCCGTATAAATAATGTATCATAAATACTTAGTTGAGGAATCTCACAGTTTACTTTACTTTATAAGTTAACATACTTTTCTCACCCAAAATCAATTTTTGAAAATTGTGTCTGTTTGTTCCGGCTAATCTTTGAAACAGCCGGACCAATTTTAAACAGATTCGCCTTCGATTCGTAATCTTGTGGAAACCGTACATTTTTCCGCGATACCGAGTCTATGTCCGTGGTCTACTCTATATCTCTGCAAAATTTCACCAAAATCGGTCCAATAGTTTCGGTGCCCATTCAATGCAAACAAACAAACAAACAACATTATCCAGACGAAAAAAGAGGGTCCGGTCATGAGTTTTGCCACATTTATGAATTATTTTTTTAATAAATCAGCAAATTGTTCTTCCTATTTCACGATCTCACTACGAAAAACCCAAGTGATAACTTTACTTCAGCGTAAGGGTCTCATTCGCCATAGTTAGAGACTCGAAATGTCAAAATTTCAACTCGCACTAACATGTTTTGTTTCTCGCCTTCACAACTAGACGGCGCTGTACAAATCACATACAAATTCATAGTTCACAACCAAACGTGCTCACGATCGAATGTCAAAAGAAAAACTCACACTTAGCACACTGAATACATTCTTGACACTCGTGAAGGATAAAGTTTATTCGATTAACGCGATGGTAAATTTATTCGATGACTTTTGAAAAACTCGCACTCGGCACACTGAACATACAAACGTGAAGTTAGTAGAAAATCGGAAATAATAATTGGAACGAAGTTCCTTATCGCGCGTTGTGAAAGGGGGCTAGACGGAAAAAATTCTTACGAAAAATTGTCACGACACTTTTTTAATTACAAAAGATAATTTTATTTTTTATAATAAATATTTACGCGTATATATTTATTATATTGATGTATGTATGTATGTGTGTGTGCATGTATGTATGTAATGTATGTATGGATAATATTGGTTCGGATATTGTATTATTATTTATTTTATATATACATGTACAATTGTCTGTCTGTATGTCTTTTTTTTTTTTTTGCTATAGTAAGCTATTGTAAGCTGTGCGGCGTCGCATGTTTCTCTGTCTGTCTCTCTCTCTCTTATAGAAAGCAAGCCAGATATTTTCATCCGGAACTTCGTTCCATCCGGGTGTCCCTTGACACCTCTCAAGTTTTTTTTCATAGAGATATATATACCTAGAATATAGATAAGTGATAAAAAGAAAGAAAAACATTTTTTTAATGATAAGTTGATAACAGACAAGGTAAGTATGCCACCAAAAATTTTTTACTTACTGTTGAAAAAGTACATCCAATTCTTTTTTAATGTGATCCTAGTAGTAGTAGTCTTTTAATCCATATAGAATCTCTTTGAAAATTTTAATTTCGATTTTCTGCTTACTTCACATTCGTGAAAAAATAAGGAAACTAAAAACCAGGAGAGGAAATAATTTATGTAAACAGTGATAATACACGTGATGTTTACATTTTTTATTTTTTTTCCTAAACTCTATTATAAACAAATTCACTCAATCACTTTGACTATCTAAAATTGAAGTTAGGTTTTTGTATGTATACAGTATAGGTTTAGAAATAAATTAAGTGTTAATTAAATAATTGTTTTTATTGGTCTACCCTTATGATATTGTAAGAAAATTGGTATAATACATAATCACAGGATCAATGGATTTTGATTTAAAAATAACTGAATTTCATACAACTTATGTTTATGTAACAACTGTCACCAGCCTAAAACATAATCTAAGGCTTTAGAAATTATACCACTAGATCTCTGTGGTAGTGGTGCTGATGGGATTGGTGTGGGGCAGAGTGATCTAGCTGTGCAGGGCCTGGAAAAGGAACAACTTCATTATTGTTATTTTGCAGAATTTAGCTGCTAATAATAATTATTAATAAGGAGGCTCATAAAGATTCTACAGTAAGTAAACTTCAGTCAAGTGCAAGTTATATTTATTCTTATTGCACATAAAAAACAAGGTAATTTATTCTTATTGTCCTCATTTTGCCTCTTGTGTGGTAACCTACTCTGCATTTTCATACAATCAAAAAATTAACATTATCTCAGCTAGGAAGCAAGAAATTAAATATTTTATGTGCTAATCCAAGAGAAAAAAACTTCTACTAAAATTTAAGTATAGTAGACTTTCTGTTAGTTTTCTCGTTTATTAGTTATTTGAGTTTTTCTTATACACAAGTGTGTGAACTGAGGGACCCAACATAATTGTATATATCTTCCAAATGCGCCGATAGATTTTGCTGAAAATTTGTCTACAAATTCTACAAATTTTCTACTAAAACTCTACGTAGAAAAATAATTAAAAAAGTCAGTAATATATCGCGAAATGAGTATGTCATTTTTGTGTGAACTGAGGGACCACATTTCGGTGGTTGTTGCTTTTTTATTTCTAATGCTATGTATTTGATAAATTTGTAAAAACTTTTACAAAAGTTCTACTAAAATTCTGTAGTAAAAAAAACATAATTTTCCACATACTTTTCGAGATCTGGAAAATAGCGGTGTGTGAACTGAGGGACCACACTCTGAGGGCTATATCTTTTAAACTATCTTTTTACAAATTCCCAGATTTGTTCTACAATTTTTTTTAGACTTCTACTAAAACTTGCTATACTTATTTTGGGGATATTCAGGTAGGTCCCTCAAACCACACGCACATAATTTAAATGTTGAATACCTCTCTGAAGCAGTTCCTGGACTGGCCATGGTTGTTCGCGGAGGTTCTTTACACTCTACTACACCGACCATTACCCCAGGCAATATTTGACGACCATTGAGTGTCAACGCTCTTTCCTTTTCTGCCCTAGTTGAATATCTTATATGGGCCCAGTTGCCTTGCGTTGGATACTGCTTGTCTGTAAAAACAAAAACATTACATCTATACTAATATTATAAATGCGAAGGTGTGTCTGTCTGTCTGTCTGTTACCTCTTCATGCTTTAACCGCATTTTTATGAAATTTGGTATAGACATACTTTGGGTCCTGGGAAAGGACAGGATATTTTTTATCCCGAAAAAGTAGTGTTCCTGCAGGATTATGTATTTACGTGAGCGGAGCCGCAGGCAAAAGCTTAAAAGGATATTATATTGAGAAACTAAAAAAGCGACTTATATTTTTGCTTTAATTCATTTTTATTTATGTTTGTGAATAATATAAGTTTCTTACCAACAACAGCTCCGCAATTACTAAATCTTGCTAGCACAGTGTTAGCAGCATTAGGAGGGAAACCAAATACAGTCACCCAATACTCATCATGCTGCTCTTGACAGCCGTCTTGCCATGGCGCGGTAAGTGACTGATTTACATTGTTAACAAAAGAGTTCTGCATCACCGAGTTGTTGGCACCGAGAAAACTGTTTTCTTGAAATAGTGATTTGTTTATCGAGGGCTCATTACTTTTGATGGTGTCAAATAAATCTTCAATGGGAGGACCGCTCTGTTTCATCGAGTATGACATGTTTGGTGAGGTTGGCATGTTAGAAAACATATTTTGCTGGTTGAACATAGCTTGCTGGTGTACCGACACACTCGGCCGGTACAGTTTCTGCTCTGGAGTCGAGGTTTGTGTAGGGCTGGATGACCCTGAATATAATAATGAATAGGTTAATAAAACTGACAGAATATAACCACGAAAACGACAATGTTTACATTGCTTACCAAATGCTAAGTTTCGTCCTTTAGTGGGTGATAAGCTGTTTGTGCGTGGAGACATGCCACCGAGTGGAGGTGGATTTATTTCACCTAAAAGGAACGGCGGCAAATAGCCGACGTTGGGGCTGCTCGATGGTGAATGTGGTGGACTTCCTAATGTCATTGGCTCCATTTTACTGACTTCTTTTCAATATATTTTTAGTAGACTTATCAGCACAAATTCCTCAATAATAATTATTAGAAACGAGTAACGGCTAGAAAGAAAACAAGCATTCGACAATTTGAAATGAGTGACTTTGACAATTAATTCTTTTTTTTTTTAATTTTATTGATGGCGTTGCGTTTTAAAACCATTTGCCAATGTTAAGTTAAAAAGGGGGGGGGGGGGGCTTTTACCGGGTTACCGCTATCCCCAACCCGCGGCCCGCCGGGCCTTTATCTGCGGCCCGCGTGAAATCTGTAACCGCGTTAGATAAAGTTGTGAAAAAGCGTTCACAATTCCAAAAATTTCACATAATTATTATAATACATATGTGTCGTTATCTCATCTTAAATGTTTAGTTTCACTCTTTTAACTACCTTGTGTTATTCTATTATTAAATCGTTAAATTAAAACAAAATATTTTTTTGCACCTAAAAAGGACATCATTCATTTTGGACCAAAAAATGAAAGTGCCGGCCAGAAAGAAAAAAATATATATTCGGATAGAATACACAATTCCTAACATTTTTTACTATAACGTCCAATCTGTGCGCCCAATGGTTACGTCGTAATAAAATAATTTAAAAATAATCCTTTTGTGATAAAAAGGTTGGAGTGTTGGAGTGCCGTTGGGTTGTGGAAGTAGTAAATGGCCGATTTAAACGAGATTTCCGCCTGTTGAGAAACGTTCATATTAATATAACATTGCACTATATGTTTGAATATTTTAGAATCGCAGCAGCATTAATAAATGCTTATCACGTGTCGATAGTAGATAATGTCCATGCTTCTGATTTTTTACAAATAATCCGGGAAAGGATAAACATGCCCAATACACTGGCAGATCTTGTCGCCAGACGTAACTTGAACAGAATGAGAGCACAGTTCCAGCCCATGTCTGCAGATATGGCTGAGTTTAATGACTTTCCTACGCTGACCGAAGAAGAATTAATATTATTTAGCCTCAGTATATATCAGCTGAGACAAGCGAGAAGTTACTATGGAGAGCATGTTCAACCAGATGGAGTTTTTAGCATTGAGCTAAGTGGTGGAATTCCTCTAGAGCTTGTAAGGGAATTGGAGGGAGAGGACTTGTGGTTGATTCGAGGGCGAATACAATCCCGACACATCCGATCTAAAACATACTATGTGTATATTGCTCTGGATAGAACAGCAACCGGGCGTCGAGCAATAAAACATTACTATTGCACATGCCATATAGGAATGAGAACCATCGGATGTTGCTCCCATACTATGTGCATAGTCTGGTACATGGGTTATGCTAGACATGACCCTTACCTCAGCCCACCCGCAATAAGTTTAGATGACGTATTTGTAAGACTAGAAAATGTTTAATTGTACGTCATTAACTTATTATTGTTATTAGCCTTTATTCAGAAGAACAATACATTTATTTTATATACATTACAAAATATTCAAATCAATAATTGATTTTTCCGTTGCGCGGTCTCTGCTTCTGAGTGCCTCTTGGCAATGGCCTCCCCCAACAGCTTCCACTCACATCTCTGACATGCCACTCCACATACACTAGTCCACATTTTGCCAGCCATTTGTACCATTTCATCTTCCCATCTTTTTAGAGATCTGCCCTCTTTTCTTTTAGCCCTTCTGGGATACAAAGATGTTATTATTTTTGTCCATTTGTCTGGCCCTATCAAAATCAAAACATGTCCGGGCCGGACATGTTTTGATTGTTTGTTGTTTCATTTCAATTTTTTAGTTTTATATGTTACATCAGTTACACGTGTCATTTTTCTCAACTCCTTGTTTTCTATTTTGTCTATCCTTTTCTTTCCAAACATACTCCTCTCCATAGCCTTCGGCCCAACTTCCAGCATACTTGTATGAGCTTTTGTTAGTGCCCAAGTTTGGCACCCTTATGTTAGAATGGGTGGAATCCATGTATTAAATAGTTTTCTTTTGGTGCTCATGTTTATACTTATGCATTTTACTATTTCTTTAAAGGACCAGAATCTTTTCCAGGCATTGCCAATTTTTTTTTTTGTATATCTTTGGTTGTTGTATCATATAGTTCACCGGGACAGTTAGTCTTCTTCTTATATATAAAAATGGATTTTCAAATGTGTTAGTCGCGCTAAAACTCGAAAACGGCTGAACTGGTTGGGCTGATTTTAGTCTCAAAATATTCGTAGAAGTCCAGGGAAGGTTTTAAAGTGACACGAAGTTCACCGGGACAGCTAGTACTTGATACATATTTTTTATTTTTATTTTATGACTAAATATTTTTTTCCAATACTATTTATCAACCTTACCACTGTGTTTTACTATCAAGTATTATATCATAACGTAAGATATCCATGCTTTTAATAGTGACACTCCAACCTTTTTATCACAAAAGGATTATTTTTAAATTATTTTATTACGACGTAACCATTGGGCGCACAGATTGGACGTCATAGTAAAAAATGTTGGGAATTGTGTATTCTATCCGAATATATATTTTTTTCTTTCTGGCCGGCACTTTAATTTTTTGGTCCAAAAATGTATGAAACGTGAATGATGTCCTTTTTGGTTGCGGCCCGTGACACCCAGGAGTGCAACGGGTTTGTGGCCCGCGTAAAAAAAAAGGTTGGGGACCACTGCATTAGTTATTCGTGACGTGCACAAGTGATATAACTACAAGATACGTGGAAGTTTCAGTAAAGCTACCACTTTACTTCATTGATTGACTTGACTGATTGACTACCCCGACTATTTATTTATTTGGACTTTGACTGGACTTTGGACTTGACGATTTAGAAATACGGTGATTCCCGCCTTTTTACTTGACACTGACAAATGATGGTTATAAGCCGACGCCGTATAAAAATTTAAAAAAGCATCAAGTGTCAAAAGTATGTCAAAAGCAGCCAAATTCGTTGTCAAACAAACGAATATGGATTCTTCTGAGGAATCGGATAATAATTCAGATTTTTCTAGTAAAAATGTATATAACAAAGCAAATAGTAATCTTGCAATTAATAATACTGTATCACAAAATAATATAGTTCATAAAATATTCAATAGAGAGGTACGTTTGAACGAGATTTTTAGGGAAGCGAAGCCTTCGTCAAATTGCACTTTGTTTTTTTTGTAAGCTAAATTAAAACAACAGTTTTTATGGGATACTCATCAGCTAATGCTCTAATTAAAAACACTGAGGTGTATTTACAACAATTCCAAGACACCTTGGGTTGTGCCTTTTATCTGTCATCTCACTCGTGAGGCTCCAGCTCCACTGGTCTCCCGAAAAAAGTCCCCAGTTATAATTCCTAATACTTAATTTCTTTTAGACTCACTTCCGTATTCCTAGTTTTAAAACGCCAATTATACTAGTAGGTTTCGTCAGAATATGTATTTAATATTATGTTGTAATTCTTTTAGGTATTCGGTAGTACCTCTAGGAGATCCAATGGAAAACGCAAGGTGTTCGACAAAATACCACCACGATTACGATTCTGCCTTATGGACATAGTTCCTATACAATATTTAAGACAACATATTTTTATGGGATTCTCACAGTGCGGTCAATTCCTTCTCAGTTTTACATACAGTAGTAATACTCAAGTATATTTTAGGGAATTCTCAAAGTTTACGTAAGTATTTATGTTACATGTGTTACTATTTATTAAAACTAAATGTAATATTGTTATTTGTAGTAAATTACTATTTTGGGTTTCTATGATGTTTATTCTCCACAATATTGTTTAATGAGTGTGTAAATAATTTTCTATTTTATTCTAAGCTTACATACACTTGTTACATAAAGCTTATTTTATTATTTTTGGTAATATTTGTTCAAGTTTTTAAACAATTTTCTTTTGTCCATCCTTGGCAAATTACTAGCTAAAAAACTCTTTTTGTCTGAAATTTACGTAAGTTAATATCCACGTTTCTTTTGCCAAAAAGTGAATTGTAAAATTTTTCAGGCTTCACTTCTTGTCATGGGTGCCAGGTCGTGTGGTTAAACCTGTTCACAGTGTGCCGTTGTTTGGGGACGACAGTGTTGACAGTAGGGTAACAATATCCATGGCACAGTGGAAGCACAATCCCGAAGTATTAGTGGTGTACGGTATTGCGTGAGTACACATTGAATATTTCAAATTGTCTGTTGTTTATTTGTTGAAAATTTTACAACGTAAGGGTGTATTTTAAACTAGCACTAATTGCCTGTAGCTTCGCTCACGTGAAACTAGGTTTTAAAGTTTCATTCCTTATTTTAATTGAGTATTGAATTATGAAAAAATATTTGCTTAGTGAATGCCTACGTCATATGAGAAATATGTGTGCAAAATTTAAATTTTTTTGTATTATGTTTGGCCTGTGAGGTGATACATCAATAAATCAACTTTGCCTTTTATATATAGAAGATAGATTGTTTGAAGCGCATACACCCAATAGTGACTTTTTATTTAAAAAACATGTATGTTACTTAGTGTAGTATTTTTTATTGAAAAGTTGAACATTCCATTATTGTTATATCTAATATGAAGATAAGTGATATAATATGTCACCGTAAAATTGTAAAAACCTTTAGATTGTAATATTACTAGAGATATAATAAAATGTCGACAGATTGTCAAATAAAAATTTCTTCTTACAATTTACACTTTATTTTTCGTTATATTGTAATATTTACTGTGCCGATTGGTTAAACGGCAAGTGCCCCGCGCCGCCATATTTGTTGGCTTTTTCATAATAAATTAATAATAACAATCTGTCGACAAAATTTTATTATATCTCTAGTAATATTAAAATCCCAAGATTCCAAATCGGGAGAGGAGTCAAACAAGGCGACCCAATTTCGCCAAAACTCTTCATAGTGGTACTTGAGCAAATTTTCAGAGAGTTAAATTGGTCAAAACTAGGCTTAAAAATACATGGGTCATACATGTCACACCTAAGGTTCGCGGATGACATTGTTCTATTTTCTGAAAACGCAAAAGAGCTACAATACATGTTACAATCACTATGCGAACAAAGTAAGAAAATTGGTCTAAACATCAACGAAAGGAAAACAAAAATTTTAACAAATAGAGAACAAATCCCAATTACCATATCAACAGGACAAATAGAATACAAGGAAGAATACCTATACCTAGGACATTTAATATCATTCGAATCATGCAATGAGAAAGAAATAAACAGAAGAATCAAATCAACTTGGACTAAGTATTGGAACATGAAAGAGATCTTCAAGAGCTCCCTACTAACACACTTAAAAACTAAAGTCATGGAAACCTGCCTAATCCCCTGTCTAACATATGCTTCTCAAACATAGGCATTAACTGAAGCGAACTTGAGGAACATACAAGTATGCCAAAGAGGTTTAGAGAGAAGCTACACGGGGACAAGACCTACAGACAAAATCCGTCATAGTGTCATAAGATCTAAAACGAAGGCCACAGACATCAAACAGAGAGTACTTAGTCTCAAATGGAAATGGGCAGGCCACTTACAAAGGGTCACTGACGATAGATGGACCAAGACTCTAACCAATTGGTACCCCATAAATAAAAAACGTAAGAGAGGAAGACCTTACAAAAGATGGAGTGATGACATAATCAAGATAGCAGGTAAAACTTGGTCGCGCACAGCTCGAGACAGATCAATGTGGAATAAAATGGAGGAGGCTTTTACCGCAGATGCGGTCCTTACCACTAAAAATGCTTAAGGCAACAACTTTAAAGAACATAGAATTTAAGAGAAACACACCAATAAAAAAATGATAAATGTACAAGTTGTAAGGAAATAATAAAGCTATTTTATTTTATTTTATTTATTTTTATTAATATTAAAATCTAACGATTTTTACAATTTTACGGTGACATATACATAAGATGTTTCCAGCCACACCTACATTTTTCCTATTTAAAAATGTTTAAATTTTTCAGAGACTCATGTTCAGAAAGATCTTACCTCAGTGTTGTGGGGGTCCCTAGGTTAGGTTGTAAAAGTTGCTCAGCTATTTCTAAGGACGATGAAGGTAATATCAATACACGTAGAATTTAAATATTTTAAATATTTGAACCTAGTTCTAACATTGACATCCTTTTACAGATGATTTAAATCTTGGCAAGAGGTGTATGAAGCACAGTTTTGCTATTCACACAAAGTTCTTTTGTACTTCGGACTCCAGTATGTACGAACCTGTGGTGCAACTAGCTTATTCCAATCAAATTATTATTTATACGGATTTTATACACATATTAGAAATAGATATTGTCAAATCTGACCAAGAAAAAAATGAATCATCAACCATTGATGAAAAATCATCTGTAGATAAAGAAGAATCGAATTCAATATACACAAATCCGAGCACACCCGCCTCGGACTATTCTGCTCCATTTCAATCTCCTAAATACGAGAGTAATGTCGTCCAAAATATTTTGGAGGACTTCTCGGACTTGGAAATGGAACCATATCAAATGTCTAGACCTGTACACTTGCCGGACGTTATGGGCCAGGAGTTGTGTATCCAGGCCTCCTCAATATCGCACAATCTAATGGAGGAATGGGAGGGCCCATCGCCCTCGATAAGGACGTTGATAAGTCCACCATTAAGGTCGCCGAGGCGAAGGCCGGCCGAGAGCATGTCGAGGTTCAACGAGACACACAGAACTATAGCTGAAAAGGCTTACGAATTTGTCGAGGAAGCCGAAACTAAATGCGAAAAACTCAGCATATTCAGAAAACGTAGACTAGCCGATAAGAAATACGAATTCTCCGAAGATAACATCGAAAATATAGTTCCGTTTAGAGTTTTAAGGAGTAACAGGAAGTATTATACGGGTTCCACCAGCAAACAAACTAGGAGGCCGAAGTCACCGCCGATTGAGAGTGTGGTCTTGCGAGCACATAACCAGATAAGCAGGCCGGCCTCACCCGCTTCCGATGTGAAAAATGCGAGCCTGTCCTCCCTCGAGTCGGATAGAAACAGCGAGTCCGAATATAGAGTCATGGAGATGTTGGACGATGGATCCCTCAAGACTGTATCGGTTCACGACAACACATCAAAGACCCTGTCAGACTGCACCGTCAGTCCTCAAGACCCGTACTTAGTGCATTCCGGTAACTCCAAATGCAGTAAATTCTTCACGCGATATTTCGTCGAGAGTGATGACGAAATTACATCTATTATTACGGATTCTGAGGGTAAGTTCACTGAAAGTTTCATAAGTTTTAATTTTCAGTATTGTTTTAATTAAATGTTATATTATAAACAAAAGCCTTTGTATCCTAATAGATTTTTGCCACCTATCGTTGGTACTTGGTACTGCAATTTTTAACATTGAGAACTATATTTTTTTTGGTATAATGAACAAGTGGCAGTATAAAGTGAAAACCTCACACGTCTATAATAATTATAGTGCAACTTCCAAACATATATACCTATTCACACAATACATAATGTGGAGTGTTTTCCATTTAAAGAAAACCCCTTCTGTGTTTGACACTGTCGCACTGTGTCGATTAGTTTTCTAAATGGAACACCAAATAACTACCATAGTGTCGACTGTGTTGCACTGCAAAAAAAATTATGCATACAATTTAACACGTAAAACATTTTTTCACACTGTGTTACACTGTGTCGACTTTTGTTTCTAAATGGAAAACGCTCATTATATTCTCTGGGATTATACTATTGAAGGTTACACTTCTATCATTTTTTTTTTCTCTTTTGAAAACTGTTACTTGGCAATCTGTGATTCACAATAAGCCATTTTTATGGAGGGAACTTGAGTTTCTTGGCTTTAAAAGCAGAGAGAGCCTTCTGGAGCTCTTACTCCTACAATGTTTTTGTGGTATGGTAGGTTTTAGCTAAATCTAAGCTTTAGCGTCGGTACGCTGTGTCTGCTTAGTCTGGTATGGGTGACACTTCCTGTGCCTGCAAGTCCTGATGCCAGAGTGTTAGTGTGCTTTGCTATCCTCTGCTGGTAGCCTTCACTGTGTTTCGTTATCTCTTCCTTTACTGTACTTATCCCCAGGTCTTTGTATATGTACTTGTTAGAAACATAATATGGTATCTTCAGTGTGGTTCTCAGCACTTTGCTCTGGAAGCATTCCAGGATCTCGATGTTGCTATTGCTGGCAGTACCCCATAACTGAATACCATATGTCCAGATAGGTTTAAGGATGGCCTTGTAGATTGATATTTTGCCTTCTGGTGACAGATTCGATGTACGACCTAGAAGCCAGTACATTGACCTGAATTTTGTGTCAAGCTGTTTCCGCTTTGTCCATATATGTTTTCTCCAAGTGAGCCTGCGATCTAAGTGCATGCCCAGGTATTTAGCATCTTCAGACTGGGTAATAACTTTGTTGTGAATTTTATTGGAGGGCATGTTTGCCTTCTTAGGGTAAACGTTACGTGAACCGACTTATCCTGATTTGCCTGGATGCGCCAATCATCTAGCCAGGCCTCAACTTTACGTACGTGTGCCTGTAATTTGGCTGATGCTATCGTGGGATCTTTATGTACCGAGAGAAAAGCTGTATCATCGGCATACGTAGCAGTTGTTACGTCATCACTTGTTGGCAAGTCTGCAGTAAAGATTAAATAGAGCACTGGTCCAAGCAAACTTCCTTGAGGTACTCCTGACATGATTTCGCTTAACGCTGAAGTTTCATCGCCTACCCTTACCTCAAAACATCTACCATTTAGGTACGACTTGAGGATTGGGAAGAAGCAGTGAGGTAACAACTTTTTTAGTTTAAAGAGAAGCCCCTCGTGCCACACTCTATCAAATGCCTGGCTAATATCGAGGAAGACAGCGGAGCAGAATTTTTTACTCTCCAAAGAGCGACTTATGGCGTCTGTGTGTCGATGTATTTGTTCAATTGTTCCATGCTGTTGCCTGAATCCAAACTGATGGGGGGGAATAACATGGGGTAAGTATTCAAGCATCCGATTTAGCAGGATTCTTTCCACAAGTTTACCCAGCAGAGGCAGAAGACTTATCGGCCTATATGACTTTACCTCGTGTAATGGTTTTCCAGGTTTTGGGATCATTATAATCTGGGCAATTTTCTATTGGGCAGGGAAGAACGCGAGTCGAATAGAGGCGTTAATTATAGCGGCGATAAAGATAAAACCTTTTCTAGGCAGTTGTTTGAGCAGTTTTGCATCGACCTGGTCAAATCCTGGCGCTTTTCCTTCTTTTAGTCTCAAGATTTCTTTCCGGATTTCTTTCGGGCTGGCGCTTTTGGTTGGAGGACACATTTGAAGTGGTGCATCAAGATATTCTTGGACTTCTTGGTCATTCGCTAAGTTAGTGCACGGTAGTGGCTTGAAAACTGAAGCAAGATGTTCCATAAAGACTTGCGCCTTGGCAGAGTTGGTCCTTGCCCAATTGCCAGAGGCGTCTTTTTATGGGTGGTATATGTACTATGGGTCTTTTTAATCTTTTAGTGATTTTCCATAGCGAGTAATTGGTTTCCTTGTATGGTGTCAGGTTAGCTCAGCTAGCTAACCTGACACCATACAAGGAACTCTTTGTAGGTGTTCTTCTTCCGCATTTGAAAGCATGTGTTTTAATTCCTTGGAGGCCTTGTTATAGGCTTTTTTATCACACGGGTATTGTGTGCGGTGCCATCTCTTTCGAAGCAGCCTTCTTTCACTTACTTTTTGTTTGATGGTTTTAGAAGATAGGAACTGTTTAGAATTGTTTAGCCTCGGTTTTAATATTGGCGTTGACTCATTTACTGCTTTATGAATTAGTTTTGTAAATGTTTCTATAGCTTCTTCAACAAGATCTACATTGTTAAGCGGTGTTTTTAGATTTATGCCTTCTGAAATTTTTGCTTTGTACTTGGCCCAGTCTGTTTTAGCATTGTATAGTCTTAACGTGGTTTCTGTCGATAAAGGTTTATAGTATAGGTTTAGTATAACCGGTGTGTGGTCGGAAGACAGGTCTGTACATTTCTCTAGATTTATATGACTAGGTTGGATGTTCTTTGTTATAAAAAAGTCGAGTAAGTCTGGTACCTTTTGTGGATCTGCGGGCCAATTTGTTGGGATGCCATGTGCGGAACATTGGAGATTTAACTCATTTACAGCGGTGTACAGTTGGCGACCTCGTGGGAGAGTTAACCTGGATCCCCAGAACACATGTTTAGCATTCCAGTCTCCTCCGCATATGTATCGGTTTCCCAATGTCTTAAAATACGTTTTGAAGTCGTCACTAGTTATAGTATGTCTAGGTGGGCAATATATTGCAGACACCGCGAAATCAAAGTTTTGGCCTTGAATCAGACTGAAGTGGCTTGTATCTTTTCTGTTTTATATTTTTCTAGAGGATAGTGTTTTAGATTTTCTTTTATAATTATTGCAGTTCTACCGTGTGAGTTACCAGACGGGTGATTTGTTGTGTACACTTCATAGTTTTTAATAGTAAAATGCGTTTTATGTGTAAATCGTGGTTCAGAAATTAGGGCCACATCGATTTTCTCAGTTTTGAGGAAAAGGTCTAGTTCATGGCGACGTTCATTTAATCCGTTGGCGTTCCAGGTACATATCCTTAGATTTATGGATTTTTTATAAGCCTATGGACTAGGTGAATCATACGATCCATCATGTTGTCTAACATAATGCTCATTATGTTTTGGAATTTCTCGAACATCACATTTAAGAGTTCAGTCATATTGTTTGGGTCTTTAATTTCCTTGTTAGTGTCTTGTACGTGATGTTGTCTATTTTTAGTGACATTTGCATATGAGGTTTCTTCCGTAAACTCATATTTTTTGTAGTCTTTGTTTTGTTTATTATGCGTTTGTCTTATTGCTGATTTGTTATTAAGAATTTTATTTTTAGTGTCATTAACAGTATTTTGATCATTGGATAATTTAATATGACTTCTTTTATATGTCTTGTTTTTTGTGAGGAGTTCCTTGTACAGTTTATATTTTGTGCATCCTCTATAGCTTGCAGGATGTTTTTCTTCACAGTTTGCACATGTTGCCTCTGTATCTGGCCTCTTCAGACAGCTAGCAGTAGGGTGATCTTCGCCGCATTTCACGCACCTAAATGTTACATTGTTTTTTTGCATGACCAAATCTTTGACATCTTTTGCACTGAAGGAACTTTTTTGTATGGTGCTTCAAAAGAGACTTTTGTGTAGTTCAGCCTATTTATTTTGAATATTTCCTTGTTGTTATGTTTTGGTTCTAGGTCTATATAGAATAATGATAGAGGTTGTTTTGTGGTTTTATGTCTGACGTTTGTTAAATTCCTAACTTCGTGTCCGAGTTCTGACAGCTCTTTTTTTATTATGTCTGTGTCTTCTGATGCATGGAGGCCACGCAAAACCACTCGATATGCTCGCTCACTTTTTAGTCTATATGTGTAGTGGCTTACATCTTTAGCAATAAAAGTTGTTCTTATGTTTTTATATGTGTCTACGTCGCCAGGCATAATCTTAACTATATGTCCAGATCGTAGCGTGTGCAACATATATTTATTAGGGTCGGTAACGATTGTATTCAATAGTTCTTTTAATTGTTTAATGTCTAAGGGCCACTTGCGCCAAAACTAGGTTAAATTTCGATAACTCCGAGTTTGTTAACTCAGGGTTACAGGGTTAAATATTTAACTCTTTTTTGTCTTGCGCCAATGAAAATTACCCCCGAGTTAACTAACCTTGTGTTAGCTCATTTAGTACTGGCAACATTGCGTGTGCTGTTTAAAACGAGTATAATACGACATAATTGAGTGGAAGTGACAATTGTATTTGTCTCTTTTGCACTACAGTCTGTCGCATATGAATGTCGTATTATTTTATTTCGACAATGACTTTCCTTTTTATTTCATAATAATATACGCCAATGTCAATAATTAGAAGCTGACATTGAAAATTTTTCATCAAAAGAATAATTTTGTTTAACAATAATAAAACTCAATTTATGAGTAAAAATGGAGAAGAAAATAGGTTAAGGGGACCTAATTCTACAAAACAAGTAGGTAAATCATAATGAACAAAGTCCATATTATAGACACAAATATGTAGTAAGTTACATATTATATGGTGATAACTGATAGCTCACTTTTTATTTTCATTTGCGTATTTCTAATTTATACTTTATTTTGTCCAACAAGAACGTTAGGTACACTATATTATATCTCCAGACGGAATCTTCTTTGGAAACTTTTATCTCGGAGGGAGTTAAAGAGATCAGTGTGTTCATCTACCCTTCTGTTAAAAAAATCCGAAACAATAAATTCGATCAGAAAACATAATATTACTTTCATTTATCATTTTTCAACAACAAATCATAATAATATAACCACAATATAACCTCAAAAATCAATTTTTCTGAATGATATTTGCTTAGATAAGAAATTAACCCCGAGTTAGACAATTTAACCTGCCAAAAAGGTAGGGTTAAAATTTTAAATTTTTAACTCTAGGTTATCTTTTAACCCTCGATGGTGCAAGACGAAATCTCAACTTAACTCCAGACTAGGGTTTAACTCTGGGTTTATTTATTTAACTCGGATTGGCGCAAGTGGCCCTAAAACTCCTGTAACAAAAATAGGTTCAGGTTTAGGTGGTTTTGTTGTTTCTGTTATTGGTTCTTCATTTATGGATTTTTCAAGGATTTGAAAACTGTTTTGTGTTGGTACCGTGTACATTGTTTTGGTTACCTTATTGCTTTTATTAATTAGTTCAGGACTTGCTTCTGCTTTCCTTTTTATAGGCACTTGATCATTTTGCCATGATTTATTATTAATTTTTTCTTTATTCCTTTCTTGAGTTTTTGTTATTAATGTGGTTTTATCTTTTGTGGTCGTTTCATCAATGATGACTATGTCTTCTGTTAGCTCTCCCGAGTTCTGAGGTAGACTTAAGTTATTGAATATGTCTTTGCTGCCAAGAGACTGGCTTCTTGGCCTTATTTTAAAGAGACTGGGATGAAAAATTTGTTGTGTCATCTTCTTGTTCGGATGTTGCGTAGTTGTTATCTCTTCCTGCGCTATTGTCTCTCCTTTACTTTCTTCCTGCTGCTGTAATCTCCTATTCTCACTAGGTAGCAAATTTTTGCCCCCCCCCCCCCCCCAGATACGATGGGGCTGCCGGAGTTTCCTTGTGGGCTTTTCTCAGGGAAGGATTCTCCAGCTTGGCTGGTACCTTCCTGGGGTAGTTTGTTTTTAAACCCTGCTAACATTTTTCTTCGGTATACGTATCGGGTATACATCCTAGCCTTTGGTGACTCAACACCTATGCACAAGGCAGCACATTGGTTTATTGTTCGGAGTACCTTCTCCTAGACCAGCAGCCATCCAAGGCTCTCGAGGTTGGTCTCCCCGGGTCAGAGCTTATATTATAGTGGCGGCTCCTGCACGCCACTGCCATCCATACATCACTGGGTTTGGTGTCACTTTTTAGAAGTTACCCCGCCATTAGTAACCCCAACACCCCTCCATATGGACCGCCCAATTGTCCGCGGCTGCACAAGGCAGCTAGTCCCCATATCTAGAGACCGTTTCGCTATCCGCAACCTGCGACGCGGGTGGTGGCATAGGGCCATGCCTCTGGGATGTGTTCACCCAGAACCATCAACACTTCTATCATGTGTGAACAATATTGCATGTACAGACGACTGCATGTCGGGCTACCACGTGGCGCTCCCGCTCAGCGGTCAGGGCGCGCGGGGCATGGCGCTGCAGACAGTGAGTGCGGGCGCGTGGGAGCGGGCGCGCACGCAGGCCCCCGCCGGCCCGCGACCGGCACCCACCGGCCCGCCGGACCCCGCCGGACCCCCGCGGGCCGCGTGCCCCTCGCGTACGCTGCGGGCCACCCAGCGGTCCCTGGACACGGATCTGCTGTGCAACGAGGTGTGCGGCCGCCTGTGCGCGATACGCGGCGTCAACTTCATCTACTGCTTCGACTGGGGCTGCCACGTGATTGACGTGTGCCAGTCCAGCGGCTGTTTGTCTGGGGTAAGATGTTTTTTTTTTTTAAATTACATTCAATTGCTTATGAAGTTTTGGTTTTATTATATCTAGCGTGTTCTTACAACAAGAATATCTTAATTCAATGATTATTATATCTGTGAGCATTTAAATAAAATAAAAAAGTAGTACATAATTGAAATAAATATTTTGTGTTGATGTATACCTAAACAAATCATGGTATTAAATGCTTTAATAACTTGTGATTGTAGTTTTTGGTTCATAAAGGTCCATCCACATATTACGTCACACCTGATGGGGGGGGGGGGTGTTATATACAGGTACAGGGATACAAAAAGCGTGACATTTGTTCAAAAAGTCGACATTTTGCGTGACGTAATATGTGGATGGCTAAAAGGCAATTTGCTTAAAATAATAAATTATAAATTACTTCACTAATGTTGCGATTTTTATAAATTTTCACGGCCTCTGTATCTCAGTAGTTAGCGCGTCGGCGCTCAAACCTGAGGTCTCGGACTCGAATCTCATCAAAAAAATAAAAAGTTGCCAAAGTTTCTGTGTCCATTAATGTGTATTAAATATGTTTATTGTTTATGTTTTTATTATAACAAACATTTTAAATATGTATAGTATCAAATTATTAAATATACCCCCGGTTGTTTGGTCCCAGTAACACAAGTTCTTCGGATACTTACCATGGGGCCAGACTAACTTATTATTATTCTATTATTATATGACAATGTAATAAAAATGATGTAAATGTGCTTTGTGATATTATTATAACAATCAACACCCTTGCCTTTTACATTATTATTTACATTTACAATTTAAATAAATATTCTGCATCTACAAGTATAAAGAATTGTACAACGATTTCTCAAATACAAACATCTCGGCTTTATAAATGTGTCTATATGGGCATTTTCACTTAAAAGTCCCCCGCGTGAAAATTAAGGGGT
This sequence comes from Glaucopsyche alexis, assembly GCA_905404095.1. Lineage (NCBI taxonomy): Eukaryota > Metazoa > Arthropoda > Insecta > Lepidoptera > Lycaenidae > Glaucopsyche > Glaucopsyche alexis. Next base: position 22,953,626 of record FR990052.1, read on the forward strand.
TTTTTTTACTGTTGCTTATTTGACTTGATAGAGGTTTCATCATATTTTTATATATTTTTTGTACTGATAAATCTACTTTATTTTCCACAAATAGCTTAACTTGTATATAAAAACCAATTATTAAGTGGACACTGCTGCAAAATTATGGTCAGTTTGGTGACACTGAAAAACGGCTGTAATATTTAAAATAAAGACACTAGGCTAGGCCATTATTTTTACCTTAGATTAGTCCGAAATATTCACATTTATCATAAGAAAATAAATATTAATCTAAAAATTATTTCAGATTTCTTAAAATTGAGATTTAAGTTCGGTTTGGTGACAAGTGGTGACAGTGCGATCCTTATTTTCTTTCTAGTTTTAAATTCAGTAGCCTGATTTTTATTTGTAAATTGTATATTTAATATTAAACTGTGTGAAACAATATAATAAAAAAAGTAACTAAATAATGTTTAAAACAAAATTAATAAAAATTTAACAAACCACAAGAAAAATGGGACAGTCACCAAACTGACACATCTAAAATCCTTAGGGCGAGGCTAGATAATATACAAATTGGAAATAAATGTCATATTTTTTATAAATACTAGAAACATTTATTAGTTATTTTTATAGGGCTTAAGGTGGTTCGTTTCCTATACAAAAAAACAATGGACATTATTTAGGTAATTTCATACTATTACTACATAAATTTATATGCACATCTATTTATTCTGCAATACAAATGTCGCAAAATATATTTAAAATACTTTATTTCACACAGAAGTCACATTTTTATTGAATTTTCGACAAAAAGTGACATTTGTAACTTATGTCACTTTTTGTCGAAAATTCAATAAAAATGTGACTTCTGTGTCAAATAAAGTATTTTAAATGTATTTTGCGACAATTGTATTGCAGAATAAATAGATGTGCATATAAATTTATGTAGTAATAGTATGAAATTACCTAAATAATGTCCATTGTTTTTTTGTATAGGAAACGAACCACCTTAAGCGTTAGTACTTATATTGTATTGATATATTTTTAATTTTTTATACGAATTCCGAATAGAATATAGAATACGAATGGTTATTAAGTATAGAGGTAGTTAAAGTAATGTAAATGTTTACCGATACACTCTGTACTTAACAATGGATTAATTTTGAGTTGATTTATGCATTTTAACCAGAACTAACAATAAAAATGGTGTGAAGGCCTGGCTTGGGACATTCAACAAATTTTAAGACGACTGCCTTCAAACCCTTTTAAGTTCAATATTTTAATTGATTCCATATTGAGACAAAAAGTTAATTGTTCGTTTTATATGTTTCATAAAAAAGATTAAAAGTTCATTGCAATTATTAAAATAGCGAATAATAATAATAAATTGAATTAATGCAAATTTATCGTTACATAAATTACATTTTTTTATTATTCTTATTTACTTTAATTGCAAATAAGTTTCAAATCAATTAATAAGTTGATTAAAAATTATTTGACTAACACCCAATTTTGATGTATACCCAGCCTTATGAGTCAGTTTGGTGACTTTGGTGGTCCGTCCTATATGTGACGATATAAAACGTCACTGAACTGACGTCACATTTTCTAATTGAGGCGAGAGAAAAATTCATTCTCACCAAATAAAATGATATATTACTAAATTAACAGATTAAAACATTGCGCGAATAACACTAAAATCGATTGAAAATAGTTTCACACTATGATACAAGTATGTATTTAAGAAAAACCGTCACATACCTGACTTTAAAATTGTAACCATTCACTAACACCAACAAAATACCCTCTTGACTTCGCGAATATAACAACCCGACGAATTTCAAAATGACAGCAACGATCCTTTGTGGATATTGTTGCCGTTTTTATAAAATAAAACAGTTTTAGTAGAAAAACTATTTTTATATGACCGTCACAGTGCTGACATGTCCGGTCGGTTCCTAGTTATCGGTTTTTCACAAAAATGTATTTTACGCCTATAATATCAGGATTTAATTGCCAATTTTAATCACTGAGGTGGATGAAATAGTCCACTACATGAACAAAATCTTTTAAATGTTTTTGAGGGAAAATTATCCCTTTAGTTCAGTATGTTCGTAGCCGATAAGCGTTGTGACATGCTAAAAACAGCTTCTTTTAGCATTTGAATTACTTCTATTTTAATTTATTAAGCTTATTTATACAACGATTGTTGATCAGAAACTAGTTTAATATACATGGAATCGATTTAATATTATAAAAAAATTATACATCATGTTAATACACAATATAACTTTTAAAACGTGTGACAGCGTAAAAGTGAGGGGGGAACTTTTTAGTGAAAATGCCCCTATAGGACTAGTGTCTAGCTAAGTACTTTTCAGTAAATTAAAAAAAACATTCTGTCACTCAGCTGTGCGCGATGTGGCTGTGGGCGAGCGAGGAGGACGTCGGCGCGTGCGAGGCGTGCCGCGCCGTCAGCGGCGGTTGTCCGCAGCACCGCCGCCAGTACGCCGCAGAGGTATGTCAAGACGCAGGCGCACGCTCACACACACTCACGCTTTCTCTCTCTCTCTCTCTGTCAGTCTGTCTATGTCTGTATAACACAAACACGCATTCGCATTTCGCGCACGCTCGTACGAACACACACGCACGTATCATCCATTCTTCCACGCAAATACCAAGGTCACTCCTATTTTTTGATAGGGCTAGGCATAGGGAGTTCATAGTACTTCTGTGGCAGTACTCAGTAGTAAGGGGTCTTGCCCACGCGGCAACCCTAAAATGCTGCCATTCATTACAGGTCATTGTATTATTTGTATCAGTCCTGTCGAGAATTAACTCTCACATTGTCAATGTCTTGGTAAATACATTATTTTAGAAAACACGAACATTTATTAGCACTGTTATATCTTCATATATGGGTATATTACTATAAGAAAATTCATCTTATCGAGAGTCCAAAAAGTGTATATTAGGAGAACAATATTTTAAGCTTAAATCCAAAATGTCGTTTTCAGTGCCTGTTCGTGTGGGACCTGGTGACGGGCGAGTACAGAACAGAGCGCGTGTCCATGACTGAGGACTCTAGTCAAGAAGGTTCTAGAAGTAAGTGCACAGGGGATGTTGATGGGGTCGATGGTCGGTTTCATTGAAACCAGGCTAGCTACTCAGGAGTAATTTTATTGTGCCCAAATGTGTGCGCACAACACAAGATGACTCTTTTCCTTTACTCTAGAAACCCAGTAAGACGGATGACCGACACTACTGGCGAGAGATCAGGCGCAGGAACAACTTTTTATATGCCCATCCGACGCCTGAATCATCTTGTCAGATAATCAGGTGATCAGCCTGCGCCCTGCTTATTCCTAACCAAATTTGGAAACAACATTTTTTTTGTTGTTCCAACGCTACAATCGAACCCACCCTCCAAACCGAGAGCCAAGCTCTAAACCACTGGATCACGGAGGATGTAGCGTAATAGTAATGTAGTGGCAAATTTTGTAAAGTAATTTCTAATGTTATAACATTGTTCTTAGTACCCGGAGCGGATCGAGCCAGGAAACTGGCCAAGAAACTGGGACACATGCCTCTAGGGAACGAGAACAGATTGCTCACCACTTTGACTGGTAAATATTCACACATGTAACCTTCAGTTATAATGTATCTATAACATCGTTTCTCAACCGGTGGGACGCGACTCTTGGGGGGGTCGAGTTTGTTTTTAAAGGGGGTTGCATACTGTTGAAAAATAATAAATACAAACTACATAATATAGGGACAAAAGATTCGTTTTTCGAACGAAAGCATTTGAACGTTCGAACCAGTGAAGGCAAATAAAATAGCTGATAAAAATAGCGCGCTATGTAGGTACAATATATTATTACAATTTTATTAGAGTCCGACCGAAACTGGTTTTCCGGCCGAAACCGAAACTGAAACCGAATATTCGGCCGTGTGTTCAGTTTCGGCCGAAACCGAAACCGAAACCGAAACTCACGTGGTCAAGTAGAAAATTCCTTAAAATTCTGAAATTTGGTCCATTTTATCAATTATTTTGCATTAATTAGGACATGAAATGGAAACACGGTAAGTATATTAATTTTGTTGTAATCATTTATTTAACCCTTGGCATGCCTGGTGGTCAAAAGTTACACGCCATGCCTGGTGGGTCTGTCAGACCCAGATTTCCAAATTGATTTTTTTAATGTAAATTGTATTATGTAAAGTGATTTAATGCGTTAAAAAGGATGCTTAAAAGAAAAACAAGCGATAATAAATCAAATCATATTAGGAATTAACTAACATTATATATTTTTTTTAAATTAAACAACAATCATATTTTGAAACAAAATTTAGACATTATAACTTTGGTAACATAATAATAAGTATTAAAAATAAAGAGACTTTATCAGACTTCCATAAAGTGTAAGGCACTTATATATACTAAAAACGTAGCAAACAAAATATTAGTCTGCTTCACTTGCATTATTATCTTCTAAAGCTTTAGTTTGATAGCACTTTGCATATTGAAAAATTGAATGGTCAAGACAAATATGGCTAGTTCAAGTCTCACAAATGTACTGGGTTTTGCGATTTTATCATTATGTTCCACCTCAGAATCAGATTTTCATCATTTTCCAGAACAATGTCAAACTCTCTCCACTTGAGTTAAATACAATTTCATCCACCTCATTCAACTCTTGGAATAAAAATCTGGCTATGTCCTCGTCTGGCAAACGTTTATTCATGTTGAATCTGAAATATGTAAAAATTACAACCTTTTAACACACGATGTCATGGGATACTCTTCCCAACTTACCTGTCCGGTAGTTGTGGTGTAGTATACGGGTATGCGACCCCGGCTTCCCTAGCTATTACTGTCCTATCCCTTGCCCTCCTGGGCGGTAATATCCTACATTCCCTATTTCCCATTCTAACTTACCAATCTTCCTTTCCACAGCACCTATCCTTCCCTTTCCCTATTCCTACCCTCTCCACCAATCCGTGGAAACGCAATGGATAATCAAAAATGATTTAATTATCCAAAATGGCGGCGATGTGGTTCGCCACCCATCACGTCTCGTTTCTCGCGGAGGCGAAAAGCGGACCATGGAGAGATGCTTGGCTACGTTGAATGTAAGAGGAGGAATGGATGGTAAGAATGAAAGTGGACGAACCGAAAGAAGTATGTAAGGATCATAGCAAGTGGAAAGAAGTGGTCTCTGCCTACCCCTAAGGGAAAAAGGCTTGATTATATGTATGTATGTATGTATTTAACACACAAATACCAATTATCATAAGAAAAAAAGAAATTAATACTTACATATCAATTTCACGTATGAGGTGGATGAAATTGTATGCCTGGTGGGGTCTATGGGACCCGCGCGCACTTTACGCACGTTTTTCTACGCTCTCAGCTAGCTGCCAACTGGGGAAGCGGGCGGTAAACATTCCGCGGTTAGTAACAGTAAGCTACTGAGAACGGTGAGGTGCGCAATTCAAAGTTGAAGGAACTACAACGGACCACGCGTTGGTGTGGGTCTGACAGACCCTACCAGGCATGCCAAGGGTTAATATAATATTAAAAAAATATTAATTATATTTGAATTATGTTTTCAAATTCAGTTGCGTTGTCAAAGCGTTGCCGCAAGAAACGAAGTTAAGCGAGCGTGCACGAAAACTTGCGAAATCAGTTTCGGTTTCGGCAAAAGTTTCGGCCACTTTTGGCCGAAACCGAAACCGAAACCGAACTTTCGGTCGGACACTAAATTTTATAGCGACGGGGTCGCAAGACTTTTTACTTAAATTTTGGCTTTTTTGTGGGTCGCGACATAAAAATGGTTGAGAAACGATGATCTATAATAATATTGTCTTTAGATCCTACAGATTAGTTTCCGAACCGGTGGTAGGCATCATGTAGGACAATAGGGAATATGCATAAAATATAAAAATAGCTTAAAATACAGGATGGTCGGTTATCAAAAATAGATATTCAAGGAGCGTAATGAGTGTTCGATTCTAGTTCCAAAAATATATATAACATGTGACCTTAAATGTTGACCAAATTATCCTATAAAATACTTAAATTCTATTCATAACCGCGCGCCCGTACTACTCGGTGAGCGCGTGACCTTGAAGACGGCGGCGTTGTACGGCAGTGTGAGGGTGTCCATGCGAAGTGCAAGTTGTCAGGAAATATTAATCATGTTATTTTTCTGTAAATCACGAACATTTTTAGTAATGCGTACTGCCATTACTTATGTAATATTATGGCCTAATGTTGGTTTAAATATTTCATTCGGATAACCGAGCACCCTGTATAATAATATGATACTAGACAGAAAAATAAAGAAAATGGCGAGAAAATTTTCAATATCTGTTGATAAATGAGCAAGATATGAGCGGTCAAAGTTTGTAATCTATCTCTTTCTAGCAAAACGAAATTTAGTATGAACTTTCTATGAAAGTCGTGTTATGTGACGTCACGATACACGTCGGATCTCTCTGTCTAATAGACCACTTTAAACGTTCATATCTTCGTTATTTTTAATGATATCAAAAAACTGATTTTACCATACGGCTTACCAAACAAGATAGATCTATATAAATAAATAAAAAAAATAGTGCATATTCCCTATTCTATAAGTGTCATTTAATAACCTTTTTATGGTTCGGTAAAATCAATTACGGATATTTTGGGCATATGATCTACTGCTTATGTATAGACGTTTAGGCAGAAAAATAATTGTTGTACTCGAAAAAAATCCTTTATATGGGGCAGTTGGCGTTAAGCGGAGATTCACCCATTATGAGATGATATTTTTTCTTTGAGTATGACAATATTTTTTTTTGCCTAAATGTCTTTATACGAGCAGTAGATCATATTATTATACCCAAAATATTCGTTGTTGATTTTACCAAACCTTATATATAGAAATAAAAAAAATAAGTTTGAGTTGCCACTTGCCATAGAACAAAAAACCGGTCAAGTACGAGTCGGACTCGAGTACGAAGGGCTCCGTACAGTTAGCTACTAAATCGAGCAATAATATTTATATCGAGCAAAAAATGGCAAAAAAATGAAGTTTGTTGTACTTTAATAATTATTATTATATTCTGCTTTTATTTTCTAGTTACTGTTGTTATAGCGGCAACAGAAATACAAACTGTCTACCTTTAGAATACAGTTCATGAGGTACAGCTCGGTGACAGACAGACATACCGAGTACAGACGGGCGTATGGAGTCTGAGAGTCCAGTCCTTATGACATTGTGCTAAATTTTTCTGGAATATATTATTATATTCCAGAAAAATTTAGGGGTCATTTTCTTAACTTACTTCTTTTTGCGCAAACGAAGTCTCTGGGAACATATAGTTAGTTAAAATAATAAATTGACTGTTTGCAGGTAAATCGTTGAAAAGACTGACGGACGAGGACAACTGCATAGAGATCACGAAGAACCATCCGGACTCGTCGGAGTCTGAGTCCGAAGAAGAGGACAGCGACTACGACTGACTCCCTCGCACATTCAATGTGAGTTAGTATGTATAATGGGTAGCTTTTTATTCTGCCTGAACAAAAGTAGGGTATACTAGGTACATGTAATATAGTAGAGTACTATGGCATGGTTTACTTTTTTTTTTCATTTTTCTAACATGCTGAAAAATTATTTTACAATATCGCGCTACCAATTTAAAATTGTTGTTTAATTATTTAATTTTTTTAAAAAGTATGTACTTGTTAGAGAAAGAAGTTAGCCGAATATCGTTTTTCAAACGGCGACATGCATCATTCTGTAGCCCAAGCAGGAACAGTTGACGAGACCGAATTCGTAACGTTATCGAGCGTCAATTGTGTAGGCGCTGTCATGTTTTTCATACTATTCTCTTTCGATTACGTTACGTATTACTAAAAGACTGAAAGTATTTTATCAGAAAAAGTATTTATAAAATACTAAGATACTAAAGAAAAGTATTTAAATACAACATACAAAGTTCTTTCTAAAAAAGCAATTTAGATACGAGATGAAAATACGTATTTTGTTTCTTGTGTATCTTGTATCTGTATTTTCAGATATTTGTATCTTAGATAAGCCACATCACTGGTTATGATTACGTAGTGGTCAATTGTTCCTGCTAACCCAACTAGTCGGGTTGTAACTGTATGTGTTCGCGCGTAGATCTCAATGGGCCTAGCGAGATCATTTGACGTACAGCGGCGTAACGTTATCGAATAAGAATTGTATGAGAATCTGTCAAAATTATGACATCAACCATATAATTTTCTTTCGAGAACGTTACGTTTACGCCGCTGTCAAATGTTCTCACCTTCCTCGTGAGGACGTGGAGGTACAGGGCGTGGAGTTCCTACAACTCCACTCCTATCGGCTTCCCTTACCACTTACCTTTTGAAGACCCTCATCCAAATTCCTACCTATTATACAGGCTAGGCAGGCTAAGGCTTCCCAATGAAGGAGAAACAGCCTTCGCCACTGCAAGGCGTTACTACCCGCACAGCGCCTAAGGGGCCGTCAACCTTTTTTAGTATCCTTGTACCTATACTTAACCCCCCTTACTAATAATCGCTGTATAAGCTTTGAATAGTTATACAGTATTTTGTCTCCTTTTATCGAATTAAAAATGTCACTTGTGTGACGTGAATAAAACACTGTATAACTATTCAAAGCTTATACAGCGTTTATTAGTAAGGGGGAAAATGTATTGTCACGTTTAGTATGACTCTGTGCAAATATCATACTCCTCCGTTCACATAATTCTCGTAAAACTGTACTGAAAGTTTTCGCTTCAAGTATTAATATAATAATGATCCTTTTTTTTTTCAGGTGGCAGCTTAATCTCGTACAAAAATTGTAATAGATTAGTTACTATCAATTTTTGTAAAATATTCTAAGTCAGATGTTTATTGATGTTGTGATACACGTACCCCAGCTGTGGTCTGTTAATGAGCCGCTCCTGACTTAATATAAGACACACCTTAGAAACTAAAAAACATGGACACTAAAAGAATTTCGTGCATCTGTCACCGTAAAATTGTAAAAACCGTTAGATTGTAATAAAACCAGTGAAATTGTAAAATGTTTATAGACTTCTGACGCGAATATGTTGCCTATAATTTAACACATTATTTTTCGTTAGATTATAAATATATAGTTTTTAATCTTTCGACATATTTTTACAATCTTGTTAGTTATTTTACAATCTAACGGTTTTTTTTTTCAATTTTACGGTGACACATCGATATAATACTAGCAGGAACATTTGCCAGCGGCGCAAACGTAACGCTAAGGCGGAAGTCCGTAGAAAATTCTGAGCTTCGAAAATAGACCTTTGCGCTAATGCTAATACAATAGAGTTGAAAATCGAACACATGAGTGTCGAGTCAAATGTCAATGTCATATACGACAGCTCGACATTTGAAACTTCCATTTTCAACTGTATTGTATTAGTGCAGAGTTCTATTTGCGCTAAAGCAATAGAGCACAAAGTTCCAGGCTGATAACGCTGGCACTACATGACCGAAATCCGTACGGCCGGGGAAAATTCAGAGCACTGAAAATACAGTGCTGGTTATGTGTTTATTACTTAATTTCTTATATTCAATTGTAATTATTTAAGATTGCGAAATGTAACTAATTTTTTCTTCCAAATTAAAAAAAAATTATATAGATTTAACTCAATATTTTACCCTATTCTATGCATTTAGCGACCGGACTTTAGTGCGTGTATCGTGAGCTCTAGCGATTACAGGGGATCTAGCAGGGACATTTGACAATGGCGTAAATGTAACGGTATCGAAAGAAACTTGTATGGGCGCCTCTGTCATGATTTACGCCGCTGTAAAATGTTTCTGCTAGGCCCCTGGTGTGCAAATGTTGATGTGCTAATGGCTCAGTTATTGGTTGTGATCGAGGCGGAGAATATGGTTGTTTATAGTGAAGTGCCTGTCGATAGTTGACTTTTTTTTAATCAAAAAGTTTCCACTCAGGATATTAATTAAAATTATTTTTAATATGTGCTAGTTTATACTTTGAAAAGGCCATTTTTGTTTTGTAAATAATAATTTGTAATACTTGTAGTTATGGAGGATGGACAGTGTGTTTTTTTATACAAATGTGAAAAATGACTGACAATGTTCTGGAACAAGTAGCTATGCATAGATCTTTAATTGTATATTTGTAAAACCATTTTAAACTACACAGTCAAACATAAGACTTAATAATGGGTAAATAAATTATCCTAATTCATCACACGTTGTTCATCCACTCTGTCTACAAAAATATTACATCTTCGAGACTTGTGTAAATATTGATATTATGTGAATGATGTGATAAAATATCATATGGTATTATTTTAATGAATTCTTGGTTTTAACTTTTGTGGTATTGTTCGTTTTATATACTCTGTTAAATACAAATGAATTAACGTAAACAAAAATACAATGTTCGGCTAAATTAAGGTGTATTTGTAAATTGTATTTATTTAGTGCACGATAATTGTTGTGACATTTAAATCGGTAGCATTCATAGCTACCGATGTCGGTGACGGTGGCCGGTTTCATTGAAACCAGGACAGCTACGCAGAAGTAATTTTATAGTGCCCGAGTGTGTGTGCAGTACACAAGAGCACTCTCTCTCTTCCTTTACTCTCGTACCAATGGGACGGATGACCGACACGACTGGCGAGAGATCAGGCGCAGGTCCGACTTTTTACATGCCCATCCGACGCATGGATCATCTTTCTTGTTAGGCAATCAGGTGATCAGCCTGCATTGTCCTAACCAAACATGGAAACTTGAAAACTTTTTTGTGTTTCCAATGCGGGAATCGCACCCACGACCTCCTCGTCGAGAGCCAAGCTCTAACCACTAGACCATGGAGGCTGTTGTAGCATTGTAGCGCGGGTGTTGAATGGAGTATACAACAATATCATTAAAGATAATCCTCACAAATTGATATTGCATTTAATCCTATAGTAGGTAATCTAGAAATGTAAATAAGATAAAACTTGCCATCGAAACATTTTACTAAGTAAGTTTTAAAAATAAAATGTAATTTTAAAATAAATATTTTTTCATTTCTCTATTTATTTATAAACAATAATTAAATAATGACAAATTTTGAGGGTTCCATAGTAATACCACAGTGTAATAAAGAGATACAGTGGTCCAACGCGTTTGAAGTCGCGCGAAATGCCGCTTTTGTGTAGGTATTCGTCATTGCTGCAGGGTTGTCACAATAATGTGTTTTATTATAATATGTTCTACATTTTGTGTAGGTATTCGTAGTATGTGTATGTAGAGTACTAGGAATAAAACAAAAAAAATATATAGAAGTATTAATGAAGAGTTTTGTTATAAAAAATACAAATGCGTATACAAAAGCTCAGGGTTAGCATGATATATATCAATTGATATTTATGCTTGATATATTATATCAAAATTGATATTTATATTTAAAAATGTAAAAGAATGTTTTAAATGTAAAAAATCTTACATCAACACAGGTCTTATTTTCCGAGAGTTTCACAAGCCTAGGTCATCAAAAACTTGCTATTTGACACGACATTAACTAATAACGGCATATGACACCCACGTGACCCCCTGTTTTTCGGAAGAAAATTCCTTGTTTGTTATTATACTATTGTTATACCATTTATACCATGTGTCAAATTAATTCGACTGATAAAATTAATACACTTTTTTTCTTCTGGTTATAAACAAAAGTCATTTTATGGTTTTAAGACTTAAATTGATACTCAAAAGTATCTATCGTTGATTTTTAATTTATTTGAAAACTTTGAATATCAATAATAAATAAATGAGTTTAATTTTACTTCCCTATCTTCAAATTATCAGACATACAAATTATTTCGATTCAACTATTACGAAAAAAAATATCAGAGTATGAAATTTGTATGTGATTTTGAAAATATCAAAAATATCAAAAAATCAAAAATATCGGATATATATCAAAGATATCTGATATTTTGATATTTATTATAAATATCGGATATTTACGAACCCTGCAAAAGCTACAAATGCGAAAGTAAAGGTATTTTCGACATTTGGGTTTACTAGTTTTTAGATTGCGATTGTTGAATTTGACGATGTAGTTAGTAAATTCTCATACGTAGATACAATTTTATTAAAAATTCTGACGGGAAACAGGCGCATAGTTTTGTATTAAAATTAATATTTTTTAGCTGTTCATATAATTGACCATTGTACATACGTACATAGTACATACAACTCAAACGAAACACTGTCGCAAACCACTTAAAACAATCAAATTAAAAAGAGTCAACCCCAGCTGACGTGTCCCAAGCGAGTGTATGGCAGCTTGGGCTCGCTACCGCCCCTCTCTCACCCCGCACGCCCCGCACGATTGCTCTGTCTAGACGTGTCCGTTGGACGACTGTAGGTAATAGTTCTATAGGCTGTGGTAATACAATGAATCCTTTTAATTTTGTTCTATTTTTCTATCTGTTAGTCTGTCCCGTTTCGGCCCTTCTAACTTAAAGTATTTATATAAATGGATGAATTAATCTAGTATAGTTAATTTGTTATGGAATGCCACTATTTACTGGGTATATAATGAAAAAACTTGAACTTTTTGGGCAACTTTATTAACACTCAGAGAGACATTTAGATTTTTTATACTAAACCTATAAAATATGTGTAAAAATTAATAATAATATTTTATTTATAATTTTATAATTAAAGTATAATATGACTAAGTACATCTTAGCTCTGATGCATAATGATCAGAGTTGAATAATGTAGTAAAAAAACTGCCGATTTTAAATATCCTGGAAGTGGTTTTATACACATTTTGAAAATAAAAAGTTCTTACTTATTAACACATAAGACAAGTTCATCATCTATACTAATATTATGCTGAAGAGTTTGTTTGTTTGAACAACTACTGGTTCGAATTGAAAAATTATTTTTGTGTTGGATAGTCGATTTATCGAGGAAGGCTTATGGCTATTTAACATCACGCTGCGACCAACAGGAGCGAAGAATCAGTGGAAAATGTGGAAAAACGGGGAAAAATATTCATCATTGAGGGCTTCCGTTGTTTGTTTGAACGCTCTGATCTCAGGAACTGCTTGATCGAATTGAAAAATTATTTTTGTGTTGAATAGTCCATTTGTCGAGGAAGGCTTTAAGCTATGTAACATTACGTTGCGACTAATAGGAGCGAAGCATCAGTGAAAAATGTTGCAAAAACGGGGAAAATTATTCATATGGGACAGATTTTAATGATTTTTTTTTTGTGTGTGTTCAAGTGGATTCGAGAATTGTTTAGATTTGCAATTGGACCAGGTAGGTGGCGTTGCTGTCAGTACGTTAACAAATTTAATTCTAAGGCAGTACGAAATACCCCGGGACAGCTAGTATTGTTATAATGCATGTTCTTAAAGCCTTTATTTGTAGAACTTAAAGACTTTCTAGGTCTAAATAAGTCATAATATAACAATTACTGTTTGCTTTATACAGCTTTTCTCAATATCAGAGATTTAATAATAAACATATGTAACAACAGAGACTCTTATGAGGCGCTCTACATGTCCACTAGGGGACACTTAAAATTGGCGACTAGTTGGTGGAAATGGGCATAGGTCTAGCACCCTATAATTAAATCTTAGCCTTATACCTACAATCAATTAATTTATTTATTTTGATGAATACAAGATTATGGTAATGGCTAATTTAAAAATTAATATAATATATTAAATAATATATTTAAAGTAATATTCATAAGGGAAGCTAGCTTGTATGCACGCCGCGCCTGTGCTAAATAGTTTTATTGTTTCAACATGGTTAGTGAAAAAAGCAGCAGTTTAAATACAGGATGTACATAGACTACTGTTTATAATCCTAAAAGTATCAAAATGAAATTAATAATAAAAACATAATGATTGTAGACTGTAGTACACTGCAAAAAAAAACCTAAACCATGTAAAGCAAACTTTAGCTGCAGTCAAGAGTGCCCCAAACCTCTTGACAAATTGAAAATTCTTTTACATTTGCTATACTGGTATCATATGGGCAAAAGTTACTCATGGGAGTTTTGTGGAAATTATAGTTTTGTAAAAATAGGTTTCTAGCAAACCTTAGACAGGGAAAACTTTCTTTGGGGCTTTCTTTTTATGTTTTAAATAAGATACTGCTGTTTGGCTAATTAGCTATTCTATGGCATAAAAATCAACTTTACAATTATTTTTGAGATAGCGCTTTTGCACTTAATACAGCAGTACACCTCATTTTAAAATCTATAGTACAAATAACCAAATATCTAAAAAGTATCTACAGTCCAAAAGTATCATTACAGTCAGGTTCCGGCTCTTCTGCCGTTGGTAACTTTTCCCCGCTCTCATCAATGAGACAACTCACAGACATTTGCTCAATATCGTCCCAGGAGAACTTTTGGAATTTCTCTTCAATTAAATTTATGAATTTCTTTGCAGCATTGTTTGCTTCTTGTTCTGACAAGCCACATTGTTTGAAGTACTTAACAGAGGCAACCATTAAACTTTCCGGCTTCTTTACAATTAGATTCAATTTTGTGCCATCTTTTATTGAGGGATATGAAGATACAGTTTGTTCGTCAGCCAGTGTTCTTCCCATAAGTACTAGCTTCTGTTCTTGCACAGGTATAGATAATTTAGTGTAAACATGCTTCTTTATATCTAAAATCTTCGTGTTTTCATCAACCTGAAAATAGGAGCACTTTAATTATGCATATACCCAGGAACTCATAAATAAATAAAATATAATAAAGAGGAAAGGTTTGTTTGTTTGAAATTACTGGACCGATTTTGATGAAATTTGGCACAGATATAGAGTAGACCACGGGGAAGGACATAGGCTACTTTTTATTGCGGCAAAATGTACGGTTTCCGCGGGATCCCCTTTTGCGCGCACGAAGTCGCGGGCAACATCTAGTAAATAAATAACCTCTTAGTTACAAAACTACAAAAATAAATAAATAATTAAATTTATTTTTAATACGATTATTTTTTCCCAATTTAAAGACAGGTAAATACAACAGCTAAAAACTAAATAGTTGTACGTAGCAAATAGCACGAAAGTGTTAATAGGCAACAACAAATCGTACCTCTAATTTGCATTCACCGCCTTTTAATTGCTTTATTGTTATGTTCATTGTTAAGTAGGTATAGGTATAATTTTTAGAAGTAAAGAAAATGTATGGTATAAATATTAAATATAGACAGTTTTAGGATTTTTAAGATTTAATTTCTTTTACAATTTAGATTTGAATGGTTTTTGACAAACGAAATACCTACAACCTACAAAAGTAAAATGACGTTTGACGGCAAGTGTACTGTCAATGTAATTGTCAATTTTTTTTTTAATTGTTATTACTGAACAGACCATTGTCTCAAAGGCATCAGCCTAAAAATCTTTTTCCTTTATATTTTTTCCAGTTCGATTCTAATACGTTCGAATTTTTTAATTTAATCCTGTAGAAGTGTAGACGTAATAAATTATTTGCAAGCAGAAGATAAAATACTACTTTGTAAAAGCTTAATTTTACATACGGTAAGGTAACTTGTAGTACTTGCAACCTCTTTATATTGAAAAGTTTCTTTAAATAATAGTAAAATCTTTGAGTTAAATAGGTGGCCATGAAACTGACAGCAAAACAAATGAATGAGTACTTATCCATGATAATTTTTGAAAATAAATAAAATTAATTACCAAGGTGATTTAAAATAGGTACTTTACAATTGCAAAGTGTTTGTGTTATCGAAGTCAGAACAAAAATATAATTCTAATTCTTATTGAAAATGAGCAAAAATCAAGATTTTTTAACAGATATTGATTTTGGTCGGGTGTCCATATGGATCTATGACTTCGCAGACATCGAAAGAGCGAGTATTTATTAAATATTTCATTATTCTATTCTGTAGGTAATTAATATCACTAACTTGTACGTGATATTAAAAAAAACCTTGTTCTACAAGCGTGGACGTAATATTAATTATGTTTGTTTATTAATTCCATGTACCTACACCAGCTTTAATAAAGTGCGAGTCGAACTCGCGCACGTAGAGTTCCGTACTATTATACCAATATTTTACATAACTTGTTATTGCGTGAGTTTTGTACGAAGTTTTCCAAGTAGGTAAGCGCCTTTTACTAGTTAGGCATCTATAACTCCAAAGCTAACAGAGCTATATGGGCCGTTATAGTTTTTCTTTAAAGTTCATCACATGGACTACCATTATGATTTTTTTCAGATTTTTGGCATACTTACCTACACCTATCCATGCAAAATTTCATCTTTCTAGCATTAGTGCTAGTGCTCCAAACAGTTAGCTGTTTGGACGGTAAGCCAAACACGGACGGACGGATGGACCAACATGACGAAACTATAAGGGTTCCGAGACGTAAACTACGGAACCCTAAAATCTAGAATATCTAACCGTCACAAACATACGAGTCGCGATTTACGTACCGTACTCTCGCTATACTTTTTAGTGTTTATGTATGTAATACTCTTAGATTATATACTACAGGATCAGGCACGCGGGGAAATTTTCAAACAAAACTTTCTGCCAATTTTGGTGCGGGGAGGGTAACTCCCACAATGAAAACAAAATCACACATTCACAAAAATATTGTAATCGTTACAAACTCACACATTTATAAAACTGCAACACTAGCTTATTTATTTCACACAAATAAGACTCGCGCTAATATAACAGTGTAGCGTACACACTAATACACTGGCATGCTAAGTGATGTTACCAATACAAATTATATCGATATATTGTCGATATGAATTTGTATTGGTCACATCTTCGTTATTTGAAAATAATGTATTTTGTTGAAATAAAACCATTCCGAATAATTCCGATATACATATTATATTACACGTAAAAGTTATGGCAGCAATAGAAAACTTCACATACATAAGTAGTAAATACAGTCTATTCACGTTAAGTTTGCAGTGAGTCGTCAGTACAATTTACAAAATATGTTAAACTGGCTTACCTTTATTGTCAAACGTGAGCACGAGCTAAGCGTCATTGCTTTCTAGACATTTGCTCTTATGACTCACTGCAAACTTAACGCGTACCTATAGGCTATATTTACCACTTATCTATGTGAAGCTTTTTAAAACCGCCATAGCTTCTACGTATACTATAGACTGCACATACGCACATACATACACTAATACTCACATACGTAGATAATATTATGAACACTAAACATACAACTCTCCTTTTTTGCAAACATCAAAGAAAAAAAATAACCTAACCTAATCAAGAACATATCAGGACACGTCTAAGGAGGGTTCCGTAACTATAAACGCGTAATATTTTTTCAAATTACTTCAAAAGTTACTGTCTGATTTGGTTCAAAATATTTTTCTTAAAGAGTTATTAGCATAATCTATCAGCATAGAAAATTGTAAGTTTTTAAGTCTTATAGTTTAGAAATTTCCAACGTGGTAGAGCCATGCTTCGGCACGGATGGGCCGGCTCGACCGGAGAAATACCACGGGCTCACAGAAAACCGGCGTGAAACAGCGTTTGCGCTGTGTTTCGCCGAGTGAGTGAGTTTACCGGAGGCCCAATCCCCTACCCTATTCCCTTCCCTACCCTCCCCTATTACCCTATTCCCTCTTAAAAGGCCGGCAACGCACTTGCAGCTCTTCTGATGCTGCGAGTGTCCATGGGCGACGGAAGTTGCTTTCCATCAGGTGACCCGTTTGCTCGTTTGCTCGTCGCTCCATATTTCATAAAAAAAAAAAAAGAAATGCTAGGGGGGACCAACTTATAAATCACTTTGGAGGCCGATTACTCGAAAATGGTTGACTTTATAAAAAAGTTATGTATGAAACCTTGCCTTTATTTTAAAATACCTATTAAACGATACCCCACACGATGGGATAGGAAGAAAAAAAGTTCATCCCCACTTCACATGCATGGAGAGCCATACCTAGAATATCTTATACGTTTAAACGAGCAATTCTTGTATATTTATTTATATGTATATAACCGTGATCTTGGAAACGGCTCTAACGATTTCGCTGAAATTTGGTATATGGGGGTTTTCGGGGGTACACAATCGATCTAGATTAATCTTATGTTTGGGAAATGCGTGTTCGTGTTTTAATGCGTTTTTCTTTCCACGCAGAATATGGTCGCTAATTTCGTCCTGCCGGCCGCTGTTCGTTTGGTCCAGCGGGTTAAGACGTCAAAGGCAAGAAACGAGTGTTACGGGTTCGAAACCTGCTCGGTGCCTTACTTTTGTTTTTTTTTTTTATATGTTCAAGTTTATATATTTATAAGTATTTTTTTATTTTTTATTGTTTTTAGACAAGTTTAAAAAAATGTAGTTAATGTTTGAGATCAAACACCTGATCTACACAGAAATCGATTGTAAATAATAATAATTGTCAGTTCACATTTTACTTTTTAAGTTTATGTAGATTATCACCTCAACACCACCATATTACAATAAACAGTCACCCAGGTACTAAAATTATAAATCCGAGATCTATACACAATCTATGATCTAGCTACCTATTACTAATCTGTGATTTATGAATGTACCAAATTTCATCCATTTATATTCATACTTAGGCTAACGGTAGAAGCGCGGACAGACAGACAGACGGACGGACAGAGCGAAACTATAAGCGTTCCACAAGTATTACGGAACCCTAAAAATGAACTGCGCTTCAAACAAGGAATACTTGTGTCCCTCTGGCTGGGAAAATCTTGATTTTATAACGATACCCTAGTCCATATTTCAAACATCCAAATAACCTGTTCAGCCTTTCAAGTTGCGGTGGGGTAAATAATAAACATCACGTACATACATGCACACTTTATACTCCTTGCTTGATCTGTCGTATAAAGTGTAAAAGCAATCCAATATTTTTACATCACAAAATACAAAATTAGTATACCAAGAAAAAAAATTATTTTTATCGACATTGTTATTCTAGTGATTGTCACGTCACTCAAAAAGTAATAAAAAAAGTTCCGCCATGTTTCGAGAATTAAGTGCCATAGTAAAATTCGAATCTATTACATAGGAAATAAAGACTAAAATTCTATATCTAACAACAACGAGTGCGTGCCTCGTGGGGTGTACGCCACAATCGAATATACTACGATTATCTGTCTCGTGTACACCGCTATTCGATACATCGTCGATTTTTACGAAATTACATTTAAATAGAAATATACAATAATTAAATAAAAAAATACTCATAAATGAAAGGTTATTCCATCTTTTTTAAGATTCGACGTGTTGGACTTGTTTTTACAGGACATAAGAGCACAAATCGGCATTTTTAGCGGAGCATTTCGGACGTCCTTTCGATGCTATACCGATGCACATAATGATTAAAATCGATTACGCAAATAGTTTTTATGAACGCATTAGATTCAAAAATCTTATACCTCGGCAGAGGGGAAAGCTCATGTAAGGCGTATCCCGTAGTATAAGATCTAAGGTAATACTCCATTTATCTGATGTATCTAACAACAGTACTAACAGTTGCGATAAATGATAATAATAATAAGCATAAAATATCACGTTAAAGATACGAAGTAACTAGAGTGCCCTAAGGCTTAATTAAAGTATTGAGATTATAATTTATTTCCAAATACTGTATCTGGATAAGTAAGTATGTGCCGAACTAATTACTCAAACAACAAAGAACATCAAACAAAATACCGACCGCAGTCCGCACACGCTAAGCAAGCAGCTTGGCATTCACAGGCAGACATTGTTTTTTTAAGTAAAACTGCTTTCTTGACTTGGGGAGTAAGCAAGTGAATGCGTGACGACTGACGAGAGCGTTACGAAAAGTGTGACCAAGCGAGGCGAATGGAAGTTGAGACAGAGATATAAGCTAATGAAGATAGAAAGAGAGTGAGAGATACGTTTATTTAATTATTTAGAAAGGACACCAGTAGCGCATGTATCATACACTAAAGTTACAAATGAATAATTAATACAATATTCCTACAAACTCCTATCTATGTCATAGCCCTTTTTGTAGGAAACAGCTAATTTTTTTCAAGTAGGAAAATTGATATCATATTAAAAGTTGCATTATATTCAAGAGTATATTCACTCCTGAAAGTTTGGCCACGAACTGAAAAAATCTGAATTTTTCTTCACTTTGCTTTAAGATAAATTTACATTATGTACATTTGGACAGTATTTGCGGAGGAATAGGTAAGGAGCGAGGTAAGATCTTGGTAGAATCAAACGCAACCCCGCGTACGCATAATTTAATATTTCAATAATCTGAATTGGCCCTTCGGCACCTAAGTTATCGTAACACTTAAATAAGTAACGATATAATACTCGGATTATGATCGATCTTGTAGATCATATTAAATAGTTGGGTAGATATTATATTATTGAGCTAATTAAAAGTTATTAAGTCGCCAAGACTAAAATCTTCACCTGTTACGAAAACATTATCATTAAAACATACCAAATGTTCTCATACATTTCATTATAATAATCCCTATGCAATTAATAAAAAACTACGTTAAATCTTTTAGTTTGCCGCATTAACAAGAAAAAACAAAGGAACACTATATACCTAATATGTAGTGTAATATAAAAGGATAAAAATTAGTCGATTTTATACCGCCGGTTTTATAAGAGGCCGTGTTATTTTGCGGTCGAACCCGCATTATTTTGAATCCCGCGGGATTGGTATGTGGAATTGGTGAATCCCGCGCGGGATCCGCGGATCCGCTCTTTTTTTATAATTATATTAAAACTACAACTTAAGTGCCAATAAAATCAACTTTTAATATTAAAGATCGTGTTTACAACCATTCTGGAGATAATTTTGTTCATGGGGTTTTGTATAAGAACAACAGTGTCCGTGGTTTGAAATTTCTATTTTGGTATAATTTCTTCTGTGTTTTCATTAAGAGAACTAAGTATTTAAGATCGATATTTTGTTCAGTCTTCATATGTTTCTTTAAACCTTCGAAGAACGTTGACTAATCTTTAGCTGGTCAGAATATAGGTATAAGACATTTTCCGCCTGTATTATTTTTCTTGAAATAATGCTACAACCCTTATAACTTTGATGAAGCTGGCTGCTTTCACCATCGCAATCACCAGTTTTATCTTCTGGATTTTTTTTTCTCTTTCTTTGGACTGAGAAATGGTTTATTTATTGTTGTCTGCAATGATTTAAAACCACAACACAAACTCACGACCTCATACGAATCTTAGGGCAAACTGACAGGATCTGTGCACAGATCGGCAGCATCACGTAAATCACATTGCCCACCGCCACTCAGCACACGTTGTTATATTATATCTCAGCGAAATGGCAACTTTTACCGTCAACTTTAAAGTTGCGCGGGATCCGCGGCTCCCGCGCAACTTTAAAGCGACAAAAAAACCTTTTTACTGGTTTTTGGCTTCTACCCATAAAGCCCTGTTAGTTACACTTTTAGGGCCATACAAAGGAACAAAGTGTAAAATATAGACCTTTCTAACTAATTCTATTATAGATCGCGTGTATTGAGTTGTTGTACCAAAATGCCCATCCTCCT
This sequence comes from Glaucopsyche alexis, assembly GCA_905404095.1. Taxonomy (NCBI): domain Eukaryota; kingdom Metazoa; phylum Arthropoda; class Insecta; order Lepidoptera; family Lycaenidae; genus Glaucopsyche; species Glaucopsyche alexis. The sequence continues at coordinate 22,975,217 of FR990052.1, forward strand.
TTTGTCTTATAGTACGAGATCCGACTGCGGGATTAGTGCGTTCATCGGTTTTTTGCTGAAAACCGAATTTTTATGTGTATTTATGATTAGGAGAATATATATTTATCAGGTTGCCTATCAAAATTTGGCCGCCAGTATTTTTAATTAAATTATTTTTAATTGATTTTTGGGAAAAAATATCGTTCACTTGTTTTTTAAATAAAATAACGTCTACATCACGGCAATTTATATGAATATTCAAAAAAATCACGGTTGCCGTTGCGCACTTGGCCGCACCTCTTCGCAGCCAGGTGTAAACAAGTATGATTTCGATACATTTATACGTTCATAACGTTTATTTATTAATTATATATCAAATCAAAACTTATTTTTTTCTATTTATTATCGTATATGGTTTCCTAAATAAATTTACCCGCGAATAAGGGTTGCTGGCTTTTAAAAATTATAAATATTTAAGGTAGAGTGAAAGAGAGTTAGCGCGTAACATCATTTGTCAGACGAGGAGAGCGATTGCTGGCTGTGCGATGCTTTTAAGCCATTGCGCATGCGTTGAATGCTAGTGTTCTCAACCACCGAGGAGTAATAGAGACGACTTAATAAATACTCCAATAAATATGTCTTCCTTTTCAAAATGACAAATTTAAAAATTACAAAAAAAAAATATTGATTGAATATATTTAATATTGATTTAATATAATTTATATTGATTTAAAAAATACAAAAATAAAACCAAGGTGACTTAGGTAAAAGAAAATTTTATTGTGAAAGTACTATTTGAAAATTTTAGTACATTTTATTCAAGTATTAAATCGTCTGTTACATGTTAATTAAACATTTAAGCAATTTTTTTTTTTTTTAAATATATCTTATATTCCCGTAACTCTTATTTAATAATCTGTATCATCGGAGCTTTCATTTACACTATCATCGGAGCTATCACTTTCATCGCTACAAATATCAGAATTGTCGTCATTATCGGAAGATTTGTCCATGGAATCACATAGCACACTCTTAACTTGCGTTGAAGTTGAGTCTCCCAGGAACCATGTTGGTTTTAGAAAACCATCGAATAGCAGCCAGCCAGAAATTAGTAGATTGTACTACGTTACCGCGTTATTCCATAAAAATAAACATTAATTTTTTTTTTAAATTTATTATTTTTATTTAATCATTATTTTTTTTAAATTAATCAATTATTTTTTTAAATTATGCGTTAGGTAATTTTTTTAAGTTATTGGTATTCATTAATTAATTAATTAAAAAAAGAAAAAACATTAAATTTTTAAATCATTAATAAAAAAAAAGGTTTACTAATTGTATTTTGAAAAAAGGGCATTAATTATTTTTTTTTATTAATAATTATTTAAAAAATGTATTAATTAAAATCGTTAAATTGTTGATTTTTTGAGAAATGCATTTTTTGAGAAATCATTTTTATAATAATAAAAAATTTTAAAAAATATATTTTTAACAAAAAAACCTCAAAGTTTGCACTGTGTCATTTATTTTGTAACTATAACCTATATTATTCTTAAGTTCAATTGAAATTTTACTTACGGTTTGTGTTTTGCAAAACTCTTCAAATTCTTCTTTATCTTTTTGCTTTAGAACTGTAATTTTTTTGAGACACTCTGTATGATATCCAAAATCATTAGTAGATTCAATTGTTAATAAAGTGTCATGATATTTATATTCTTTTTTTAAGACGAAAAAATAACATTAGCGAGCACTTTTTGAATGATGCATAAAATCAAGTACGCTGATTTTTTCGTTACACAGAAAACGCGACTTCATCTTTATCAATTTTATTTTACGTTAATTAATTTAATAATTTTTAGATGGAAAGTAATGTAAATATAAAACGTTGTGCATGACGAACTCCAAAACAGCGTGGTTTTTATGTAAGAATAAAAATACCGCAGCTGTTATGTTGAGAACACTAACATTCGACGCATGCGCAATGGCTTAAAAGCGTCGCACAGCCGACAATCGCTATCCTTGTCTGACGAATGATGTTACGCGCTAACTTTCTTTCACTCTACCTTAAATATTTATAAGTTTTAAAAACCAGCAACCATCATTCACGGGTATATTTATTTAGGCAACTATATATGATAATAAATAGAAAAAAATTAGCTTTAATTTGGTATATAATTAATAAATAAACGTTATGAACGTATACATATATCGAAATCATATCTCTTTACACCTGGCTGCGAAGAGGTGCGGCCAAGTGCGCAACGGCAACCGTGTTTTTTTTTAATCTTCATATAAATTGCCGTGATGTAAACGTTATTTTATTTAAAAAACAAGTGAACGATATTTTTTCCCAAAAATCAATTAAAAATAATTTAATTAAAAATACTGGCGGCCAAATTTTGATAGGCAACCTGATAAATATATATTCTCCTAATTATAAATACACATAAAAATTCGGTTTTCAGCAAAAAACCGATGAACGCACTAATCCTGCAGCCGGATCTTAGACTATTATGACGAAGACGCCATCTACAGGAAATTAATTTTCGTCAAGTTTCGGATATGGATGATGGATCGGTAGCCTAGGAAACGGGTGTAGCTACAAGACAACAACACTGTTACATAAAATATACTTTACCTACCTTTTAGTGCTATTTAATTCATTGGCACTAATTAATTGCACTAAGTTAAAGACTTTATATCGTATCAATTTCATTGCAAACATTTATTTACTTCGTGTGATGTGATAATAATAATAATTGTCAGTGGTATGGCTGGCAGGTAGGTTTTTAGTTTTTACTAAAAGTTACAAAACCACGCGATAATGATTACGTTTCCATATGAAATTAACATTTGAGACTCAAATTATTGTGTTCCTATAAGAGGGGTGCTTCCCGCTCTCCCTCAATGATTACATCGATCACCCCAATACTTTACCTTGCTTCAAATGTCGTAACAGGTAAATTTTTATTCATAATAGGAGGGTTGCACACGGTACCAGGTACGGATTGTGCCCAGAAAAGCCATATTCTTCTGCCTGCGTTTTCCTGAAATTACTCAAAATTAATATCTTCTCAATGAACAAACAATGAACAAAAACTTGTATGAACACACTTTTCTGTATAACCTGAAGCTAAATGAATTCATATAATCATATATAATATACAATAATACTGCATATTCTTACTGTAATTTATAAATTATAGCCAAATTGTTTTTAATAACAACCAGTAAGCAACAAACTACCACTCAGATACAAGTATTCATATGCAAGCAAGCACTATGGTATCAACACATGTTATGGTGCATCCATGCATAACACAACGGGCAGGTGGCATCAGCGGACCGTGACACACCTGCAGGCCCCCACCACCGCTATCACTAAACTAAACCACCTCACAAGCATTAGGTGTCCTAGTAACGGTTGTTTGATCAATATGTTATTTATTGGCATCGGTGTTGATAATGTTTGTGCACTGAAGTGAGTTGAGAACAATAAAATGTCCGAGTTGGGATTTGAGAATGTGTTTTATCTGGAGAGTGAGTATTAATTGTGTTGGGTGGCTGCGGGGAGAGCCTCTGTTGCCGGGATACACTCCCCAGACACGGGGCTCGGAGCTGGGCAGATCAATAACATCTCGGCGGGGACGGTGTTATGCAAGGATTGATCAAATCTTATTTGTGTTTATTTTTGTAGTTTAAATTCCTAAAATATTGAAATTATATGTAACTTTTATAACCTACATGTATTTATATTTTGATAATTTACAAAAGATAAATTTTCTCAAACCACAGTTTTGTTTTGTATTTATGTTCTAACATTACAATTTTTTTATTTAAATATGAATATATTATTATGTTATTAAAATTATTGTTTGTTTAAGTATGTTTGGTATTAAGTATATTTATCAAGGAAAGCATTGATCATAATAACAATGTAGTTCAAAATACATATTTCTGAGCCTGGACAAATATTTTGACTTAAATGTGATTACTGACTAATTGTCTCATTAAAATTATTTTGTAAAATTATATTCATTCATTATTGCAGTGTGAACAACAAAGATAAGAAAACCTGTCAAATTAAAATAAGTCACCTAATTATAAAAATTAGCTGCCTTATTTATGATGAATAAGTGTAATTTTAATAAAATAGCTTTTTCTGTTGTAACAACAAATAATAAAGAATTTAATATTAAGGGCATGTTTCACAATCGCTTAATAAGTGTCCAGCAGATTTGTCGTTGCTTACTTTATATCGAGCGACAGAGACAAAACATGAAGTTAAGCTATCTCCCACATTAGAAGATTGTAAAACAGACAAAAATACCCTAAACTTCATAATAATTTCAGTTGTAACTATAACTCCTGAGTCTCTGATTTGCTTATATCAGTTAATTGAATTACATTTTTATTCACTTCACCTCACTTTATTTTTTGATAGAGACAGAGTGTGGCTGTCATTTTACTAGTTGTGATTAAAAATCGATTACATAATTATTATCTATATAAAAATGTAGATTTGTATGCTCGATCGGTGCAGAACTTTTTGAGTTTTTGAAGCGTATGTGTACCCTTCAAAAACTCAAAAAGTTCTGCACCGATCGAGCTGAAATTTTAGCATGAAATATAATCCACATCAAGGATTGTTTTTATCAATTTTTTGCATCAGTCACATCCGCGACCGCGAAAAAACTATATTTACGCGGGCGGAGCCGCGGGCAACAGCTAGTATTACATAATATATTGTTGTTCACTGTGATGTTTCAGATTTCGAGTGTGAGGGGTCGGAGGTGCTGGTGGAGTCCACGCCCCCCGCGTCTCCCGACATGGCGGCGCGGCTCGCGGCGCCCGCACAGGTCACTCTCCTGTCCACAGTTTAGTGACACCTTCTATCTCTCTCTCTACTGCTTGTGAAGCTACCTGCTCTCTTGGCACCTTTGCGTGTACAGGGGGTCTAGCAGGAACATCTGACAGCGGCGGAAACTTAACGTTATGGAATGAAGTTCGTATGGGCGCCGCTGTCATGATTTTGATAGATTTTCATCTGATAAGTTACGTTTACGACGCTGTCAAATGCTCCTGCTAGGCCCACGTCTTCGTGATGTGACATAGATTGGCTGAGAATCTATTGACGCGGGTTATCGAGACAGCTATGTCGACGGCGCGGCGGTCGTAAAGCTATGTCGCGTCGCGTCTATGCGATTTTTGTGCTGGGTGTTTAGCTGTTACCTTGTTGCCTTGGTATATACAGGGTTATAGGTTGAGGCGAGGGTTGTATGAAACCCACACAAGTTTTTTCTCACATAGGTTTACATTGAATTTTTTTATTTGAACTAAGAACATTTTTTGAATATATTGGAAGTGATGGGAACTACTATGGGAATTATATAGGATCAACCTCAGGGATTAACAACAACTTACCTAACCTTTAACCCTGTGTCTGTATACAAAATTAGCTGTCATTTTTTAAATATTTTTTCTTCTAGGTACTTTATAATTACTTAAAATAAATAAACATAGTTTTATAAAATGTTTTATATGTAGATTGAAACTGAATGGATTTCCTATATACATATATATTTTTTTTACCAAAGGCAAAAATTTATAAGTGAGTGCATGAAATAATAAAATATTCTTTGTTGGATTTTTGTACCGTTTTTGACAAAGTGATCGCTTTTGTTCGTTCGCTCGTTATATAAAAAAAAATGTATGTATTCTCCAGGGCACGGGCGGGGGCGGCGCGTCGCCGAGTGCAGTGCGGGAGCTTATTGTCATACCGGAGTTGCCCAACACCATACATCTGCAGCACGCCATACACCAGGTAGTAGTATCTAGGAAAACAAATACTTTTGGAGGTACGCCAAAAATTAAAAATCAGTTTTTGGAGATACACCACAGATAAAAATTTTGTTTATTTAAGAGTGCGCTAGTCAACGGCTCGAACTCAGTGCTGCGCGCGGGAAAAATGCTTGTTATTTCACCTAATATTGGGGAAAAAATGATATACCCATAAAATAGTAATCTATACTTATAAGAGAAGCTATACTGCACACATTTATGCAGCTGTGTAAAGTATTTTAGAAAAGGCGTCTTCAAATTACGCAAATCGACACTCAGCTGTTGGTGATTTATGAAAAAACTATATAATATTTTTGTCTGAAGTAAAATTATCTCAATTGCAGAATAATCGAACTGTGTCGGTATTTGCTTGCTTTTTTATTATCATTCTTCGTTTAATTTTTATTTACGTTCAAAGTTGCGCTAAAAATGCGATGTTTAGAGGCTATTATCTTCTACACTAATTTGAATTTCAGAAATATAAGCAAATACCGACCTAGATAAGTGTCATAAAAATCGATATTACGCTAGAATTTGGGTCTGCAATGTTTGACTTTGGAGTAAATCACCAACAGCGTTTGTATGGAGAAAAAACCGACTAGCGCAGCCTTAAGTAGGTATTTCTCTTACCTTATTTTCCCGAGGCACACCAACTAATGTCCACGGTACACCAGTGTGCCGCGGTACACACTTTGCGGAACACTGATCTAGGGACCATTCATAAATTACGTAATGATGATCTTGCTAGTTGCTAGAGTTGCTAACTCTTGACCCCCGCTGTCCCCCTGATCTTGTTTTGTTATTTAGAAATAGCGTATTCGCAAAAATGCATTTTTGGATCAAAAGTTATATACTGTATCATCTATTATAAATATAAAGTAACAACGCCTGACTGATTCATCAACGCCGAACGCCATAACTACTGAAGCTAGAAACGTAATATTTGGACCGTGGCTTCCTTTAGTGAAGTATAGGCGCACTAAGAAGGGATTTTGCCAAATTCACCCATTAAAGGGTTAAAAAGGGGTATCAACGTTTGTATGTAACTTTTTTGTTTGTGGTCAGATCTGTTTGGAATTTTGTGACGTTGCTCTTTGTCATGATTTACTGAAACTCTAATTCAGTATTTTCGTAAATTCGATCTTTTAAGGGGTAAATAGGGGTACTAAACTTTGTATGGGGAAGAAATATTAAATGAACATTTCGGCTTGGAACTTTGTAAATGTAGTCCTAAAAGAAAATAAGTAAGCACGTGTTTTATGATTTTTCGATACTCAACTTCTAAAAGGATGAACGGGGTATGAATGTCATTTTTGAGAGTCAAACCCATGCTTGACTATTTTACTATAATGTGTGTTGTATATTCTTAGAATGGTCTCTTCAAGCTCTTTATTTTGATACCAAACACCTTCTGCAGTCAGGTAATAACATACATAAACAGCTATAATCATTATCCTTCCTTTTGACTTCGCCGTGGTCAGGTCAAAAGGGTTCCGTTTCCATTTACTATTGCCACGCAAACGAAGTTGCGGGCATCAGCTAGTTTAATATAAATAAAGGCTTTTCATTTTTACCTCGTATTTGATTAATTAAAAATATTAGAAACATTTCATTTCTTGAATATATAAAAACCTAGTGATGCTGATATTACACAAAAAGAATATAATTATATGTATTACCAAAAATGAACGTGACAGCTATGTCCTACTGTTCTCTTGATACTGTGTCTAGACCTCCAGACACAGTATAAAGAGAGTTTTTGTCACTACTCGCCGTGAACAAGTTATCTACAATTTGTATAGCATCGAATTAGTTACCATTGTTTGCCACTGGGGGCGTTGTTTCGATGCCGTGCAAATTGTAGTTAACCAAACAACGTTGGGGGCGTTGTTTGGATGCCATACAAATCGAGATCCCTTCAAGAACTTCAAACATACTTTATGTAATTCATAGGCCGAGTAAACTAGGTTCACTCACAGCAAATTCTATGCAATTTTTATAGCCTTTAGGCTCTGGCAATCTTAATATCTTTCAATATTAAAAAATCTACTATGCTCACTTTACCCGATTTAACGCGACCATCATTCTTAGACGGGTCTGGATAAGTTTTGAGGGTGCAAAAATTTTACTTTCACGATATTAAGGAAAGAGTAACTGATGCACATATGCAGTTTGAGTCGTATCCAACCAGGGGTTTCCTAGTATTCGGCTACTATATAAAACATGGTCCCACCTGACCCACAACTATTCTAATGTCTGACAAATCTTAAAAAACTGTTCAGAGTGTTAATATCTGAGTCTGTAAGAAAGATGTGCCACATTCGGCAATTTCGTATAAAGATATTCCATTTTTTTTCCTCAAACTTGCTATAAAAACTACTAATGAAACTTTTAGTTAGTAGAGTTCATATCTATATGATGATTATGGTGTTACAAAACACTTTCTATAAGTTTAACCATGTTTATCCGCGGGATTTTTTATTAGAATGTAAAAAACCAACTTTTATCATGTATCAATGGCGAATACGGGGTGCGGGCCTCTCGCCACGCGGGGAGGGGCCCAAGTTTCATATTAATACGACAAAATGAAATGACAATTTATGTGACAACTTGACAAGTAATAATGTTCTAAATGCGAAATTTATAATTTCAATTTTAAATTTATTTCATGTTTAACGATGCCAAGACGAGACCATAATATTATGACTCGCCAGTAAAAAATGTCTTCAGATCTCGTCTAGAACCTTCTGACTCCACTCTACGTTCTCTAACTCTATAAAGCTTGAATTTACTACACTACTCGTAAAGTAGAAAATAGGCTTAAGATAAAAAATATTTTAGTCACTGTTCATAGCTTTTCTGTTAGAGAACACAATGTTCTGGCACAACGATGACGCTCGAATATTGCTAGTGTGGGGTGTACCTTATACAAAAGCTCATGAAGTAATGAAACGCTCAAGCTATGCATTTTGACTCATTAGACGGATCGCGCTAGCTGTTTTTTAGTGGGAAGTGGAAAAATTCTAATGTTGCTGAATTTTTTCTGTACCTATATGTAGTTGATAGAGTTTAACTCCCTAGGGAGTTAATAATTAAGTTTTGTGCCATGTCTGCCTATTGCCTTTTCAGCAATTCGATTATTTGTGGTTAATTTTTCCGTGGCTGCGTAACGTGAGACTTTAAAAAAATAAAAAGTCAAGGAGTGTTCCCAAAAAGGCAAGCAAAGTTTAAAATTGATGTAATTCAAAGGTCAGTTATACAAAAAACAAAATAACTTAAAGATAAAAAAATCATAGCCTCTAATACTACTTACTGTACCTACGCGGGCGGAAATGCGGGCATCACCTAGTTTTAACATAAAACTAACAAGCAATAATAAATAAATAAAAATTCAAAAATAAAAAACCTTTTATTTCCAGTTTAACAAATTAATGCTTTTTATAATACTAATTAAAAATTATAATAAAATTACAAATTAAATTAAGACTAACGTTACGTATTATAAATCAATTATTTTATAAGACTAACATTATTATAAATTAATGCTAAACATAGTAAACATATATCGAAAAGCAGTACAAGGATCGGTCCACATTCGTACGTAGTGCTCTGATGTTTCACTAGGCTTGACTTGGCGGGGCTCTGCCGTGCCCCTAGATATAAAATTGTCAACGGGATGAATAACAATATATACAAATATTATTTTGTTGGTTTGTAAAATGTATTTAATTATATAAATTATTACAATCAATTAATAACCTAATAAATAAGTCCTTAACCACGAGTATTAGAAACATGTATTCAGCAACCTACGTATAAAATTCAAGCGTTGAAATAATTTATTTATTTTTTATTAAATAATACTATATATACAATAAGTATGATGTAGCTGAAGAGACTATTCGGTTAAACGACTAATTTCAAGAACTAAAATTAGGTATTTGTAATTGTAATTTTTTTGGTGTTAGATAACCGAAGTTTCATGTGGAAGCCTATTGGATAACAAATTTTATTGTGCATTTATGTATTGTATAAAATCAGGCGACAATTACATTCAGCTTCATCATTCGTGCTACGCAAACAAAGTTGCGGGCAAAAGCAAGTTTAAATTTTGTAATCGCTGTAAAATGCGAATTATATAAAAATTTTGAAATGTAGTCGAATGAATGACATTTTATCACACACATTTACGTATATGTGTAATGTGCAGTGGCGAAGGGTGGTTTTTCCGCAGAGGGAAGCCACTATGGTCTTTATGCATATGTACCGGTATTTATTAAACAAGTACATAGTAAATACATACCTAGAGTCTGCTTCGTGGGATTCTATTATTTACTTAAAAACAGTAATGTTTCGATGTAGTTACCGCGGTTACTAGACTCTAACCTTTCGTCGTGACCACGAAAAGCTAGTTCTCGTTTGCCCAATAAAACTACAGTGTCTATTAAACGTTTCATTAAATTTCTATTTCTTTCAACTTTTTTGTTATGGACGAGAAAATTATTACCAAAAAGTGGCTCAATTCTAGTTTTACCGAATTCGTGTAATAAAGCGCAACTACGAACGTGTTTTTCGGTAGAAATATGTTTTTTGGAAGAATTCGCAATGTTATTCACATCTGAAAAACCAGTTTGACTCCATACGCTACTAGAGTCTGAAAATAATAAACATGGGTAACAAAACATCCTGTTCTTTTTACAGCTACCTGTGAGCCCAGAGAATTTATCATATAAAGATATATGAAAATATTTGAAAAACCCGTCCTTACGTTTATAATCTATAGTCATGTTAGGGCAAGCACGGCCTAAATTAAGTACTTATATGTTTTTTATTCTCAAAACTTAAATTTGAAAATGACATTTCCGCGTTAAGCATATAATCTGTTGTGCAACATTCAATATGTATTAACGCCATTTTAAGAAATTCACGATCGTTTCAATAATGTATAGTAAATACTATGCCTACTAGAATCTACTCACCACAATAATGCAATTTACAATCCAAATAAGTACACTACACAACTTCACAATATAAATATAATATTTTACACTACAGTATACACTACAAATTACAATAATACAAGAAAGTAGCGAATAATTTATAACGAAATTACAACACTTAATATGGAATGCATCGTATGAAAAAATGGCAAAAGAAATTTTTTAATGTTTGGGATTTTCAACCAATGAGAGACCATAACCGGTCTCCGAGCGGCTTACTGAATGATAATTTCGACCAATAAAATTGTACAAATACTTCGTCATTCATTTCCAAAACGTATTAAGAGCCATTAGGCCTACAGTTTGAATTTAACCTTAAAGCAAACGAAATAATGACTATTATAGAATGAAACATATATTTCATTACTGAAATGCTCAGACATTACGTATTACGATTTTCAAAATTCGAACTGGCCGTCCAATAGGACGGCATAATTTAAATTTCAACTTTATTTCGAACAAAATAAGGTCTTTTATACAATGCGAAAAGCCGATATTCATCGGGTTATGTGATATTGTGATGTCCGTTGCATAGATGGCGCTCGCGTGGCCCTACATCACGCTATAGCTTGTACAATAATAAGTCATTGCTGTAGTGAATTAGTTTTCGAATTAATTTGTCATAGTTACTGAAATGTATCCAACACAAAAGGGAAGCCGATGGGAATCGGCTTCTATACACGCTTCGCCACTGGTAATGTGTATGTTGTAGTGCGAATATTCCATAATACTTCGACCGCATATTATAATAATATTATTTTTGCATTTTATTATTTAAACCCTCCATGAAAAAGGCACAAACTTGGAATATAGATTCTTTATGACTTAATAATATTGAATACGTGAACTTTATTTAACGATTATGTGTTTTTGGAGCGCTTTAAGCTTAGAGAATCTAAAAAACTTAATTTCTCGAATCGCAGTCGCTTAATGTGGCACAAAATTTGGAATTAGGCCCATTTTAGTGGTCTTAAACAGAAAATAGTCGTTTATCACACTTTAGAATTTTTGCCGGTACTGTTTTCAAAAAATGACCCTAAGTCATTTTTTACTGGACGAAAACGACGCAAATTAAGTCTCCATACTCTGGAAGCTGTCCCAGTTAAGATACCATTAATGTTTTAAACTTTAAATCAATATTGCCACTTTTATAGCCATACAAAAAAATCAACCACAAATAATGGAATTGCTGAAAACGCAGTGGGCAGAAATGGCACAAACCCCAGGGACTACTTTATCAACACACAAAAATTCAGCGACTTTAGAATTTTTTCCACTTACCACCTCGAATACGCCTAGCGCGACCCGTCTATCTACCTAGTTTGGCCGCAAACAAAGTATGTGCTAAGAGATTATTTGCCCTACGTAAATCGGCTACTTCAAATTTTCATGAGTATAATAGGTAGTTATTTTTATTCTCTTTATTCCAATTTATTGTGGTGATAAAATCGACATAGATTGTTCCAATAAGCAATCTATAGGCTCTGCGCACTGACTGGTAGTGCTACGTGCTGATTGGGCGACATATAGTTATCTCGACGCGACTGAAGTCAAGAAAACTTGTGCAGTGTAACGGTCAGAGATACAAAGAAAGACTGACATATTTTTCAGGGTACAGAAAGTTGTAATTATGTAGACCGCCCCTATACAAACTTCTATTTGAAAGTTGGTAATAAGGTATACACTTTTTATTTATTATTATTAAAACTATAATCCTCAGGTCTCCAATGTGGAGGTAAACGGTGACAGCTCCGGCCACTCCAGCCCCACTACGGAGGCCCAGCACACGTACATTGTAGCGAGTGAGTACTTTGGATGCACAGTTCAATAATCAATTGTTTCAGTATTGTACTAATTTAGATGCTAATGTACACAAACGAAATATATTAAGGTAAATAGAAACTTTACATGGCTATAAAAATTAAAGCTTAAGAACTTTTTCTAAGTTTTTGTACCTTAGGATTGGAACAAATGTCTTTAAGTTTCAATTTACCTGATCCAATAATATTCCTTTAGACTTTGACATGACGAATAGTGACTATTTTTGTTGTCCGAGCGGGAAGGGCGGGAAATTTAGCAAAAAAAAAAATACATATTAAGGACTAAAGAAAAACAGATCACGAGAACAACGTAACAAAGCAAATTATACAAATAAATTAGATTGCAGTGTAGCAGAAGCATATACAGGAATACTTTTTCATCGGTACAATAAATACCACGTCATTGGTATCGATAATAGAGTCACAAATATTTTTTTTTTTTCATTTCGACTAATTTATCCTATAACCAATCTAATACCGCATGGCGCAATAAAATTACCACCGCTAAGGGGGTAAAAAAGAGGATAAAAGTTAAAAACCTAATTTCACGCGGGCAATTAATGCTAGTATTCTATAGTACCTTAAACTGCATCAGACTGATTTGCTGATAGCCATTACACTCGGTTTCATTTGAGAACTAAAGAAAAGAAGAAGGGGCATTTTTGTATGAAGCCCGTCCCCACTACTGTAGCCCCTTCTTCTTTAAGAGCCTTAAGTGGACACCTATTGTGACCCGGACGATTTTTTGACCCACGACCAACGACCATTGTTTTCTTATAAGAATACATCTGACATATTATTGGATCACGATGGCACGTTAATTATATTTATTGTTTTTATTTTTTTAATTTGATTTGTATCTTTTTTATTATTTTTTTTGTATTTTTTTTCGTAGCACGCTAGTTTATTTGCACATTTTCTTTACATTGTCGCGATGTGCGCACAGAGCGCGACTGGACGCCGGCGGCGATCAAGAGCGAGCAGGATAGCGACCCGGAAAGCAAGTGTTGTCACTTTAGCTGTACTAACGGGATGGGCTCTGTTGGGCTTCTTGCGCTTTGCCTGTGCATGTTTTGTGTAACTTATAGCTGGTGTGGTGGTGGTATAGGGTGCTGGTGGGAGCTGGTGGCAATTTAGGTATACAAGAGGTCGCCCTGTGATCGAAATACGCCCATAATAATACCTATAATTTTTTAATTTGAACTTTATAAAGCTTCTTTAGACTCTTAGAAAAAAACGTAAATGTTGCGACAGATTGACCAAAGTCAACGTGTTGCCACCGATGCCACCAGTGCCATAGCTATTACTGCATAAATTACATTAACTTACGATCGAAGATGGTCTAAGATCCGGTATAAGTTCCCCAAAAAGGAGTGCGGATAGTAATCAATAATATTTTTTTTTGAAAATCGGCATGATATTGACGTGGTATGGTAACGTACGCGCATTCCTGGACCGAAATCGAAATTAAATAAAATAAAAAATCACCAACAGCCTTGGACCACCGGTCAAATTGAAGGGAACTTACGAATGCTAAAACTAACACTAGCAGGTGCGCGTGCGCTGACAAAAAAATAACAAGATACAAATTACAAATATAATATATGTAAATCATCCTCAAATACATTATCATAATGCTAAAATATCAATAACAAACCACTCACCTCGTGTGGTGCTGGTGGTTTTCTTCTCTACCTTTCAATTCCAAGTTGTAAAGTTTTTATTTTCATGTAACTTGTTTGTACTTTGAGAGTCCTATAATATCTTTATATCTCAATGGTTTCTCTTTTTTCAATACGCTTATCCTCTTACACAACTTTCCAAATATTAAGATGTATTGATAGGATTATAACGAGCGATATTTGGAGATGTTTTTCCGTTTTCTTTTCAACAATGTGAACTCGCAGCGTGTTGTCGAGGCGAATCTCGCGAAACCTTTGAAGGTGTACCGCCCCTCATTTCGGTACCTCAGGGGCTGATACAATCAGATCGCGCACCTGTCATGATGCACTATCAGGTATCTGTGTAATGAGCGCGGATTAGCGCAAACGGACACGGCACACCCTTTGCTACTATAATACGTATAGGGTGTACTTAAATAATAAGTTATAATGTATGCAATAGTTGAAAAATATTAATTTTGGCACAACAAAATACATTATAGCTAAAAATAATAATTTTAGATTATGTACATTGAATCGGAGCGGTCAGCGGCCTGTTATAAAAATCGAACAAGTAATGATGACAATCATTGACATTGAATATAATAATTAATAAGGGATTATAATCTAATTCCGAACACTAAAAGTTAATAGTAATAGTAATAAAAAGTTATTTTTGCGACTTTCCTGTAGGTACTTTTTGCAACATAATTACTATGAATTTTGTCACTTGGGTGTTACGTAACTTTTAAAAGGAGAGGGAGGGGGTGGGGTACAGTAAAATGTTACGGTGCGTTACGCAGGGGGAGGGGGAGGGGGTCTATAATCTTTAAAAATTGTGTTACGTAATATTTACTTGAACACTCCCATGGCAAGAAATACATTCTATTTCGAATGCCGAACTTATCAGACGGCGTTTTTAAAACACGCTGTATATTCTCAAAAAAAAGTTGCAAACTGCAAGGGTCCGTTATAATGAAGCTTAATACGAGATAATTGCGCCCTCCGGATCATCTACCTGAGCGGCGCTCTACAATCATGTATTGTACACCTGCTTGGCTACCTTTGATGTGACGCGTGCCCAGCGCTATATGGGTGCTCCCTTCTGTCACATCACATCACGTTTGTTATATAAAACTTGTAAGCGCACGATATTAAAGTTGTAAATCGATATACGTTGAGGGATTTCTTTCTTTCTTGATAATATTTAATATAATATTTATGGACGCTTTGCAATTGAATACTTAATAAATGTAACAATAAATAACTAGATCAGTGTTTTTCAACGTGTGGTCCCCCCTGGGGGATCGCGAAGCTTCTATTATAAGAGAGTTGCAAAAGTTTGGGAAAGCTACTGCAGTAAAAAAACGGTAATCATTTGTATCAAATAAACAAAAAATAACTTATAAGATCTTTTCCATCTTAAGCATTTGTATCAATTTAACAAAAAAAAAAATCTTATAAGACCTCTTAATGCGAAGGTTGCGCTTGTTTTTCATTAACCAATTTCTCACATCGTGGATCCGTTTTATCACCGGGTTGCGAAATAATTCTTCATACTAAAGGGGCCGTGTCATGAAAATTGTTGAAAAACACTGAACTGGATAATGCCCGCGACTTCGTCGCGCAAAAAGAATTCCTGCGAGAACTGTATTTTGTGGCGATTAAAAGTTGCATCTGTTCCTCCCTGTGGTCTACTCGGCCCAGTAGTTTCGGAGCCAATTCAATACAAAGAAACAAACAAAACTTTCTTCTTTAATTATTATTTAAATTTAAAATTAAATCTACATTAACAAATTGTTTACTAAGCTACTACATTTTCTAATACCTAAAGGATCTGTTTAAGAGGAGACGACAGAACCAGCAAATATATCAAAAGCTGTATTGATAGCATTATATGAGGAGCACATGTGTTACAAAAGACCGTGTTGTTCTACATTTGTCCTATGTGATGGAAGGTAAAGGTTTTAAGGCCCCCACAGACGAGAGGCCGATCGTTTCAGCTGGAACTGACGTCAGTTCGGCCTGAACGGATTCGAACACACACACGGAAAAAATCGCATCCAATCCAATTTACGTCAATTCGGCCTGATCTGATTCGTGCCCACACACGGAACAGTCGCATCAGTCCATTCTGGTTTGCCGCGCGCTACGGTCGTGTTTATCAATTTTGTATTTAAACACCGCGAAAACTCATACAACGCTTGTACAAGATACACGCCCGCACGGCAGCGGGTCGGGCAAGAACTGAAGCGATTTGTCCACACACGGTCAGGACAGGCCGCGCGTTCAGGCCGATCGGTCAGGCCAGAATTAATGTTGCCAACTTAGTTATTTTACAAAATTTTACTAAATTGAGTATTTTATTCCCCCCTTGGTAGAAATTTAGCTATTAGTAGTGTTTAAGTAGGAAAGAGCCAGACAGTAATGATATGCAAAATAGCTACTAAATACGTAATATTTCCTAGTATATTTTAATTTAATGGTAAAATTTATAATCAAATTCAATTAATGAAAAAAATTTTATATAATAAAACCTAAAATGCAGTGGTTTTTGGGGGGCTTCAGGAATTCCTAAGTTAAGTAGCCTCTTTAGTAGTTTTAGTAGAAATCGATACGAGTTTAGTAGTTTCACAAAAAAAGAGCTGGCAACACAGGAACGAATCGCTTCAGTCCGTACGGCCGCCTGATGCGATCTCGAAATTGCACACACACGATACGATTTTGCATCCGTTCAGGCCGAACTGAAGGTAGACCGGACCATGTATGGGGCCCCTTACGGTGGAGTAAACGGTTGCCAGCTCTAGGTACACTAAAAGTTTTAACTCTTGTAAAAGAAAAAAAAACTGTTATTTAATGCCGCCTATTATACTTATCACCGGCGAGACACACATAATAGGACATATTTTTCATTCCTTGAGAAGTCAATCTTCCTTGAAGCTAGACTCAGGAAAATGAATTTCGGTCTATGTTTATCCACCTGCTATCTTATATATTATGCAATACTAGCTGTTGCCCGCGGCTCCGCCCGCGTAAACACAGTATTCCAAAGAAACACTGTACTTTTTCGGGATAAAAAGTAGCCTATGTTTTAATCCAGAGCCTACATTAAGTAGTTTTTGCGTGAAAGAGTAACAAACACCCATCTATCCGGCCATACATCCATCGATCCATCCAATCCAACTTTCACATTTATAATATTACTAGGACGGATGTTTCTTTTAACTTATTAAATGATTTCAATTACCTACACAATTTAAAAATGTAACCTCTCAAAGCTTAACTATAAAATATAAAATGATTTTACTTGTAGCTATGTATTTAGCAAATTGGCCTATGTACCCAGACCCGTCTGGGTATATACGCGACATAGTACATGTCTAATGTAAAGGGAAAGTTATCTCCATGGGCGATGGGCGTGGCGGTGGGTGGGGTGTGGTGAAACGAGAGGGAAAACGTTAGGTCGGTGGAGAAAAACATGAGCGTTGCTATAGCTATGCGATGTGGGATATCTGTTGAGTTTTTTGTAGCTAGGTAAATATTTTCTATCTTCCTATATTCTTTATTTATTAAATATCTTATTCCTATGTAATATAATGAAATAAAATAACGTATCACTGTGAAAACTGGAAGACAAGAAATTCAAAGAAAATCATTATAGACGGTTACAGATTAAGCATAGACAAGTAACATTACAACTGTAGATGGCGCTAGGTCGCTTTTATCTTGCTGCTTTGATGTTACTATTTATAAAATGTATTTTTAACAATAATTACGAATAATACGTTATACACAATATATCTGTTGATACCAATAATAATTAATAATCGAAATTAATACGTACTTCAGTTTCGAACGGCCTTGGATATCTCGCAGAGTAAAATCAATTTGTACGTTGTTCCACGCAAGAAAGTTATGGGTATATAATGGTATTTTGCACCAAGTTTTATACAATATCTACAAAATATACATCCACATCGCATCGCATCGCGTCGCGTGCCATGTGACGCGACCATTAAATCTCCCGAAGGACGAGAGGACACTCTCCCGTCTCGCTCGGTCCGTCTCGTCCCGGAGTTGCCTGGGAGACGTCAGCCGGCATGGAAGTGCCTCGATACCGCGCGTACTACCCCTGTGAGTGTCATATTATACAGTGTTCCAGCTCCATACTAGCGGGCGCAAGTCATATCGCAACCTAAAATATATGTGTACCATTGGTGTACCGAAGTGTACTAATATTAGTATAATCTCGGTACACAAATGGTAAAGACAGCACTAGATCAATTTGTTTTTTCTTTAACAGGACCGAGTTGAAATATTGTATAATATTAGGTACCGCTATGTAACATAGATATCTAGAATGTATACTAAAGACCCTTTATCCTTATGACACAAGGTGCTATTGACAAATATGTTTAGCTTTTATATCTTTGTCAATGGCAGCTCTGGGTCGTATAAATGTCAAATAAACTTTGGTGTACGTTCTAGCGCGGAAATGTACTATCATTGTGGTCAAAAGTCTCTCGCTCTTTTGACCACAATGATAGTACATTTCCGCTCTCTCGCTCTATAGGACACCAGCACGCTTAGCACTACCGCCGTAGTAATAGACAAACTGACAGTTTGACAAAGGAAAGCTGACATTTTGTCCATATTATCTGTCAGTATGCCTACTCTTTTCTACAGTGGTCAAGCGTGCAGTGTAGTGTTAATTCCCTATTTTGACTCCTAAGGCCCACTTGCGCAGATGTGTTAATCGTGACTTCTCTTTCATAAATACGAAGAAGGAGAGAGATAACATGATATTATTTAACTCAGCTCTAATTTTAACCCACATCTGCGCAAGTGGGCCTAATTGAAGAAAACGCGCCGTCGACATAGCTTTTGCGCTATATCTATATAACTTATAATCTATATAACTTATAAGTGACTAACGCTAGTCGCGTTTCAACTAATATCATACTAACTGGGAATAGCTAACGAATCGCACTAACTTCCATCTCTCCATCTTACTACATTCCATTACTAATTAATTCAGTCTTAGTTGTTTTTGTAATAATTGAGTATTTTCCGCAGGTGAGGGCGGTACAGGAGTGAACTACCATGTCCAGTATGTGGAGTCCCAAGACATATACACGCAGCCCGGCCCGCAGCCGCAAATGTAAGAGAAATATCTTTTTGTAGGGAAGTAAATAAAGTAACTAAAAATAGACACAATAAAGGCCCGTCAAAATGCAAAGTTCTTGCAGGGCAATTACCTACTAATATTACGTACCTACATTTTGTCTTTTTTAATTTATATTAATTCGCATAAATTCTAATTTTGCCGGGTTGGGCGACATCATAATGGCTTCTTAAAATCTCGCCTCCAGGCCTTTGATCAAATGTACAACTCGCACGAATGTATTTTTATGGCTAGGCCAGTTATGCCGCTGAAAAACTATTCAGAGTCAAGTGATCCACTGATACCTCAGTGGATTCTTATTGCCAGAAATAGTGTGGAGTAAAAATGAGGTTTACCTGATAGAGTCCGCGCCACCAAAGAAGTCCGGCGGTAAATAGTGGATCTAAATTTATTAATGTCATGGGATACTCATCCCAACTTACCTGTCCGGTAGTTGTGGTATAGTATACGGGTATGCGACCCCGGCTTCCCTAGCTATTACTGTCCTATCCCTTGCCCTCCTGGGCGGTAATATCCTATATTTCTATTTCCCACTGTAACTTACCAATCTTCCTTTCCACAGTTCCACACCACCTATCCTTCCCTTTCCCTATTCCTACCCTCTCCACCAATCCATGGGAACGCAATGGATAATCATAAAAATAATAATTATCCAAAATGGCGGCGATGTGGATCGCCACCTATTCACGTCTCGTTTCTCGCGGAGGCGAAAAGTAGCCCATGGAGAGCCGCTTCGCTACGTTGAATGTAAGAGGTATTAATGGATGGTAAGAATGAAAGTGGACGAAGCGAAACAAATATGTAAGGATCGTAGCAAGTGGAAAGAAGTGGTCTCTGCCTACTCCTACGGGAAAGAGGCGGTCTCTGCGACTCTGCCTACCCCTAAGGAAAAATGCGTGATTATATGTATGTATGTATGTAAATTTATTAAATTGTTATTACAATGCCTGAGGTTGTAAGTGTTGTCCGAAACATTATAACAAGGTAATGGAATTTTGTGTAGGGCAGCAGAATCAAGATATTCTGCTGCCCATAAGTAATGCTGACAACATCTTGTCGCGCGATCGCAGCGCTGCGTCTAGGGGACTTCTTTGGTGGCGCGGACTTTAGCTATCCTATTCTGTCCCCCAGGGAGACGCTGCGCACCGCGTACCCGGTGTACAGCGTCACGGAGGCGGGCGGCGCGGGCGGGGCGGGCGCGGAGGCGGGCGCGGGCGAGTGGTGCGAGTTCTACGCCGCGCCCGAGCGGCCCGCCTCGCCCGCGCCGCCGCGCATGCCGCCCGCCACCGTGCAGTGGCTGCTCGACCACTACGAGACCGCCGAGGGTGCGTACACAACATTGTGACGTCATACGACATTTGCGTCACTGTAGTGTTACTTTTTGTTGATCAATATTGGCGCTTGCTAGCGCTGAAAAAAGAGTACAGATTATTATCAGCCAGGATACGTTTATTAACTTCATTATCGTTGACACTTGGCTGACACAATCCACCGTTTTACTTTTTACCGCTTAGCGAGCGCCATTTAGCTTAAATACGAGCACATCCGGGCGCTTTTTTCCGCCAAATACAGCCAAATAAGAAACGCCGCCAATCCGCTAGTAGACAAATCACAAATGTGCTGGAGTGGTAAGGTTAGGATGTAATCTCCTCACATTTAGGAGCGATCAGAGTTCTAACATTAGTGATCGGTTTTATTATTATTCTCTGGCTTTTGCCCGCGGCTTCGCCCACGTAAATATTATAGTATCCCACAGTAACACTATTTTTTTGGGATAAAAAGTAGCCCACGTGTGCATCCAGACCATAAACTACTACCATACCAAATTACATCGAAATCCGTTCAGTAGTTTTTGCGTGATCACGTCGGGGTCACCAATGTAGGAATAGTGAGGGGATCTCAGACCGAGCGAAGTGGTAACTGGTATGCCCGGTCAGGCCCGAAGCCCACTTGTATGCATTTCAGATGTTGTATTTATACTGCCGATATTAGAGAACTTCGATAGCGCGATTCAGGATTGTGGCGCTAATTGGTCCGCCACAGTAGCAAACATCCATCCATCCAACAAAAATTTTCACATTTATAACAGTATGGTATATGCAGGCGTGTCGCTGCCGCGCTCCACCCTCTACGCGCATTACCTGCGCCACTGCGGCGCGCATCGGCTCGAGCCCGTCAACGCGGCGTCGTTCGGCAAGCTCATCCGCTCCGTGTTCGTGGGCCTGCGCACGCGCCGCCTCGGCACGCGCGGCAACTCCAAGTACCACTACTACGGCATCCGCGCCAAGCCCGCCGCGTCCGCCGACCCGCTGTACAAGCCCGACGACGTCGCCGCGCCCACCGACGACGCGCCGCCGGCCGTAGACGAGCTCAAGGTGAGTACGGGCGTCACACAAGTACCACTACTACGGCATCCGCGCCAAGCCCGCCGCGTCCGCCGACCCGCTGTACAAGCCCGACGACGTCGCCGCGCCCGCCGACGACGCGCCGCCGGCCGTAGACGAGCTCAAGGTGAGTACGTATGGCGACACAAGTACCACTACTACGGCATCCGCGCCAAGCCCGCCGCGTCCGCCGACCCGCTGTACAAGCCCGACGACGTCGCCGCGCCCGCCGACGACGCGCCGCCGGCCGTAGACGAGCTCAAGGTGAGTACGGGTGGCGACACAAGTACCACTACTACGGCATCCGCGCCAAGCCCGCCGCGTCCGCCGACCCGCTGTTCAAGCCCGACGACGTCGCCGCGCCCGCCGACGACGCGCCGCCGGCCGTAGACGAGCTCAAGGTGAGTACGGGTGGCGACACAAGTACCACTACTACGGCATCCGCGCCAAGCCCGCCGCGTCCGCCGACCCGCTGTTCAAGCCCGACGACGTCGCCGCGCCCGCCGACGACGCGCCGCCGGCCGTAGACGAGCTCAAGGTGAGTACGGGTGGCGACACAAGTACCACTACTACGGCATCCGCGCCAAGCCCGCCGCGTCCGCCGACCCGCTGTTCAAGCCCGACGACGTCGCCGCGCCCGCCGACGACGCGCCGCCGGCCGTAGACGAGCTCAAGGTGAGTACAGGTGGCGACACAAGTACCACTACTACGGCATCCGCGCCAAGCCCGCCGCGTCCGCCGACCCGCTGTTCAAGCCCGACGACGTCGCCGCGCCCGCCGACGACGCGCCGCCGGCCGTAGACGAGCTCAAGGTGAGTACGGGTGGCGACACAAGTACCACTACTACGGCATCCGCGCCAAGCCCGCCGCGTCCGCCGACCCGCTGTTCAAGCCCGACGACGTCGCCGCGCCCGCCGACGACGCGCCGCCGGCCGTAGACGAGCTCAAGGTGAGTACGGGTGGCGACACAAGTACCACTACTACGGCATCCGCGCCAAGCCCGCCGCGTCCGCCGACCCGCTGTTCAAGCCCGACGACGTCGCCGCGCCCGCCGACGACGCGCCGCCGGCCGTAGACGAGCTCAAGGTGAGTACGGGTGGCGACACAAGTACCACTACTACGGCATCCGCGCCAAGCCCGCCGCGTCCGCCGACCCGCTGTTCAAGCCCGACGACGTCGCCGCGCCCGCCGACGACGCGCCGCCGGCCGTAGACGAGCTCAAGGTGAGTACGGGTGGCGACACAAGTACCACTACTACGGCATCCGCGCCAAGCCCGCCGCGTCCGCCGACCCGCTGTTCAAGCCCGACGACGTCGCCGCGCCCGCCGACGACGCGCCGCCGGCCGTAGACGAGCTCAAGGTGAGTACGGGTGGCGACACAAGTACCACTACTACGGCATCCGCGCCAAGCCCGCCGCGTCCGCCGACCCGCTGTTCAAGCCCGACGACGTCGCCGCGCCCGCCGACGACGCGCCGCCGGCCGTAGACGAGCTCAAGGTGAGTACGGGTGGCGACACAAGTACCACTACTACGGCATCCGCGCCAAGCCCGCCGCGTCCGCCGACCCGCTGTTCAAGCCCGACGACGTCGCCGCGCCCGCCGACGACGCGCCGCCGGCCGTAGACGAGCTCAAGGTGAGTACGGGTGGCGACACAAGTACCACTACTACGGCATCCGCGCCAAGCCCGCCGCGTCCGCCGACCCGCTGTTCAAGCCCGACGACGTCGCCGCGCCCGCCGACGACGCGCCGCCGGCCGTAGACGAGCTCAAGGTGAGTACGGGTGGCGACACAAGTACCACTACTACGGCATCCGCGCCAAGCCCGCCGCGTCCGCCGACCCGCTGTTCAAGCCCGACGACGTCGCCGCGCCCGCCGACGACGCGCCGCCGGCCGTAGACGAGCTCAAGGTGAGTACGGGTGGCGACACAAGTACCACTACTACGGCATCCGCGCCAAGCCCGCCGCGTCCGCCGACCCGCTGTTCAAGCCCGACGACGTCGCCGCGCCCGCCGACGACGCGCCGCCGGCCGTAGACGAGCTCAAGGTGAGTACGAGTGGCAACGCAAGTGGCACTGGCAAATCGCACCGAGCAATACCTATCAGTATTCAGTGGCGAAGGCTGGTTCTCCTTCTAGGGAAAGCCCTAGCCTGTATAATATGAAGGGATTTGGATGTGGGTCCTCAAAAGGGAAGTGGTAAATGGAGCCATTAGGAATGGAGTTATAGGAACCCCACGCCACTGATACCTATCCGTGACGTTACAATTATACAGGAGTCAGGATGTGTGGTAGAACGTAATCAACCCGTGAAATGGCAATCCAAAGGGGGTTAAAAATCATTTGAAGCCCTATATTTATGGCTGAAATTGAACCGATTTTAAGAAATACGAGATTTTGTAAAAAGTTTGATCATCAAGGTGTTTATTTTCTTGTGATAACAGAAGTATAATAATAAACTAATCTAAGCACAATTTGAACCTGTAAAATATTTCTTTCTTATATAATAATTCATCTTACTTGAAGTTTTATGTTAACGCGACCATAGAATGAAAAATTATTATGTAAAAAAAAATATAACTTGATTAAAACTGCCGCAACCATAATACCTAGATCTTATCTATATTTGAAAACATCCTTCCAAACATTGTAATTTGTACGCAGGAGGCGCGCGGCGGTTCGGTGGACACGGCGGCGGCGAACGCGCACAGCGAGTACCTGGGCACGGTGGTGCCGCCCGACCCGCCCGAGCTGGAGGTGGCCGACCTGCCCGACGACATCCCGCCCGACAGCCTGCAGCTGCTGCGGGACCAGCACCGGTCAGTCAGACTTTTGAAGTGACAACCCCAGCAACAAATTAATATATAGTACATACGCTATACTGGATGTTTAGTAGAACGCTGTCAATCAGTTAAATGTAGGTCTGGACTCTGGAGAGTAATTGAATCCCCTATACGTACGGCCAATATTGAACCGTTTCTAAAATATTAGCCATTTTGTATTTTTTTTAAAGTGGATTATCTCACCTATTACGCTCATAATAAAATACTGGCAAGTGTAGGACGTAGGTATACACGTAAACCTGACTTTGTTAGATATTGATCCTACTCTACGCTACTACTATTAGAGACCACATATTACGTCATCCCCCCTCCCCCCGTGCACTGTTACGTAATATGTGGATGACCCCTTACTGAGGTCTACCTGTAGGTCCCACGGCGCGGAGTTCCTGGCGGCGGTGGCGGCGCTGGACACGGGCGGCGTGGAGCGCGCGCGGCGCGGCTTCTGGCGGCGCGGGGTGCGGCGCGCGGTGCTGTGGCGGCTGGCGGCGCGGCGCGACGTGTGCGCGTGGCTGCGGCGCGCCGACCTGCGCCTGTACCAGCGCGCCGTCGACCTGCTGCTGCCCGACGTGCTGCGCCCCATCCCGCCCGCGCTCACGCAGGTGCCAACTTCAGCCTTGTTGGTGTGGCGGACCAGTTAGCGCCATCGAAGTTTTCACAGTTCCGTGCTATACATACAACATCTGAATTGTATACAAGTGGGCTTCGGCCTGACCGAGCATAATAAATCGCTCGGTCGGAGATCTCCCTTTGGGGCTTCCACTGTTCCCACATTGGTGACTAACTGACCCTCGACAGAACTTCCCACATGGATTGACTTATTGGATTTTAAACTCGAGAGTTCTCCTAGATTCGTCTAGAATGAGAGTCGTAAAGATAGAAAAATTGGCTGACAGTTCTTTTTTATATTTTATTCAGTAACTAATATTTTTCGTAGGTTCGTTAATAACGGACGGAATATTTAAATTTTACAGCCAGCTCCCACAACGACATGACATGACTAAACGATAACGTAATTCTTCTATTCGTTACAGTCGATCCGCAACTTCGCGAAAGGTCTGGAGGCGGCGCTGGCGGCGGGCGGGGCGGGCGCGCCGGCTCGGGCCGCGCGGGCGGCGGCGGCGGCGGCGGGCGCGCTCGCGGCCGCACTGCGACGTTACACCTCGCTCAACCATCTCGCGCAGGTATTTGTTTGTGGAATAACACCGGCAGACTAAATTTAAAGAAGAAATCCCCCCCCCCCCCCCCCCCCCCCCCCGCAAATATTACAACTTTGACAAGTTATTCATAATATAGGGGCGCCGATGACATGTTTGCCTACGGCGCTCTCAACGCTTAATCCGTCTCTGGAGCTCATACTATTGTAATGTATAGTAAGCCACGGAATTAGAAATTCAACATTTTTAAATTTTCTTAATATAAAGTTGTAATAAATAACAAAGTGCTGTATAGTATAATGCAATTGGAAGGAAACAACAGAAGAGCGTCATGACGTCATAACTGCTTTGCTAGTACACTTTTGAAATGCACTATTATATGTGCCCACGTGCGCAGGCGGCGCGCGCGGTGCTCAACAACCAGCACCAGATCCAGCAGATGCTGTCGGACCTCAACCGCGTGGACTTCCGCGTGGTGCGCGAGCAGGCCACGTGGGCCTGCGCCGCCGGCAGCGCGGCCGCCGCGCACCGACTGGAGGCCGACTTCAAGGTACACCCCTACGCCATACACGTAAAGTTTGTCGAACTGTCGTATATCGTCTACAAACGGCCCGTTTCAATAATAATCTATCTACCAATAACTATTTGTTAAAAACGTCGTCATTCAATAATTTGCCGATTTTTTTTGCGGTACCAATCGGTTGTGGTACCAATGCGGTTTTCAACAAATAGTTTCCGGTAGATAGGTTATTGAAACGGGCCGCAAGCAATATACGAAGTAGAGAAGCGCACGTAGTTTGCTTACCAGTACAACTTACTATGTGAAAATGAAGAAAAGGGCGATATATGTTGAGATTACTTATAAATTTAATTATAATAATAATAATCTCGAGCTGAAAATATATGGTTTTTCTGTAATATTCGGTTTCCAGTCGTCGTTCGCGGCGACGCTGGGCCGCGGGCTGGGGCTGGAGGCGTGGGCGGCGTGGCTGGAGGGTTGCGTGCGCGCCGCGCTGGCGCCGCACGAGCCCGCGCCGCCCGCGCGCTCCGAGCGGTACGTGCCGCGCGCGCGCCGCCTGCTGCTCGACTGGTCCTTCTACTCCTCGCTCGTCATTCGCGAACTCACGCTCAGGTGAGTTTCATAGTAAGGCGGACTAAGAACTATATGAAACGGAATCCAGAAGGCCGTAGAGAATTCTGAGCATTGAAAATAGAAATCTGTGCTAATACAATAGAGTTGAAAATCGAACACAGGAGGGTCGAGTCAAATGTCAATGTCATATATTATGACAGAACGACATTCGAAACTTCCATTTTCAATTTCATAATAATACCGCAGAGTTCTATTTTCAGTGCTCTGAATTTTTCTCGGCGTTTCTTCGGATTCCGGGGCATATACTCCCAGCCTAAGACCTTGTTCAGAGATGGCGAAATTCGCGCGTAAATCGTGGCAAATACCACAGCGGCTTATCGTGGCCTATTACTCCGATTCGCGAGTCACTACGCGCATTCCTTTTCAGCAAATTCGCTCTTTCTGGACAAAGTCTTAAAATAAATCGAAATAAACTACATACTCTAAAATCGAAATAATAGTGCAATTAGACTTATCTGAAACGAAGATAAAGTTATCCACAAGATTTGACTGTCACGTGCGCGCCATATTACCTCGTCAAAAGTGTTTTAGGATACCTGCGGTTACCATTACAGTGCGAGCGGGACAGCGGCGTGGCGATGTACGAAATTTGACGTCTAAGTTGACTGGATTACAAATTATCTTTGCTAATATTATAAACGCGGAAGATTATATTGTGTTTGTTACTTTTTCGCGCAATAAATACGTGCTTTTTTAAATATTTGGATGATATTTGGTATCGTAGTAGTTTAGGCTCTAGATTAACATGTTCCCGCAAGAAATCTTTCGAGAAATTGCGGACAATATTTAGTATGTTAATATATTTCAGGTCGGCGGCGTCGTTCGGCTCGTTCCACCTGATCCGGCTGCTGTACGACGAGTACGTGTCGTTCCTCATCGAGCGCCGCGTCGCCGCGCACGACCGCCGCGCGCCTATCGCCGTCATGCGTCGCGACGAGGTGAGCGCGACAGTACCCCGCTGTACCCGACTGTACCCTGCTGTACTCGAGAGTACCCCGTTGTACCCTGTTGTACTCGACAGTACCCCGCTGTACCCGACTGTACCCTGCGCTGTAATACGGTCTGTACTTATACCCCAGTGGCTCATATAGCTCCGTGGTCTAGAGGGTAGACCGCTTGATTCACACTTGAGACAGTGCAGGTTCGATTCCCAGGTTGTGGCGTATACCAACTATTCCGATCTCAAGTACAATTTAACGGACGCTCTAACGATGAAGGGAAACATCGTGAGGAATAAGTTGGCCCCAGACGTATAGACCAGTCATTCCTCTGGACCAGGCTGACTGTGTTGTGAGAATGCCGTATATGCTTGGGCAACCATACGACGTTAAAAACCAACTGTCCCAGGTATTACAGTATTTCTAGAGTTGGTACTGCGCTCGGAGAATACTGTATAAATTATCCAATAACGGATGGAAAGGCCTAAATTTTTAGTTTATACTCCAATGAACCTATCGAGCTGATTGTACCCTGGCTATACCGACTGCAGTTCTCAACCAGTCATGTTTAGAAAGCATAATTTCTAACCAGCAAGTACAAGTGGACCATTACCGTTACAGGACGACGAGGAAGGCGACGGGGACTCCCCCGGCGAGGGTGAGGACCCCGAGGGCGAGGGCGCCGGTGGCTCCGGCGGCGACGAGCCCGACGACGACTGGGACTGGGGCGACGAGGAGGATGATGAGCCGGACGCCAAGCGCGCGCGCCGGGACGACTAGCCCCCGTATGTATACTATGTTTTTTTTTAAATAAATTGGACCGGTACATTATGCGGACGTTCTAACGGTGAATGAAACATGGTTAGCCCCAGGAAACGAGCAGACGGATCGGATTACCATCAGTAAGCGATTACGGCTGCCCATGGACACTCGTAACAGGAGTTACATTTCTAACTAAGCAAAGTAAGTAAATCGTTTAAAGGTTCATGTATACGCCTTTACAATAGAATCCCAGAAAACGTTCAAAATCTTACCATTAATAAATTTAAAAAAGCTGTTAAAGAGCGTTTGTGTGCTAAAGCTTATTATAAAGTCAGTGATTTCATTAACGATTGCACACCTTGGGAATAAGATGGCCCCCTGCAACGCTGCTTTTATGTACTTAAGTATGCTTTATGTACTTATGACTAATGTTATATATAGATTAAGTTACAAAATTGTAAAAATATTTTTTTTGGAAAAGAACAATTTTCCCATCTTTTTGCTAAAAGGTGGCCCCGTGCGAGTTTCTTACGCCGGTTCTTCTCGCCGGGCTAGTTTCCGAACCGGTGGTAGGCATCATGTAGGACAATTGTATAAGCGTTATTTCATAACCTATATGGAAATAAAAATTTTGAGTTTGAGTTTGAACTCCTATGATGTTGCGCACCTGCGTTCCTGGGGGTCTAAAAAGGCTTCTTTAGGTGTTTCATAATATTATGTTTAATATATTTTGACACAAAACATCAATATTGACAGTTTTCAATAGAAATGCGTAAAATGGCGCACATAATATGAATTGCATAATATGATTCATCTAATGTTCACCGAAAGTGGCCTTTTTAGACCCCCTGGTCCTTAAAATCCCAACCCATTGACCTGTCGCACTGTCGCTGTAGATGCTCGCATCGAAAGTCTACCTTTCTAATGTGCGCGAGCCACATTGCAGTGCCAAAAAGGCACACAGTGCTACAGTGCTGGGCGATGGCGGTAGTCAATACGTGACGGCGTGACATTGGCTGTATTCCGTGGAAAAAAGCGCTTGTTAGCGCTAAAGAAAAAAAATAGATTATCGGCTAGGACACGTTTGCTAACTTCAATACCGCTAACATAATCCGCCATTTTGCTTATTTAACGCCAGCGGTCGCCATTTTGCTTATGTTGTGCATGCGTTTTTTTGTTAGCGCTATTTTCCGCGAAACACAGCCATTGATTGTGCGACGATCACAATAGGGAATATGCATAAAATATAAAAATAGCTTAAAACATAATAATATGATACTAGACTGAAAAACAAAGGAAATGGCGAAAAAAAATTCAATACCTGATGATAACTGAGCAAGATATGAGCGGTCAAAGTTTGTACTCTATCTCTTTCTAGCAAAACGAAATTTAGTATGAACTTTCTATGAAGGTCGTGTTATGTGACGTCACGATACACGTCCGATCTCTCTGTCTAATAGACTACTTTAACGTTCATATCTTAGTTATTTTTATTGATATCAAAAAACTGATTTTACCATACGATTTACCAAACATGATAGATCTATATAAAAAACTAAAAAAAATACGTGCACATTCCCTATTGTGCATGCAAGACAGAAAGGTTCAATGTAAAAATTACATGTGTGTCATTTTATTGTATAACGCAAAATCCCTAAGCCATGGGAGAAAAAAAAGTTAATGCGGGTTAAAGGTAAAAAAAACATCAGGAAAGTGTTGTAACTTGTATTTTGATAAACTGCCTCATATTTTAAAGAAATGTATCGGAGAATAATAAAATTATAAAAAAAGTTCAATTTTTTCGCACACAATTACTTTTCTAGAAATTGTTTCTTCTAGCGACACTATCGAATGGTACAATAAATACAGGATGTATTTTTTTAAATCTGCGGGTTCGACTTATGGCTAAGGAAATTGGTTTATGATAAATCCAATCCGTTATACTATAAAATGATAAACTTTCAAGTCATTTCATTTGATATTCATTATTATGTCTTGATGTGATTCATGACATAATAATAAATATCAAATGTATGGGGGATGGGCTCCATACAAAAATGACCCTTGTTCTTTTAATCCCAGCCGGTAAAATATACGGTGCTCGCTATATACCTTTAATCAGATAAATTTAATTTGCAGGTTCGTCGAGTTGTATTACGTTGTGCAGAACATGTGATACAATCGCCGTGGACTCGAAGGACTATAGTGTTAGTTGTTGCTGTTAGTGGCCATACGTAATACGTAATAAGTTTTGTAACATAGGTTTCCGTCACCATTATTCCTAGTGTAACAGAAAGATATATACATATAATACACTCACTTCTTGTAAATTGTTCTAGCTTGTCTGCAACATTTGAATACTATCGCGGCAAAAAAACAGAATAAAAGCCTTTCTTCGCACTTAGTGTTAGGTGTTTTAAATTGGTTACAAATTATTGTAATTAAATATTTTTGTAATCGAGTTAACTAAGTTAAATTTAAGTAGATTACAAACGTATCTATTGTATGTAGAATTATTTGATGTTTTCTTAAAAGGAAGATATTCCAAACGTCTAGTCGGACGAAGCGAGTCTGTAAATGCCATAAAGTTGCAACTTGTGTTCGGTTGTGATTATTACATGTAAGGCTTTGTAATATATGCTATACAATGTGTTTGGACGTTAATGTTCACACTGTTAGAATGACCGTCAGAAATGACCTATGGCATAGTAGAATAAGCTGACAAAAAATGATGCCTAGTGGACACGCACATAATAGATATGTACCATATTAATTAGGAATGCCATTAAGTGCATGCAATATCTTGTGCTTTATATTCAAGCCATTCTATTGCTCAACTATCGATTTATTAGTACATGTAAATTTGGGACCGCGCGTGGATAGATACATCCGCGTTCCACCGCGGATGGATCTATGCGGTTTGGACTGCGGATCGAACTGTCGTACTAATTACGGCTTGGACTGCCGCGCCGGCGTCTTACATATTTCGACGAGTGCTCGGATAAAAGTGAAAAATTCACTCACATGGACATGCCAGATCGGACTGTCAGCCCCGCGCATCGACACGATCATTTCGGAGCGAGGGTTAGAACGGTGGCAGTTTGTCGCGGTCCGACTGTATCGATGTATTGATAAACCACTATATTTTATTTTTGGCCCAGAAACTAGAGATAAAATTGACAGAATATTTTTCTTTTCTTTCTCGTAGCTTTTGTACAGTGTAGTGTCACTAAGTTTTGTAAATTCAAAAGCAACAGCTCAATTGGTAAAGTAGTTAAGATGTTCGGCTTGAAAATAATGTTCAAGTCTGGCAAACTTATCTAGCTCGGAATTAAACTGGATTTTGTAGCGTTTAGGTTTTTTAAGATTCTGGACAGGTTTGCCAGCTATAATCTATAATATATTATTATCTATTATCTATATGTAGTATTCTACTTCGTCCTATAAATTGTAATATATTTTGTAGTCATAGAAATGCAGGTACATTTGTTATCAGAAAACACAGTCGTAGTTGACATACCAAAGAAAATAGCTTATATTTTTAAATTTATTTAGTGCTCACTGCATATCACCTTAGTTGTTAAGATAAAGTATATTTTTTAAATTACTTCCATTTTAATATAGGATGCACAAATATTCTTGGAACTAGATGCGCCCAACTATTGAATTTTTCTGTAAATTGCAACTATCTACAAACAATTATAAAGTATTTTTACTTTTATTAATTTGAAAAATAATAGAGGGCGCTACTAGTAAATAAATAAGACAACTTTTGCTGGCTGTTACAGTAGACATACACCATGTTGCCTATCGTCCAACCGGCTGACCCTGCAGACTCGATACCAATCTGCAGTTCGTCCATATACACCACCATCCATAAGTGTCACGCCAATCCACAAGTTCTAACTGATCCAATTGGCAGTGTCATGCCGATTGGACGATAGGCAGTATGATGTATGGCTACTCTAACAGACATATTACCAACTATATTTTACTATATTTTTAGTAGTGTGAATTTAGACTTCGAGACACTAGACATACAATTTTGTAAAGACATTATTATTAAATTATTGTCAGACTAATCTTGTGTATTAAAAGACTAGTGCTGTAACCAAATGTCTAAGTTTATGAAGGTACTATAAGAGTATGTTTCTATGTCCAAGTCTAAATTATACCTTAGTGTTATCGGTAGCTTGTTACATTTGTTGAGTAAGTGTTGAATGTTTTTCGGTTTCTCGTCACTAGCTTTAGGTGTTTTCCATTTTATTATTTTGTTTCATGATACACGCGCGTATCGACACATTCCGCATACATATTGCTGTATATACACGCACGATCATTATATTTTATTATCTTGTTTTATTCTTAAAATTTATTCTAAAGGAAATACTAGATTTAATATAAAACTATGTACTTATTTTAACGACTCAGTTACCCATAATAGTTTTGTAAAGCTTGACCAAAGAACTGTAAGAAGAAATGAATAATTCTTATATATTATTTGACAATAAAGCAGCTACGAATAATGTTAGCAAAGTCAGGCTTTATAAAATAACAAATATTTAATAGTAGAGATCATAATTTCTATCTTACCTTCATTATGAAGTATTATTGTAATTACATAATATTTACTTTTACATTTTCTATCGATGCAGATATATTTTGAGAACACAAAACGCGTAAGCTTATTTTTGTATTATGACTGCCTTCGTTGTTGCCTTAACAAGTCTCGTCGCAAGTGAGTAGATGACTTCGCAATGGTTGTATTTTATAATTAATTACACAAAATCACCGCGAATTGTCCATTTTTTATCGTTGGATATAATAAAAATATTTTTTCGGATTACATAAATAGTATTCGTAAGACAATATTATTAATGTCAGTGAAATAGTTTATAGTCTGTGCCGCACGCAGCATATAATTCGTGTCGTATCGGTATTTAAGGGTTATTTGTAAGATCTATACTCGTATTGATATGTTATTGATTGTACTGTAGGTTCTTGGTGGAAATTCATGTTGCAAAGTAATAATACACAATACTTCTTGCACTATTTCGACTTTAATAAATATTTTACATTAATTTTAATATATTACACGACCGGTTTCGACAACGTCATCATCAGGTGTAGGTAGATTAATTTTTTTTTTAAATTTGTAAACCTTGTGCAAAGGGTTACCAGCATCACGAAATTTATACTATTTTGAGTAACGTAATTTAAATTTTTATACCAAATTATTAACTATTCTATTGTATAGCATAAAGTACTATTAGTATACTATTATAACACATATAATTATAACACATTGATAAATTAATAACAGATCGATTTGTAATGTCATAAAATTAAT
Source organism: Glaucopsyche alexis (assembly GCA_905404095.1). Classification (NCBI taxonomy): domain Eukaryota; kingdom Metazoa; phylum Arthropoda; class Insecta; order Lepidoptera; family Lycaenidae; genus Glaucopsyche; species Glaucopsyche alexis. The sequence continues at coordinate 23,009,284 of FR990052.1, forward strand.
AAAGAATAGATGTCAGAATATAATATAAAATTAAAATACAACTATCACCAATGATTCAATTAAATTAAAATGTCCATAATACTTAAAAAACCAAGATAATATAAATAATGTCAACTAAATTATATTAAATTAAAACATGTCAACCTTAAAATTAATAAATTAAGTCAAAATTATCAAAATTATTACTATTGGGTATAATAGGCAATCGGACTAATTTTTTTTTATTGCATAAATGAATGCATAAATGAAGCGCATTAGAAGCGCTTGAAATTAACAAACACAAAAAACGTGGGACCTTACTTAATGACCAGACATGCCTTTCGAGTTCCATATTATTGCAAGACATTTAATTATTATTTATAAGTTATACTATCTTCTACTTTTCGCCATTAATTCAATTATACCCAATAGTAATAATTTTGATAATTTTGATTTAATTTATTAATTTTAAGGTTGACATGTTTTAATTTAATATAATTTAGTTGACATTATTTATAATATCTTGGTTTTTTAAGTATTATGGACATTTTAATTTAATTGAATCATTGGTGATAGACAACTATCACCATTTTTTATTTTATATTCTAATTTTATATTCTGACGTCTATTCTTTATTAATTTTATGACATTACAAATCAATCTGTTATTAATTTATCAATGTGTTATAATTATATGTGTTATAATAGTATACTAATAGTACTTTATGTTATACAATAGAATAGTTAATAATTTGGTATACAAATTTAAATTACGTTACTCAAAATAGTATAAATTTCGTGATGCTGGTAACCCTTTGCATAATGTTTACAAATTTAAAAAAAAATTTAATCTACCTACACCTGATGATGACGTTGTCGAAACCGGTCGTGTAATATATTAAAATTAATGTAAAATATTTATTAAAGTGGAAATAGTGCAAGAAGTATTGTGTATTATTACTGTATACTCGTATTACCATTTGATCAGTTCTAACTAAAGAATTTTAAACATTAGCACTGAAAATATTAACATTAAATGTATTAGTTTATACGGGAAATTAATGTTTCACATTATAGTTCTTTTTATCTATAAAAACTACAAACTAGGAAAAAGGAGCACAATCTCCAGACATGAACAAGTGTTCGCCAAAAGCAGTAAATAAAGGAGACGCCAGGTGGCGCTGATGTGGCAGTAGGTGTACATTTCAAAGGAAGCGGCAAAAATAAATTTACTCATCACCTTATTTCACAAGATAGGGCCGGTCCACACGGCGCGTTGCGTCAGGGTTGCGTCGACGCAGCGCTGTCGCTCCGTCGTTTTACATACTAAAAACTGTACCGTTCACACGGTGCGCTGCGTCGACGCAACGCTGTGATGACGCACGAACAACGGACAGCATCCCCCGAGACGAAGCGGGAGGGGTAACCACGTTACGTTTACATCGCAACAACGCTGCGTTAACGCAGCACCCGTGTGGCCGGCATTGCGTTAACATGTTTCCGCTGCGTCGAAGCAACGCGCCGTGTGGACCGGCTTATACTTGTAAAAAATTTTGCGACTACGCGGGTAATTTACAGAATTAATGACTTAAAGTCGTTAAACAATTTAAATATCTAAACTCAACTCATTTCCTCCCATTTTTTATTGCTAATTTCATATCATACACTCTACTGACTAGCGCCGTTATGGTCAGTTTCCAAACTATTATTTGATTACTTTCGTCCGACTCTTTTTTAGGTTTCTCCCTTAATAAGATTGTACTTCTTTTTTCTAGTCTTCATGGACAATGCCAGGATTACTAATATGCAAATAGTAATTTCACTTGGTCGGATTATTTACTATCTAGCGCCTGACACATGAATGGAGAACATGCATAGTTTTTTTTATAGAATTTTCGAAAAGTACATAATAAGCCCGGAAATATTGTCTTTGCAATGGTATATCTACGATCAACCTTTGACGAAATACAGTCATGACAAAAGTGAGATCGTTGGAGAGCATCAAAAACGCTCTTAGTCTATACAAAAAAATGTAGGAGGAGTGGCGTCACAGCTGTTATGTCACAACGAAAATGTATGGAAAATACAAAATTGATTTTATTAACTTAAATACTGCGTCTATGTATATCATTGTAATAACAAAAAATGACACAAATAATATAAGGATTTGAACAGTAATTTTCGTTTTTCGATCAAAGCAAAAAAATCCTGTATTTTTTGCATTTTTTGGTCCATATTTATGTTGCCTTTCGGAAAATATAAGTTTTTCTAATTAAAAACAAATGCATGTTTTCTATAATTGTTTACCGTCAGTATGGCGCCATTGTAAAATCAATTACGAATACTTCGGGCACGTGATCTACTGCTTGTGTAAAGACGTTTAGGCAAAAAAAAAAATTAAACCCGTGTAAAAAGAACAAACTAAAATTATTAAATTAAAATATTGCAAGAAATTAAATCTTTTGCATAAAGCATCCGCGCGCGACAAGGACAGCAGATGTAGCACGACAGAGACAGCGATACATATTGCATACACCAGGAAAGGTCATTCGAGTTCATATCTGAACAGCTGTACGCGCGTGGTCGATATATGCAATAAGATGTAATTTCCTGCAACATAATTTAATTTTATATAAAAAAAATTCACGCGTTTCAAATATTTTTTTTGCCTAAACGTCTTTACACAGCAGTATTGTGACGTACCCAAAGTTTCCGTAATTGATTTTACCAAACCTTATATATTATGAAACAAAGAAAAAAAAACCTATTAATTTCCCGTATAACGACAGCGGATGGAAAATACTATAGTTTATTTTAAAATGAGTTTTTTAAGGCAGTAAAATATTGAAAAAGATATTCGCCGTTACATAACGTCAGATATTTTATCAGTACGATCACGGGGCCTACGTACTGCCGGCTTTATTTACTGACTTTATTGTAGTATAATCAATGTTTACTTACCACTGGTTTTCATACTCTCCACGACCATAGTCACCCGTGCCTATAGAGAAGGAATTTCTCAATTTTGGATGCCTTACACGTTAAATTTTCGTCTCAATTTTCATTACTACTACTTTTACAATATTTATCGGAATTGCACTAGTTTGTAATAGATGTTGTGTCAATGCGGACGTGAATCTGGCTCGAATCTCGCTCGTTTAGTTTAAATACAACGACGATTAATATTTTTGCTCAGTAAATCACGTGGTCACTCCCATACATTTGGTCAGTAAATCACGTGGTCACTCCCATACATTTGGTCAGTAAATCACGTGGTCACTCCCATACATTTGGTCAGTAAATCACGTGGTCACTCCCATACATTTGGTTAGTAAATCACGTGGTCACTCCCATACATTTTATTCTTCAAGAACTTCGTTATTTATTCTTGACGATTCTTGTCTAATGCGCCAGGTTTGCGTCCGCGTAGTGGATGTCTTACTCATGGAGTCAATATTTTCATGCGTAATATTATTATGTATACTTAATTAAGATATATTTAATGAGTGTCTTGATAGTGACAGATGCGTTGTAGCTAAATTGGATGTAACATTTTTTTCGTTTTCTTTGATGGTGATTTTATTTCTACCTTTCCAGACTTGTCATACGGATATCGTTTGTCAACTAGTAACATAAAATTGTTAATTATAATAATTAATATTTTCACATAAGTTGCACGCACGTTTGCGTATTCTTCGGCATGTGCAAATATATTGAAATAAACTATTTCTGTAATTTGTATTTTTGTAGTGTAAACAATTTAGCTACAGTGGTTCGTCTGTAATATGAGCTTAACTTTTTTACCGGCTAAGTAAGGTATTGGTACGTTTGTCTATCAGATGGTTTATTGAGCAACGAAATCCTCGGGTCACGTGCGTTACGCTTATTGTAAATATCAAAAAGATACTATCAATTTGAAAAAAATTACGTCATCGACGTATTGTTTCAAGGTTGGATAACAAGCGCTTGTAAAATATGAAACTCAATGATAGCTGTCCATGAAACCAATTGTAAGGGTTCCGTATTATTTACAAGCAATAGTTTCGCTCTGTCTGTCCGTCCGGAATTGCTAACTTCGATAATTATGAATAAAAAAATGGTGTTGTAGAGTTTCATGGCTTATCTCCGGAGATCGTCATCAGATTTCGAAACGTATGGCATTAACCTTTCCTGATAAATGAAAAAATAAATACATACAGGTCCAACTGAGAACCTCCTTTTTTAATAGTCGGTTAATAAAAAGATGCAATTTTTTACAATTAAGGATTGCATATAATATAGACTTTTTGGCATCATAAAATAATTATAATTTTGTATTTTAGGGGTGACTCTAACCAATCTTTTTAATATGAAACATTTTCTAAGTAATCAGCCTCCAAAGTGGTTTAGAAGTTGGTCCCTGACATTTTTAAACTAGAGGTATAAACTTATAACTTTCTATGCTAAATACTATTTAGAAAAAATATAATTTATTTTCAAGTAATTTGAAAAAATCGATTGTGCGTTGATAATTACGGAACCCTCAGCTCATGGTTGGGTTATTTCCTTTTGAGGTACGGAACCCTAAAGATTACTTTGAAAGCATTGCGTTGATTTTTTCAATATCAAAAAGCGCGTGATCGGAGCGATGTTAGTGTAAGATATGTTGTTGTATCCGGGTTGGTCAGTGAGTGGCTAGGATTGTAACAGAGACGATGTCTGAAAATAAAGCTAGTCATGTGTTTATATTGCTGTTTCATTACCCCAAATCCTTTTAACTTTTACCGGTAAAATCAATTTTGCATCAATTTAACATACTTGGAATATTTCAAGTTTTGTGATTATTGCGGCGAAAGTAAAAAAAACTCCACAACATGTTTGTTTTGAAAAACCATCTAGGGCAGTATTCCACAAACTTTTTGGGTTCAAGGTACAACTAGGAAAACGAAAATTGTTGAACATACATCACAAATTAAAAATTAGTATTTTTCTTACCAGCGGGTCTAAAAAGGCCACTTGCGCAATATCAATTCTGCTTGTAAATGTCAAATGAATGCATTTCAGCCAATTTCTGCATATGAATTGTATCCAAATCTTAATATGAATTGCAATTCAAGTGGCCATTTTACGATCGCTGTCAGTAATTCATAACAAGAATTGAAAATGAATTGCCAAAACGGCCTTTTTAGACCTGCCGTATTTGCTAAAAATAAGTTTTAATGTTACGGTACACCAGTGTGCCGCGGTACACACCACTTTGAGGAACACTGATCTAGGGCTTATTAAAGTTTAAACAAACATATTTTGTTATGCAACTCCATATTGTGCGATATATTATATTGAAAAACCCTTTTTGCTATTCTAGCAATAGGAAATATGCACGTTTTTTATTTCTTATATAGATCTATCTTGTTTGGTAAATCATATGGTGTAATCAGTTTTTTGATATCATTAAAAATAAAGAAGATATGAACGTTTAAAGTAGTCTATTAGACAGAGCGATCGGACGTGTACCGTGACGTCACATAAAACGACATTCAAATTTCGTTTTGCTAGAAAAACTTTGACCGCTCGTATGTTGCTCATTTATCAACAAATATTGAAATTTTTCTTGCCATTTCCTTTACTTTTCAGTCTAGTATCATATTATTGTTTTAAGCACTTTTTTATTTTATGCATATTCCCTATTCTTCATTAGACGGCAATTCTCGTATTTACGATTGCGAGAATTACGACCACGATAGACTATTGAGCCGTACTAGATTCGCTATAATATAATCACTGGGTGTGTAAATAAAACACAAATTCTCGTAATAAATATTATTTCAACACTTTGTCACTAGCCTAGTTAAAGTACAAATCCGGGCCGCAATCCAACAAATCAAAATAATATTTACAGAGAAACAACATAATCTAAACATAACTAAACGAATGCACATTAAATAAACACAGTAATACAACAACCAAAAAATAATTTCCTTACTCCAAATTTGATTTCTATTATTAATAATATGCTCTAGCAACATATAAACACTAGCAATTGGACTATATTAGTAAAAGCAAATGTCATTAAATAAACATCAAATAACTAAGGCAGGTTTGTGAGCGTCAATGAGATCGTATATATTGAGTCCGAAACACTCGATAGGACAAATCTCTTAGGATTCTATAACGACGTTTGAGAAGAATCTATACTCAATAATTATTAAAAACATCACACCAACATTCGTGATCACCAAGTTGAGAGTAACAATAAAAATGTAAAAATATTACTTCAATAAAAGTGGCTTTGTTTAATGTAAATAATATAATAATATATTAAATATTTCAACTCGAGTGTCTCCCATCTTTTGCCTGTTGTTGGATGTGCCCAAAGAATTATTGCTTTTATCAAGGTATGTACTTTCAGGGAATCTAATTGTAAGCAAGTTGACTATTGAAATAATTTGTCCATACTATGTTATATACTGACAAGTCATTGACAATTGTATTGTGACTGCATGTCGTCATTAATAATACAAATAAATTATGAAAAGACTATCTGCTTATGAATTAGACGCAGTGTAAACGTTTGCTAGTTTTACACATTCGGCGCGTATTGCTAGTTAGTCGGTAATTTGTAAGCAATTATTCAACTTGTAACACCAGCTAGGCCTAAAATCCTCATCTGAATTCTAGATCATTCTTTGGTACTACATCTTAATATGTAATTCATTATGTGGCTAGCGTTCAAAACTACTTCAGAAAATTTTTCAATTCACTTGTGGAAAACATGTTACTTACAAATGTTTTGCAATTGACATTTTATATAAAAAGAAAATCAATTATTACAAATGTAATCAGCTTGCTAATAAAATTTCAATTTTATTAATAAAATAAGAAAATACCAAATTATATACATAGGACATAATGTTGAACGAAACAGAGTGTATTTACAGACGTGTGCGCTAGTGCAAGTCTTACGGGGCGTTGCGACTGCCCACGGCGGCTTTCTAGTCGTATTGATATTAATTACCTATTCGTCCACATTCATTGGTATTCAAAATCGGTGTAACCGTTTTATTCATAAGTATGAATAGGATTCTTTTTGTGTATAGGGCCAAGTGATATTATGTGGTCTATAGCACATATCCCTATGGGCCGCTAGAATATTAGTATGTACACAATTGCAGTCGGTGTTCGATGATCGGCCGTAGGCAGAGGGCGCTAGTGTGCGGTGCGTGTGATCGGGGCATTACAGCGCGAGCGCTGCGGATCGTTTATCGCGACTCTTGTTCCGCGCGACCGTCCGCGCCTTGCACGCGGCCGTGTTTTGTAGGTGCTGGAATAAAAAAATATAAACATCAATATTATGGATCAAGTGTTGAGCTAGGTTTGTTGCGGAAAAAGCGCAAAAAACTTTGTGATGTCAATGGCTCTGTTTGGCGGAAAAAAGCGCTCGGATGCAGTTGTAAAAAAATGGCGATCGCTAAGCGGTAAAGAAGCAAAATGGCGGATAGTATTAGCCCTATTGAAGTTAGTAAATGTATCCTGGCTGACAACTGTATTTTTTACGCAGCGCTAGCAAGCGTATCAAGCGCTTTTTTCGACCAAACAACCAATGTGATGCCTTTTTTTCCAACATCATAATGTATGTTTCTTTGCGTATGTAGTCTGTGTATCTGTGTATATATGTATGCCTCCGTGGTCTAGTGGTTCGAGCATTGGCTCTCGACTCGGAAGTCGTGGGTTCGATTACCACAAGGGAACAACAAAAAATGTTGTTTCCAAGTTTGGTTAGGACAATGCTGGCTGATCACCTGATTGTCTGACAAGAAAGATGATCCATGCGTCGGATGGGCATGTAGAAAGTCGGTCCTGCGCCTGATCTCTCGCCAGTCGTGTCGGTCATATAAAATCGCTCCTGCGTAACTGGCCTGGTTTCAATGAAACCGGCCACCGTCACCGAGATCGGTGTGGGAGTATTATTATTATCTGTGTATGTGCGCGTGTACTGACCCGCTGCAGCTTGTTGAGTTTGCGCACGGGCACGACGGCGGCGGGCGCGGGCTCGAGCGCGAGCGCGGCGCGCAGGGCGGGCGAGTGCGGCGCGAGCGTGTACAGCGCGCCGCCCAGCGCGGCCGCGAGCGCCTCGTACGCGCCGCGCGCCGCCCACGTGTCGCACACCACGCACTCCGGGCCCACGCGCACGCGCAGCTCCGGGACCTCGTCCTCCTGGAATACGACAACATTTATGATCACTACGGCTCCCCCTACTACGGCACTAAGTGCTCGACTATACTCTGGTCATAATTCAGACCGGTTGAATATTAACGTAATAAAAAAAGAGCCTTTAAGGCTACCAATTGAAATCACAGTCATGTATTAACAGTGCAATAAAGAAATACAATAACAATATTTATTCGGTCGAATTTTACGTTTTGCATACGTAATGTTGGATTCAATTGGATTTTATAAGTTAGAAGACTTAACATGCCTTCAAAGATGAAGATTAAGTCTTCTAAGAATATATAACTGTGGGAGAGCCACGCTTCGGCATGAATGGGCCGGCTCGACCGGGTAAATACCACGACCTCACAGAAAACCGGCGTGAAATAACGCTTGCGTTGTGTTTCGCCGAGTGAGTGAGGTTACCGGAGGCCCATGGGGGGGGATTGGGTATTGTAAGGACCAGGAACGCAAGTCGCAACACCAGAGGAGTTACAAGTGTAACTCCTCTGATGTTGCGAGTGTCCATGGGCGGCGGTAATCGCTTACCATCAGGCGATCCGTCTGCTCGTTTCCTGGTTCATTACATATAAAAAAAAGAATACGCAGGTTTCGTTCTAGCTGCTAGCGGCTCAACATCAGTACTACAACGTGTACTATGTACGTACCTCGAAGTACTTGAGTATGTCGCGGAAGGTGGCCCGCTGGAGCTTGCGGTCGCGCTTGGCGCGGTACTTGTGCGAGTCGCTGGCGAGCGCCCGCAGCGCGGCGAGCAGCTCGGCGAGCGGTGCGTCGAGCGGCTCGTCACCGTCACTGTCGCGCGTCTCCGCCGCCACCGCCAGCGCCGCGCCCGCCGACATGCGCACCTGGAACGGGTTGAATAGAGATTTACTATTGCAGGCTGGACGGTCAGTATGGCCCTTAAACTTAAGGTTGCCATTCGTCTGCCTTTTCACTGATTTGTGCTTGTTTAGAGTGCGTCCGGGGAGCATCCGGCCGGCCGTCTCGCCGCACGCCACCATGCCGGGGCCCCGTACTACGTACCTCTAGACTGGGCGCGTGCAGCAGGCCCGCCATGCGCGCGACGTTCGGCACGCTCGGCACCAGCGGCAGCAGGAGCGCCCAGCCGTCCAGCGCGGCCGCGTGCCAGCCGCCCGCCTCCACCGCCTCGCCGCACACCTTCACGCTGCCGTCGCCCTAAAATATTTAAAGAAAAAATATGTATTCGACAACTTTCACAACATACAATACACAAAGTGGCATCAAAATTACAAAAACAAAATAATTATTGTATTCACATGAGAATAAAACAGAGAAGCAACATAATTACATAAGTTGGGATGTACTTCGCGGCTGGTATAATAGGTCTATCTCCTTTAATTTTTGAGGCAGTGGAGATAGTGATAATATCATCAAAAAAGTAAACAGAAATTTGAATGTACCTTCAAATAGCTCCCGCTGAATATTGTCTCGTACATGTTCATAACGTCCATGATGATGGACAAATCCTCCTCCAGCAGGTAGCAGAGCACGGCCAGCGACGAACAACACTGGAAATTACAGTTTTAAATTCAATAACATACATTATAATAATAATAATAATAAAAGCCTTTATTGAGTTTATTCACTGACCACATATTTTAACATAATATTACTTCTAATATAAACAGTTTTATTTTGCTTAACTCCTAAACTTAATAACACAATCACAACAAACATACATTATAGATCCAATAATAATTAAATAAAAAAATATTACTATATAAATTGATGTAGGTAAGTATTTATTTATTACACACTTCCCTGAAACACAACTATGAGATATGTTTTTACAACTCTGCTTGTTATACAAATAATTACGTGGTTGTACTGACATAGACCAAGACAGACACAACGAATGAGGGCGTTATTTCACGGTCTTAGATTATATACTACAGGATCAGGCACGCGGGGAAATTTTCAAACAAAACTTTCTGCCAATTTTGGTGCGGGGAGGGTAACTCCCACAATGAAAACAAAATCACACATTCACAAAAATATTGTAATCGTTACAAACTCACACATTTATAAAACTGCAACACTAGCTTATTTATTTCACACAAATAAGACTCGCGCTAATATAACAGTGTAGCGTACGCACTAATACACTGACATGCTAAGTGATGTTACCAATACAAATTATATCGATATATTGTCGATATGAATTTGTATTGGTCACATCTTCGTTATTTGAAAATAATGTATTTTGTTGAAATAAAACCATTCCGAATAATTCCGATATACATATAATATTATATTACACGTAAAAGTTATGGCAGCAATAGAAAACTTCAGATACATAAGTAGTAAATACAGTCTATTCACGTTAAGTTTGCAGTGAGTCGTCAGTACAATTTACAAATATTAAACTGGCTTACCTTTATTGTCAAACGTGAACACGAGCTAAGCGTCATTGCTTTCTAGACATTTGCACTGATGACTCACTGCAAACTTAACGCGTACCTATAGGCTGTATTTACCACTTATCTATGTGAAGCTTTTTAAAACCGCCATAGCTTCTACGTATACTATAGACTGCACATACGCACATATTACATACGCTAATATTATTATGAACACTAAACATACAACTCTCCTTTTTTGCAAACATCAAAGCAAAAAATAACCTAACCTAATCAAGAATATATCAGGACACGTCTAAGGAGGGTTCCGTAACTATAAACGCGTAATATTTTTTCAAATTACTTCAAAAGTTACTGTCTGATTTGGTTCAAAATATTTTTCCTAAAGAGTTATTAGCATAATCTATCAGCATAGAAAATTGTAAGTTTTTAAGTCTTATAGTTTAGAAATGCTAGGGGGGACCAACTTATAAATCACTTTGGAGGCCGATTACTCGAAAATGGTTGACTTTATAAAAAAGTTATGTATGAAACCTTGCCTTTATTTTAAAATACCTATTAAACGATACCCCACACGATGGGATAGAAAGAAAAAAAAAAGTTCATTCCCACTTCACATGCATGGAGAGCCACACCTAGAATATCTTATACGTTTAAACGATCAATTCTTGTATATTTATTTATATGTATATAACCGTGATCTTGGAAACGGCTCTAACGATTTCGCTGAAATTTGGTATATGGGGGTTTTCGGGGGTACACAATCGATCTAGATTAATCTTATGTTTGGGAAAATGCGTGTTCATGTTTTAATGCGTTTTTCTTTCCACGCAGAATATGGTCGCTAATTTCGTCCTGCCGGCCGCTGTTCGTTTGGTCCAGCGGGTTAAGACGCCAAAGGCAAGAAACGAGTGTTACGGGTTCGAAACCTGCTCGGTGCCTTACCTTTGTTTTTTTTATATGTTCAAGTTTATATATTTATAAGTATTTTTTTATTTTTTATTGTTTTTAGACAAGTTTAAAAAAATGTAGTTAATGTTTGAGATCAAACACCTGATCTACACAGAAATCGATTGTAAATAATAATAATTGTCAGTTCACATTTTACTTTTTATGTTTATGTAGATTATCACCTCAACACCACCATATTACAATAAACAGTCACCCAGGTACTAAAATTATAAATCCGAGATCTATACACAATCTATGATCTAGCTACCTATTACTAATCTGTGATTTATGAATGTACCAAATTTCATCCATTTATATTCATACTTAGGCTAACGGTAGAAGCGCGGACAGACAGACAGACGGACGGACAGAGCGAAACTATAAGCGTTCCTCAAGTATTACGGTACCCTAAAAATGAACTGCGCTTCAAACAAGGAATACTTGTGTCCCTCTGGCTGGGAATATCTTGATTTTATAACGATACCCTAGTCCATATTTCAAACATCCAAATAACCTGTTCAGCCTTTCAAGTTGCGGTGGGGTAAATAATAAACATCACGTACATACATGCACACTTTATACTCCTTGCTTGACCTGTCGTAAAAGTGTAAAAGCAATCCAATATTTTTACATCACAAAATATAAAATTAGTATACCAAGAAAAAAAATATTTTTATCGACATTGTTATTCTAGTGATTGTCACGTCACTCAAAAAGTAATAAAAAAGTTCCGCCATGTTTCGAGAATTAAGTGCCATAGTAAAATTCGAATCTATTACATAGGAAATAAAGACTAAAATTCTATATCTAACAACAACGAGTGCGTGCCTCGTGGGGTGTACGCCACAATCGAATATTCTACGATTATCTGTCTCGTGTACACCGCTATTCGATACATCGTCGATTTTTACGAAATTACATTTAAATAGAAATATACAATAATTAAATAAAAAAATACTCATAAATGAAAGGTTATTCCATATTTTTTAAGATTCGACGTGTTGGACTTGTTTTTACAGGACATAAGAGCACAAATCGGCATTTTTAGCGGAGCATTTCGGACGTCCTTTCGATGCTATACCGATGCACATAATGATTAAAATCGATTACGCAAATAGTTTTTATGAACGCATTAGATTAAAAAATCTTATACCTCGGCAGAGGGGAAAGCTCATGTAAGGCGTATCCCGTAGTATAAGATCTAAGTTCACGGTCGATGGTGTGGTGGGATTATTCGGCACACATATTTATAAAATATAAAAATCAAAACCACCACTGAGGAGTTTGAGGACACTTCATTTATTACTGCAGCAAGTTGCTGCCAGCAACACTACAAAAAGCTGGGATGTGATTGGTTGAATCTCGAGAATTTGACAATAATGACATTTCAATTTAATGACTTTCCGTAATATGACGAGGTTTTTTTATATTCCTACTTCGGCTACAAAACAACTGAAGTTAAAAAATTGAATCGTTTGCCGGCTAAAGTTGTCAGCTTCGTTCAAAAGTTGAGGAAGAAGAAGTGACACATACCTCGGCGCGCGTGTCGAGCGAGGCGGACTTGTCGGTGGCGAGCGCGAACAGCGCCGGCCGCACCTCGCACATATACTCCTCCGTGCCCTCGTCGCCGATCTGTCCACATTTATACAAACAAAATTGTACAATCTAATAGTATTTTCATTTGTGGTCGACATTTTTTTAAGCAGCGGGTCATAAACACCCAACGTCTTTTAGAAACGACTGGCTAATGACTTACTTCATTAACTTTCCAAGAAAACTTACAAATTAAACATACAAAATAACAATGATTATTGAAAGTAACAAATACAATAGAGCCAATTACAATTTGTTTACACTATTCACTTTTAGCAGCCATTAATAACATGTTTACCTGTAGCGCCAGCAGCGGCGCGATGGCGGCGGCCGCGCGCCGCTCGGCGTCCTTGCCGCGCTTGAGTGCGCGCGCGACGTGGTCGGCGAGCGTCGCACGGTGCGAGCACAGCAGCGATCCAAGATGGCGGCGCGTGAGGGCCGTGCGCAACGACGTGAGCGCGCCCGCCCGCGCCGCCGCCGACTTCGCGCCCAGACTGTCGATCACCTCCATCACTTTCTCCTCGAACTTTTCCTGTTGCTCGCTCTCTGTCGAATAAGAAACGTTATAAATCTAGATCAGACACTTTATGGGCGTTATGATTTATACGATCCTAACCAACCGAGAAGAACTGACATCAGAAATTAGACTGTTTATTGGTATAATATAGTAACAGCCTCTGCGGTCCAGTGGTAGAGGTAGGTAGGTAGCTCGGCTCTAGAGTTGGAGGTTGTGGATTCGTTCCTGCATTGGAATAACAAAAAAAGTTGTTTCCAAGTTTGGTTAGGACAATGCAGGCTGATCAGCTGATTGTCTGACAAGATGATTCATGCGTCGGATGGGCATGTAAAAAGTCGGACCGGGACCTGCGCCTGATCTCTCGCTAGTCATGATTTTATTCGTCCCACTTCGAGAATAAAGGAAGAGAGAGTGCTCTTGTGTACTACACACACACTTGGGCACTATAAAATAACTCCTGCATAGCTGGCCTGGTTTCAATGAAAACCGGCCACCATCACTGAAATTGATATGGGGAGCTATTATTATAGTGAAATTAAATTGAAATTCATTTATTGTCTAACTAATAAATATCGAGACAAGTAAGACAAAGTTATTTAACTTTGTAAAATGTAAAAAAATAAAGTTATGATATTTATAAGATCTTTAGCGCTGCAAATACCTAACTAAACTAAAATAACTGCCTTGATACATGAAAGAATGTGTGCTAATAACAAAGTAAACAAAGAATGACGAATAATGTTAACTAAAATACCTTAATGCTAATTAAAATCACAAGTAGGTACTTATTATGAAAATATTATGTGAATGCATATTTTGCTTTCGGCTATCAGATTCAATATGGCAAGTTATAACTAAAAATGTTTATAATGTGTTACAAAATAAACGAGAAGGAAAACTGTCTTACAAAAATATAAACAGTTTATAAACTAAACATTAATCATATTTCTTTTAAGCATGCATACAAATCTCATTTTTATTCATCTTAGTCACCAGAACATTTACATTAAGAATGCCAATGAGAATCAGTTATTTTTTGCAGCATAAAGGTGGCCTTTCGAACTGAGCGTCAGTGACGCGGCGTCACTTTAAAAGGACGAAGGAAGGCATTTATTATATAAAACCAGTGCTCTTGCTACTATGTGTTAATATTTTATATTTTTATCTTTAGTCTTGCATAACCCAAAAAAACTTGACATTCAATAACTTATCTGAAGATAATTTAATCATTACAGTTTTGTTTTTGTTTGGCAACAGATAAATATCAAGGTTAGGTTATTTTGACAATTACATTGTATTGGCACAATGTTACGTTAGTAATATAAGGTTTGGTAAAATCAACTACACATATTTTGGGTATATGATCTACTGGCCACTGCTCATATATTAAAGACGTTAGGCAAAAAAATATATATTCATAATTTGTTAATCTTCACTCAACGCAAACTCGCTCATATAAAGAAAGATTATGCATTTTTTTTAGAGAATAACAATTATTTTTCACCCTAAACATCTATACATAAGCAGTACCTAGATCATAATATCCGTGATTGATTTTACCGAACCTTATATATTATTTGACAATGTAGAGCTAAATTTATTGTAAATAACACCCCCAACGAAAACAGAAGGCTTACAAGCCTGAAATTTCTGTGTGTGTGTCCATGGCATGTAGCTCACAGATGGATTAATCAATTTTGGTATAGTTTTTCATGTTTTTCAAACATGCTGCATGCATTCAAACAGCTGACGAGATTGAAGTTGTTCTTACTTCTTAGCTATAATTTTTATCATCATCTATGTTACTGCTTGACGGGAGTTACTTAAATTTTTTAATCTTGTTGTAAATTATGTAAATGATAAATAAAAATAAAATAGCTTTATTATTTAAATGATGAAGTCGTTTAATTAATTGCATTGCTCAATAAAATAAACGATAGTATTAATCTACAATGAGCTAAAATGATAAAGAAACTGCAATGTTAAATGCATAATTTAAATATTACGAGTGTTGTAGACAAAACTACAATTAAATTTTTGCATTACAAAACTTATAATAGCATAGCAATTATGGTTACATTAACAAAAATGTTCTCTACAATTACAATACCTACATACTATTAAAATGCCATAATATGCCTTAAACTCCATAAAAGTATTTACGATAAGCTATTCAGTTTCAATTAATCGAATGCAGTGTTAAATATATTAGTAGTAATAATAATTTACCTGCTTCATCATGGTTACTCCTGAGGTCTGACTGTCCGGATGTCTCCGAGAGGTTGTCTGTTGTCATGTCAATCCCTGCGTCTTCGTCTGAGGAGTACACCACTTCTGTTCTCCTATGATCTATAAAAATCAGTTTTATAATAAAAATATAACTTTCATGTATTATAAGTATTTTGTTATTGGGTATAATCAGAACACCCACAGTGTGTAAACTTTGAATCTACTGACAATGGAAACTGGAACCCTGAGTTTATTGGCGACTGTACCAAATCGTACAAGGTTGCAAGTGTTGGTACAAGTAATGCTATATTTATCATCCATCATGTCTCAACCGGGGGGTCACAACCTATGAAGGGGTTGAGTTTTTTTAACAAATACCAACTTAGACAGAAAAATAATAAATACCACCTACATATAGGTACAAAAGATTAGTTTTTTGAACGAATTGAACCAGTGAAGGCTAATAATATCATGCTAATATAACATATACCTAGCTGGTAAAAATAGCAAGCTTTGTAGTTTGTACATATTATTATAATTTTACAGTGATGGGGTCGCAAGACATTTTAAATAACTTTTTCGTGGGTCTCGACATAAAAATGGTTGAGAAACAATGTTTTAAACATTCCTAACTAACAGAAACACTTAAATACTAAGTAGCTGAATTATGAACAAGTTATATGTAAATTCATTAGCTGCATAATGCATATAAAGGTAAATAATTAGGATTGCCCAATTAATTCAGGAATTATTTAATCTTATAAAAGGCCAAGGCACAAGTGTTAATCTAAGAAGTATTTTGTACACATTTAATTGATATAATATTATTAAGAAACCTAAACTTTAATATTGTGTAATGTAAACAAGAATTCCTATAGTGAAAAATTATTGCTAATGTCAATTTATGATTGTAGAAACAATCTCAAAAATAAATATTGTTCTGCAATATGTTACAAACTAAGATGTAGTAACTAGGTAATCAACTTTACATTACTTTATCAAGCTATGAAACAGAAAACCTTTTTTTTTAAGAATAAGAATAATTTGCAAAACTTAACATCTGTGTGAGTAGCTGGCTGTAGTTGGTCAAGTTTGACATATGTGAGCAAAAACACCAATAAGCTCTCAGTTTGTCAATGAAGCATAGAATGAACTATGATTATAAGGTTACGAGACAACAACCAAAATAAGAAAAGTACTGATAAAAACTAGAAAACTTAAATGGAACTGCACTGGACATACTTTAGTCATGGTAACTAACAAAAAGGACATCAGATCAAATGTTGGGAGGACAACCTCCAAAAATAATAGAGTAGGATAACCCTAGACAGAGGCAAATGGAAGGAAACATGCAAGGCCATATAGAAAGACAACCTAATTCCATTTTTTTTTTAAATAGTATAAGTAGTATTATATATATTCAAAGATGTATCATGTTCATTAAATAAAGGGTTTATTTATTACACCTGTGTGAGTACAATTATGTTTAATACACACATACCCTCTCGGGCGTCGGACTGTTAAAATTTCAAAAGCCGGACGGTGTCGGCGGGTCCGGCATTCGGCACTGAAGGCGTTCGCGCGGTTTCTCCGGTTCCGGTTTTTCAAGATTATATTAATCAATTGATTTTAAAACTATTGCATGCTATATATATTTAGAAAATAGAATAAATCTATACTAATATTATAAAGCTGAAGAGTTTGTTTGTTTGTTTGTTTGAACGCGCTAATCTCAGGAACTACTGGTACGAATTGAAAAATTCTTTTTGTGTTGGATAGTCCACTTATCGAGGAAGGCTTTAGGCTATATAGCATCATGCTAAACTCAATACGAGCGGAGTACCAATCAAGAATGTTACAAAATCGGGGGTCTTTTTTTCCTTTTGAGAGCTTTCGCTACGTACGCTGCGGAAACGGTTAAAGTTTCGCTAAAATGATGTATGGCAGAATTGTTCCCCTTTAAAAGTTCTAAAAAAAGTCCGCGACAGTATATGTCTATCTTTTAAGGTTGGCTCACTATAACCTTTTTATACTTACCAAATTTGTTCTTAAAGTAAGCATTATTTGGGAAGGTGTTTTCATAAAGATTATATTAATCCTTATCCAAGTAAATACGTTATTCATTACAAGCATTTAATCTAGAAGAAATTTGCCGTTTACATCATTTGATTTCAATGAGTATTTTAGAAGATATCGCAGTAATAAAATAATCATGCGCGCTATAGTAAGGCGCGCGGAGCGGGCGGGCAGTCGTGACTCGTGAGGTGGAAGCGCTTCTTCTACGTAAATGAAGTCGCGGGTAAATTTTAGCGATATCCCAAAGTAACTACTCCACGCGGACGAAGTCGCGGGGAAAAGCTAGTTCCTTATATGATGATGTAACTGGAATTTAAAAAAAACTTAACGAATAAAAGCAATCATGATGTGAACATAAAAGAATTGTTTTTTTTTTCCAATTCTTAGTTTTTAAACGCAATAAAAAACATATTTAATTTGATTTTGCGTTAATTACATTCTGTGGATATATTGTTCATATTATTTAATAACAAAACAGGCCAATGTAAAAAAAAAATCCATGACCGAATTGAGCGTTACGCGGTATTATACGCCAGAAGGCACCCGCGCATGTTTTTTGATTTTTATTATTGAATTGTTAGTAAAACCTTGGCACATTATACATTTTTAGAAATTAGAAGAATCGTTCTACACAATGAAAAAAAAAAATTAAAAGAAATATAAACTACATAATGCAAAATATCAAACATGATTTCACTGGAAATGAATTTTTTAATGTTGATTTTTGAAGCTAAATTATGGCGAAAATTTATATCACACGCATACGAAAGTTTTTATTTAATTAAATAAATACGTGTTCAAATAACGATATATATAAAAAATTCGTGATTTGTGCACAAAATTAACCAAACATCAATGATTAGTGAAGTGGAGTGAAATTGGTGTAAAATTTCTTTACTCTGAGACAAACAATTATTTATTTTATTATTGAGTACAACAGCAAAGACAAAAAACTATAACAGCTTTGTTTTATCCCTGTACTAAGTAAATAAATTTCAATCACAGATAAAAATCCAGATATTTACAAATGAGAATAAACAGAAAATATAGCAATAAAAATGGGCACATGTGCCGGCCGACGCCCAACGGGGTGGTTTTTATTTGTATTTATGTGCCGCGCGATGCCCTAGCGGATACTTAAACAGAGTTTTGTATAAAATCATTAATTTTATGTAACATTGGTGTGTGGTCCAGATTCAGTTAGAATTTTACATCCTTGAAATACAAAGTATATTATTGTAAAAACTTAAAAATCTAAAAAAAAAATCAAATATTTTTGGATTGACAGATAGATGTTATACACAAATAATTTAGCTGATTGCTATGTGGAGCTTTCAAAGCCACAACATGACGTTACGTGACTGTTAGAACCAGGTTTTTTACTTCCTAACTTTATCACAAGAAAGTAATATTAAGCAACAAGCAACATGATTTACATGAAATGTTAACGTTTATCATCATAAATTATAATTTGTATTATTAAAACAAAATAGATCTTAACCCAAACAATAAGATGTATTTATACAGCATATTAATTGTTTACAATAAACAGCAATTATGAAACAAAGGAAATAAAGATCATTTTTGTGTGAGACATATGGTTGTGAGATTTGTTGCATAATATTATGTTTTTATTCATATTCTACAGCAATAAGGAAGCAAAAGTGTACTCTTTAGCTATTCCGACTAATTATTAATAGATTCCAAGGTTATTTACCTAAGTGACATGTTATGAAATATGAAAGTATTGAGTGGTGTATGCAGGTAAACACTGTTGTTACTTCCACAACAGTTGTAGATCTTTTCGTTAACTTAAAAGTTTAATATATTGTTTGTTGTCTGCGACGTTGGTTTTTTGGAATTCGAAGTCCATGTGGGGTTTTACGTGGAACTGTCATTACCAAACAAGATTGCAACCACAAGGTCGCAACGTGATCTCATTACTGGCAAATTCCAGACGATTTTCTTGTTCACTAAATAGTCGTTCTGATTTTAATTATTCTCACCTGATTTTCCTTTTTTCTTTCCTTTAGGCATGGTGGCTGTTTGTAGAACTGAGTTTACTCAAAATAATGCTAAAACCTTTTAAAACAATATAATTATTCACTACAAAAATTTACTAATTTGTTTCTCACTTAATCAAGACGGAGTAAAACTTAATATTTCAGTTCTTATAGTACAATTTGGGCACCAAATGTAACATAAAACAGAAATTTCAGAAAAACTTTTTAACATTTTATATCCGCGTATCATGCACACACAACCCCGGATATTTGCGCAATGCGTTCTGTCAAACATCAATCTGACTTTTATGCAAACGACGTTTCACCGCCATTTTAATCGTGTTGCGTGTTTAAAAAAATTGAGATAATGTTGTGAAATGTTTATTTTGTTGGTTCATTATAGTTAATAGTAGTAATTTTAACTACACAAAAGGATTTAGTAAGTTGATATCACCGTCTTATAAACAAAAAACTATTTATTATTCAACGAAATATATTAAGTTTTTTAAATGAGAAAAAAAAAATATTTTTCTTTACTAGTAATACCAATATTAAGGCGATGACGCTCGTTGGGGAGTTCAGCGGCTATGATTCACGAATCGTGTAACATGTTCTCATTGGTTTCTCATCGTTGTTTCACATTCAAAGGAAAATGTTTTGCAACAAGTGTAATATTTATAATAAAGTGAAATTAACCATAAAGTTTCATAACAAAAAATAACCATAATTTCGGAAATGTTAGCAATGCACTTGTAGGCTGTACTCTGTAGCTTCTCTGGTGTTCCAGCTATCAATTAATTGCTTAACATCAGACGACCGTTTGCTCGTTTGCTTTTTTTCTTAAAAAAGAAAATAGTATAAAATAATACACTATTATTTTGCGTTGTTTCGCCGAGTGAATGAGGGTAGGAACCTACTAGGTACCGGAGCGGAGGCCAATAGTGGGGTGTGGTGGGGTGAGAATATTAACAACCCTCAACACACCTCTAGTAAATCGGGTGTCCATGGACCATGAGCGACGCACAATGTAACTAAATTAGTTTCAGAATAATATAATATGGTCTCAAAATATTATGTATACTTATTTGTATAAGTATACAAATTACAAATAATCAAATAGGCATGCGGAACTGGCGCTATCAATGAGTAGGAATCAACTAAGAATCCTTACCAGAATCCTAACTGGGCACTGCATGCTCTACAAACACCATAACAAAATAGGCGTTGGTGACACAACAACGACAAGATTTTACGGGGAGAAGGACGAGACTCTCCTTCACCTTCTCCTCGACTGTCCGGCACTTCAACAGAACAGAAAGTACCTTGCTTGGGCAGCACGAATACTCCACCACAGAGGAAATTCGTGGCACCGATCCCAGGCCTGTGCTGCTCATAAACTGAATGATGTGTTCATTCAGTTTATGAGCAGCATAGGCCTGGGGCAGGTACTTTAACGCGAAGGAGTGACAATATATCCACTTGGGTCGCATCGACGTCAGACGATTTTGAAAAAAAAAAAAAAAAAACCGGCCAAGTGCGAGTCAGACTCGGACACCGAGGGTTCCGTACAAACCTGTAGTGATTTTGTTATAGCTTAAAGAGCTGAGTATTTGATATGAATTTCAATTTAATACCTCTACGCGTTCATGAGGAAAGGGGTAGTAAGTTTAAAATTATTAAAATTATTTTTATTATATATTATGATGTAACTAAAAATTTACGGTTTTCGTAATTTTTCTTTTATATTATCTGAGCTAAAAGACGTTACTTCGTACCATGCTTCGTACCAAATTTCAAGATTCTGAGTTCACGGGAAGTACCCTGTAGGTTTTGATACCGCTGCGAGTGTCGAAAATTTGCGGCATAAACGGCTGTATCTTTTGATTGCGTTGGCGTAGAAGTTTGATTTTTTCACAGCTCCAAGGGTCTCAGGTCTACTGTGACCTGAGTATTTAATATTAAAAAATTTAAAAACCCCCGACACCAAAAAAAAACTTTAAAAACTAATAAATAATATTTTTAACCTAATATAATTATTATCATCACATATAATATTATGCAAGTTGAAATATTTTTATTTTCCAATCTTCGCCTCGTCGGGGGACCGCTAAAGTTTATAAAGTGTTTTTCCAACAACAGCTATGTAATTAATTATTACGAATTACATTTAGGTACGAGCGAATTTTTTCCCGGAGTAAATTCTTTTGTTGCAATCTGCGACTACACCTCTTTTTCTCACATAGCGGTCCCCCGACGAGACGACGACTGAAATATAAAAATATTTCAACTTGCATAATAACTTACACACTTTTAACATAACACACTTTTTCTTTTTATAATATTAGTACAAATTATAGATTATAAAGAGGCCAATATAGTTATAGTTCGGCCGGGCTGCTAGTTCGAATTTTCCAGCTTGTCAATGAATTTTTCAATTATTAACTTTTTTTATTAGTTTGCTCTTAAGTCTTATCTTATAATATGGTATACCTACCTACAATGAAACTAAACTAAGCTAAGCTAGTACGTTAGATACATGCGTAGAGACCACAAAACCAACTTAGTTTCAGTATTTTCTTCTTGGTAGGTTTTTAATAATGTTATTTTTTTATATATAAATAATCTCTACCGATGATAAACACTTTAATAAAGAAGATTTACATCCAACCTTTTCACACATTCACAACAGGTAGTAACATTAAACTATGTACTTATTCAATAAACTAAACAAACTTGTATCCAAATAAACATGAAACTAAATACTAATCGTGATGCTGATGAAGTGTTTATCTGCTCCTGGGCTCTCTCGTCAATATTCTTCAAATCCTTCCACACAGCCTTCATTTGGTTCGAGCCGGACAGCTTCCCGAACTTATACTCCGCACACTGTACAGTCACCATAGGAGGAAGGCCGAGGAAGATCAACCGCGAACTAGTCCTTTTGAAGGCGGCCGAACCTCGCATCTCTTCAATCTCTCGTCCATTTATATACCAACGGATCTCCGAGTCCGGGGCTCCTCTGCAGTACGCCTTAATTTCGTCTCCTTCACTGAACTCCGTGGCGAGACCTTCGAGCAACGGTCGTCTATGTTCATGCCCGTGAACTTCCATGTAGGCAGTTCTTGTCTCGAACTTGTACGGCGGCACATCCCTCTCTATGTCACACCTGTACAACCCTGTCGCTTCTTCCGTGAGTGCTCCCAGCTTGAGACGACACGCGGTGGGTCCGCAGGCGATCATCTCAACCCTGCCGACGCCGAGTATCGGAAAGGATCTCGTGCTAGGCGCGACACCGGGTTTATACCTGAAGAATTCGTTGGGTCCTTTGAACCAGTTGAGTAGCGTGAAATTGGCGTCATATCTGCATTCTATCTCCACCTCTTGCTGTCCAGGTGGGACCACTTCGGGGACGATCAAGTGGGTTATGTTGAAGGGCCTGGCTGTGGCTATCGCTAGCACGTTCAGCAGGGTCAGAAGTAACATGGTGTTGGGGCGCGCGCGCGCACGACACTGCGCATGTCCGTCCTGACGCGCTCTTAATTAGACGGTTTATTAAACTCAAACACTTAACCGTCAAACCCTCGGGACCTGGGATAAACTCTCGTGACTAATTGAACACGCATTATTAGTTGCAGAGGGGTGTATTTCCTATCTATTCTAAAATGTAGGGCGCAATTTAATTGAATGTTTTTAATAAATACGTAGTTGATATAATTTAATCAATTATTTATTGTAATTCGTTGTTTAAATTGAAACAAATAAGTATTATGTAAGTTTTAAAATAATAAATGGCGCGGGCGTTACATTTAACTCTGTGATTTATTTGTGACAAAGTTCGCTGGTTCAGAATTTACGCTAGTTTCTTTGCACAATATTAACAATTTATCGGAAGCTTATACAAATAACAAATTTTTTATTAATATTATGTAACTTACTAGTGAGTCATGAGTGTTTAGGTAAGTACATAATATAATATAACACACTCATGACTTTCGTGTTTTGAATAACTTATAAGTTATGTACGTACTTAAATCCAAAGTTAATCTAAATTAAATAAATTCTAAATCATAGTAGGTATCAGATTAGCCTTAGATGTCTCTGCGAACAAAAGTCTAAGATAGTCTACTTTTACGAGGTAAAAAATATATATTTTCAGTTTCAAGAGATTTCTCATCCATAGACAAAGATTTTAGGATAAAATGAAGTTATGGGGCCAAGTTTACCCCACCTCTGCAGCCGCGGGTTGAAGTCGGCGCGGTTTCGTGTGGACTGTGGAGTGTGTCATCAATTTCGCGAGTTAACTCATTGCGACTCAGCGGAATATCCGATTGAGATTTACGGGTGAACGAGCGGGGGTCACCTGATGGAATCATTGCACCTGAACGTCTAATCACTAAATTAAAATGACCTGATGGATATTTTCATACTGAATATGTTCTAAATAAAGATAACAATTAAATAATAATAACTTACATTATTGATTCCAATCTGGCTAGTACTATTATAAGTATGAAAGTTTTTAAGGATGGATGGATGGAGGTTAGTAACTCTTTCAGCCAAAAACTAGGTACTAAACGGATTTAAATGAAATTTGGTATGGTAGTACCTAATTTAGGCTCTGGATTAACACATAACCCCGAAAAAGTACAATATTCCCGTGGGATACTGTATTTAAGCGGACAGAGTGTCCTGCAAATGCTACTGTTATTTCATTGAATTCTCACGGGTAACGGCGTTTTTTTTCTTTCATTTACGGTATATTCCATGAAAAATACACGCGATTCACTTGTAGCTCCTCTGGTGTTGCGGGTTTATCAGCATCATCGTTTGCGCATGCGGGTTTATGCAGCATCGTTTGCCAGTCCTATCCAATAAGAAAGAATATATCAATCTATAATATAATGTTTGAATTTCGGTCGTTGTCGGTCTGCCCACGCGCTCATCTCGGAAACAAGACATTACAATTTTATTACGAGTAATCTCCTTAAGTGTTATCAGCCTAATTGAATAATATAATATCGCCGCACTAGCGCGCTACGCAGGTTTGTTTGGATAAATATCTTAACTTTGTTAAAAACTAAAACACCTTTAAGAAATTAGTTACCTATAGGAAAGAGCGAGTGGGCGAGACATCGGCTTAACCGCCCCAGTAGTGGGGCTAAGTAGCTATTATGATAAATTTATTCATTCATACCTACATAATACATCAAAAAAATTACCATAATCTGCAAGAATAGCTTCCCCACTGCTGGAACTCTCCTTTATGTGAGGACATTATCAGACTGTTGTCCTGTGTCCACCACGCTGCTGTGGGTTGGCAATGGTAGCATGACAGTCGCCAAATAGATGATAATGATGAACAAGGAGAGCTTCTCATTGGGATAACCGGATGGCTTGACCGTAAATATCTATTACAGCTCTTGAGGTAATGGCCGCCGCCGGATATAATGATAGGGATCCGTTGTTTTAATCATGCTTTTCCATCATACGCAACGTTATTCAGTCAACCTTGTTTCATTGAGAGAAGTTATTATTTTACGTGAATAAAATAGAGTATAATGTTATGTAGTCGCGACTCGCGTTACTTTATTTTACTAAAGTTCATATTATTATTAGAGTCCGACCGAAACTGGTTTTCCGGCCGAAACCGAAACTGAAACCGAATATTCGGCCGTGGCTTCAGTTTCGGCCGAAACCGAAACCGAAACCGAAACCGAAACTCACGTGGTCAAGTAGAAAATTCCATAAAATACTGAAATTTGGTGCATTTTATCCATTATTCTGCATTAATTAGGACATGAAATGGAAACACGGTATATTAATTTTGTTGTAATCATTTATTTAATGTAATATTAAAAAAATATTAATTATATTTTAATTCATCATCATTTTCCTGCCCTTATCCCACGCTAAGTAGGGTCGGCGTAACATGTTTTCCACGCATTCCTATCAGCCGTCAATTCTACATTCACATCTTTCATTTCCATATCATACTTCACGCAATCCATCCATCTCTTTTTCGGCCTTCCTCTGCATACATATCCGTCCACATTCATATTCATCACCCTTTTGGTGACGTGTGTGTCTTCCCTCCTCATTACATGCCCATACCATGCTAACCTTGCACTCCTTACCTTATCCACTATCGGTGCCACTTTCAAACTTCCTCTTATATACTCATTCCTGATCTTATCTAACCTGGTCACACCACACATCCATCTTAGCATGCGCATCTCACTTGCATGCACCTTTCTTTCATCCATCTTTTTCATTGCCCAGCATTCTGATCCATACATTGCGACAGGTCTGATGACCGTTTTGTAAATTTTCCCCTTAAGCTTGAGGGGCATCCGTGGGTCACATGTTGTTCCCGAGACCTGTCGCCACTTCATCCACGCTGCATTCAATCTGTTCTGCACGTCTCGTTCAATGTTACCGTTGTTTTGGATGAGCGAGCCTAGGTACTAAAAATCGGAGCAAACTGAAAGGGTCACACCATCTAGGGAAATTAGAGAAAAGTTGGAGGCGCCAGTGAAGTCACAAAACAAATGCTCCGTTTTAGTGCGGCTTATTTTAAAGCCAGCACTTTCCAATTTTTGTTGCCATTTTTCCAGTCTGTTCTGAACCCCAGCTGCATCTTCTCCGATGAGAACAATGTAATCGGCAAATAGCATGCACCATGGTGATTCCTCCTCTATGTCTGATGTCAAAGCATCCATTACCAGGAGGAACAAATACGGGCTTAACGCCGACCCCTGGTGCGAGCCTACTGCCACATTGAACTCATCAGTGACTCCGGCAACAGATCGAACGTTAAATTGTACGTGCTCTTGCATACATCGCCTGCACAAGCTTTACATACTTCTCAGGTATTCCTTTCTTTCTTAAAGACCACCACAGAACTTTTCGGGGAACTCGGTCGTACGCCTTTTCTAGGTCTATAAAAACCATGTGAAGGTTTTTATGCGCACGACGAAATTTTTCGCACAGCTGTCGTATGGCAAAAATTGCATCCATTGTTCCCCGTCCTGGCATGAAACCGAATTGATTCTGGGTGATCTCACTCTCTCCTCTTATTCTTCTATCTATAACTTTCTCCCAAACTTTCATACTGTGTGACATAAGCTTTATTCCTCGATAGTTGCTACAGTCTTGTACATCACCCTTATTTTTAAAGATAGGCACTAGTGAACTGCTGCACCACTCAGTCGGGATCGCCTCCTCGAGTAACTACTTATTGAAAAACAAAGCTAGCCACTTACATCCATCCGCTTTCAAAACCTTCCATGCTTCCGCTGGTATTCCATCTGGTCCAACTGATTTACCATTTTTCATACCTTTCATTGCCACTCTTACCTCCTCTGTGCTTACTTCATTCACTAAACCACTAAATTATATTTTAATTATGTTTTCAAATTCAGTTGCGTTGTCAAAGCGTTGCCGCAAGAAACGAAGTTAGGCGAGCGTGCACGAAAACTTCCGAAATCAGTTTCGGTTTCGGCAAAAGTTTCGGCCACTTTTGGCCGAAACCGAAACTGCCGCCGAAACTTGATTTTTGGTCGAAACTCGGCCGAAACCGAAACCGAAACCGAACTTTCGGTCGGACACTAATTATTATGCATAAATTGATACAAACTAAAAAAATGTATTTTTAACGCCATCTAGCGTCAACTGGAGCGATATACTAAAGTAAAATTTTTATATTCTGGGTTTTCTATTTGAATAATAAAATGAAACATTCCAATCTGGCTACTCTTTATTAATCTGAGCTTTATACCCCTTCCAAGAGTAAAAATAATATAGTTAAACCTACTTACGTACAGAGAAATCAAGAACCTCTTTCATAGTAACCACAGAGTAAAAATATAAAATAATTATAATATAATTTAATTATATATCCCCACAGTATAGCTATTATAGCCCCGCATTCAAAACCTTACTTTTGCCATAGTTTTGCCAGAATTTAGATCTATACGTAAAATTTGCTATCTTATTCACGCGGAATGTATATGATACGGACATCTTGGTCACACTACTTACTGATAATAATTATTAATGAAAGTCTTATTTAAACCTATTTAGATATATCTAAAATTGTATAATGCCATCAACGCCCATATTACATCTCATATTGGCTCTTGCTTCTAGCATCAGTGTTAACCGAACACTGATGCTAGCAGCAAGAGCCAATATCAGAGATGTTATACACTATTCAGCTCCCTACACTAAATTATAGGGTGGTCAAAACTACAACCGGCAGGGGTCATAATAATACCAAATTGAAAACGCTCATTATTAGATTATCCTTGATGAACAAATTGTCGCCCAATCTTATCCACTATGCGGGGATCAAGTAAATTATAATTAGGGGATCGAAGACCGGCCGTATTTAAAAAAACCGGGTTTTTCGGTCCCAGCCATCTTCAAAACCGGGTACCCGGGTTTTTTCGGGTATTTCGGGTTTTTTGTTGATTTTGTAGAATTTTGTTAGGAATGTCCTAAAATTAACTTTTATCAGCTGCTTTCTGTTATAACAACGCAATACCTACTAGTAAAATGTGATAACCACCATAAACATTTTCATGTAAAGTAATTAATAATTTCACAAACTTTACACCTTAGTCAAAATACGTTGCCTGACGAAATAGCCATGCCACATAATTTGACTAAAGTGTAGAGTTTGTAAAGTTAGGCTTGTAGAGTTAAGGCGTGTAGAAACAGAAGTGTCTTGCCGGCCTTTTAGGAGGGAATATGCTGCCTTCTTGAAGGTGTGCAGGTCCTAATGGTCCAGAAATACTGTTGGCGACAGTTGGTGATGAGGATGATAAATATTTTGTCCCTTCGAACGATAACGAAAAGTTGCAGCAGGTATAAGTCCGAACAATTCCTCGGAGCACTCCCCGTAATATAAGCGATATATGATGCAGAGCGATGCTCATCTCTACGTAGCTCTAAGGAGTAAAGCCTGTTTGAAATACTATGGCAGTCGACAATTCGAGCGGCCCTTCGTTGGATACGATCCAGAGGGAGAAGCTGGTACTTTGGCGCTCCTGCCCAGAGATGAGAACAATATTCCATGTGAGGCCGAACCTGCACCTTATAGAGTTGTAGGCGTTGGACCGGACTGAAATACTGATTTGACCTGTTCAGAACACCAAGCTTCTTGGAGGCTAACTTGGCCTTGCCCTCCAGATGATATCGGAACTAGACCTCGCTCGATATGCTAACACCAAGTATTCCGATGTTGAAGGAGACTTAATTATTGTGTATGCTTTCAAAACGAGGACATACGACCATCGGTAACTTATTAGCGATGAACGCGCAAACTTGTGTCTTAGAGGTGTTGAATTGGAAGTTAAGTCTACCCCATTCAGAGATCTTCTCCAATGAATTCTTAATTTGAGAGACAAGTTCGTTTCGACTCTCAATGACGTTTTGCCGAGAGATGTTCGGGCGACCTGTATATAAGGCATCACCCGTACTGTCGTCATCACATAATATTATCATTGATATGCAGTATGAACAGGGCCGGCGATAGCACACCAAAGCTGTCTACCAAGATGCCAGGACTGTGCCATAAGAGCAGGTGAGCCAAAAAAGATGCATTAAGACCGGTGCCAACTCTGGAGCACACATTTTTAACACAATGGGACGGATTCCGTTAGGCCCACTCGATTTTTGGTATCATGGGAACGGAGAGCAATTCGCACTGAGCGCTGATGGAACCGAATAATCAATTATACCAAGTTATGAAGGTCCAAAAATCGACGAATCGCTTGCGCTTCGCTCACTCGTCCTGGCGGGGCGGGGGCACTAGCGTGCCCCCAAATGTACTACATACAACATGAAAACATTATAACTATTGTTCTAAAATTCTACATTGACAATCACAAGCCACTATAACGTTCGGTTTGTGACTATAACTGTTATAAACTGTTATAGAATTTCATAATGAAAAAAAGCTCGAAAAAACCGAAAACCGGTTTTCAATATTTTGAAAACCGGGTTTTGTTGTAGGCCCGAAAACCCGGGAAAACCCGGGTTTTCGGTTTCGGGTAAAACCGGTCTCGATGCCCTAATTATAATAATTATTAGTAATTGTTTTGGTGATTTATCATTTTTAGTGGAGGCTGGAGGCGTGACGCGTAAAGTTCCCGCTTTCCGTTTTTTTGGTGAAACATAATATGGCTTACGGCGTTTTTGAAGAATAGAAATCTTAGTATAACAGAACGGTTTCAGAAAGTTTTCGGTCCTGTTAGATATTTTATTATAGGTATTATGGTATAGGTACACATAATTCCATTTTAATTTAATATTACGAATTTTATTAGAATCTATTTAATTTTTTGTGGGATTATCAAAACAATCATTTATTATAATTTATAATAAACGATTATTTGCCTTAATGCTTTAAGTTTCTTTACAATTGTAAACAATAATAATAATTATTATTGTTTTAATATTTTGTAAGAAAACTAAAGGCTACGGTGTTTAAGCGTCATCTATCAACACATTTTGAATTAGAACTACTGGTGTAATACGGTGTAACACTCAATAGCAACTCATTCTCAGAGATAATTCAGACAATAGACACTAGATGTCACTTTTATGGCGTCGAATACTTTCTTAGCTGTCTTCGGTTTTAAAATAATATTGATGAAAAAATTGTTTCAAAAATTATTAAAACGTGACGGTTAGTTTTAAAACGTTATAGTAAGTAAGAGGAATTTGAGTGTGTACTAATTTTTCTGCTGATGATAAACACAATATAGCTATCAAACGGTAATAGTTAAAAGACGCTGCAGACATAGGGCGGTATTCTTGGCCGATTCTTATTTGTAAGTTCGCCTTATAGATATGCTGGTGACATTTCGATTCACAGTCGTAACTTAAGCATTGTCTTAAGCAGTGTTTTTCAACCTGTGGGTCGCGACCCCCTGGGGGGTCGCGAAGTTTCTGTCGGGGGGTCGCCGGAGGTAGAGAGAACTTTAGTAAAAAAACAATGAAGATTAAAAATTTACTTAGAGATTTTTAACAAAAGGATATACTCATAAATCAATCATCGATATCATCGATGTATGTAATTGTAAAATAATGTGTTTTACGTACTATATTATCCGAATCCTAATTATGAAGACGCATAAAAACGTCGTATGAAATGAATATTTGTAACACTGTAACATACATGATAAAAAAGCGAAGGGTCGGGGGGTCGCGAAATATTTTTACATACAAGGGGGGTCGCATCATGAAAAAGGTTGAAAAACACTGGTCTTAAGTATTATTTCATACTTGAAAAAAGTATTCTCTTAAGCAACGACCAAGAATTCCGGCCTAAATAATGTTCTTGAGATAGTTCAACAACTCTGACTGAACGGTGAACGTGCTATCAACTAAACTGTTATCTAACATGTTACAACTTACATGTCCAAATAGTTGCACACTATCTATCGTTTAAATTGATAGCCTCTTGCTCGCTAGAAATGGAACGTTTCAAAGGAGTTAATAATAACCTTTTACCCGACTGCGCCATGCCAAGAAGGGTAATGCTTTTAACAGCCTATGTATGTATGTATGTGTATGTGTGTATATTTGTACGTTTTTGGCACTATTTAGACAAAACGACTGGGCTGATTTTGATATGATATGAAAATCGACGAACCATGTCAAGTGGAGTATCGTTAAATAGCTAAAAATCATTTTCAGGCTTCTAATTAAAAGTTCAATGAGAATTACCGTTTAGGATTTATAACGTTTTAACATTAACAGTTGGTTAGTAGCGATTCTCATCCAGTCAGTCAGCCATCTATTCAAAATCCAGTACCTAATCAAGATTTTGTTTTCAAATATTATTGAATAACTATACGATATAATTGTAATAGTTTAGTGATCGATACAATTAAATAAAAACATACTATTAGGGTTTACACATACGATACGATTTTAACCCTCAAAAAATTCGGCTTCCTTAATGGGTCCAGATTGTTGAAGTCGTTATGTTCCCTGCACAACTCTATAAAAAGTTATGCGTTGCTTTAAGAAAGAAGCACCTGGACTTTGCTCGATACTCTAGTATACATTAAAGAAAAGAATCACAAATATATTTTACCGGGGTTCGAACCCACCACATTCCGAATTTCCGAACAACGTTAAAAATTTACCAAACTACCTACTAATCGGACATTCGGAAGAGTCGATATTATTGATATTTATGTTGCACGGAAAAGAAAAAACATATAACATAAAAATACGCAGTTACCCAGGGAGAAAACTTAGCTAGACTTTTTTAATTTTTCTCCCCCAAAACTCCCTGCATACTGAATTTCATAGTAATAAGTACTTGTAGCCGTTTTCGAGATTACGATTATATAAGGTCTCCAAATACAATTACGGATACTTCGGGTATATGATCTACTGCTTATGTAAAGACGTTTAGGCAGAAAAATTATTGTCATACTCAAACCATAGACTAATCATTGGTCGCTCTACGCCCAGCGAGATCAATGATTTAACTATGACTCAAACTAAAAAAATCATCTCATGTATGGGCGACTCTCCGCAAAACGCAAACTCGCGTAGGCACTATAAAGTACTCCTTATAATATAGTTATAATAGTAGTAGAATACTCAACAGTAGATGAGGAAACGCGCCAATAAACTGATGCTTTGGTCTCATAATATCAGAAAAGATCTAGAATTATAATCTACAAAATCCTTACAGCGCGTCTTCAGAGTTCTAATTTCTTGCTCTTTAGTTTAGAGATCTGCATTTAATAAACAGTTCACAAAGTGAGTGATGGCACCTCGCAATTAGCAATGAGAGCACAGTGGAGTAGCGGAGAGTACAGACAGAACAAAACTCATAAAAGCCACGCAACTCTCTACTTAAAATTACAAACACTCGACTAAGTTTCACAAAACTCACGCTTGGGGAGATATCGCGGTGATGTTGGCTCACTGGAAGTGATAATGTTACATCAAGGAAAAATGTTTTAATATGAAGTGCACAAAAAGTGCACAGTATTTATTTTTAAGTACCTAATCTGTATCTACACTATTATTATTATTATCTATCTAACTAATATATAAAATTCTCGTGTCATGGTGTTCGGGGACATACTCCTCCGAAACGGCTTGACCGTATCTTATGTTTTTTGCATATTCGGTAGGTCTGAGAATTCGTCGTAATCTATTTTTTCAACATCTAAATGATAAGGGTGACGCACCAATAAGTATATTGAAGATTGCCTGATAGATGCATAAATTACCCGAAAGTAGGTATGGCTAAATATTCAGTCGTTGTTGATCCTTTATGGGGTTGTAATTTCCGTCATTTCCAATATTTTCTTTAGTGTAACTTTTAAAAAAACGAGATATTATTATACTTTAAAACTTTATAAAAAAAATAGATTTCTTTATCTCTACATTTTGTTTTAATTGTAATTTTGATTTATTTCTTTTTATAGTTTTTATGTAGCTAATTAGCTGTTTTATTATGATTAATACCATTAATACCGCTAACTATGAAAACAAAGTCCCTGTTTAAAAATAAAAAAATAGACACTTTTGTTAATTTTTCTAATTTTTTTTGAGGCATAGGTACTTACCTATAAAATAATAATATTATATAGTCCAATAATTTTAGGCATTTTAAACCCCAATCTGCGGAAAAATTCCCAGTGATCAGAATTTTTGTATACACCTTTATTACGGCGTTGTAAATTGTAATGAAGATGTGAATGATAAAGCCTAAAATGAGTGGACTAATATGGCAGCTATTATGCAGAAACAAACAGCTATCCAACGAGATATAACAATCGACTTGACCTATAGGCCCGTATAATCCAACTCCATATTGCAAAGTGCAAAACACTAGTTGCAATACTGTATTTCATGTCCGATCTAGAGTCCGAGCATCCGTGCAGCATTATGAAGCGCTTTATACACGTAAAGTTAGACAGGAGCCGGGTAAATGAGCGAGTATACGTCATACACCTGTCTACTGTCTACTCTATACTGTCTACAGTATGTCTACAGAATACTGTCTCGTGCCCACTGTGTCGGTCTACAGTCTATACCGTCTCCGCCACGAGTGTTCATTTCAACGTTAAGCGTCTGTGGAAAATATGGTTGGATACTCAAAGGTGGAAAATGAAAACTCTTGCGTGTCAATGAAAATAGTTACCTACTTTGATTTCCATCAAAGAGAATATAATCACTACGCATTTCCTTTCCATGTTCTATTATACTTTTACTACTGAAAACTAAAGTAGAGCTAACAATAATCGTACATATTTTATTCCGATGATGAATTCATTCTTTTTATAGTATAGGCATTTTAAATTAAACTTAACAACTGAAAAATCATACTTCCTACTAATATTATAAATGTGAAAGTTTGTGAGGATGGATGGATGTATGTTTGTTTTTCTTTCACGCAAAAACGACTGAACGGATTTCGATGAAATTTGGTATGGTAGTAGTTTAAGCTCTGGATTACAACAGGCTACTTTTTATCCCGAAAAAGCAGTGTTCCCATAGAATACTGTATTTACGCGGCCAGAACCGCGGTCAGCAGCTAGTATTATATTATATTATAGCTATACTCAAAAAAAAGGAGTTTTCCTTAGGGTCAGCCTGTCTATTCTGTAAGAACATTTTCAAATCTCGAAAGCTGAATCCGCAGTGAGTGTCAAATTTTTATATGATATTTGACACGTCGAGATATTTGAAAATGTTCTTAGAGAATAACACTGCTGTTCATACTTCATACCGCGACGATACTCGACGCTATGCGGCGGTGAATTTTTACGATTGTTATTCCAAATTGAACTTTGTTCGCTAAACAAAAGAAAAATACACGTTTCAATAGGCAAGCGGACTGATTTTTTTTTATTGCATAAATGAATAGTACTCTTAAATATGAGTAACTTCTCAGAAGAAACCGTATATCAAAAGTCAATATTTTCAAAGGTACAGCGATTTGTATACAAAATATCGCGAGTCTTTATACCAAAAAAAATTTTTTTTTTTGCGAAATTGGTAAACAAAACCTACATCATTAGTTTACTCACATCATATACAAAAACATTCATTATAGTAATTATGAACTTAAATGCACAAATATCGGAGATATTTACAAATATATTCCTGCGGCCATATACTTCATAATATACTACTTCATACTACTTCATATACAAGTGACGTCATTTTTAGGTCGACTTTAGTATGGAGCGGATTTTTAGGAGGCTCGCGAAATTTTTTATACAAATCGCTGTACCTTTGAAAATATTGACTTTTGATATACGGTTTCTTCTGAGAAGTTACTCATATTTAAGAGTACTATTCTATTATGCAATAAAAAAAAAATGTCCGATTGCCAATTTTCATATGACATCAGTCATACACTGCACATGCGCTGTGCAGCACGGTGAAACCTGACAGCTGGGTAGGTATCCATTATGATCGCGAACTTCTTGCGCTCCGCGCTCCTGCAACTGCTCCACATAATGAATACGTTCGCGCTGCCGAAGCTTGCAACGGTGCGCGTTCAGCGCTCCAATAGGTATAGCTCTACCAGAATCTGATGGCATTTAAAAAAAAATAAAAAATGTGATTTTCATATGGCAATGTCAAGTATGACCCGTCAAATCAAAGTACGTGATCTGTCAACCGCTGCTAAAATTTTGTGATTATGTTCTTGGAATTTGTTGTTTTTGTGAAAATATCCAAAAAGGCAATTCGATCTCAAGCGAGAAATATTGTTTTCTATGTCTATAGTAAAATACAGAAAGAAGAAGGTGTAAATCGAACTCAATCTTATAATTTAAAGTTCGTGGTAGAGTTGACCGGTAAGTTAGAGTGAGTTGTTTTGATACTTTTAGTTTTTTTATATTTTCTTAGGTAATTATTGTGACTTCTTTAAATGTGTTTCCAGTACTACTATAAGGTGAATCGTAGCTGATGGCACATCGAATGATGGTTTGTTTTCCATGCCTGGTAAAAGGAGGAGAGGAGGAAAAAAGAAAATCAACATAAGACAGTTTCGATTTATAGTTGATTAGGAATAAAGTAAACGAGTTCTATACAGTTCGGAAGGAAATTCCAACATTAAATAAACTGTTGCCAATTTAATTGTATGTTATTCGTAATAAATAAGTATATAAAGTAATTCACGATTGATTTATTTTTCATGAAATATCATTATATTACATAGTATAAAACAAAGTTCCTTTTTTGTCTGTCCCTATGTATGCTTAAATCTTTAAAACTACGCAACGGATTTTGATGCGAGTTTTTAAAATAATAGTCTTTAAGTATTTAATAGTCTTTAAGATATTATAAGATTATGGTAAAATTTATATTCAAGTACTTATTATGTAAGTATATTATCAAGTGGTCGCGCATGTCGTATCGAGGTGATAGGGTCCCATTTTTAACAATTTGCATTGGGCAAACCTAAAAACATGTTCAATATTGTATCAGTAGTATATTGCTGTAAGTAGGTAGAGAATTATTCGCCGAAGTAGTTTTTTCTCCAAGAACACTATTCCACGCGGGCGAAGCCGCGGGCAAAAGCTAGTTTTCTATATTATACACCGAACATTCTTCATACAGTCTTATTATAATTCATGTTCAATAATACTAAAGACATAATTAAATATTAACCAGTATCAAGATCGTTTAATCCAATTTCCCCAGTATTGCACACTACATTTTTTTTTTCCCTATTTGCCATGAGATTCTGGTACACCTATAGCGGTAAATTGGGCAAACATAAAGTCTCGTCCAGTCTACTCTCGAAGTAGGCCAAGGAAATGCTCGCGAAGTAACCTGAAGTATGAAGAGGCGAAAAGAATTGCGTGCCCACACTGTCTTATTCGGTATACATGGACGAGGTGTAAATGGGAGCTCAGTCTGTTCGTGGACGTGGACGTGTTTCTATGGAGATGTGCATACCGTCTCCATCAGAGCGGTTGCAGGAGCGTAAGATGAAACGTGTTACACCTTCCTGTGTAATAGATAAAGTTCAACTTTGAACAATTGCTATCCTAAATATGCAACACCACGTCGTGTATCGTTTCGTTCTTTCGTTCCGGTGTGAATTGACCCTTAGTTGTATGCAAAATGCTTCGAACTAGGTCATCGTGTGACCGATCGTGTTAGCCAGTAGGCCGTAGGGATCGATCTTTTTCGCATGAACGTTTCGTTTAAGATTTACTTACAAGTTGCATGTAGTTTCCTTTGCAACTTTTTATTCGTTGATAAAATATATAGTAGGTTTAGACTTCAGAGTCTGGCTGTTGAGATCTTTCCAGAATAATAACTAACTGGTGTCTAACTCTAACGTTTATCTCTGGTGGACAAACTCATTGGGTAAGGCCTACGTTCAGCAGTGGACGACGATATGCTGATGATGATGTTGAATATCTAGTCTCTACATTTTTTTAATGTACAGTACAAATAACACGTCACATTTTTGATGACTCCGCAGGAATTTTGGTAGATGTGATAGGTACATGAAAATAATTATTATGCACTACTTTAGTATATACTTCATCACGTTTGGTGACCTGCCGTGCTCTACATTAAAAAAAAACAACAAGTATAATTTATGTCAAATACCTCCTTTTGTCGCGATTTCCGATTTCATAATATTTTGTGTTCCAAGAGATAAAATCTTTATAAAATCTCATCACGTAGATATACCTACAGCATAGATACCATGATCAGGGAAAGTTCCACTAGACACTACCTACAACTCACAATCTAAGTGAAATTCGATGGAGGAAGCTAATTTTACTTTTTACAGGCAATTTAAGTAGCCCCTAGCTCGCGGTAAGTTAGCCCATATAAATGGTAATACGGCGCGGCGACGGAATCCCGTTTTTATGCAATGTTTTTCAATTCACCACTTTGACGGGAGAAGTTTTCCTGTTTCTGCACCACGTTCGCCAGGCGAGCGCGAGTAATGGGACATAAATATCCCTAATAGTCTGCGTCCTGTTTGCGCCAAATGTGTTGTTACCCTGGCTGTTTATTTTTATGATAGTTCCGGGGAAGTGTGATTAGAGTGTTATAAGAAGGATCTTTAGTATAACCTATATTTAGGTTTTTTACTTAATTGTGTTTAGAAATTTCCGGACCATTACGACCCTCCTAAAAGGCCGGCAACGCACTTGCAACTTCTCTGATGTTGCGGGTGTCCATGGGCGACGGTAATTGCTTTCCATCATGTGATCCGTTTGCTCATTTGCCCCCTAGTTTTATGAAAAAAAAATCTAAAATGTTAAAATCAGGACTGAAAGACGCTAACTTCTCAAAAGTGTATGAGGGTTCAATTCGCACCGAAACGAAACGGTTCTAGATATGGCGTTGCATTTTAAGATAGCTATTCAAAATTGAACTTTATTCAATACACAAGAAGTTACACGTTTCATTGTAACAGTTCACGTGTCGAAGTTGCAGCGCGCCGCACAGTGTACGTGCAAATGTCTGGTGTACCTTTTCATGTAGTGAATAAAGTTCAATTTGGAATAGCTATCTTGAATATGCAGCGTCGCGTATCATCGCGGTTTGAACGACCCTAAGGTTAAAAATAACTTAGGCCTATTCATCCGTTGGTGGATAATTTATACAGAGAGCGAAGTATTACTCTTGAAATACTGTAGTGCCTGGGACAGTCGGTTTTAAAAGTCGTATGGTTGCCCAAGCACATACGGCATTCTCACAACTCAGTCTAATCCAAAGGAATAACTGGTCAATACGTGTGGGGACAACCATGTGCGGGTTTCCTCACGATGTTTCCATTCAGCGTTAGAGCGTCCGTATAATGTACGTGTCAAACGGTCTAGCCACTAGGCCACGCAGCTTTCTCCCTAAGATTATAGATTACAGTCATTATTATGTAAAGGGTACAGTTTTCAATAAGATGATCCATGGATGTCGGACCTGCGCCTGACGTCTCGCCAGCGTGTCGGTCATCCGACCCACTAGCTTTCGAGAGTAAAGGAAGTGCTCTTGTATATGCGCACATACTTCGGCAATATAAAATAACTCCTGCGTAGCTGGCCTGGTTTCAATGAAACCGGCCACCGTCACCGACATCGGTGTGGGGTCTAACATTACTCAATACAAGTTAATGCTCATTTTATTGATCTTTTGATTTTACATAATATTAAAATTTAAAATATGAAAAAATGACATCGAATAGAAAAGTAAGTAGGCACCATGTAGGCAACTAGGTATGCAGGACGAGGCAGTCATCTACCCAAGCGAAGTAGTGTGCCTTAAGGTTTTTAGCGAAGTAATATAAAACCTAAGTGGGTAGGAATTTCTAAATGTGAAAACAATGTTTTTCTGTTCCATTACCATTTATATGTGCTGGAAGCTTGCCCAAGTGACGACTAATTCAATCTTACTCCGCTCGCTGTTCGTACAGAATGGGGATACTAGAAAGTTCAATTAAAAGAATTAACTGTTAGTAATTTAACTAAAATGGTGTAGTCTTTTCACCGGTTTATTTAAATAGAAATAGTTTTAAATTACTAAACTCAATGAAGGTAGAGTTATTAATTAGAATTTGAATTACTTGGGTACGGCCGAGTTCCAAAACGCCTCTTAAAGGCTCCATAATAACTGTTACATTCGATGGATGACGTCAAGACCAGCTTGTGACTTGAGAGTCTCTTAAGTTTAAAATTGTTTAGTTTGCTCTATAAGTCCTAACTTCGATAGTTCTCTTTCGATTTTATGTTCAAAATCTACTTTATAAACTTACATAAAATCTTACTAGAACGCGTACCTACAGCTTGGCGCAAAAGTAAGGTCCTGGTAGCGTTGACAGAAATATGGAATTAAAAACTTTTTCAACTGTATCATCTTAAAGCTAATAAAGTATGGCATGAATAATACGACGTATTTATTATATTATAAATGTCACAGTTTGTGAGGATGGATGAAATTTGGTAGCTTAAACTACTACCATACCAAATTTCATCAAAATCTGTTTAGTAGCTTTTGCGTGAAAAATTAACAAACATCTATCCATCCATCCATCCTTACAAACTTTTATATTTATAATACAACATAGTAGGATAATTTTATTAATAAACATAAAAGCTGATACGATTGAAAAGTTTATAGTTACATCTAAGAATGAGTGTTCGATCACATTTGTATGTAGCGCACTGTGTTCAAAACCATGGCGAAATACCGCCCCGCCCGCACTTTTTAATTTTTATTCTTTACACTTACAAAACAAATCGCGTTGTTATATTACGACAATTAGGTATTCAATAAAAAATAATTGAAAAAAAGTTGGGTAAAATATTCCGTTATTCTGTGGCAACATATTATGTGTTGATAACCATTCCAATAGGCAATCGGACTATTTTTTTTATTGCATAAATGAATAGTACTCTTAAATATGAGTAACTTCTCAGAAGAAACCGTATATCAAAAGTCAATATTTTAAAAGGTACAGCGATTTGTATAAAAATATTCGCGAGCCTCCTAAAAATGCTCCATACTAAAGTCGACCTACAAATGACGTCACTTGTAGGTTATATTATATAAATAAATAAAATACTAAAATAATAATAAATAAAAATCTTTTTATTCAGAATAAAAAAAACAAGCTTTTGTTTTCCGAACGTCAAACAAAAAAAAAAAATAGAAGAAATACAATTACCATTACCACCGGTTCGGAACCCTAACCCGGCGAGAAGAACCGGCGTAAGAAACTCGCGCGGGTGCCACCTTTTAGTAAAAAGGATAGCCAAAATTGTTCTTTTTTTTTAAAAAAAATACATGTATACAATACAATAACAAAAAACATGTAAACAAAAAAAAAAATTACAATATATTACAGTACAAAAGTACATTGTATAACTAGTTAAAACTGAAATTGCCTCATAGGGTCATCTTATTCCCAGGGTTATATGAAGTAGTATATGAAGTATATGGCCACAGGAATATATTTGTAAATATCTCCGATATTTGTGCGTTTAAGTTCATACTTACCACAATGAATATTTTTGTATACGATGTGAGTAAACTAATGATGTAGGTTTTGTTTACCAATTTCGCAAAAAAAAAAATTTTTTTTTGGTATAAAGACTCGCGAAATTTTGTATACAAATCGCTGTACCTTTGAAAATATTGACTTTTGATATACGGTTTCTTCTGAGAAGTTTGAGTAATTTAAGAGTACTATTCATTTATGCAATAAAAAAAAAATTAGTCCGCTTGCCTATTTGGAGTGGTTGTGACGGCCTCACTTTCAAGCGTGAGTGTTCGATCACATTTGTATGTAGCGCACTGTGTCCAAAACCATGGCGAAATACCGCCCCGCCCGCATTTTTTAATTTTTATT
Source organism: Glaucopsyche alexis (assembly GCA_905404095.1). Taxonomy (NCBI): domain Eukaryota; kingdom Metazoa; phylum Arthropoda; class Insecta; order Lepidoptera; family Lycaenidae; genus Glaucopsyche; species Glaucopsyche alexis. The sequence goes on from FR990052.1 coordinate 23,050,596, forward strand.
CTTTACACTTACAAAACAAATTGCGTTGTTATATTACGACAATTAGGTATTCAATAAAAATTTATTGAAAAAAAGTTGGGTAAAATATTCCGTTATTCTGTGGCAACATATTATGTGTTGATAACCATTCCAATTTGGAGTGGTTGTGACGGCCTCACTTTCAAGCGTGTTGACGGCTTCTGGATGATTTCTGTATTCTGTGAGTTACATCTATCACTGCCGCCGCGCCGCCGGGACTTTTTTGCTAAGCGAGGTAGGTAGGTACTTACTACGATTTGTAAATCACTTCTAAATTTCCCTTCAACATTTTGCTCTACATACACCTCCTTAACGACTCCACTCGCGTATTATATCATAATCAGAGCGGAATATATCTCGGAGGCGCTTCCAACTATCACTCTCTCGCGTGCGTCACGCGACGTCGCGTGTCCGGCCCAGGTGGTCCGTGCCGAGTGACACAGACGTCACTGGCACATAAAAAAATAAATTCGGCTGTATTGTTCTATATTCAAACGAACTTGAAACCGCGAAATACAAAATATGGCCGAACGTGTAAGAAAATGGTAAATTTAACTTTAAATGTTTCTTTAGGCCAATTTTAGTACCAAACATTTATGGTACTAAAATTGGCCTATAATACATATTATCAGTAAGTGAAAAGATCTTATGTTTTATTTTACCGAAGTTACCTACTATATAATTATAATATACATTACAGAGTATTAATTAAAACTTGGGTAATATAATCCCCGTAAATGTGAAAAGTTTGGTCTTATGTCTATTTGTTTCAGGTTTCCTACTTTCCATCAGCTTGCAAAGGTTTTTATCAAAAGGTTTTTAACATTTTAATAACGAGTGATTCTCATTCATTCATAAAATTTTCAAAGATGATGTATTTCTGTTGCAGCTATATTTAAATAAAATTTACAAATATTAAAAATAGAATAAAATAAATATTTAAGGGTGGCTCCCATACAACAAACGTTATTTTTTTGCTATTTTATACGACACCCCTCGTGTGGTAATCCGACTCGCACTTGGTCGGGTTTATTCATACATCGTCTATCATTTCCATAGAAAAACTAAGATTGCCGAGGGTCATTAGCAAATAGCAACATGGTTTTACATTGCGGCGTAACCTACATAAATAGATAGCCATAGTTCATAGACGAAGGATTAATGAATCCAAGGATTTCCCCCTTCCGTCTCATCATTAATTTTTTGTCTTCGGCATTTCCGCAGAATTGATGGCGGCCAATCAAACAAGATGGCGGCTGGTAATATATTTTGGCGGGATAATGCTCGAACACATGTCTCCTCGTATCATTTATTACGGATTACTTCGATTGACATTTATTATTGTTTATTATTTATTCTGTATTTTGCGATATGTTTATGTTTTTGCTTATTTATATTATGATATGTAAGTATGTTAAGAGGAATATTATACGTTTAAGGTTCTTCTGTATACTTTATCGTTGCGATATTTACTGTATTGTTTTGATACGATGTTGCCATAATAATAATAATATTATAAGTATACGCATATTTTCCTTGATACCTACATCACATTGTAGAGTCTAAAATTTTAATTATCTGGCAATAATAAGATCATTGCTAGTATCGGTTTAGGCAATTAATGCATTTTCATTACCATCTCTATAGAAGGAAAATGCTAAAAATAACGATCTGATAGTAGTTTTCGTTATACAGGTGTCAGTTTGGGGCTGGCTGGCGGGCGGCGGCTCACAAATATCGCCGTGAGAGGCTGTCGCGCGCACGTACATGCTTCACTCGGTCGGACCAACGGACATACGGACCGGACCGATATTGACGCTCTATATCAAATAAATTAAATTAAACTTCATTTATTTCGGGCGGCATAGGCCCATATTATAAATACCTTACAGACTAACATACATATTATATACTTAAAAACTACACGTGTTGACGGCGACGTGATCCGCGCTTCGTTCCGGAGTCTCCCCCGGAACCTCCGGTAGACCACACCCGTCGGCCAGAACTCCTCCACCTTGAAGGTCGACAAAAGATGCGTCGGCACTCTCACCACAAAGCATTAACATCAGTCCGGTAACTTTAGGGCGATAGAGTCCCTAAAGTTCAGCTATACTGTTAAAATATTGAAGGATGTGGTAAGTGATTAGTAAGCAGAAAAAAATTTAGTGTTACTACATGGACGGTTATGTCCCCCGCCGATTTTAGGGAATTCCGCGCAAAATGAAACCTCACGAGAACCATGCATTTTGCAGCAATAAAAAGTATCATATGTCCCCATGGTCTAATCTATATCTGTGCCAAATTTAATCAAAATCGGTCCATAAGTTTCAGAGCCTATTAAATGAAAATAGGTAATCAAATCTTTCCTTTTTATTATATGTATTAGTATAACCGTCGAAGGAACAAAAAGATTTCTGTGTTCCTGGGTTATGGATGTGTATTAAATATGTGTATTATATACTTAAAAATCTTAAATATGTGTGCATATAGTATACAAGTTTTTCGAGAACTTACCACGAGTCCAGATTGATGTGGTGTGAGGCGTCCACAGATATTATTACTAATATATAATACGAACAAATTAAGAGAATGGTCAACCCGCTAGACTCTCATTAATCATCACACATATCAAGTTTTTGCCACGGTTCGAAAAAGTCATAGATCCACCACTGGTCCACATAGGACATATTATGGAGTTCGTAGCGTTCGTTTGTTTTGAACTTAAATTCTAGGCTATATTCTATCCGGCCGTGTGTGGCGCTATCGGTCCAGTACGCGGCAGACAGTTTGACAAGCGCGTTTTTCACGTGTCTAACGCTACACTGTGGAGGTGAAGTCTCATAACTACAGCCCACCTGCAGTGTAGTTATGGTGTTCTGGTACTTTCGATAGGTACATGTGCCCCCGTATGTATTAGCTACTGACATATGGGCAAGTAATATTAGAGTATGTAACAGTAAAAACCCTTTACAATGACATTATTTATAACGATGAATCGGGTATTACGACCATAATTTGTAACGAGACGTAAGGGATTTTTCCTGTAGTTTTAGCTCATTTTCTAGTAAAATATATTTTTAAACAGAGGTTTTCTTTAATTCATGACAATTAATTTTAAAAAGATAATAAAATATGAAAAGATCATACACAAAACGCGGCGTAGATAATACTTTTTCCCCCTAATAAAAAAATAATAAGGGGAAGGAGTTTTTAAAACTCAGGCTGAATCCCCAGTGAGCCTCAGTCAGAGCCTCATCAGTTAAAAAAAAAAACACTGTGAACATCAACACAATCGTATGCAATCCTGAAGGATAGGTCCATCCGTGCATCGCCGTCGGACGATAAGTCGCGCCGTGTGGCGGGAGCTTAACGGACGATTTACGGCTCTGCAGCGTCCGACACTTTATCGGACATCAACGTGAATTGCACGGACGTCGGACGGACAAATTAGAATTGTATAAAACAAGGTGAAGTTGAATGTGAGGCGTAAGTACGTAAGTACGTCGAGTCGGATTTCGTTTGGCGTTATGACGTGGCAAAGTTACGCGTAGCCACATAAAATGCAAATAAAAACAACTGAAATTGAGTTATCAAATAACTTAACCACTCCAGTTATAGAAACAGATAGTAAAACAGTATTTACATTTTACAGACACATATCCTACATGTGTCGTATCTAACCATTGTGCTAAGCTTTTATGGATGTATCTACTTAATAGTATTTTAAGCTCCCAGTTAGCTTTGCCTGCGTAAATACAGTATCCCACGGGTACCGTTTATTTTCCCGTGATAAAAATAGCCAGTTTCCTGTCTGTGTCATATTCTCATATTTCATGATGCTCGGTTAAGTAGTTTTTACATTAAAGCGTTAGTAATGTATCCCACGCGTACCGTACATTTATACGCGACACAATACGAGTAGCCTATGTACTTTCCTATGGTCTAGTTTAAATCTGCTAAATTTCATGATGATCGGTTTAGTAGTTTTTACGTGAAAGTGTAACAACCAAACAAAAAAAATTACATTCACATTTATAATATTACTAGCTGTTTCCCGCGGCTCCGCCCGCTTAAATGTACTATCGGGTATCCCGCGGGAATACTGTACTTTTCCGGGATAAAAGTAGCCTATGTCCAGAGCCTAAACTACTACTATATCAAATTTCATCAAAATCCGTTCAGCACTTTTTGTGTGAAAGAGTAACAAGCATCTATTTTTCACAAACTTTCACATTTATAATATGAGTATGAAGTAAGGATTCATAATATTAGTAAGGTTTGTGACACCGAGTTGTGATAATATCCAGACCGCTCAGATATCAAAGCAACTGTTTTTCATTACGAGCAAACTCACTAACTCACTGTAACTCACTCGCCAGTGAGTTTGACTCAAGTTTACTCGCTGTAACATCGCAGTGTCACCACACTGAAGGGAAAGTTGAGGAAAATGCGGAAAACATTTTATATTTTTGTTTGTTTGAAGTGAAACTTCTATATTTCTGTCACGAAAAAGCGTAATACAAAGAAGATACAAATTGTACGAGTAATTTCGAATATTAATGTCAGATACGCGTAATGCAGTAATGTAGACACTTGGATGTTGCATTGTTGACCAATTGGTCTCGGGTTTGTCTCGGGTTCTAATCTCGGCCAGACGAAATAATTTTTATTCTTTTTATTTCTTTTTCTTTTACAATTTTAAATTTTTTCTCCTACTTACCTACTACTAAAACTCCGAGCAATGCTTGGTCTCCCAGGTACTATAGATTTATATTGTTGAAAGCGGTATACCTGAATACTGTTTTCTCTTCTATCGGGAGTCCCTATAACTGCCAAATTTTTTGTTTTATCTAACTTGTGCTTGCTAAATGCTTTTCTAACTGCTTTGGATACTGTACCTTCCCACTATGTTTTTTTGCAATAATAGGTTGGGGAAAAAGTCTTTTCGCATTATAGTATGTATAAACTTGTCATAAAATATCTTGGGCTATACCAATTGTATCTGGCTGATTTTGGTATCATTAAAAAGTTTTAATTTTACAGAAGACAATTCCAAATTCAAATTAGGTAAATTTGAGATTTTCATTTGTTTTTCTTATTGTTAAAATGAGTGATTCTTATGAAGAATTTCGATACATTTTAAAATTTTATTACAAAAAAGGTAAGAAAGACACGTAGTCTGCAGTAAGCATTTCAATATGTGTAAATATGTGTACTTATTGTGTATATCAATGATATTTTACAAAACATCATTTTCATCACACATTATTTACGTTATCTATAAAAACTAAGTAAACTACTTTGAGTTTAGACCATAAATTAATAATATTTTTTTAAACTAGCAAAACAAGTGTTCTGCTTAATAAAATTAATCATCCATTGTCACCCTACATGAAGTTTTTGCAAGCATTTCTTAAATAGGTAGTTGATTTAAGCTTAACTTTTTTATTATTTTAACAAAAACTGCTTTAATTAAAGAATTTGCATTTTCTAGAATAAAAAAAATTGCAGTTATGAATCTATTACAAAAAAAAGTAGGTTTCCTGAGATACCCCGGCCCTCTAGGGTTTTGAGATTTGAATTGAAGACCAACGTAATAACTTCTTTAAAAGGATAATTATTTAGATATTCTTACCATTTTGCATCTATCCGACCGCCACTTTTGACCTTATAACATATACATACCTACCACATAGGATAAAGGAATACGTGAAGCGAAAACCTTAAGTACAGTTTTAATAGTAGTGTGCGAACGGAGGAGTATGAAATTTGACACAGTTAAAATTTATGTGGCGTGAGGTGAACAGAAAGCGATTTTTTTTACAAAAATGTTTAGAAATACATAAATTAAAAATAAAGTTACACACACTATCTCACTCACACTAACATTCGACAATTTTTTTTTATTTTGTAAGATTTAATGGCCTGGAAACAAGACCTTTAAGCCAAGTCTTATATTTTTGAGGTAGGTATTTCTTATTTGTCTTATTTCTAAATAGTCAAGTCCAAAGTCTAGTCAAAGTCCTAATAAATAGTCAAGGTAGTCAATCAGTCAAGTCAGTCGATTCAGTAAAGTGGTAGACGCTTTACTGAAACTTCCTAGGCAGTTTTGGCGGAAAACCCAATTTAGCACGCATTTTGTAGAATGCATCACTCTTCCACACTAGTGCACCTCAACGAATAATTATTGGTTAATATTCCACCAGTATTACACATTAAAAACCGAAACAACACGAATTTAGAAAAATAATACAAAATAACACAACATTGCTGATTGACATTCCCGGCAAAACTCCGTCCATTTTTCTTTTACATTCCATAGACAAGCCTAATATTTTTAATTGCATGTCTAAAAGGCCTGTAAGAAGAACCTTTAAAAAAATAAAAATTTAAATATTAATTTTTTAATTTCGACTACAGGGCAACCTCTGGTAACAATAAATGAGCAATAGATTATAGAAATTATCACAATAAATCATAACTCAAGTACAACTACAACTATGTTTATCACTATAAGTAGGTGTTAGACAGTAGCTTTATTATGGGCGTGAAATATGCAGCGCCGGGGGCTCGCGTGTGCGGTACAGGAACTGTATTGCGTGCAGGCGATGACTTATTGTTCTGTTACTATCTTAAATTATACAAACAAGTGAGATACAGTAATTGCGATTACTTTTACTTTTAAATCTTTTGTTAAATTGACTTTACATAGTAATATCCTACCGACTGCGCTTATTACGATCTTTACGATTGCGATGACACGTCTAGGTATTTTGCATGAAGGCTATGATTTATTCATTTATGTACTGTTAGTCTTACGATAGTAAGATTCCTATGTAAGTTGTGCAAGAGAGTGTTAAGAAAAGTCTTTGATAGTTTTACTGTTTTTATTTCTTTAAAAGGTTTTATACTAACTACAGCGCCAACTAAATTTATCGATAAAACTGACAAAACCTAAGTTTTATATACTTTAAAGAAGTTCTTCATAAAGATATCAATGATAATGATGATGTATATTCGCATTAAAAGTTGTGTGTATATGTCACCGTAAAATTGTAAAAACCGTTAGATTGTAATAAAACTAGTAAAATTGTAAAATGTTGATAGACTTCCGACGCGAATGTGCTGCCCTTAATTTCACACATTATTTTTCGTTATATTATAAATATATAGTTTTTAATCTTTCGACATATTTTTACAATCTTGCAATTTTACGGTGAATATATATGTCAGCCCCTCGCTTAGGCATATGTGCACAAACAAACATGTCACACGCACCACGCGTAATTAGTTGCGCAGATCGAGTGACACACATTATTGATACATTATCGTCATCATTATTATTAGCTAGATCAGTAAGATTCATTACTACACTATACCATCTACCTGCTCATAATTTACATTAGCTCGAATTGTATGTTTCATACGATAAAATTAAGTACCTATCTACACTATACTATATGTATTAATATAAAGAGTAAAGATTTGTTTTTTGTTTGCATCGAATAGGCACCGAAACTACTACACCGATTTGAATGAAAATTGGCACAGATATAGATTTTATCACGGGGAAGTAGTTTTTATCGCCGCAAAATGTACGGCTCCCGCGAATATATGCGTGAGCGAGTAAAAGAGACAGCGATAAGTCAATGTATAAAATTCTACGTTAAGCTGATTTTGCCCGCGAATTCTTGCGCGCAAAATTAAATTTAGCGGGGACCGTACACTTTATTAGTCTTTTCTTTCAAAAGTAGGTACTTCCCCGTGGTCTATTATAAATTGTACGTGGTCCGCGACTAAATTCAGTTATACCTAAATAAAAACGAAATCCACAAATAACAAACTACGAGTATACTTATTTTAAACTTTTTAAAATGTCAGAATGTTAAGACAGCTAAAACTGAGCAAAACTTTCCACCATTCAACGTATTATCACTGAAAGCAAATATTTCACAATTATTCTCCAAACTACAATAAATTTTGTATTAAACAAGAACTTTTCAAACAAAAATGCTGAACGGATGAAAATTTCATAATAATATGTGTAAAGCTTTGGAAGTTGAAACAAAAACACGTCAGCGGACCCGATACTTTGGAAGCGATTTATTGCTCATAGGGGGGATTTTTATCACAGTTGAAGTATCTTTCAGTATCATTCAATAGGTAATATTATTGTAGGTAAGTACTTACTAAGAAGATTTCTTGATCCGAACTGATCTATTATTTATGCAGGCGTTCGCGATTAAGATTGTCTAAATTTGATCATACATAAACTCAAGATTAACTAAGTTTAATCGGTGCAGAGTCCTAATAATAGGTCATTAGAATTTAGTTGATAATTTTTCAAGTTCAAGGAAAAAGTATTTTGTTATATATGCTATATTTCGACTATATAGGTAACTGGTTTTCTGAAAAACATTTGTTACATTGGGAGTAAAATGGAACTATCAACAATTTTAACGAATAAGAATTTAAGCATTTTCTATAAAGTTTTTTAATACACTATCTGTGTCAGCGACATCCATCAGTAGCAGTGTCAATTACGTGTTATGAAATCGTTAAACGGATATCTCATTGGTCAATGAAGTTTTTAGTTTATATATTGACACTTTTTGTTCAGAAACAAGTTTATAATACATAAACATACCCACAAATATGCCTCAGAAACCCCTGTTTCTGAGGCCTAATGCCCTCATTAGGGATGAAACAACGTCGTCGTCAAAAATAAATAATTAAAATAAATAAATAAATCGTTTATTTACAAAGTATTTTACATTAACTCTTTTTCCTGTCCCCCAAACTAGGCGCAGCATGGCCTATGGGGGAAGTTAGGGGATTAAGATATAACAAACTAAAACAGTAGTTCTTATTACTATGAAGTCATTATTTCTTCACCTGTGGTCCGGGGACCCCTGGGGTTCCGCAAGTATATGTATGGTGGTCCGCAGTCTCTTTTAAGGAAAAATACAAATACACCAAATGGTACCAAGGGCGGTGTTCGAGACTTACTGAAGTGAAAAGTGAGTGAGTCCGAAAATGTTTGATGTTTCTTTTTATTAAACGGGTCCTTGAAATTGTGCTTGATTTTCTAGGGTTCCATACACTGAAAAAGGTAAAGAAATGCTGATATAAAGGATTTTAAATAGGTTTTAGAGCAGAACACACTTCATAACAAACACCTAACAAAATAATTACCAAACATGTCGTGCGAATTGTGCACAATGTGTCTAAAAAGTAGATATAGTTACAAATCCAGCAACATGTATAATTGTCTAATCTATACAAAGTACTAAATAAATTCTAATCTTTACGTAATATCGGACAGAGCTGAGTCGTCAGCAAACTGAGGGCGCGGATGAGGGCGGACAAAAAGAGCCCTTGTTTGTTCCGCTAATTGAATATTGTAGCTGCTTAGGGCATGTGCATTGCGATTTGCGACCAAAGGACAATTTCAATTAAAAGGATCTATAACTTCAAAACCATGACTATACTCTTTATTAAATACCACTAGTAGCAGAAAAGTCTTAAAATATTAAACCTTCGTTAGGCCACGTGGAGTCTTTGAAAGCCCTAAGAAAATGCTCTAAGGGGCTGGCCCTAAAACCGGGGAAAAAAACTTGTTTAGAACTAGCTGTTGCCCGCGGCTCCGCCCGCGTAAATATAGTATCCCTTGGGAACAATGTACTTTTTCGGGATAAAAAGTAGCCTATGTTTTAATCCAGAGACTAAGCTACTACTATACCAAATTTTATCGAAATCCGTTCGGTAGTTTTTGCGTGAAAGAGTAACAAACATCCATCCATCCAAATATCCATCCATCCATCCAAATATCCATCCTCACAAACTTTCACATTTATAATATTAGTAAGAAACTACGCTTTGATAATAATAGCTTCATAAATTGAATTGTATTTTTAAATAATTGCAAGCAACATTTCATGCAAGTTCTGTGTGCTACGGATATGTTTTGTTACGGGGTCTTCTTATATATCCCGCGATCTCCACCACTCGCAACCACTGAGCCACGGAGGTCGTCATATCCGTAATGAAATCAAATTCGATTGCTAAACGAGGCCAAATTACAATTATGGCTATCTGATAGAATGAAGTAATCATAATCTTAATCGTAGTCAATTGAATCTTAATTTGGTATGATCTGAATACCGAGGTAATCTGATGTTGATGATAAAAGCGCGCCGCAAGTATCAAAATTCGTCGGCTCAGCGTCTTCAAACTATCCGATCCGATATTCCACTATAATAAATGATATCGTAACTCTAGATCAAAATATACGCTATTTTATATTTGACGACCTCTGTGGCTCAGTGGTGGAGCGTGTTGGTGCTCAAGCCGGGGGTTCGAAATATGTGTATAATATAATAAAAACTTTAAATATGTGTATAATATAAAAGTATCCTACTAATATTATAAATGTGAAAGTTTGTGAGGATGTATGGATGTTTGTTACTCCTTCACGCAAAAACTACTGAACGGATTTTGATGAAATTTGGTATGGTAGTAGCTTAGGCTCTGGATTAAAACATACTTTCTATCCCGAAATAATACAGTGTTCCTGGGGGATACTGTATTTACGCGGGCGCAGCCGCGGGCAATGGCTAGTTTAATATATTATATCCGTTGTCTGGTACCTGCAATACAAGTTCTTCGAGAACTTACCACGAAACCAGATTGTCGTGGTGTGAAGAGTCCATAGATATTATTATTATTTTTATTCTGAAACAGTACACTGTTCTCGTGAGATAGTGTATTTACGCGGGCGGAGTCGCGGGCAAGAGCTAGTTCTTCATACATTGTCGTGATATTGTATCGCCCATTCCGACCGATATCGATATCGGATCATGTAATGTGAACATGGTCAACACTTTAAAGATTAATTAAATGCCTTACAAGATGTAAAGCCCATTTATCGGTCATCTAGTAACATCATAAGTAGTAATTCTACTACTTATAATGTTACTAGCTTTTGACCGTGGCATTGTCCGCGTAAATACAGTATCCCACGGGAACACTTTACGAGATAAGAATAGTAGCTTATGTTAATCCAGAGCTTAAACTACGACCATATCAAATTTCTTCAAAATCTTTTCAGTAGATTTTGCGTGAAAGATATATCCATCCATCCATACATCCATCCATCCACCCATCTTCACAAACTTTCACATTTATGATAGTAGTAGGATTAACCAAATGATGTTACTAGAATTATCTATTCGGCTATTGAAGAGTATTTTGAAAGAGGCTGGTACATTTTCGTATTTCTGTGTGATCCTTTAGTTTTGTGATATTTTTTATACTAAAAGATGGTACAGTATTTTTAACGAATTAGCTTAAATTGCTTACTACGATACGTCTGCTCGTTAGCTCCAAAGGGAATTTAATCTCCAGTCCCTTTTGCGATAACTAATCGTCAACACAAACACAAAATTAATAAAGAAATCGGAACTTGTGTTTGTGGCATTTAGGAGTTTCGGAAGTAAACAAGAGTCATCGGCTTAAAATGTTTGACTTTTTCTCCAAGTTTTTGGACAAAGTATTTCATTGACGTACAATACTTAGATGTTTCATATATACAAAATGTGCCCAGGCGAGCCCAGGGTCCCCGTTTCAATGTCTACCATAGCGTGTGACCCAAAACCTTCCTTATCTTTCGATATTTTACGTTAATTTCAGAACTTTCTAGGGTTCACGGGACCATTTGGGTACGGACCCAAATGGTAAAAACGGGACCCTATAATTACTAAGACTCCGTTGTCCTTCCTTCTTGACTTCGTCTGTCTGTCTGTGAATCATTTCAAACATCTCGTGAACCTTCATTGTTTTTTGACAGTTGAAATGCACCAGCACAGTTTAAATTTTACAGATGATGTATTTCTGTTAGCGTTATAACAACAAAGAGGATCTAAAAACAGAATAAAATAAATATATAAGTGGGGCACAACAAACGCGTTATTTTGCCGTTTTGTTCGGAACCCTTCGTGCGCGAGGCCGACTCGCACTTGGCCAGTTTTAAAATATTGTTAGGTAAGTTTATGCAGTGAGGCACTGACGTTAAGGTCTCTAAACTTTTTGTGGACAAGTGTGTATTTAAAGAGCAGTATCAACCTTCTGTCTTAACCATATTTTACTGACACTTGTAAGTAGTGCAAGATCCCAAGAGATTGTACGTCGATGTGTCGTGCCCTTATTGCCCCAGTTCCGTTTGACTCCCGGCGATTCTTTATTTGACTATTTCAAACTCTGATGGATATCTCACCGCCCACGGCCATAATAAAAGTCTTTGGAATCCTATATAGCTTTAGGGTTATAGCTTTTATTGTTGAGATTGCTGGAAATATTATATAAACCTTGACCTTAGTACAAAAAAGGATTCATATCTTTGATGTGAGTTTTCAGAAGTATTTGTTCATTTTTTGAGGGACTTATGGGTAAGAATGTGTTTGTTCTTTTGAATAACATTTTTCAGTGGAATAAAAATGAAAGACTTTTTCCAACAAATTATAAAGGTACCAGTAAACTAAGCTCAATATGGGCATCTTATCTTAATCAACGCGCAATTAAGAATTTATACAGTCATTTTTTATTTACATTAAGATCCCATTGTATCAGAACGGAGTATACGACCAAGTTTTTAATTCGTAAGTTTTGTTGTGGAAATGTCAGATGATGTATGTAAAAAAAATAAAGTAAATGTACATCCTGTCTGTACCCTGGGTCCTGACTACCCTCCATCGATCGTCAACTCTTCGTTATCTAAAGCAAATTGGAGTCGTTTTAAATTCTATTGTTTATACCCCGCATACAAACGCCCTTAATCATGTCCTCCAAAACCTTTTATGCAGGGTACATTTGGGTCCATCAAATATACATTTCGGTATAAGCGTGGGGACGGAAATGGGCCCTGAATATGTATGTTCCCCTCTACGCACAATCGGCTCCTATTTAGGGATACGATTTGATAATTACTTACTAATTAACTTATTTCATTACTTTACTTCTACATGTTCACTATCTGTTTATACATCTATATACGAATATAATAAAGAGGAAAAGTTTGTTTGTTTGCATTGAATAGCGGCCGTTGGCGCTGGTGCTTTGAGTACCTAGGACTAGTCTGCCTCACGCCTGACAGTATGAATCCATTGAATACCAGGGACTGTGATACCACACCACACCTGAATGGACTCCATTTCATTATTTGAGCATTACCTACCGATTATACCTTTGCAACTTTGTAACCTCAGTATTTACCTATTTTTTTTGTATGTTATTTATGCAATGTTATATTTTGCTTTTCTTGTTTTTTTAAATAAGTAGTACCTAGTAGTGTGTAAGTAGTTACCTGTAAATTTGTTGTATAATATTTTTAACTGTTATATAATATTTTTTAATGTAATGTATTTATTGTGGTAGGTTTAATGCTTGTTTAATACCAAATTTTGATGCATAAATGTTTTATTATTGTTAAAATTTATTCGAGGGTTAACTTTAACCCAGTTCTGCGCAAATGGACCCCTAAATATTATTAATTTTGAAATACAACCTTATGTGGTTATGATAGATAGACGGACGGACGGATGGACGGACAGCGAAGTCTTGTAATAGTCAATAGAGTCCCATTATTACCCTTTCGACACGGAATCCTAAAAAGCGTTTTAGGTCGGCGTTTTCTTTTATAATACCCTAATACAAATTTATTGTTAGGTGTTTTGCATAACAGGAAAAGAGTCTCCTTTGTGCGTTCGTGTTATATTTTCACTTCCTTTTTGCATTTTTATTTTCCAGTTTTCGATATAATTTATAAATTTTCACTCACAAATAATCTTACCTAAGGCTCTTTGAAAATAATTTCCTCATAAAACATTTAAATGCTTAAGAATACATTTTGGAATTACGTGGTAGAGCCATGCTTCGGCACGAATGGGCCGGCTCGACCGGAGAAATACCACGGGCTCACAGAAAACCGGCGTGAAACAGCGTTTGCGCTGTGTTTCGCCGAGTGAGTGAGTTTACCGGAGGCCCAATCCCCTACCCTATGCCCTTCCCTACCCTCCCCTATTACCCTATTCCCTCTTAAAAGGCCGGCAACGCACTTGCAGCTCTTCTGATGCTGCGAGTGTCCATGGGCGACGGAAGTTGTTTTCCATCAGGTGACCCGTTTGCTCGTTTGCCCCCTTGTAACGTAGATACATTTTTAGCAATTATATTAATTCAAATCGATACCCTCAACGACATCTATAATGTTTTGAAGTAACTAAAGTTATGGACAACGGCGGATCCAGGGGGGGGGCGTCATGGGGGTCATGACCCCCCCTGAGCTGGTTCCAGGACTTAGGTGGACCACTAATTGAACATAATGATTTTATTTATATACCTTCAATATTTAATTAATTTAATATAATATAATAACTTTGTATGATGGCAAACGTTTGGGAACGAACGCATCAAAAATTTAAAATTTAAATCGTAGCTAAGATCTTCAATGGTTGAAGATCGCCTAACCGGACTGGCATTTCTCCACGTTATTAAAAATGTACCCATTGACTTTTGCGGAGTTTTGCGTCTATATAGTGCGATTCAAATGAGAATAGGATCGAGTCGGCGCCATATTGTTTCGAGTTTAGACTGTTATGATAGTTAAATTTATGTTTATATAATTGACTAGCTTTTGCCCGCAGCTTCGCTTGCGTGAAATTGGGTTTTACATCAGAGGAAAAGCTTGTTCGGGAAAATACCAAAATTTAATACATAATGGTGTAGGCACTGCACCACCACCATCAGTTGTATTTTATTTGAATGTTTCCTGCGACTTCGTAGGTAGTTAGGTACACTCAAGAAATCTACCGGAAACTGTACCATAAATAAAATTTTATAAGCTGCAAAAAGTATTCTGTGTTAATTCTGGATAAACTACTACCATTCCAAATTTCATCAAAATTATTTACGTGTTTTCTTTACTTTACTCTATTGCATGAAAAACTGAACATTATTATGTACATACAAACTTTCGCGTTTAGGTATAATATTAAGTAAGGATTTCTTTGTAGCCGATAATTAGTATTTTATGGATTTCGAAAATCTTTTGAATGGGAAGACGTTGTGGACTTTGAACTTAATAAAAATAATTGTGATCGCCCATCCTAGTTGGGACCACGACAGAGTTTGAGAGAGAGAGATGAGTTAGCAGTACGACCACGAAGCCATCTAGCTTCTCACTTATTCCTCATATAATAATCATACACATTAATGATTAGGTAATACCTAGGTAAAGTTTTTACCAATTCAAATATCTGGTTATTTTATAGCATTTTATACTATATTGTTATTCTTTAGATTGATAAAACTTTTTGTAGGTATGAACCCATTGAATTGAAATACCTACACAAAATTATAAGCAGAGCTATCCTAATTCCTAACCGCGTGGAACCCGTAGGTAGTTAGGTACCCAAAAAAATTTCGCGATAAAAGTGAGTCCTGTGTGTTTATCCAAGAGCTAAACTACTACGGTAACAAATTTTATAAAAAGCCGTTCGGTAGTTTCTGATATTAGCGCGCACAAACGTACAGGTCAAAAATCTTTTAAGAAAATCTTAAAAGTCATTGTTTTGGGTTAAAAACTAAAAACCTATGTATTAAACACTGATAAATCAAGCACAAATAAATTAAATATTACATATAACAACAAAAGAGAAAGAAATTTAATTATACCTACACTCAAAATATTCTACTGAAATAGTATGTAATCTTTGATTATTTATTATTATATATCTATGTATGTAATATAATAAGTATTATGAATATAATTAATGCAGAAATCGCAAATATTTAGGTGCCTAGTTTTTCAAAGAGATTTTCATCAACTTTCGCATTCTTGTCAGATTTATTTTTCAACATGATGACAATATATTATGTCAAAATAAAAATAAAGGTTCCCACTCACGGGCTATCGATTGCTTCGATCAAATTGGAAATTAATTCGTATTTAAAAGTAAATTGCTTACGACAAACTATTACACAAAATGATTAGTGTAAGACCTACCAGCTAGTTTTTGCGGTGGAGGTCAAAAGTTGGAACAAAATTTACGCGTATATATACGAGTTTCATATAAAAAGTATAGTATATGGTCCTAAGATCTCAGACTATATTTAATTTTTATATAAACCGATTTACTTGCAACTACGAATCCAGTAAATGTTTAAATTGTAAATACTAAATCGATCGATCGCTTGTGAGTGGGAGCTTTAAATCAAAAGCACTAAGGAGTATTTATATCAACTTTAAAGCAAATCGCTCCCAAACAACTTTCTTTCCCTTTTTATTCCCGTTAGGGGACGAATTTCAATAAACTATGATACACGAATTCCATCAATTCTGTTACATAATATTTGTGCAAAATATGAAGTAGATTGGACCAAGGAATCACGTTGCTCCATACAAACTGTTTTCCCCCTTTTCACCCCCTTAGGAGTCGAATTTCGAAAAATCCCTTCTTATCGGATCCCTACGCATTACAAAGAGCAAGCCCTGCAAGTTTCAGGTCTCTACGATCAGCGGTTTAGGCTGTGCGTTGATCCGTCAGTCATTCAGGACAAAGGATTTTATATGTATAGATTACTATTTAACGTTTTTATTTTAATTCGATGCAAGACTATTAATATTTATATGCACATAAGTTTTTATGAAAATCGCACTTTTCAAGTAATATTTGACAGAAAAATATCACTTGAAAAGTGCGATTTTGAATTTTGAACACTTGAAAACCAAATAAGTTATTTGTCATCTAATTTACAACATCAGTAATTACACTAATTTACTTTAATTTAAATTACAAAATGATACTATTTTCAGTCTTTTAGGGTGTAAATTTGAGTAGATTTAACCTATTAAATAGGAAAAAAAATTTGCTTGCTCGCTTCGCTCGCTCGCGTTTAACATAAAG
Organism: Glaucopsyche alexis; assembly: GCA_905404095.1. NCBI lineage: Eukaryota > Metazoa > Arthropoda > Insecta > Lepidoptera > Lycaenidae > Glaucopsyche > Glaucopsyche alexis. The sequence continues at coordinate 23,067,572 of FR990052.1, forward strand.
AACATATTATATTATTTAGTAGCGATGTTCTGATTTAGCCGGTTCGTTTTATGATATTTTTCCGAAGTTCACCGTTATCCAGTGTTTAAGTTTAACGATTGAATAGATTTTAACCTATAGAATGGGAAAGAAAATTATGCTCGCTCGCTTCGCTCACTCATGTTTGGCTTATACAGACATATTACTATAAAATTTAGTACCGACGTTCAGTTTGGGCTTTTGATATTTGTATTTTTCGAATTACAGAGTATTTCAGTGTTTCAGTCCTTGAGGGTTTAAAATTTGAGCAGATTTAACCTATTAAATAGGAAAAAAATTTTGCTCGCTCGCTTCGCTCGCTCGCGTTTAACATAAAGGCCACTACATTATTTATTACCGATGTTCTGTTTTAGCCGGTTGATTTTATGGAATATTTCCGAAGTAAATATTTTAGTTTAACGTTTGAACAGAGTTGAACGTTTGAACCTGTAAAATAGGAAAATTTGCTCGCTCGCTTCGCTCGCTCGTTTTTGGCTTACACAACATATTATAAAATTTTGTACTGACGTTTAGTTTTAGACTAAGTATAGATATTTGTATTTTTCCGAAATACAGTCTTTCAGGGTTTAAAGTTTAAACAGGTAACGAAAAAATAATTCTAATGTGCCCACGGCCTCTAATAGGTTAAAGACGGCCCTAATTATTTAATGTACTTGTATACTTGTAGTAGTTTTATTTTCTTGAACCCCCCCCCCCCCCCCTCCCCCGAAACTAAAACCTGGCTACGCCCATGATGTGACCCCTTCCTGGCGCCAAAGCTGGATCCGCCCTTGGTTATGGATGCGATATTGATTTATTGACTTAAATCTAATATTTTTTACAATTTAAACATCATAATCTTTTTAAACTACTTAAAATACACCAGTTTTGCGTTATTAGGTTATTATTCTAAATAACTCAAATAATTCTTTTCTGTCTTAACTGTCATCCAATTGGCAAATCATTACAGTTCATTACTTTTAATTGTCAACTGTAAATAAAAAAAAACTAAGTTACTATAAAAAGGCCTCAGCCTAATGTCACTTTCTTTTTCGTCTTTTTGCACGTAATAATTAATTCAAAATGTAGTTAATTAATATAATTTATTCCCCCCGTCTTAAGGTGAGTCTGTGTATTTCTGTGTCGTGTAACTCTTATAATTGTGTAGTTTTCGCTTTAATAATTTTACATTGTTCTTTTCCAAATTGATTTTACATCAAATTGTAGGTAATTGTCAAAATTGATTTGTGGAACACGTGGAGGTTCCCCGTTTAACTTATTAGATGCTAATATCATGGTGGGTGTTAAGGACAGCGGCCTCGCCTGTGTTTTAAAGTGAATTTAAAGACAATGAACGCTTATCAGTGCTTTAAAACGTTTCTAAAAACTGTAAGTAAATAATACATAAACTCTTAAGAGTGAAAATAGTGAATATAAGTGTTGTATATAAGTGTTAAATTCATTAAAATAGTGGTAAATAATTGTTTTAAAGTCACGAGTTTATTTTCTTTATAATTTCTTAACCGTAGCTTATTTCATTTGGAAAATTAGTGTTGTACATAGGGAAAATTAGTGGCTAAAGTAAATAACGTTTAGGTAAATAGAAATGTAAATGGTTTTCGAGAAAATTAGGTTATAATGGTGAAAAATATATGGTTTTTCTTATACTTGTAATTTTGCTTATGTGTTACTAAGTATCTATGTAAACTGTGTGATTATGTATTGTTTTATGGTAAATAAAGAATTTCACGTTATGCGTTTCACTTATCCTGGCTCAGGGGAAATAAAGGGAAATTAGGGAAAATTATGGAAAAATAGCCGTATAGAGAAATAAGAGAGAGATAGCTTATATGAAAATTAGAAGAGTACATTTGTGCTCCCTATACGGCATTACCCTGAGCCAGGTAAGCTAACGCTTATCGTGCTAAATGTTCTCCTCAAATTAGTGGTTTTATTTATACGCCCCAGCTCTGCCCGAATCGGTGTAACCTTGCTATCTTCGAGTCTGATCAGAGCCGGCGGTGAAAACCTAGTGGAAAAATACAGTCCCATACAGTGGGCCTGTTTTATCAACACGCATTCTTGTAATTTCGCCTAGTTTTATATTTTTTTATGTTTATGCGTGTTGTAAATTTTAACCTGTCAAACTTTTTTTTACATCATTTAATTTTGAATTGTAAACCCTTTAATTATTTTTAAACGTACGCTTAGTACCTTTCATTTAAAACTGTAAGGGACCACAGCCCTGATCTCGAGGTTCCGGGGTCACGGCTGCGGCACCGATCAAGCTCTGCATATCTGGACTTACCATTCCAGGGTTCTAAGTTCCGGCTGGAAAAGTTCCTGTACGGACCACACACGATCCGGCCAGTTACCATTGTTCCGGTCTGGACAATCCCAAGCCACACAACACACCAAGGACTGTCGGCCTGATCTTGGGCCTTAGAGTGTCGGGCCCTCAACACCGGATTGCGGACCTGTCTTCCATCGACCAGCTAAGTGCCGTGTGCCAACTATCCCCAAACTCACCTCTACCACCCAGGGCTGAACCAGACGTTGCCGGCTTACCTACCCGCGACCCCTTATCTAGTCATTTTAAATTTTTAAGTTCTTAATAAATTATTGTTACGGTTAATTTTGTGTCTCTTTTAACTACACCCGTAACACCCTTATTTCATAAAAAAAAAAAAAAAAAAGAATAAAAATGTTTATTTGCAATTTAGTATGTAATGTTAAAAAATAATAACATTAAACAACAAATTATAATAAATTTACGCCTTAACCGTTAATAAATAAAAGTAAAAAAATAAAAATTCAAAAAAATGGAATCGCAATGACCCAATTTCAAATTTGGAATCTTGATTTCACGTTTGAGTAATTGCGTTCGTATTTCGAAATATAAAAACCGCGAGAATAATTACGAAGAAATGTCCCTTAATTATGAAATGAATGAAGGAATCTGAAATCCGAGGCCATTTTCCACCGCAGTGACTTTTAAACAAATTAAGTTTGTCACAAATCAAATGAAGCCCGCTGGTCCACGATGGAATTGAATTAGCTAATCTGATTATTTTAAAGGAAAGATAAGAAAATTTGCTTCTTTTTGAACTTTAAGGTAAAATAGAAATTCACAGCTTCACGATTTATTATTATCATCGTCGTTTGGATCAAAATATTATAGAATTAAATAAGACAAATTAATCTTTGATTAATTTTAAATATCTTAAATAAGTTAAGTTTCTGTTTTGATAGAGTCAGTGTGATTCTCCCTACCTGCTTTATTTTGAATTTTGAGAGTTAATATGAAGACAAAGCTTTGAAAATAACATAACAGTCATAAGCTTGGGTACGTCCTCGATGGTCAACAATAGTCAAGGTTTCTAAGTTACATTGAACCTAATCTAATATCATAGAGTAAATTAATACTTTATATATTATACTTACGAACTTATACCAATAGTTTGATGGGCCAGTCTTGGCAGTAGAATATACATGGAAGGAACCACAAATTCAATAGGTAGATTTTTTACTTTGATTGTAATATAAATACAATATACGAATAACTTTATTACAATCTAAATAAGCCACATCTTAAATTAATAGCAATAAAATAGCATTACTATACTGAGAGTTTCAACAAAAACGATGAACACCTAGAAAATTATTGCATGTGAGTTGTAACTGACTATTAGACATCACTTTCTTCCCCATTAGCATATGCTAATAGGGAAGAAAGTGATGCCTTAATCTCCTTATGATATCGTAAGGATATTAAGGAACGATATTATGTCTCGTCCTCTTGATGACAGCTATGCAGTATGCTATTTATAACTATTAATTTGAGGGGCCAGTGATAGCGAGGAAGTGTTTTTCAATCATTGGTAATTTCCTAGATTACAAAAAGTACTAAAGTTCAAAATTGGTTCTCTACAAAATAGTTGTTTGACACTCGTACTCTCTACATGACGTGAAAGTCTCTCAAATGCCAATATAATGAAGTCGGCTGCACTCCCTTCGTGTCTATTCGTCTATGTTCGGCCATTTTCGCCCCAGGTCGCATTTCCCGAGTACGGCTGTAGCATACTAATATTCTGACAAATGATTGATAAGCGATCGCTATTTGTACGTCTGAACCGTATGCGATGCACAGACAGTTTTATGAAGGGAATATTATACACGAAGTTTTGCTTGAATAGAGTCAGTTTTGCTTTGCAAGCTTCTAGATAGCTTGTTTATAGTATTTGACACAAAGATTTCAACTCAAGATAGGCTATCACGTACATTTAGCCGAAAAAATTTTCATACAAGAAAAAATTACGCCATCTATGTAAAATCAACGGAACTTCGATGTTCCTTTGATTTTACGATTTTACCATTCCGATGGAACAGTCGCTAGTCGTATGATATAACTTTGTAAGGGCGTACAACGCATACATTTTTTTAAATACATATCTTGACTAAAGAAATGTTAATAAAATTGTCCGGCGTACTTAATATAAGTTTAGCTCGCATTAATACTGGAATTACTAAAATATAAGCAACAATAAATCAATAAGGCTTACAAACAAATATAAATTTTACAGGTACGTAATGTAATTTAAATATTTCATATTTCTTATTACATTACTCTCATTATCATAAAGCATAGACGAGACGTGTTGAGGCAAAAAGTGTCCACACTTAAACTGCCCCACTTTTGGGGTTTTTTGGGGCAGTCGAGGTTTCATATTTTGTCATCTTGACATTTCGACATTTGCTTTCCGCAGATTTTTCAGTCCACATTTATTTGAATAAATCTTCTGAAATCAAGATGGCGTAACTTTTTCTTATACCTACATTATTTGTCAAATGTATGCCAAAGATCAGGAACGCACTTTTAACTCCTCTGGTGATTAGTACCCATAAATGACGATAATTACATACTAGAATATTATACAGATATTATATCGGTGTAATAGATTAGTGCAATGGCTATTATGGTGTATGGATACTAGATATTTTAACCTAAGCAAGATATTTTAAAAGATTTTACAAGAAAACCAATTTTTTTCTTCTATACGGCGTATGGACCTAGACCAGACAACAAATTTGTTTTTACACATGTGCCGTAGCTCCAGCGGCGCCACAGAAGGGGCGGAGCCGTAGGAGCTGTGACGTTTCACAGCCAGCGCTGCAGCAAAAATTACATACAAATCCTAGCGCAACAGCACTTAATATTCCTTTATTACCTAGATAAATAAAACAAGACTCATTAAAAACAAAACTAATTATATTAAGTACCATAAAAAGAATATTGAATTATAATTTATAAAAACTTATACGTAATCTAATTCAGTTTGAAAGTAATAATCTACATCTACACTAATATTATAAAGAGGAAAACTTTGTTTGTATGTTTGTTTGTTTGTAATGAATAGGCTCAAAAAGTACTGGACCGATTTCAAAAATTTTTTCACCTTTCGAAAGGTACATTATCCACGAGGAACATAGGCTAAATTTTATTTTGGAAAAAATAGGGTTCCGTAAGATATTTGGGTTTTTCGGACACAAGGTGTAAAAATCAACCAGAAAAGTTACTTATTTTGCGTACGCTGCCTATACTATAAAAGATAGAACCATAAAATGTTCTAATTAATTGTAGATCTTATAAATATCTACAAAAAAGTCCGTGACACACTATACCTATCTATGTCAAGTGAGGCATAACAACCATTTTTTTATTTAGAAATCTTGAATTTTTTTTGGACTATATTTAAGCGCATTTATTTTACTCATACTATTAATCCTTATCAAAATAAATTATTTCATCACTAAGTACAGTTTATGTAGATAATATTTGGTCTTTGAATTATTCAAATTGGATGTTTGGTTTTGAAGTTATGGCGAAATTAAAATATTACGATTTCTGCTGCACGGCCCGTTGCGAAGTGGGTGTCACCAAGGCGCGAGCGGGAGGGGAGTTTAGATCTATGAGTAACTTTTTTGTTAGGCTCATTTCGTTGTTCTCGAATAAGGCGAGTCCAAATCTCTTTGCGCTCTGGATTATTGGGAAATCTGTAATTTAAATACTATAAATTTCTGCGATGTTTACAACAAATGTTCACTAAATTAGACAAAAGAAAAAAATAATAAACTAAGTATGCCAAAGTACTCTATTTTGTGTAGCTATTATACACTGTTTCTCTTGAAACGGATTAAAAAATCACTCGGTATAAAGGTGCTTCCAGTAACATAGTAATATTTCAGAAATATTACTTTTTTTTTCCAAAAGTGCATAATGTTAAATCGGCTGGCCCCTGAACATTGTAGGTGGTTGTTTAGGAGTAGAATAGACAGTAGGTGCAGGTTATAGGTGATCTACATCTAGTAGATGTAGCTTGTAGGTTTTTAGTGGGGTAACTACTGTTTACCTACCAACCTATCACCTACCAACTATAGGTATGTAGTAGGTCTAGATGTAGGTTGTAGGTGTAGGGTATGACTTATGGGTGTAGCAACCTACGCTTACAACCTTCAAGTGTAGTTATTTTTTTATTCAATTTCATAATTCACAGAACAACGTCTGTCAGGCCAGATAGTAAATAATATTTTTAAATATAATATGTATAAATCAAATAAATAGTAAGCCTTAGTTTCATTTTATTTAAATTAATCAAAAATGTGAATACTGACGGGTAAGGTTAGGTTTGGTTAGGTACTGAAATAAAAAAAAACTGAATCTCTTATTTCTGTAATTTACAATAATAAAAATGACGTCCCTACAAAGTTACCTTTTCACTGTTGCGCATACAATAACCAGTGTTATATTTCATAGTTGGCCGCCATTTTTTGAATATTTATTTAAAATTCCATAAGTATTTTAATTGTAACAAAAAATATTGTGATAATTACCTGTGATAAGATATCCCGTCTATCTTTTTTACACGTTTGTCATAGTTTTTACAGCCTTTAATTACGCAACTACTCGGCATTTTATGAATTATATGCGGACTGGATAAACTGCATATATAGCAAATGTAGAAATGGTAAGATCACAAGTGCCAAACCTCAACTGTCAAAATGGCCCCAAAATTTAAAAATTGGGGCCATTTTTTTGGAGACACTTTTTGCCTCAACATGCCTCGTCTATAATATACGTCTATGATTTGACAGAGAAATGATGATTCTGACTTCTGTCGTTTTATTAGTGATCCTGCGGAGGGATCGGTGTGGTTTGGACTGCGGATTGAACTGTCATTCTAATAACGACTAAAAATATGTCATGGTTTCAACTGCCGGCGTCTTAAATAATAACATCAAAATACTGGAATGCGCTGTTATGGACATTTCGGACCGCCGGATCGGACTGTCGGCCCCGGGCATATCGGTTCGGAGCGCAGCCTGGAACGAGGCTCGTGCTTTTTCACGCAGTCAGAACTGTACGTATGACGCTTTTCTTTCTTTCTTATTCAAAAGGCTAACTATGCATTTAAAAACATTTTATTTAAAACCGATACACTGGTGATCAATTTGTATAACATAATTATGTTATACAATACAGTGGAAAAACAGCCATACTGACTGATGAGGTCATCAGTCGTCTATGAGTATGGCTGTTTTAATTAACATGCCTATGTTGAAGCAACATTAACATGCCTATGTTGAAGCAAAAAGTGTCTCCAGTTAAATGTCTCTACTTTGAGATTTTTGTGGCTATTTTCACAATGATACATATGGTGAAAACCAAGATGGCATAACTTTTTTTTTGTATAAAGATTTGTTCTGTCAAATCTCTGTTATTGTTCCATAGGAGGCTGTTATACCATCAGGTCGGCTCGTTGTGGTTATTCCACGGCTGTTTTTAAATTCATAGCCAACGTGAAAAATGTTTGCGCGATAAATCGTAGACGGTATCCCGTCTCCCTTGACAGTAGCGCGTTTTATTATTTTTGTCCGGGCCGTGTGCATGATTTGCAGTAATGGAAGTCCCCGCGGGACATAAAATATATGTATGTATAATTGGAATATTAATCCATACAGATTGATATTATAATCGTCGTTGTTGTGGTAGAGTTTTAAAATATTCGAATACTTAGTATGAGATATAATACACATAGAACGATATAAAACGAGCCAAATTTGAACGGCCCACAATTTTTCCACACAATCGTGGACACGATTAGTAGTAGTGCAATAAAATCGAAAGCTAACTATGTAGCTGGTGATCTGTTCGCCTTTCTTGGTTTGTTTTTTGGTGCTTTGGTTGTTATTATTAGAGAAAATCTACAAGTGGAAAAAAAGGATTTCGTAGCAACGCTACGAAGAACGTAACTACTTAACACTACAAACGGATTTCGTAGCAATGCTACGAAGAACGTAACTACTTAACTCTACAAACGGATTTCGTAGCAATGCTACGAAGAACGTAACTACTTAACACTACAAACGGATTTCGTAGCAATGCTACGAAGAACGTAACTACTTAACACTACAAACGGATTTCGTAGCAATGCTACGAAGAACGTAACTACTTAACTCTACAAACGGATTTCGTAGCAATGCTACGATTTGTACATATTATTGTACATAACATTTTGTACATACGCGTCAGTTCACACCAAAAAACGAGATAACATGACATGAACCCTGCATTTTTAAGATGGCGATTCGAAAAACAAAATCACTACAAAAAAATCATTTTCATTGCAAGAGTGGCGACGTGCGATATACAAGGCGCGCGATATACAGCTCGAAATTAGAATTCTTGCAATGAAACGTGTATCTTCTTGTGTAGTGAATAAAGTTCAATTTTGAATAGCTATCTTCAAAAATACAGCGCCGCGTCACGTATCGTCCCGTTTCAGTGTCAAATGACCTTTACATTAATAACACATTGTGTCGTTAATTGGCCATTAACTACTAACTATTAACAAAAATATTAAACAAAAAAACCAATTCTATTCATAACAATACAAATGTGTTATTAATACCCTAAATCGGCTGAACTTAAGACATTGGAACTTTCTGGAAATCAGTGGAAGTTGGGTATTTGATGGGCAAAGTTCGCCCGCACCGGGATAAACACTGCAATAAAATTGCTTAATGGTCCATATTACTGTGATTGAATTGTTGTTCGGAAGAAGGTATGAATTATACCGAACATCGGTAGTTCGGACTTCGGAGGTATGAATCATACCCAATATTAAGGAGGAATGAATTATCCTTAGGTATTATCCGTAGTGGAAAATAATAGCAAAAGCTTTGGTCTTTGCGAGATTCGCTAGTGTACCCGGTACTTAATAGTCCTAATGTAAAAGTAGGCAAAATGTTATGGAACTTTTATTATTATTATTATATCTCTAATTATGATTGTGTTTTATTTTTATGTAAACGGACGCCTTGTGGTCGAAATTTGCCTTTACACTTTATGAGGGTTATTTTGCCTCTTAGGAAAAAAAAATGTAAATGTCGTGAAACATTGAGAAAAGTCGACGTGTAAAAAATTGAACATTTGAACAATTGAACAACTCACAGTTATCTGTGTAAATAATCTTAGGTGTTGTGTTGTTAGTTTTAAGTATAATTTAAAAGAAATATACTAGCTTTCTGCACACCTTCCTCCATATAAACTTTAATTATTATGCTAATCATACCTCTCCGTTCGCACAATTGTCGTAAACGTCACTGAAAGTTTTTGCTTCATGTATTAATGTAATAATTCCATAATATGTTTTGCTTCAATCATTGCATGTTGATAGTACTGTACACTTTACTCCAATAATTTATATTGGTTTCATTCATATTATTATTTAACCGCAAATTATGAATTCTTAGCTACCACAGACCTTCTAAGTTCTAAGGAAAACAAAAATAAATATCTGTCTAGTCATCTCAAGGAAAATATTGCCGTCGTTACAATACTGCGGGGCGAATAAAAGTCGCGTCCTCTTACGTCCACTGAGAAATGGCGGCCACGTCTAATGACGTCATTCGTGACGTGACGTGACATGATGTGACGTGACGTGACTGATGTGGATACCCTGCTGAGTTATCCGTATTCCGGAGGGGTTCGAGTTTATACTTTTTTTAATTCTGCAACAATCGTATGAGTTTTGATTTGAAAAGTACCCACGTACTGTCAGAGGATATTTTACATTAACCTAAGTAATAAGTATACTGGCAGTATACTTAGGTTAATAGTAAAGTATTAATAATACTGCATATCTATAAACAGAGCTTCTCTTCACTCCGAAAAAATATTATAGTGTTCCTGTGGGATACGCGATTTACGCGGGCGTAGCCCTAGGTAAAAGCTAGTAGATAATGATAACTTCCGAGTTAAGGTTACAAATTACAATATCATGTGTATTGTGTTCCCTTCGTGACAACACTCTGAATACCTTTTTGGAAAATAAATGATTTTGTTATTATTTATTATTGAAGTGAGACTACTTTAGCCGCGTTCATAGTGAAATTTATAACGCCATCTGCCGTAATCTACTTAAACTTCTTAGATAAAAATTACACTTTCCCATGTACGCTGCAATACACAGATGTCGCTAGGTCAAATTCGATTTTTCTATTCCTTTTTGAAGTGATGTTCTTTAGGCACAATGAGAGTAATGTTTTAAGGTGGACTTGCAAGGAGCAACTGACGATTACGTCGAACATTGGTGATTGAAACGTTCTCCAAAACCCTGGACCAGTTAAAGCTGAGTTCTAACGTCGCATTCGACGTAGATAGAACGCTTGCATTAAGGTGGGTTTAGACCAAGCGAGCGAATGCTCATTCTAGTGAAGCTCTTTTGATGTAAACAAACAACGGGCATTCTTTCGTTGTTCTAGTGTATTCGCCACGTGTTCGCCGGTAATTTGGTAGAATGCTCTAAGAACACTCGCTCGTTTGGTATAACCGACACAATAGTTGCTTAGAGCGTTCTTTCGTATTCGGACGTGCTCGCTACTTGAGGCGGTCTCTTCAAAGGGATTCTAGTGTTCTAGCGGCTGCGGTACATAGTGTGAACAGTACTACTTATCGTTGACAAATGTGCAATGAGCATTCGCTCATTTGGTCTAAATGATTCTCATACAATGAGCAAAAATTCTTGTTCTTATTGTTCTTGTTCGGAATGATTAGTGTAAATGATGTAAACTATGTCTTAACGAATTATAGTTTACATTAAAGGAATACGAAAGAATGTTCTTGTGTAGTTCTTGCTCTATGTTCTTTTGGTCTAAACCCACCTTTAGTCTAATGCTAGCGCTTTAGGGCGAGAATGCGCTGCGCAGTGCAGCGCTAACGCGAACACTTTAAACCGTCGCCTGTGACATATTGACACGTGATTATGAGCGTTATGGAGTTGTTAGTGGATACTAGTAAGGAAATTTATTAAATATATTGGTGCCATTTGTAACGGTCCATGTGAAATAACAGTTTTCAAAACATATTTTTATCTGCAATGTTGTCGTCTCAGACCAAATAAAAAGTGTGGACAGAGCTTTGTCAAACAAAAACTGAGGCCGTTATTTTATGTATGTAAAACCACACACGGCAAAAGCTCGCCTAACAAGGTAGTAGTTTCGTTACATATTAAATGACACTGACTGTGTAATTACACGGCGATCTATAGTATCTATAGTAATAGACCGGCCTCACTGTGTGGTTCACAGAACTCTATCTTTACTTCTGTTAGTAAGACGTTGAAAAGAAAAAAAGCCAAAAGAAACAACATATTTTTTTCAAAGTATACTTATTGATATGAAACATTCAATATTGTTGTCGATAAGGCGGCATTTGTACAAAATTACTCGATATTTCACATCTACTAGAGTCTCTATTTTTAATTATCAAGTTTATTATCTTCGAGCGGAATTTAAAAACATATTTAACCCGCAAACACTCTAACGTCCGAAGAATTACGTTCAAGTGTATATTTGGGTAGAGTACCCGTGTACACTTGTTTACAGACGGCGGGAACTTGCGAAAAATACTAAAGGGTTATTCCTCCGTGATACTTATCCGGTAGCCTTTTGTAAGTGACGCCTTCTAGCTACCTCAATGCATTTTGGACATTATACGGCACACATAAGGTTCAAATTGAAGTGTAGGTTTGTGAATAGAAATGAAAATGGAGAGTTTTCTTGTGAAAAGGCGAAATAGGTGAGGAAATGAGGCGAATATGACGAAGGTGCGAGCTCGAGTTACGTCATAGTGGCAATAACTAACAGGAATACGCTACTTTTGTATAATTCACCGCACCTTTCTAAAGTGCGGTCACGAAGCAGAATCTCGTACATTAACTCATCGCTTATCGCTACTTGCTTTTCACTCGCGCACGAATATAATACTTTTATCGCGTTTACATGGGTATGCGATAGGAGCGCAATAGAGAGAGATACAAATAGTCAATGTAGGAAATGCTCCGCGACCGCACTTCAGTAAATATTTAATTGAAAATTCACACAGAAATGCGTTTATTCAGGTTATATATAATATAATGTAATGCGTCTGAAATTATGTAGAAAAATAGTTTATACATAAGTATGTAAAACAACGTTGGCTAATGTACATAACAATATTGGATATAAGCCATCCATTATTTAAAACAAATATATTCTGATCCAAAATTAGCTAAAATTATTTCAACCTTAAAGCATCAACACATCATCTTCTCTAGTAATTAAACATAATCGTATCAAATTCTGTGTATTTGTTTAGGAGCTATGGCACAAAATTCACACCAAATTGTAAATTAACATAATATAGATTTTCCTTTTGTCTTAAATGTACCATCCTCGTGGGATGTGTAAATCTTTATTCATCCTCTATATCTCTAATCTCTATGCCTCAGAGTAGCTCTCGCTCTGTCGCACGATATAGATCAGCTGACGAATGCAAATCGTTCGGGAAATTGGCTCTTAGTTTTTGTGATCGGCGATCGGGCCACTTCGGCTTGTTAATTGGCCTCGTCAAATGTTACATAGACTTCGGTAGTTAGTAGTTACTGGATCAGATTCTAATACAAAGGTCAGTTCACACCGACACAAGATGCGACCCGACGCATAATTTTTAAGATAACGATCATTCTTTCGCCAATTTAGTAATTCAGTATCTCGTATTCGGTTATATAACCGAATACGACATTACTGAATTACTAAATACATAAAATTTGCGTATTTTTCCGGAGGTTTAAATACATACAATAAAAGAACTCTGTGGCCTAGTGGGTAGACCGTTTGATTCGGACTCGAGAGAGTGCAGGTTTAATTCCTAGATAGTGGTGTGTACTAATGAGACTTTTTCAGATCTCAAGTACATTACACAGACGTTCTAATTGTGAAGGAAAATATCTCAAGGAAACCCGCACATGGCATTGTGTTGTGAGAATGTCGTACTTGTGCTTGGGCAACCATATGACATTTAAAACCGAATTCCCCAGGCACTACAGTATTCCAACAGTATACTTCACTCGATATATATATATATATATATATATATATATATATATATATATATATATATATATATATATATATATATATATATATATCGAGACTCTAACTTCCATAGTTAAAAAAAAAAATTAAGTGTAGTACTTTTTTTTGCAGGTCAGTATATATTTAACACCAATTTGACTCACAAGTCACAACGTCCGAACTTAACAAGTAAGTACACTGACCCCACAGTTATTAGTTAACCTTAACTAAATTGGGTATTGGGTTAAAACTAAGTTAAGGGATACAGGCCCTATTAATTAAGGTTATAATGTATCATCTTGTACTTGATAGTCCAGTGTTACAAGTTCCAACTTTAGTTCAAGTTAGTTGTCCCAAATTTTACTAGATATAACTACATAGGTAATCTACTTACGTAGTATTGTTTCCCGCAATTTTGTAACTAAAAAAATGTTCATAGCGTAAATTTTAATGTTCAACATTCTATATGGATCTACTCAATAGACAAATAAAAGTAGCTATTTTAAAATCGAACTAATAGATTCAGAATATAATTAATCTAACAACCTCTTGCGCTTTATAAATTAACTGGCTTTTGCCCGCGGCTCCACCAGCATAAATACAGTATCCTAAGAAAAACCGAACTTTTTCGGGATAAAAAATAGGGTTTGTGTTATTCCAGAGCTTAAACTACTACCATACCAAAATTTATTGTAACCCGTTTAGTATTTTTGCGTGTAGGAGTAGCAAATAATCTATTCATCCATCCTCACATTTCACATTGAAAATATAATACACTAGCTTTTGCCCACGGCTCCGCCCACGAGAAATGAGGTTTTTTGGCCACTCCCGACTGTACTCTTAAGTTAAATCTGTATTTTCCTTATCTTACGTTCTCTCTTTAATTACTAATTGTTTGTCCGAAGCACTATCATACCATATTTCATTTAAATGGTTTAAACTCTTAAGCTATGAAAGACATTAAAAAAATATACACAATAGTACATTATCCCTCGGGAACATTAATTATATACTTTTTGGGATAAAAAGTAGACTGCACGTTTGTCCAAAGCATAAACCACCGCTATACCAAATTTCATTAAAATCAATTCAACCGTTTAGCAGTAAAAGACAGTCAAAGTACACACAATAATAATACATTATCCCTCGGGAATACCGCAAATTTTTGGGACAAAAAGTATCCTATGTCCTTTCCCAGGACTCAAAGCATCTCTGTACCAAATTTCATCAAAATCGGTTCAGCGGTTAAAGCGTGAAGAGGTAACAGACAGACTGACAGACAGACAGACACACTTTCGCATTTATAATATTAAGTATGGATAGTAGGAAATATAAAAATAATTACTTAATAACTTGTGAATTGATTCTCAAAGGAAATGTTTCTGTTTTTTGATTTTTACTGCCCCTTAAATGTTCAATAAAGTTTTTTTTTATTTTACTATTACCTACTACTATTACACGTGAGAAAGTTTGTGAGGATCGATGTATGTATGTTACTCTTGATTTTTGCGTAAAAAGAACGGATTTAGATGAGATTTGGTACGGTAGTAGTTTTTAGGCTCTGGATTAAAAACATAAGCCAATTTTTATCCCGAAAAAGTACAGAATTCTCCCAGGATACTGTATTTACGGCGAAGCCGCGGGCAATAGCTAGTGTAAAACACGTTTACACAATGATACAAAATAAGCGCCAGTATTGATCTCGCCAACGACAAAGAGCTGCGCAAATTATGATTATCACTTTGAGGCGCAAAATAAAAGACATTTCCAGGTAGAGTATATCAAAAATTCAAAACTGTATTGAATGAAAATGTTAGACTTTTTAATTTGAGACTCTAATTCACCATAATTAAGGTTTAATTTAGTTTGTTGGGTCAGGTTCGCTTTAATTGGGAAATCGTCGTGCCGTGTTTCTAATTCGAGTTTATTGGTAACGGTTAGAAGTCATTATGTAGAGTGGTTCCTGATGAATTGTATATTATGTTATTGGTGGTACTAATGTCGGTTTTATGGTTGTGTAAAGTATTTTGATTACATTATAATTTTGTTATTGAGTCTGTAATAGGACACTTAGGATAAGTTCACACAGCGACGAGACGAGAGAGTTAAAGTTGTGATTCAAAAAGAGTTGTTCTAGAAATGTATGATGCTGGGACAGCACTATGTACACTATATGTAACGTAAAATTAAACATGGCGGATCAGATCATAATTAAACAAAGATTGTAATTTTCACAATTACATGGCTTTTGTCGCATGACATTCAAGAAGACGTCTCTTCCTAAAACTACGTCAAAAGTCATGTCCAAACAACTGTCATGACCGCTCTAAAAATAGGGTTCTCGCATTAAAAAACTTTTCAAATAATCATTTTAGTACGCATGTACCCTTCTAAAAATTTTTTTTTTGGTATTTTTATGAAATTCTCAAATTTTTTCTATTTACCTATGTGGCGCACATAGAGCTGGCCCAAAATCGAACATATCTTTTACTTTATTCGGTATTATATATAAGAAGATAGGTAACGTTTCATTGCATGAGCGGTGCCGCACTATGCAGAGCGGTCTAGTTTGACATTCGAACTCTTGCAATTAAACGTGTAGGTATCTTGCGTGGTGAAAAAAGTTTAAATTTGAATCGCGATCTTAAAACTGCAGCGCTGCATCGCGCATCTTCTTATTTCCGTGTGAACTGACGCTTAAACACAAAATATGTAAAAAAATTCGTTATCTCTACGAAATCTACAGTGGGAAAATTTTGAAGTTTTTTTATTTATTTATAAAACTAGGGGACAAACGAGCAAACGGATCACCTGATGTCGCCCATGGACACCCGCAACATCAGAGGAGTTGCAAGTGCGTTGCCGGCCTTTTAGGAACGCGCTCCCTTCTTGAAGGATTGCAGGTCATAATGATCCGGGAAAAATAGCTGGCGAAAGTTCTTCCAGAGTTTTACTGGGCGGCAGAAAGCTTCGGGTGCCCTGCCTGCCGGGTGACTGCCCCACTCGTCGACGTGATGAGGATGATAAATATTTTGTCGCTTGGAACGGTGGCGAAAAGTTGCAGCAGGTAATTTAATTTTTTTCTAGAAAACAACTATATTTTGGTTGCCAATGTTAGCAGATTTTATATACTGGGACCTGTAAAAGGGTTATTAATACAATCATAGACCTATAATTACTATATAAATTAGTATGAGGCATATCAAGGCGAAAAGTGTCCACTGTCCACAAAAAACTTTACTACTTTTGGTGTTGTTTGGGGCACTCGAGGTTTGACATTTGCTATCTTGATATTATTGCTTTCCGCAGTATCAACATAAAAATTACCATTACCAAAATCTTCTGAAATCAAGTTGGCGTAACTTTTTCTGTTATGAAGATTTTTTTTGTCATTGGGCCGCAAAATGTACCGCAAAACAGCAAATTTATGTGAAATACGAAACGCGCACTTCAGAGCACTAGCATATAAATAGTTAATTTAAAAAATATATATAAACAGCATCTGAAGATTTTGTTCCACGCGTGTATACGTAGTTCTGTACAAACTACAAAGCCCTTCGATTTTTCCTTAAGCCGTAAACTCACAAAAGGAGATTATTATTTCTAGATTGCCTCTCCACTCACCTTAGATTTAACAAAGGAGGTGTCCAAAAAACTCACTCTCGAGTCCTTCAGCGTAAGCGATTGCGAATCTTCACACTAGAGAATACCACTGTAACTAAGTCCACCTGTGCCCAATGTAATAGCGATACGACAGGTCCTCATACGCTGGTCCCCTCCCCTTCAAATTCATTATTCTAATTGCTTTTTCATAGAGGACCCGGGCCTCAAACGTTCATTTCTCGAGTGCCCACTTTCGCGAATGAAAACGTTAAATTAAATCATATTTACGTGATTTGGATGGGATTTATCCCTGATAATTGTAAATGCCGGGTTTTCATTAAAATAAGGTCTATTTTTACCCGACTATGGCGAAGCTAAAAGGAAGGAAATGATTTTGCCAGTTTTTTTTTATATATAAAACTAGGGGGCAAACGAGCAAACGGATCACCTGGGGGGCAATTCTGCTAAATAAAACCTGCATTAATACAATTACAATCAAGTCCCGACATGCTTACACTCTCAAAAGGTGTTTTTATGAACGTTAAACCAACGTGAAACGCGCTCTGATTGGTCGAAGCGGCATAAAATCCGTTCACGGTAACATGACGCTACACTTTCAATCCAAACAAAGTAAAGTTGACTGTTTAAATTGTTTACTTTAAATACGAGAATTGAGGTTCTGATGTAAAGCGATTACCGTCGCCCATGGACACCGGCAACATCAGAGAAGTTGCAAGTGCGTTGCCGGCCTTTTAGGAGGGAATACGCTCCCTTCTTGAAGGTTTGCAGGTCGTAGTGGTCCGGAAATACTGCTGGCGACAGTTTTACAGTGCGCGGCAGAAAGAGTTTTACAGTTCTGTTAAAGCGCACAGTGGGGGTGGTTTAAATAAGTATGTCTGTTTGTTCCACCATAGCGCCCAAACTACTAATCCGATGTGGGTAAGGCGGGGACTATAATATGATCCGGAATGCGCGCGTTAAAAGGGAAATTCCGCGAGGATTGGACATTATTATGTCGCAATAAAAAGGAGCCTATGTTCTACCCCGTAGTCTACGCTCTACTCTACGTCTGTGTCAAATTTCATCAACATCGGTTCAGTAGTTTCAGTACAAAATTCAATGCAAACAATCAAATCTTTTCGCCTTAGTATCTAGATTTAGTAAAAAAATTACTTTACAGATTACAGAGATCTTTTAGAATCTTAAGTTCCGTGTACACTTGCTGCGGTGACGTCACGAACTCACAACTGGATTTCAAGTTACCTAACACGGTTCTAACTCCTAAGTTCGTAACTCCACACGTGGTGTCAAACATTTCAAAACTTCGTGCGAGAGTCAAATTTTCTCTGTGAGTAAATATTCTGATCAAAGCTAAATGAATCTGGACGAAACTTAGCACACGTTTTGACGTAATAGTTATGTACTAACTTCTTGATGATGTCCTCACGCTAGGGGTATACTAATCTTATTTTTTAAACGAGACAATGTTGTATATATTACCTATATAATTGGTATCTTAAAAACGGCTGCAAGTATTATCATAAAATTTTGTAAGCGGGGAATTTTGGGGAAGAAAAATCGATGTAGGTACCAGTGGCGAAGGCTGCTTCTCCTTCATAGGGAAGCCGGAGCCTGTATAATGGGTAGGGATTTCTATGAAGGTTTGCAAAAGGTAAGTGACAAGGGAAGCCGATAGGAATGGAGTTATAGGAACCCTTCGCCACTGGTAGGTACTGCGCATATTTATGTTATAAATGTTTTAGGGTCCGTACCTCGAAAGGAAAAAACGGGACCCTTATATGATCACTTTGTTGTCCGTCTGTCTGTCTGTCAAGACCCTTTTTATTAGGAATGCGTGAAGGTATCAAGCTGGAATTTATAAAATTTATAAATATATGTCTACTGCCCCTTGGAGCTGTGAAAAAATCAAACTTCTAAGCCAAGGCAATCAAAAGATATAAAATAAAGATATGCCGCAAATTTTCGACACTCGCAAGGGAATCAAAACCTACAGGGTACTTCCCGTGATCTCAGAATTTTGAAATTTAGTACAAAGCAACGTCATAAAGCACAGATAAAGAAAAAATTGCGAAACTCGTAAATTTTAACATCATATAATAATTTTAAACTTACTACCTACCCCTTTCCTCGTGAACGTGTAGAGGTATTATGTTGAAATTCATATCAAATACTCAAGTCTATAACACCTTTAAGCTGTAACAAAATCACTACGGGTTTGTACGGAACCCTCGGTGTGCGTATCCGACTCGCACTTTGCCGGTTTTTCTTTTATATTTTTAATTATTTCGTCGTCTTCTTATAACTCTGAGCAAGCTCGGTCTCCCAGGCACGGTCATCTAAAAGTGCTTTTATATGGACGAACTATGGTAGTTACTGTAATTTTCACTATATTTAACAGTGTTTTACGTTTAAAATATGTTAATAAATTATCACGTCAATAATGGGCGTTTTTCGTTAGTGTAATCGGTGTTTACGTAGTCTAGTCAATACGTCTATAAATACTAATCAGTGACGTCATCAGACACAAGCGCACTATTAAATTATCATCCCCATGTGGCGTGCGGGACAATACATCAGCTTGCAGGGGTCCGATTTGTTAGACCGGGTACACACTAACTTACTTTTTGTCTTTTTTTTGTATTTTTTGCAGCGTTCAAAAATATTCAAACAATTTTTTCTACATTAAATGAGGTTGTGGTAGATGTGTGTGTAGATTTTTATAAAAAAATCGACAATTTTAAACACAAGTTAATTATTTTAAATGATTTAGTACCTACCTGTTGGAGTTGAGTTTTTTTTATTATGATTCGAATTATCCAAATATAATATGCAAAACAATTGTTATTAACACACTCTGTTAACACATAACAATGGAATAGTACTACAAAATAAAAGCTTAAAAAAAACGTAGGTATTTCTTAAAGTATTTTATATCGGTATATAGAGTTCTACTTATTTGTGCGCGCAGCGCTATGTGTGGGTAACGAATTATAATAAATACATCATCCACACAGTGCCCCGTACGGGTAGCACACATAGTGCCGCGCGCTCTAATGAGTTGAACTATCTGTACTTATCTTTACAGTACAGTAGTATGTCCACTAGAGGTCGCCCAGTGAAATTCGCCAATAATTATTCATATCATTTTTAATTTGAACTGTATAAGGCTTCTTTTGCCTCTGAGATATAAAAAAAAAGTCGATTTAATAGAAAAAAAAAATGTTAATGACAGATTCGCAAATCTGTGTAATAACAAAATTGTATCTATCGAACACACGGTAGTATGTGTGAATAATGTGAGGTAGAGTGTGTCATTGTTATTTTTATCAATTTTAAGAATTATTCAAAAAATATATATTAAGCTTTCTGCACACCCTCGTTCACAAAAACTTGAACAATGCCAATATTATACTCCTTTGCGCAATTCTCGTAAAATTGTTCTGAAAATTTTTGCTTCACGTATTAAAATAACAATTAGACATCTGAACACAGCTTTACATTTGTACATTTACAAATACACATTTAAGTAAAACAATGTCGATCGTGGGTGTAGAGTGTACTGTGTGTACTCGGGTTAGCACGATGATTTGTTATGATCACCGCGACTGCTCAGCGGGCGGCTGTACATCATTAAACACAAACGATTTTAAACTCTATCTCATTAATGTAAAGTTTGAATTCCTATGTGATAGAGCAACGCAAAACAATGTAAAGTTTTGTATCAATTAAGATAATGTGAATTCAAAGTCCGCGCCCCGCGGTGCATAAAACGAAAGCTGAAACATCGTATACTTTTATTAATAACTTACAATGGGAGTTTATAGGTACACTAATTAAAAAGGCCATTCACTTTGGCCACTCAGAGTCATTGCAAGATTTGCTTGTAAAAGTGAATTGATCTGGAATATACTGCTATAGTGTAGACTACACCCTACTAATATTAAATATATGAAAGTTTGTGACACAAAAACTACAGAACGGATTTGATTAACACGCTATTTTTAATTCCGAAAAAGTACAGTATTCCCATGGGATACTGTATTTACGCGGAGCCTTTGGCAAAGGCTAGTACTGCATACATTTGGTATATTTTACTTTACTGTACAATTCTTAGCTTTAAACAAGTTATAATAACCTAATGATATCTAAAATTCAAAATAAACTAAAAATTAAAACTAAAAAAAAGAAGACATGTTTACAAATAAAACTATCTCTAGAAATATCTATAAATAAAAAAACTTCCCTAGGTCATCCCCATTTGGCACAGTACCTAGCAAACTATCCTAGCAAGCTATCCGTTGTGCCAGGTAGTTCCCGGCTCTGGGGTCTCGGGTGGCTTCAGCAAGCTTTTTTGATATTTTTTTAAAAAGCTTATGTGCGCTCGGACCCCATGCGCCTAGGGTTTCCACCCCAAACGATTCAAATATCTCCGCTTAGGTTCTCATATTTGCGCCGCTTGAGGTTAAGTTTCTTTCATACTAGTGGTCGACTAGTAGTTGAAATTAGAACATAATTAATTTTTGTAAGTTTGAACTTTATAAATATTCTTATGCCTCTTAAATGTATATGCAAAAAAGTGTACTTAAATTTTGTTTATAGAATAGGAAAGACGCTAAAGTTGGGACTATATGATCCGGAAACCGGAAGGCTGGAGAAAATTTAGAGAGCTGAAAATAGAACTCTGCGCTAACAAAATAGAGCTGAAAATCGAACACACGAGTGTCAAGGCAAATGTCAATGTAGAATCTGACAACATGTCATGCGTTCGATTTTCAACTCTGCTGTAATAAGAGAGAATTATATTGTCAGCGCTCTGAATTATCTCCGTCCGTACGGATTCCGTATCATACAGACTTAGATTAATACATAACTATAAAAAGCAGTACCCGGCTATTAGAAGGAGGAGGAGATAAATATCGTTCCTTATTCTGCTTACGACAGTTGCTAATGAGAAAGAGAGATATCTAAAAGGCACGTGCTAAATCTTTCTAGGTGTTCATTGTTTTTGTTAAAGCTTTCCATATACAAATTATATTTGTATTGCTATCAATTTAATATGTCACTTACGTATTATAGTTCTGTTTACTGTAATATCAGAACAGAAGTAGACTATGATTTTACGTTGACTGTATTATAAGTAAAGCGACATGTTATCATAAACTGATTTTATGTAGTTTGGACCAATCAAAGCGCGTTTCACGTTAGTTTAACGTTTACGAAAATACTGTTTGGCAGTTTCAGCGTATCGGGACTTGATTGTAATTGTATTATTGCAGGTTTTATTTTGCAGAATTTACCCTCTGGTCAATATATGTAATTGGTATTGGTATTAAACACAGGTTTCATAGAATGTTACGGTACAGGGTGTCTATAAGTTGTATTAAAGTTCAATACCTAGGGTGAGGGCCCTGTAGTCAATAGTTCAATAGCTTTTAGTTTCTACTGCAGGTTCTGAGTCCTGACCTTTCGTCTGATAAATAGGTTCCTTTGTCGCGTCATCCGCGCTCATTCCACGGTGCCATAATACGGGTTGCTTGGATTGGGCTCGTGAGAAGTAATAATAATAATAATACCTCCCCGCACCTAACTCGGTGTGACGGTGGCCAGTTTTATTGAGTTATTGTATAGTGTACAAGTGTGTGCACAGTATACAAGAGCACTCTCTCCTCTTATACTCTCGAAACATAGTGGGATGGATAACCGACACGACTGGCGAGAGATCAGGCGCAGGGCCGACATTTTTCATGCCCATCCGACACATGAATCAATTTTCTTGTCAGACAACCAGGTAGTTCCAAAGTGGGAATCGAACTCACGACCTGCGAGTCGAGAGTCAAACTCTAAATCGCTAGATAGCTGTCATGAGAAGTAAGCAACTAATAGCTCAAATATGCAGCGCTAAATAAATATGTACCTATAAATAAATAGCGCTTGAAAATTTGTGAGTTATTCAAGTTAAAGTCCTTTCGTTTTGTGACCCTGAAACTGCAAATTCAAAAAATCCGTACCAATTCGCAGTAACTTCACTGCATTGGATCGATTGACGTCTCACGTTGGGGTGATTATTTTATAAGTGAAGGAACAATACCTTCCCTCGCTACCTCCGTACCCTACGGTAGGTACTACCCGCTACCCCCACACCCGCTGCTTTATACAAAAGACCGGTATAGCATTAATTAATATGCAATTTCTCAAGTGCACAAAAGAAGCAAGTCTTTCCGTCATAGAAAGTGTTGCTTACGATCTGTCCAAGTGTCCACATGTTCACGTCACGACGTCATAAAGTGCAAATTCACGTCGCTGTAAAAATGCACGTCAAAACGCCGGGATTGCCGTGCCTTGTAAAATTCCGGGACATACTGTGCCTTTCTGCGGCGTCGTTGATAATATTAATAGTCTTTTGTAGTGAAACTTTTGTAGTGGTTCAATACTACTAAAAAAAGTATCACATCAATAAAACCATTGTACATATAAAAAGCTATAGCACACAAACGTTTCTTCAATACCTATTTTTTTTAATTTATAATGGAAAAATTTTGAACGTTTACTGGGATTCTATTGTAATAGGCGTATACATTGACTTCTAAACGATCTGCTTACTTTACTTAGTCTGTATTACTTTAGTCTGATCATCTGATCTGATATATCTAGCCTGTGCTTATTTCTAGTGTTTCTACAGTGATTTATCGCTTTTCGTTTTAAAATTACTTAGATTCTTCCTAACATACAATAATATATTATCCAACATCTATTGAGAAGCGACCGCGACGCTGAGAATACCTATTTCTTTAAACTTTTCTCTCAGACATTCAAAAGAAGACATTTTGTAAATTGAACGTATTGCTCGTTTTTGCAGCACAATTAATGTTGTATTAATGTCGGCGGCAATCCCATAAAAGGATTCCGTAAGACATTATGTTTTCATAATGTTTCATATATTTTGATAGAAAACGTCAATTTTGACAGTTTTCAATAGAAATGCGTAAAATGGCGTACATAAGATGACTCCAAGGAATTTGTAAGTATTATATACAACTGTATATATGTTGTATATAATACTTACAAATTCCTTGGATGACTCATCTTAATGTTCACCTAAAGTGGCCTTTTTAGACCCCCAGATCATATAGTCATAACTCCAACCATAAGGTTGGAGTAATAAGGGCTTAGGACTATAAAGTCCTAAGCCCTTATTATACTACTATCATAAATGTGAAAGCTTGTGAGGATTGATCGATGTGTGGATGTTTGTTACTCTTTTACGCAAAAACTACTAGAGCCGCGGGCAAAAGTTAGTAGAAGTATAAAAATAAAAGGATTCCATACATTACTGGCCACCATAAACACTAACTGTTACTGATGGGGGGTGTAAAGTGATCGTCTTAGTACACAAATATTTCGCACTTTTATCACACATAAACGTTATAGGCGTTTATAGCACAGATTAGCTAGCGTGTGTTAACGGGGTCGCTAAAAGGTTTTTCATTATGGTACATATAATTGGAAATTTATTATGTATAATAATATCTATGGACGGTTTAACATCAGGTTAAGTTCTCGAAGAACTTATTTTACGTTTACCAGGCAAATCTCATACTTTTTAAACTAATAATAATATCTTTGGACGCTTTCACACTACGTAAACCCAGTCCTGTAGTAAGTTCTCGAAGAACTTGTGTTACGGGCACCAGACAACGGAAATATTTAATACTTTAAAAATACATACATATATACAACATAGTATAAATACTATGCTCGTACTTAAGATTTCTATTTTAATATAATACACATATGTATATTTAGTACACATCCATAGAAAACTTTTTTGTTCCCTGACAAGTCGAACCCGCGATCTCCAGCTTAAGTGTCAATGCGTTAACCACTGAGCCAGGTCGTCAAATTACATGCAATATAGTTTGTTGTATAAAGTACGGATTTACGGAACCCTTTGTGCGCAACGTTCGACTCGCACTTGACCCGTTTTAACAATTTTATTTTAACTTTTTTTATACTTTTCACTCGCAGATTTCCCAATAAACTCTTTACAACACATTACCAACCTGAAATTGGACATTATTATAAGGCTGGGACTGTATGATCCGGAATCCGGCGGATCAAGGATAAGTCAGCGGTGAAAATCGAACAAACAATTAGTGTCGAAAATAATGTCAGTACCATATACGACAGATAATTGATAACTCTATCGTATTAGCGCAGAGTTCTATTTTCATGAATGTGAAATGAATGTCACGGGATTCCGGATCATATAGTTCCATTCTAAACAGATTATTTAGTCACCGCCATAGCGTGCTTAATACTGTAGTTTCAGACGTCACGCTGCGCTGGAGATCCGCGGCTTACGCGCGTAATAAAAGTACGGAACCTGATGCCTTATGACTTATGAGTTATAGTACTGCGTGGTTAACTACAAACCATTAATGACTTGGGGTGGAAATTTAATAAGAGCCTGCAGCCGCGCCAAGAAGCGTAGTTATGCAAATTTTATTGCATGGAAAGCCTCAATGTGGAAACATACGGGGATACATTGTTTAACTGATAGTCGTTGTAAAAACAGAAAAACGGGAGTGGCAAGATCTTGTAAGACACTGTGGGAATGAGTGGTAGAAGCCACAAAGGGAGGTCTCCGACCGAGAGAGGTGGCATTCTCGGTCAGGACGAAGTCCTATATATATTGCCGATCTTAGAAAACTTCGATAGCGCGATTTAGGATTTTGGTGCTAATTGGTCCGCCACAACACCAATAAAAAATTAATAAAAATTGCCGCATAAAACATTGTAGGTTTTTAATGCGTACAAATGTTAATGTCTGACAACATCTACGTCTACGAGGCTTTACTAAGGTTTATTGTATTAAGTTTATAATTCAGTATGATAATATAGTATATTGTTTAGCTATGTACTAAATACTCGTTAAACACTACAAACTGATTTACTAACAGAGCTGGGACCATATTATTCGGAATCTCTCCGAGAGAAAATTCAGAACGACGAGCATCAAGTTTTCAAATGGCTTCTCAATTTTTAATTTTATTTCATTAGTGAAGAGTTCTATTTTCAGGGCTCTGAATCCAGCTGGAAGGATTTTGGCTAATATAGTCCTAGCCTTAATCAATATGCACAGAAAGCCAAACATCGCTTTGATCGCGCAGTTGCAACGCGATCCGCTGCGATTTCCTCACAATATCACGCCGTGTGTTTCCATCTCGCGGTGCTTCAGTAATCGTAACAAGCTCGCTGAAACGCACAATACGGTTGATGGTTAGATAACTGTAAGCAGCCGGGTTTACGGCGAAATTGCGTGGGGAGTGGGATCGCCACGTGAAGGGTTCTTATTGGTATCTTTATGTGTTATAACCATTTTTACACTTTTTTTAAATCATTTTGTGAGTCCCTGTTTATTGTACTTACGAGCATCTAAAGAGCTTTTAAGTAAAAATTTGTATTTAATATACCTACATGTATATAATAATCATTTGAAAACAACGTTCTCTTTACTCCTTCAAGCAAAGGCTCTTAGGTAAGTCGTTAAGAGGATCGCCAATTCATTAAAAATGATAGACCATTTTAGTAGATAAACGTGTTGAAATTGGCTATGTAGCATATATTTATTGATATCTCATATATGGGTACAAAGTGCTGCAGCACAATGAAAACATGTCAGATCCGCCCATCTGTTATTTGATTCCGATATTGAGTTATCTCGGACACATCACCAGGCATGTATCATATAGCATGTTCAATTAATGTCAATCTGTTCACTTGATCCGCGACCTGAGTGAAATGAGCACGTACTTTCTCTCTGCCCTTTTATTCATCAACGCACTTCATTGCGTTGTGTCAGCAAAAGTTAAATGGCTGCCGAATACGAGCTTCAACTTGCCGACGAGCTTCAAAAATGGAAAGCTGCCGTGTCCAAAACAGACCGTCGTATTCCCAGAAAGTACCATAAATGCGATAGAAATAGATTCCGATATTTCTATCAGTGAGTTGATATTGCCTATGGAAGGGGAACTGGTGTTTGGTAACGCAGAAATTTCGTTCGGACCAACGGATGACTCCAACTGCACCGATGAAGGAAACGTGTTTTATTTGGAGAAGTCGATTTCGTCGTGGGCGCAACCTGATGTATGGAGCTCTTCCAAATTCAACGAAGCGACGCCCGACGCAGAAAGAATACCGTGTTTCGACGATGTAGTCGAATTTCCTGAGAAATCGCAGTTTTCATTACTCCTTCCGGACCAAACGCAGAGAGTGCGAAAAATCAAGATAGCCGGGAGTACATTGGACGATGAAAGAAAAATTATATACTCTATGCTCATGAGCTATGATGGACCCCAACAGTTCGTGTTGAATTCTTTCGCCGATCTAGGTCTGGAGATTCATCTTGATAACTGCAAGTCATTGTCTGGATGTCCATGTCAAAACGAGGTATTCAAGGTCGACTGCTCCTTAAAATTCTGCCCGAAACCGGCATGCGTGAACCCCATTCAGCCAATCGGCCACTGTTGTAAGATTTGCGGCGGCTCCATAGTTTTTGGCATCGATAAAAGTTTCGACTTACTATCGTTTGAAGAATTCGTCGATTCTGTTGTAACCAGCTATGGAAAGGAAGAGCTCGTATACCACATAGGAAGACTTCCAGAGGATAGAGTGCAAGTTGTGGTCGTCGATAAAGGGCAGTATACAGGCACTAGTGCGGTGGTCATTAATGCTATCAATCACAAGATGGAGAAACATTCCCTGCATGAAACCCTAATAAGCGGAAGTCCTCTAGACAAAGCAGGTGTAGGTGGCCGTACATTTTTGACGGTGATATTCCTCGTAATAGCCTTCATGGGGACAGTCTACCTGTATTATTACAGAGTGCCCGATGTGAGGGTATTTCGTTCTGGTATACTCAGATATCACCAGAGATCAGAGAGTGTTGTTTCGTTGACTCGCAGGGACTCCGGTGTGGGCGTCAACACAGGTCTCACTAGAGCCTCTTTCAGAAATCCATTGTACGACTCTAAAAGGCAACGAGTTGTTGTAGAAGAGTCTGCTATGGAAGATTAAATCGCCAATAATATAATACCAGTTTAAATATGAAGCAATAATTAATCAGATATACTTAATATGGTTCGAATTGAAATATATGTTAATATTGACGTCTTAAAATAAAACGGAATTATGCTCAGTTTCTGAAGTGAATTTGGCGATAGTTCATATATTCATTAGCGTTATTGGTCCGATAACGGGTTTATGAAAAAAAGTGACATGTAGGTATACCTAGGAGTATATAAACTAAGTATGTATAATAAATAAAAGTTTAAAGCTCAATTTCATTCCCAAACTGTCTCAAAACTGTTAGGTACATTGCCGAGTTTAAAAACAAAACAACATTACCCTCGAATTTAAAAAAAATTACGACCTCTGTGGCTCAATGGTTAAGCGTGCTCAAGGGGGTCGCGGGTTCTAATCCCGCGAAGGAATAAAAAGTTTTTCTGTGTTTCTGGGTCATGGATGTGTGTAATTGAATGTTCATTGAATTATAGTTTTAGCGTCTCCATAGTATTTACAAGTTAATTTTATTTGGGACACACACCAATAGATAGGCAATTTCAGAAGCTAGATATTCGCCGTTTAAATTTTTTTTTGTCAATTTTGAACTAAATTATGTGAAAAATTTTCAACTGAGTTATGCGGTTGACCGCCTCAAGGTCTTTTGCTCGGGGGAGGGCCTTAAAGTGAAACAGAAATAAACAGACATTTGCCTAGTCAAGTAGCCACAGAAATATAGATTATACAATATATTTAATAAACAAGAAAGAATAGCTTCATGAACATAAAACATAACCAAAAAAAAAAAAGAATAACCAAATTAAACATTATGTGACAAATAAACATATTAAAAGTACCTGCAAAGATTATTTTCGATTATTTACCATTACCGAGATAATACAGTACAGTCCTAGATTAATAAATAGTTAGAGTTTTATGTAACAAATACACTTTAAAGACAATAGTGATAATCTCCAAGTCTCCAAGACTCTAACGTATCTTTTGTTGGAAATACGTTTCAATCTAAAATGAAACATCATCAGTTACCGCTAAGCCCGGTACGCCATTAAAATAACCCAGAGTATGAAAAACCATTCTAAAGTCGTTAGTAAACGTCAGATTTTCATGGAAAGTGCAGTTATTTGAGACAGGTTTAATATTGCGATCGTAAGTCATTTCTAAGAAAACCCGACTTTCGAGATATAAAATTCTTTATGAAGTCGCTACGACATTATTTCCTTATGAAAAACAAGCTTTATTATATTTTAACACTATCTGTTATTCGGCTTCACTAGCGTCGTGTTATGCCTTAGGGACGGTTCATACCGGGGACAATAATATTGTCCGGGTTCCGTAGTAACTACATGGAACCCTTATAGTTTCGCTTTGTCCGTCCGTCTGTCAGTCTATCTCTCTGTCCGTTTGACTGTACTCTCTTCTAACTTCGGTAACATATTATAGTTATAGATTGTGTATAAATGTCGGTTTTGGTGTCATAATATCTTATTAATACATAATTTTATACTTTAGCAGTGGCTCTCCATTCATGTGAAGTGAAGTGCAATGCAGGAATCGAACCCGTCGTGGATTCTTCGAGTCGAGAGCCGAGCTCTATCCACTTGACCACGAGGCTCTTGGTATAGTTATTACTTATTACTTAAAAACTAATCTCATTTATTATGGTATTGAAAACAGCTTTTAATCTTCGTAAATGATTACTCATCCTTATTTCGAATACCTCTCATTCAAAGATATTCGGTTTCGGATAAATTAAGGCGACGGCGCGCCGTCAAAACAATCATTAGTCATTTTAACGATGTTTCAACAAATACGAAAGTTAAATTGACACCAGATCCAACGAAAACATAAAACAAATACCGTGGGCTTATTTCAGAACTTATTTAGCCTTAGCGAGTATTCGTTTCGATCGTGTAGTCAATTAGTCACAGTCATTGATCATGTTATTAATTGGTGGAAATAATAGATATACTCGTAATATAATAGCTGGTACCTCAGATTATAAAGCAATTATTTCCCGCACCGCCCTGTACTTTTTCGGGATAAAATTTAGCCTATTAGTTAATCCAGACCCTAAGTTACTAACATACCAAATTTGATCGAAATCAGTTAAGTAGAATTTGTGTGAAAGAGTAACAAATCCATCCATACATGCATCTATCCTCACAAACTGTCGCATTTATAATAGTAGTAGGATAGGATAGGGACGGTACATTATTATTATATCTAAGGTAAGGTAGGAATCCTGGTTGTGTAATATAATATAGAATTCTGGGTAATTTTTACGGTATTTTTTTGAGATTAATGTGTTTATGTAGTTTAATCTACACTAATATTATAAAGAGGAAAACTTTGTTTGTATGTTTGTTTGTTTGTTTGTTTGTTTGTTTGTTTGTTTGTTTGTTTGTAATGAATAGGCTCAAAAAGTACTGGACCGATTTCAAAAATTCTTTCACCATTCGAAAGCTACATTATCCACGAGTAACATAGGCTAAATTTTATTTTGGAAAAAAATAGGGTTCCGTAAGATATTTGGGTTTTTCGGACACAAGGTGTAAAAAATCAACCAGAAAAGTTACTTATTTTGCGTACGCTGCCTAAACTATAAAAGATAGAACCATAAAATGTTCTAATTAATTGTAGATCTTATAAATATCTACAAAATAGTCCGCGACACACTATACCTAACTATGTCGAGTGAGGCACAACAACCATTTTTTTATTTAGAAATCTTGAAATTTTTTTGGACTACATTTAAACGCGTTTATTTTACTCATGCTATTAATCCTTATCAAAATAAATTATTTCATCACTAAGTACAGTTTATGTAGATAATATTTGGTCTTTGAATGATTAAAATTGGACGTTTGGTTTTGAAGTTATGGCGAAATTAAAATATTACGATTTCTGCTGCACGGCACGGCCCGTTGCGAAGTGGGCGTCACCAAAGCGGGGGTGCGCGTGCGGGGGGAGTTTAGATCTATGACTTCTATGAGTAAATTTTTTGTTTTGTGTTCGTTGTAACTATGATGGATAGATACTTGAATACCTATTTATTTAGTGTTTGTTGTATTATTAGTCCTGAAGAGTATAGGGTATTTCATACGATAAAAGTATACCCACCTACTTATTTCATTGAGTTTTAGTAGGTACCTATATTAATTTGTTTCTGATTGTTTTGACTAAATTTCGCCCGTTTTGTTAGAGGTTTAAAGACATTCTGTAGTATTAGTATCAGTATTGTACCCGTGCGAAGCCGGGGCGGGTCGCTAGTATTAAATAAGTTATTCGGTTAATGGGTTAAGTTTATGTATCGATAGTTATGTTAATACTAGTTTTTAATCGCCTTTCTTATGTGTACATACTTACAAATTTTAGTCATGTTTCGGCATAAATGGGCCATCTCGACTCGATAAATACCACGGCCCACGGAAAATCGGCGTGAAATAATGCTTGCGTTGTGTTTTGCCAAGTAATATAATATATTCTTTGGTTTTGCGAAGTAAGTGAGTTTACCGGAACCCAAAGGGGGATTTTGGATTTTGAGGACCAGTGAACCGTCCATAGATATTATTATTGTCATTATTGTATTCTACCATTGTGCAGCCGCCACTCGCAGGCAGGTCACAGATCATGACTGTATCGATCGTTAGCACCGCACAGTAAATCTCGCTACCTGAACCTGAACGCCGTACAATGGTCGCGCCAATTGTCGCCTGCCCTTTGTTTTTCTATGTGATTTATGTCCGCCCATAGACATGGAGTGTGGACCGAGCGTTGTTTTAACGATCTTGAACTTTAAACAAGCAATTCTTATATAGGTAAATACACAAAAACAAAATATTGATAGTAAATTTTTTTACGGCGAAAGAAAAACTAATATAACTCAAAAATTCGCGGCTTCCTAGGGATAATATTAAAAATGATGAAAACTACAGGTCCCATAAAGGATCAGCCTTGTATACTTATAATCAGATTCTCGGAAAAGTGTTTTCATGAAATTTAGTATACCTACTGTATAGGTGATGTGGGAGAAAAATCGATCAAGCAAGGTGTTATCCCTGAGAAACCGCCAATTTTTTAGTTATATCAGTTTTTCTTTCATCGTGAAATTGATATCAATATTTTTGACTCTATTAATGATGGTAAAATAGTTTGGTATGGGTTCAAATTCCGGTCAGAATAATATTTTTGTGATCCTTTTTATTTGTTTTTGAATCAACTAGATCTCTGAGCAAAGCAAGGTACTTCAGTACTCAGTTATTCTTTTTTAAATCGTCTAGAGGGAGACGATGATCATGACGTGTTATTGCCTTGTAAAACATGATTTATCTCCGTAACAATACTGGCTGCATGATGCTTTCCCCCTTTCCACTTTCAGAGAATTCTCTGCGACGATATAATTTACAATTTCAAGATCATATTGAAAAATATTTCTAAATGTGTTCTAACATGGGCAACAAAAATTAACCAACTATGAGCAATTTTAGACTATGGTCAATTGCGACGTGACAAAATATCAAGCAAATTATTGCAACGGCAACAAGCAACTATGAAAGAAAATCTTTTGCAACTACAATATTGAGCGATAAGGAGCAACTTCGAGAAACTAGACAATACATACACGAGCAATTTTCAGAAATTAATTGTGGAATATTTTTGAAATTGCTCCACATTGCTCCACTAATGGCTCCAGATTGATCCATCCATGTTGCCGGACAATTATTGCCCAGAAAATTATATAAACACACCATAAGCTGAAGTTAAATCTACTATTTGCACAAACTATCACAGCGTAGGTAACTAGAAAAACGAGGCCGAGGCTAACAAGGTGGATTAGAGCCTAAACCACGTCACATTGATGAGAGATTTGTGCCCCAGCAGAGGTTACATACTAATATGTGATCGTTAATAAAGATGATAGGTCTATATCCCTGGGTCGGTCACGCCCCACAAATGAAGGAATGAACACAGCAGCGGATTACGACGATTTTTATTTCTCAGCTAATGAGATGACAGATTTAAGTCCTGCACCTTTGTCCAACGTAACGGACTGGTTGTACTACTAATGATGTAGAAATGGTCATGTTCTAGTCCTTCTACTATTATAAATGTGATAGTTTGTGAAGATTAAAATTAAAAAACAAATCAGTAAAAAAACTATTTAATGATATTATGAATTTCTTGAAGTGTAGTATGGTTGTAGTTTAGGTCTTGGATTAAATATGGCTATTGGCTACATATTTTTATCCCGATAGATACAGCTGTGTTCCCGTGGTATACTGAATTAGTGCGGACGGAGCCGCAGCCAAAAGCTAGTATAATAATATCTCCTGAAATTTTCAGGCGATAGGTAGATAATAATAACATACAAGATACAGTCATACCTAATAACACAAGTACAATTTACAAGAAAAAGGTGTTTTGGGTAACTATGGGTGATGATATTCGCTCTCCATCAGGCGATCAGTTTGCTCGTTAGCCAGTTAGCCACCATACCTAATACCTATGTAAATTAAAATGCGAATGTATATTTGACTAATGACTATGTAATTCTAGTTTTAATTGCAAAATCCGAATTCCTAGTAATGACGGCCTGCATTACAGAATATGTGGGCCTAGCAGGAAAATTCGACAGCGGCGTAAAAGTAACGTTATTGAGTGAAAATTTTATGAAAATCTGTCAAAATCATGACAGATGCAGCGCCCGGCCCGTGCAAATTTCATTCGATAACGCGTTACCTTTAAGCCGCTGTCAAATGTTCCTGCTAGGCCATCTGAATTTATTTCTAGAGGAAACTGACTATCATGCCAATTAATAACAACATACTTTCAATCAGAACAAAAATTAATCTATTTACCTTAACCACATATATATAGTTACCTATCTTTATATTCCATAACCTGCACCGTCAGCGTATCTGAAGGGCTATAAAAGCGTTATAAAAGTATTTGGAGTCGTCCGTATATCACAGCGGGCTCGCGTCAGGAGCAGGACCCGGTATAAATGTGAGGGTGGGGTGCTATTCACACATTCGGATTTATGTTCACATAAATACATAATAATATTAGCAATATCTATTATTAAGTTGCGCACCTACTTAATTTTTTTAAGAGTTAAGCCTGCATTTGTGGATTTTTTAATAGGTTGAAAGCTGCATTCAGCTACCTACGTAATTTATTTGCTCATGATATAATTAATATTTTTCATAAATTTAATTATTTTAATTATATGCATAATTTTGTAATATTAATTTGTAGAAAGGACTTCCTTGTCGTTTGTGTGATAGAAATGGAAAAGTAAATGAAATAAATTCGTTTAATTGTTTGACTTAAATTTAAAACTGTAAAAAACTTTTTTCGGCATGATGAAAGTTTAATGTAAGTACTTATAATAATAATTAATATCGATACTATAATTTTACGTGATTACGGCGAAGCCAAAAGGAGGGGTCGTCTATGTATGAATGTTTGTTCCACCGTAGCGCCTAAACTACTGATCCGATATCAATGAATGAGGTGTCATTAGTTTCGTAATATTAGCACATGTAACATCTGTATCTGTACGTGTGTCTGTCTGTTCCTCCTCTTCACGCTTTAACCGCTGAACCGATTTTTATGAAATTTGGTTTAGACATAATTTGGGTACCGGGAAAGGACATAGGATATTTTTATCCCGAAAAAGTAGTGTTCCCGCGGGATACTGTCCGCGGGCGGAGCCGCGGGCAAAAGCTAGTAGACTATAATTTACATATTCGGGTTATAGTTTTAAACTTTTGATCATTCTGCTTAATCTAAGCGTACTCCGCGCTTACTGATGCTACACCCGCTCTCGCATTTGTCACGGCGAGCGTTGGTGACGTCTAGCGCGTCGACTTGCACTTTATGACGTCATAAACTCATACAGTGGCCCTGACGATACTTTCGAACAATATTTTATACGGCAGTAGTACAAGGACGACATGCTTTTGTATTCTATAGTATTTAGTGTCAACATTACCTAAACTGACTTAGATGTAGTACATTGACTTAGAGCGATAGCACCGGCGTATTTTAAACGCACAAAGGACGCAGAGTTAACGAATTAAAATAAAACGACGAACGAAAACGAATAAAATGAATTACTTTATGCAACAATCACATTCTATGTAAGCGCGCATTCTTAAAACCACACGTTCTCTGCGCGATTAAAATACGCTAAAGACAATCTAAGGACAAGGGATTTCGTGGGTAAAATAATATTTAACCTGCGTGGCACTAGGTGTTACAAAAACCAGTCATGAGATATAGTAATAATTAATTGCATGCTGCGTATGTAACTTTGACAATACAAGAGTTTGTTGCATTAAGAAGTTTATGAAAAATATTCGTAAGGGATTATCCTCGAATTAAAATCATCGACCTTCTAGTTTTCTAAAGGTTTTAACACACTTTTGATGAAAACAGCTGTGAAAATAATAACAAAGATGGGAGTTTTTAAATGAATTCTAGAGTCAAACCTTATATCCAAGATGCACTAATGGAAAATAAAAAATAGAACAGGAGTTTACAGATGAACTAGTTTCTATAAAAGCTATTTCGTTTTCAATTTGCAACCGTATTTCAATTATAGGAATACAATGTAAAAATTAAACTCATTCTCCTTTAGCAAATCAAATTACTTGCTTTCTAGGGAAATTGTTAAGTTGTGGACTGGTCAGATTAGGAAAACGTTTTATTTCAAATACCACAATACTAAAATATGGCTTACAAGTAATTAGTATTGCGATTAGAATACCTTTGTGGCTCAGTGGTTAGCGCATTGGCTCTCAAGCCGGATCGCGGGTTCGAACCCCGCGCCGCCAGAGAACAAAAAGATGCTGTGTTCCTGGGTCATGGATGTGTATTAAATAATAATCTTTAATATACGTATACATAGTATAAAAGTATCCATACTAAAATCTAAATACTAATATTATAAATAGGAAAGTGTGTGTGTATGTTTGTCCGTCTTTCACGCTTAAACTACTGAACCGATTTAAATGAAATTTGGTACACAGATAGTCTAGAGCCTGAGAAAGGACATAGGCTACTTTTTATCGCGGGACTTATAAGATTGCCGTGGGTTACTGTACTTATGCGGGCGGAGCCGCGGGCATCAGCTAGTTAAATATATTTGCGTTGTTTGGTTCCCGTAACGGGACCAGATTAACCTGATGCAAAAGCGGACATAGATATTATTCAAAATTATTTATGAATCGGTGCTAATTAAAATGTAGCTTAACTAAATACCTGCCTCAGTAATTGTCATAGAATTTTTTTATTTATGTCAGTCCAAATTATGCAATTTATTCACATTTCTCTATTATTTTTTTTATGAAATGGACCAGAAAAGGCGAACCAAAATGGCGCAACACTAAAGGAGTTACACTTGTAACACCTTTGGTGGTCCTTAAAATACCCCCTTGGGCCTCCGGTAACCTCACCCACGCGGCGAAATACAAGGCAAGCGTGATTTCACGCCGGTTTTCTTCGAGGCCTTAGTATTTAATATTTATCCGGTCGAGCCGGCCCATTGTTACTGAAGCATGGCTCTCCCACGTTTAATAAGTCAAAAATATGTTTACAATCGGTATGACAAACTTATGTGCTTTTAGATCAATAAAATATTGGAAGGCCAATGTTACACAGTTTACCCTCTTCCAATCTCGACAATTCAGAACTATCAGCCCGTAACTCGATTACATCTCATCTCATTATCGAACTCGAACACACCATAATAGGGTTATAAGTGAATTTACTAAGATGTATGGTTACATTACTGACTGATGAAAACAACGTGTTTATGGCTGGTGGAATGAAACAAACAACAGAGATTGTTTTTGGGGTTTTGTGAATTTGATTCTAATTTGATTGTCTGGATTAAGTTAACTGTTAATGTATGTTTTTCCTTCGTAGATGAAAATTAAGCTCTGGTACTAATTGGTGAAGTTATTTAGGTTTAGTAATAAAGGACTGATTCACTCTCAAAATATATTATGTAGTAACTGTATACATAGACATATATATTAGAGATGAGGCATGTCGAGGCAAAAGCTGTACCCACTTGAATGGCCCCACTTTTGGGGTTTTTGGAGATATTATGATATTTGGAGTATGGTGAAGTCAAGATGGCGTTTCTTGGAAGTCAAGTTAGTAATGGCAATGGATTCTTGTATGAAGATTTGCTCTGTCAAATGTACGTAGCCTATCTTTAGTTTTGAAATCTTTGGTAGTATATAATCTTTTATTCGGTAGGTATAATAGACGTCATAATAAATATAGACAAATGATAGAGATACCCTCTCTATCGTTTATCAGTTATCTATATTGGCTCAGTAGTTGAGCGCGGTTCGCGGACGCAGGTTCGAATCCCGGTAAAGGTACAAAAAAGTTTTCTGTTCCTGATTCATGGACGTGTATTAAAATATAATTATGTGTATAATTATTATAATATTACGAGGGAAACTATATTATTGTGTCGTTGTACGTATAGTGTACTTTTGTTCGTATTCTTGACCATTGGGCCAGCTGTTTCTCAATCGCCTGGTAAATGTCGGGTAGCTTATTGGGACGTTTTTACGCTGCTTACTTTATATCGAGCGACAAAGACAAAACATGCAGTTATGCTACATAAATTGTGAAATAGGCCCCTAGTTAGTGTTCCAAGAAATGAGTACGGCAATAGTCGTAGTGCTTGTTCTAAGGAATATCTCCAAACAAATGAAGTACAACACAAAGCAACACTTCCCGTGTACAACATGTCTTCGCTAATCAAGTGGCGTTGCCTTTTGGGTCTGTCTTTTGTGCTTTAATGGCGCTCGCCGTACATGGCGCAAACCAGCCGATGCGTCACTAGTGGACCTTATTACTATTAAGATAAGGTTCACAGTGGTACTGGTACCGCTTGTCTGGTGGTACCACAGTATACCGTACATGGCGCAATGAGCCCCATTCACACGCGATTGTCTATGACCGCGGCGAAGTGTAATATTTAAATCACGACGTCCAAAAGGCTTAGGGAATGTTTCATGGTTTGGAGAACGCTTCGATTTGTTTAAACTTTATCATCGCAATGATTTAACTAGGTGAGAGTTACATAATATGGCAAAAATGTGGTCAGAAAGAATCAGTTCACGCTGAGAAGCGACGTGACGCGACGGGACGGTAACAATAAATTTATAAAGGTAACATTCAAATTATTAAAGAGACGTTCGTAAGTATATTATACCTAAAATAAAAAAGAAAATAAAAATATTGTCATAACAACTTACAAAAAGTAAAATTAAAAATTTAAAAAACCCCCCGACACAAAAAATAAACTCTAAAAAATAATAAATAATATTTTAAACCTATTATAATTATATAATCACATATAATATTATGTAAGTTGAAATAATTTTATTTTCCAATCGTCGCCTCGTCGGGGGACCGCTAAAGTTTATAAAGTATTTTTACAACAACAGCTAATTAATTATTACGAATTACATTTAGGTATGAGCGAATTTTTTTCGGAGTAATTTCTTTTGTTGCAATCTGCGACTACACCTGTTTTTCTCACATAGCGGTCCCCCGACGAGACGACGATTGGAAAATAAAATAATTTCAACTTACATAATATTATATGTGATAATATAATTATAATAGGTTTAAAATATTATTTATTATTTTTTAGAGTTTATTTTTTGT
Organism: Glaucopsyche alexis; assembly: GCA_905404095.1. Classification (NCBI taxonomy): domain Eukaryota; kingdom Metazoa; phylum Arthropoda; class Insecta; order Lepidoptera; family Lycaenidae; genus Glaucopsyche; species Glaucopsyche alexis. Next base: position 23,106,455 of record FR990052.1, read on the forward strand.
GTCGGGGGGTTTTTAAATTTTTAAATTTTACTTTTATTTTATCCTTTTTAAAGAAGTTATAAATAATAGTTACCTTACCATATACATACTTTCAACATCATTGAAGTAACATGGTAGCAAATTTCGAATCGATAGGACATGTGGTAGATCCCCTCATCAACTAATAAAGAAAAGCTGATGATCTTCGAACGGCTAATCAGGTCATGGTTACCTTACCATGTTCTTTACATTATTATTTATTTTACATTACATTATTTACATTATTTATCGTTGAAGTAACACGGTACTAAATTTCGAATCGATCGGACATAAGAAAGTTAGTCAGATCCCCTCATCAACTAGAAAAGAGCTGATCATCTTCAAACGGCTGATCAGGTCATGGTTACCTTACCATGTTCTTTGAATATCGTTGAAGTAACACGGTACCAAATTTCGAATCGATCGGACATTGTAAAGTTAGTCAGATTAGTCAGAGTCATCAACTAGAAAAGAGCTGATCATCTTCAAACGGCTGATCTCCCCACCACCAATTTTCTCATTAAACGAAACTACGAACACTCTCGATTAAGTCATCAATATTCTCTTTCAGTGCGCTTTCATATTTGAGACCCCACTCAAGTATAGTTGCACATTCGGTTATTCTTCCCCGCTTTTACCCCCCACAACTTTTAAACGGCTCAACCGATTTTCATCAAACATGTCTAAGAACACTCGTATGTAAGTCACCTTTAATACAAAAGAAACTAAATTGAAATCGCTTCATCCGTTCGGGAGCTATGATGCCACAGACAGACAGACAGACAGACAGACAGACACGTCAAACTTATAACACCCTCTTTTTGCGTCGGGGGTTAAAAAAGAAGTGAAATCCCACCAAAAGCATTTTCAGGTAGTGATGCCAAGATCGCAATGTCAAAAAGTTATCAGATTTCATGTAAAACCAAGCTTCTGACTCATGTCTTAACTCTACAGACCTAACTTCATGAACTCTACACCTTAGTCAATTTATGTAACCTACCTACGGACGTCCCTTCAATAATTGTAATTGTTAACATTTATGTATAATTTTCAATTGAAATTACTACAAAATACTTAGGAAATAATTATTTTAATATTACGTCAATTTATTTTTGTAATCTAAGTGACGAACGACGATATAACTAACATAGTTTTATGAACTATGTTAATTATATGGTCGTTTGTCGCTCGTCCATTCATCCGTCCATCCTCCCAAACTTTCACATTTATAATATTAGTAGGATTATTATGTAAGGCGTTAACTTTTAAGACATTATCACAATTCTCAGAACATTAGATATTGTAGTAGATGTGTTGCCTCCAACAGTTATATATCATCTGACGTACAGCTTCCCGACTCCAGCACGGATGCGGGTTAATGGTCTAGGGAAGATGTACAGCTTCGGATATCTGGCGACGGTTACGTCTTACTAGTTACGAGTATGTTACCGTAGACGAACTACAATAAAATCTAGACAAGATATACTGAAGGGGTTAGTCCGTCAACTCCTTCAGTATAATATATTGTCTAAACTTTTGTGGTAATCTGTTCTTGTCATGTCACTAATGTGAACCATGTTTTTAAGCCATATTTTATAATCTTAGGGTTAGTCCACACCGAGACCTTTCCATGTGCTGTATGGCAAATATCGCTGTCCTGTTTCGACCACATGTTTGTAAGATCCATACTATATATCTTAGACTAGAATTCGATTTTTAAATGCCATAAATAACCAAGGCGCAACGCACGAAATTTTTTGAAGACTGCAGCTTTCCATGGTAAATTGTCATGACTAAATATATTGTATTCATGCCAAATTTTACAGCCATAATTTTATCAAGATAGTTGCCATGCGCAGTCAAAATCCGAGCGTCCTTATTGGATAATCCTTTATTTAATGTGTCTAAAGCGAGAGTGTTACTGCCTACTTATAGTCTTAAATAAGGCATATTTTGCGTCCCGTAATGGCAGTTAAGTGTGGAGCTATGTTAACACGGCCGAAGTAATGGCTGAAAACAGTTAGAAAGTGCTAGAACTTTCGTCATTAATTAATATGGACACCTATGTTGGCGGACCTAAATTAATGTACACTTGTTTAGGCTTGCCTTACTAGATATTCAATTTGTAAGCCGCCTTTCTTAGTGCATGTTTATAAGCTAGATGTTGGAGCTAATAATTCTCACAGGTATATTTTTGTATACCAAAACTGTTGGTCTAGGCTTTCGGTCCGAAAGCCTAGAATAGTCAGTACTATTCAAATAATATATAAAGTCAGTACTTTACTATGAAATGATGTAGGGATTTCATTTATAAGGTTGGTATTATGGAGTGTAATGCTAACAAAATAACTAAATTTTATTTACATTATTAAGATTACTAGCTTTTGCCCGCGGCTCCACTCGCGTTAGTAAAGTATCCCACGAGAACACTGTAATTTTTCGGGATAAAAAGTAGCCTATGTTTTAATCAAGAACATATGCTACTAATATTCATCAAAATTTGTTTAGAAGTTTTTGCATGTGAAAGGGTAACAAATATCCATAAATCCATCCAACCAACCATCCATCCATCCATCCATCCTCACTAACATTCACATTTATAATAGTAGACGGATGAAGCATTACAAGAATAAAAATATATAAATCGAACTTAAGAGAAAAGAAAACATAAAAAATACATAGAACTTATGAGAAAAAAAAAAACATACGAAACATAATATGTTTTAAAGAAAATATTTTATTTAATAAATAAAATGTACATAAATATGCAAATTAAAAGGAGGCTCGCCTCAGTGGAAAAGTCCACCCCGCAGTGTACCAGGCTATAACGTTCCCAAGAAGACGATAATCTAGGGATTGTTTATATGGTTCCTTATTAATTGTAAAGTTTATGAAGACTAACATTTCAAATACGTAGATCGTCCTACCACAGAAGCAGGAACAGATAAACACAACAACAAAGTTAGCTTTCAATTTGATTGCACTACTCCAAGCATACGCTGTGGCAATATTGAGGGCCGTTGGAGGGGAGGTCAAAATTTTCAAATTTGGATCGATTTGGATCGTTCTATTAAAGATGTTTCACTGTTTGTAGGTATAAAATATATATATTATATACCTACAATAACCTAATTTGTGGCGCTGTTTACTAGAAGATGCTTTTACCATATGATTACATGATAGTCATGATACGAATTAATTTAACCTTGTTTTCACTTCCCTCTAGGAGATCTCATAGATCTTGAAATTTTTCGAATATTTTTTTCTTATCTTATATTTAAATATTAAAGGGCATATTCGGCAGATGCCTACAGCCATAATCAAATATTAACATAAATACAAACCCGCGACGCGACAATGCACAATCAGAGGGAGTGTTTAAGGACTCTTCACACGAGGGTCCTCAACATCTGTCGCGACTAAGCGATAGTGAAAAACGTAAGCCGCAGACAACGCAGATTTAATACTGCGAATGTGAGGGGCTTAGGAGTGGAGACATCTTATGGGGATTTAAAAGGAATGGCGCACGTAAGGTCTCAGTCTGTCGATAGGTAAGGAATGTATAAAAATAGGTGTAGTTGGGAAAATATTATGGTCTTTGGTCTAAGACTCTAAGCTCTCTGGCTTATTTCGTTCTTAGTTCTTAGTTTCCAAACTTATTTTGTCTAATGCCCACTTTGAAATTTAGTTACTTTGTAGCGCCCCCCATTTTTTCCACCTTAAAAATCTCAATATCATATTAGTCTCGCCTGGAGAGTATCTTTTGTCTATTCAAAATTAACCAATATACAACATTGAACAATAATAATATTACTCACATCGGCGCCCCCCAATTTTTCTGGGCTCTTTACCGCCCCCCCTTTAGGCCTCCAGCGCCCACAAGGGGGCGTTATCGCCCACTTTGGGAAAGACTGCTATAAGCTATGCTTTATCGTGTGATTACCCGACTGTCAAGAAGGGTTATGTTCTCACACAGTGTCACGCACACACATGTAACGAAACTACGCCCTACCTTGTAAGACAAGCTGTCGCTGTGTCTATTTATGAATATAGTGTGTAGCCACATGCTCACTACTTACAAATATTTTTTTAAAAACTATAACCTGACTATTATAATATAGCTTAAGTGACCTGTGTGTGTGAAGTGGCTATTATTACGAAACTCTTGACACCTAATTCACATAAACCTAACTTACATAGTGGTACATACATGTACCATAGACTGCCAAAATCCCTTATTTCATTACTAGCTGTTTCCCGCGGCTCCACCTGCGTAAATATACTATCGAGTATCCCGCAGGAACACTGTACTTTTCCGGGATAAAAAGTAGCCAATGTTTTAATCCAGAGCCAAATTTCATCAAATCGGTTCATCCGTTTTTGCGTAAACAAACATCCATATATCCTGACAAACTTTCACATTTATTATATTAGTAGGAAGTAGGATTACCCTTCCATTAGGCTTCGTCGTAGTAGGGTAAAAAAAAACGGCCTTATTTTTGTTTGACAAAGCGCTGTCTTCACTTTTTTATTTGGCCTGAGTCTTTACAGAGAACATTTTCCATTGAATAAGAGCACAATCCAGCAGTTTATTTATTGCTGCAGCCACAAAGGTGGAGTCGGCGCGGATAAATCCCAATACGGGTAATAAACATACGCTCTTTGGCAATAAAATAAATTAACTAGGAATAGTGGGCGAAACGCGTGGTAATTGTAATACAGGTTGTATTCTTTGAGGCTGAGATTTCGATTAACACAATGGTTTATGTGTTTTCAGTGACGTACTCTATAGTCAGTATAGTAGTCTATAGTAACTCTATATACTACTATACTAACTCACTCACTAAATAATATAACTAACTCACTAAATATATGAATTTTATTGTAGTGTAGTGAGTATCGTCTTTATAATATTCTATGTGTATAACCTTTTTAACTTTTTAGGTCAGCATTTTGTGTATTTTGCGCAACTGTCTCGTTTTATGTATGTTCCTAATAATTATGTATTTTGATTATTAATAAATTGGATCCGGAATTGACTTGACGTTTCTATGAACCCTGAACAATGTGGCCTCACTAAGTCACATCTCCAAATGTCTACTCCTTGACACATCACATTATAGGTACACGTAGGTACTAGCGTTACCCACGACTCCACCTGTGTAAATACACGAACACGACGGAGCACTGTACTTTGTTAAGCTAGAATCTAAACTACTACTATACCAAATGTCATCAAAATTCGTTTAGTAGTTTTTGCGTCACAAACATTTATTATCCATCTCCACAAAGTTTTACATCTATAATAGTAAGAAGGATTTACAATTCAGACATAAGGTCCATGGTAGTTTTCTTTAATTCTGGAGCGAAGCATGGCCACTGTAGAAACTGTTTCTTTCTACGGAAGAATATTATACAAAATAACAGATTGACAAAGGAAATCTGTCATTTTGTCCATACAATCTGTAAGTATCTCTAATCTTGTGTAGTTTCTACGGCGGTCATACTACGGTTGCATGATGCCCCACTATGTCCAGCTATGCAGATATTCTTAGTTGATAGGTATTATCTGCAGTAATTATGCAGTATTATCTATTTAATATCTGATAATAATTATTAGTACACAAAAGCATGTTTCAATCTATTATTTATTAGGGTTCCGTATCTCGAAAGGAAAAAAACGAAACGTTGTCCGTCCGAATGTCTGTCAAGACTCAAGAGCAAGACCCTTTTTCTTAGGAACGCGTGGAGGTATCAAACTGGAATTTATATCAAATACTAAGATCTACGGTCCCTTGGACCTGTGAAAAAAATCAATCTTAAGCCAACGCAAGCAAAAGATACAGCCGTTTATGCTGGAAATTTTCGCAAATTTTCGACACTCGCAAGGGAATCAAAACCTACAGGATACTTCCCGTGAACTCAGAATCTTGAAATTTGGTACAAGTTACGTCTTATAGCACAGATAAAGGAAAAATTGCGAAAACCGTAAATTTTTTGTTACATCATATTATAATAATTTTTTTAAATAATTTTAAACTTACTACCTTTAAAATTATTAAAAATATGACTCGATTATCGTGATGGGTGATCTTTTACTAATATACCTACAGGTTTGTACGGAACCCTCGGTGTGCGAGTCTGACTCGCAGTTGGCCGGTTTTTTATGACTAATAAAAAAAATTTTTGCTAATTGGAAGTGGCAATTAGCAAAGGATTTCAAATTTATATATCATTAGCCCGAATATTTTTCGCATTTAGTCGAAAAAATTCGGGTAAGCTCGTTAGACGCGATAATTTGGAAGATAAATGTTAATTTTTAATTAATAACAATTGTATACAATATAAAGGGTCATTTTCGAACCTAATGGGGACAATAAAGGCGTAACCCTAAATCCTTGTATAACCTCGTAATGGTTATAGGGTTAGCAATAGGGCCTTTTATATCAGGAGGGTGGAAGGGGGTTAATAAAACGTATCCCTTTTATTAAATGTCTATCAGCTAATAAAGGATTGTACTACGAGTATTACGTCATGTTTAACTACAAAAGCGCTGGTCATACGTAAAGTTCGTACCGCGCATCTGAGAATGCGTTCCAAACCGCGGAAGGATTTGTTTGGACTGTGGATAGGGCATCGTAACTTTATGAATTAAATTAGTTGGACTAAAAACTCTGCTACCTTATTTTTAATCCGGCTTGAGAGTATGCTGATGACAAAATGACGACCACTGTGGATCAGTGGTTCAGCGCTATGGTGCTCAAGCCGGGGGTCGCAGGTTCGAATCCTGCCGATGGAACAAAAAAGTTTTTCTGTGTCATGTCATGGATGTGTATTTAATATGTGTATTATATAATAAAAAATCTTAAATATATGTATAGTAATAAAGTATTAAATATACTTCCCGTTTTCTGGTACCTATAACAAAAGTTCTTCAGATACTTAGCATGGGGCCAGATTGACGTGGTGTGAAGCGTCCATAGATATTATATTATATTATTATAAATACGATAAGCTTCTGCTCCTCCTAAGTACTGATATACTTTCAGAATTGTCTTTTTCCTGGTTCTTTTATTCGTATACAAAGCTTTTCTTTCCTATTTCGGCTTCAATGATTGCAGATGTTTATCTATGTATCAATGCCATTTAAATGAGATTTACTTACTAATTGAATGTCTGTATTTGGCGAACTGGTCCGCATTCATGATCAGTCAGTTGGCTGTCGGAATCAATGAGTGGATTTAACGCTATTATATATATAGAAGGCTTTAAGTTACAGATGTTGTGGTGCTTTAGACACTTCATGTAATGTCTCGACTTGTGATTTGTGTATAACATTGTAACATAATAAAAATAATGGTGAACTGTATTTGATAAACTATAAATTACAAAATTTTAGTGAAACTTTAGACCGCCTTCTCCAAATTAACTGTCACATGGCTTTTACCTTAATTCGATATTGCTTATTTGTTCCAAAATTTACGTATGTAAAGTTCCCCCAACTCCTCAAACGTTTAGATGACACCATAAAACATACGCTTTCTTCCATTCTTAATATAAATTTTGACCACCGCTCATGGACTCAAGCAACGCTTCCAGTACGATTCGGTGGCCTGGGCATTTGACAAACGTCTGACGTAGCCTTACCAGCGTTCTTGTCCTCGGTTCACGCAAACCATGCAGTAATTTTGAAAATATTAGAGCGCTCATCCTGTCCGTTAGCTATCCCTTTTGCGGACGAGGCCAAGAATGCCTGGGACATTGTTAGTGCCGGCAGCAATGTGCCCGAGAACACATTTTCCCAAAGGCTTTGGGACGAGCCCATCTGCAGACTGGTACGGAATAGACTTTTTAACACGTCTTCCAGTCCTGCAGAGCGAGCTCGTCTTTTGGCTGTGGAGAAGTGGGAGTTGGGCGTTTGGCTGCAGGCACTACCGTCAGCCAATACTGGAACACTGCTGGGCCGCAATACATTACGGCTAGCCACTGCCCTGCGTCTTGGTACCCCCCCCATGTCGTCCCTCATTAGTGTGTTTGCGGCGCGAACGTAGACAGCCACGGTTATCACGGGCTGTGCTGCTCACGAAGCGCTGGACGCATTTCCCGGCATCACAGTCTGAATGACCTCATTCGTCGGGCTCTTGTCACCGCCGGTGTACCAGCTATACTGGAGCCCTCCGGTCTGGCGCGCGACAATGGCAAGAGACCTGATGGAATGACCCTGGTTACTTGGAGTGTGGGACGGGCTCTTGTATGGGACGCTACTTGTGTCAATACTCTTGCTCCGTCCCATATCCAGGGTACCTCGAACTGTGCGGGCGCGGCTGCAAACCAAGCGGAGAACCTCAAACGGCGCAAGTATGAGAACCTTAGCGGAGACCTCATATTTGAACCGTTTGGGGTGGAAACCCTAGGCGCATGGGGTCCGGGCGCACATAAGCTTTTTAAAGAAATCTCTAAAAGGCTTACTAAAGCCACCCGAGACTCTAGAGCCGGGAACTACCTGGCACAACGGATAGCCATTGCTATCCAACGAGGCAATGCTATCAGTTTGCTAGGTACTCTGCCAGATGGGGACGACCTGGGGAAGATTTTCTATTAATAGTTTTTTTTTTGAGATAGATTATTTGTAGGTAAGTCTTCTTTTTATTGGTACTAATTTTTAGTATTTTTATTTGCCTCTAGTTTTATTGTTAATTTTATGTTTGTTGTATTATTGTAATTGGTATCACCTGGGAGGACAGGATCACTAACGAAAGGGTTCTGGAACTTGCACAGCTGCCTAGCCTTACCGCCCTGCTCAAACAGAAGCGTTTGCGGTGGCTGGGGCATGTGCATCGGATGGATCCCTCTCGTCTGCCGCGCCGTGTTCTGTTAGGCGAAGTAGCGAACGCAAAAAGGGATGTTGGGAGGCCGTTGCTTCGCTTCAAAGACTGTGCCAAACGGGACATGGATGCTTTCAAGATCGACGTAGAGGGCTGGGAGAGGCTCGCTGAAAAAAGGAACGAGTGGCGTAAGCTCGTGTGTGAGGGGCGCAAAACCCACGATGACGCCTGGTTTAGGGTACTGGCCGACAGGAGGGATAAGAGGCACCAAAGCGGCAACAATCCGCCCGCCGCTGCATTTCCCTGCCACAAATGCGGCAAAGTTTGTCGCTCCCGAATTGGCTTGTATAGCCACCAAAAACGGTGCCTTACAGCAGACACTGCTTAAATCGTCTATAATAGACGAATAAGGCCAATGATGATACTACTTATTAAATAAACTTAAATGTACGTAATGTTGATTAATCGGGATTTTTGGTGTTGCTTTAGAAACATACTATGGTGATGTAAACGGATTATTGAATGAATTTTCATTACAAACTAGTGAACAGATAGCTACCAATTTGCATTTGATTTTATTGTTGAGAAAATTGTTTTTCAATTTCACAATATAATTTAATAATAATAATTATTAAGCCATTTATTTCCCATCTTCAAGATATTTTTTACAACAATATTCATGAATCTTATATTCTATTTATAGCTTGCTGTAGTATAATATATTATAGCGATAATAGCGAAACTCTACCATACTACTTCGTAGTTTCGTAATTTCGTAGTTTCGCTGATGCATACGAACGTGTAGGTGTCGTCGTTTCAGCCTGGTGACGTCCACTGCAGGACATAGGCCTCCCCCATAGATTTCCAGTGCGACCGGTCGCTCGCGGCCTGTATCCACCGACTCCCTGCGACTTTTCTCAGGTTATCTGTCCATCTGTCCAATGGGTCCTGTAGGTGTACTAAGAGTGTAATTTTTTAATACAGTTTGAACCATGTAGTTTCAATACCTTATAAGCTTTTAGACATTAAATAAAAATACTGATTTCCTACACGACCACAACGATTACGACTTAGTCGAAAGTTCGAAAGCCTTCCTTTTTTGGTGGAACTTTCTCGTCATAATAGATCCGGTCGAAGACCAAAGTTGACGTCCAGTAATTTGGGGTCGATGGATCAATGATTAAGATCCATAATCTTCGTCATTACGTCCATATAGGTCGGTACCGTTAGACACGCCTGTAATGAATAACTATTTTGATTGAGGAACATGATTGAAATTAAGAATTTTGGTATCTGGTATGAGATATGAACGTTATCAAAGAATCAAAATAATGATAAGGATTTTTACAACAGTTTGTTAAATAATAATAATAATAATATCTTTGGACGCTTCACACCACGTCAATCTGGCCCCGTGCTAAGTATCCGAAGAACTTGTGTTACAGACACCAGACAACGGGAAGTATATTTAATACTTTTATACTATAGGTACATATATTTAAGATTTTTATTATATTACACACATATTTAATACACATCCATGACCCAGGAACACAGAAAAACTTTGTTCCTATGGCAGGATTCGAACCTGCGACCTCCGGCTTAAGCACCAAAGCGCTGAACCACTGAGCCACAGAGGTCGTCTAAACCTATACAAAATATAGATTTACAAAAATTTCACGACGATTTAAATGAATCGATAGCCTCATGTTTTGGAATTCGGTTAAATGATTCAATAAACACGAATAATATTACTTATACAGTAGCAGATTGATTGATGCAAAGTTGTAATAAAAAAGGTACATACAGAATTTTGTATTTCTCGCAACAAAACAAAATACAATATAATTTAAATTTGCTATAAAGTTTACCAACTGATCAAGAATTTGTAGGCGCCCCAGATCCAAACAAAATGTTCAACTTATTTGTAAATTAAATTGTGCGATAGATTAGCGTCTGAAGTTCGCGGGGTTGTTATTCTCTTGTTGCGCCATTTTGATTGGTAATCGCTGACGTACCCTACAATGAGATGTCGCATTAGCGCTTATAAGCATAGTTTGGTAAGATTGTGACGCGGTGACAGCAGAAACTTTTCGACTGTATCATCTTATATCCTTAAGTACTAGATTGAAATGAAATTTTGTTATATTTATTACCTTTTGCTTTATAAAATTTTGCTTGTTTATTCGGTAGGAAAATTTGTAAGCTACTTTAATACGTACTTTTTTGTCTTGTTTTTATTAGTATAATTTGACATCAAAAATACATGTAACCCTTAATTTTCACCACTGTACATATTTGTACTGTAATAATCTTCAACCCTCAGTAGTTGACAGCTTTAAAACCTGTAGGTTGTAGGTGTAGATAATAGGTGTAGGTTTAAAGTGTAGGCTGTATGGGTTGGTGTAGGAGTAAATAGTTACTTATTTATTACAGTTTATAGATAAGACAGAACAATGTAATATTATAATATAATTCAGTACCCATATATACCAATTTTGCCTTGATTGTATAATATTATTAAATAGGTCCGGTAGAAAAAATTACGCCACATAGCCATAACTTGTAACAATGTTAAGGTTGTATGCCATCATTATTGCATATTGTATAATCTCATAGGGTGATGTCCCTATCTACTTAGGTATGATACGTCAACGTGGGAGATGCGAAATTTTTGTTGCGAGTTTATTTGATATCGAGTTTTCGAAGTTAATTTCGTAATAAATTGGCATTTCATTAGCTTTTAATATGTTTTATAAACTTTTTATTGTTTCAATGTTGGAACTTTTTAATCAGCACGAATTTTTCTCGTTTGTTCAATATGAAAATCTTTTGATTTGACTGGTCTGATAATTATGTAAATTTTTCTTTCAATGCTTATTATTAGGGTCAGGTCACACCGAAACGAGACGATACGGGATGCGGCCTTGCATTTTTTAGTGATTCAAAAAGCGGCGCCGCGCTATGCAGAGCAGTCTAGTTTGACATTAAAACTCTTGCAATAAGCAAGCGGACTAATTTTTTTTTATTGCATAAATAATAATAATAATAATATCTATGGACGCTTCACACCACGTCAATCTGGTCCCGTGGTAAGTTCTCGAAGAACTTGTGTTACGGATACCAGACAACGGAAATATATTTAATACTTTTATACTATACACATATTTAAGATTTTTATTATAGTATACACATATTTAATACACATCCATGACCCAGGAACACAGAAAAACTTTTTGTTCCTTCGGCGGGATTCGAACCCGCGACCTCCGGCTAAAGCGCCACTGCACTCACCACTGAGCCACGGAATATATTTACAAATATATTCCTGCGGCCATATACTTCATATACTACTTCTAATACAATAACCTACAAGTGACGTCATTTGTAGGTCGACTTTAGTATGGAGCGTTATTAGGAGGCTCGCGAAATTTTTTATACAAATCGCTGTACCTTTGAAAATATTGACTTTTGATATACGGTTTCTTCTGAGAAGTTACTCATATTTAAGAGTACTATTCATTTATGTAATAAAAAAAAAATAGTCCGATTCCCTATTATACGTGTACCTTGTTGTGTAGTGAATTAAATTCAATGTTGAATAGCTATCTTAAAAATAACGCGCCGCGTCGCGTATCGTCTCGTTTATAATCCTTATGTCTTCAGCGCACTGTATACGAATCTCTAACGCGCCAAACAAATCTATCGGCGCCGCGAGAAAACTTTGTCGTCAGCGTGTAGACATAATATAACAGCCTCCGTGATCCAGTGGTTTAGAGCATGGCTCTCGACTCGTGGTCGAGGTCGTGGGTTCGATTCCCGCATTGAAACAAAAAAAATGTTGTTTCCAAGATTATTGTCTGACAAGAAAGATGCATGCGTCAGATGGGCATGTAAAAAGTCGGACCTGCGCCTGATCTCTCGCCAGTCATGTCGATCATCCGTCCCACTGGGTAACGAGAGTAAAGGAAGAGAGAGTGCTCTTGTGTGCTGCGCACACACTTGGGTGCTATAAAAATAAATCCTGCGTAGTCGGCTTGGTTTCAATGAAACCGGCCACCGTCACTGAAATCGGTGTGGGGGCTATTATTATTATTATAGACATATTATATCTCGCATCGCGTCGCGTCTTCGTTAATAGTGCTACGCTATGACGTAGGGAGTTAGGGACATAATATAGGCAGCGATAACAAATCGAACGATCTTATTGACGCCACCGATAATGGTTTATTGTGCGTGAACAGTAAAAGAACAATCCGTATTTCATAGTCGTACGGTGACCATGATTGTGTAGACTGTAGGAATGGAATATACTGTCGCCACACAGAAAACCGGAGAGAATTGGGCGGAATTTTGCACCCTTGAGAGGTGTTAGACAGTTCATGATCATATAATGATTGACAAGTAATGGTACCAACACTACTATTATAGCCTATGTTACCCGGGCTAACATTGCGAACCTATTGACAATTTATTTAAATCGGATTAGTAGTTTAGGCGCTACGGTGCAACAAACATGTCCATGTACCTAGTGCATACATACATGCACTACCTGCCAAATGCCTGCCAAAATCATTACCCTTCCTTTTGGCTTCGCCCTAGTTGGGTAATGATAATCTGATTGTATCTTGTTGTGTAGTGATAAAGAACTGCCATTCAATAGTCTTACATGAATGACAGTTCGAACCTATGTGTGTGTGCGGTGGCCAGTGAGTGCACACGGCGAGCGGGACGTGAGTTTTTTCAAGCCGGGACTTTCGTTCACGGGGCTGACTACTGGTTATTTCTTGCTTTGATATAATTGACATTAATATAATTTCATAATATTTATGACAAATTTGTCTGATGTGACATTTAAGACTTTTACGGTGTCAACATTAGGTTTCCTGACGTATGGCTGACATTCGCCCATGCTAGAGCTGTTATTTGTAGAGTATATCGCCCCTGCGACTTGATAGTATAGTCAATTATTGTAAAAGGTTAGCCTTGCTAGAGTCATTTTGTATGTACGGTGCGTTGTTCCAACACGCTGTTCCATCAAAATCCATGTCCCGTTCACCAACATGACGTATGGTCGCCGTACAAACAACCCGTAAATTGGATCACATAATCGCTCATTATGTGTTACACGACCGTTTTATTGTGCCTCGTTATCGCCGATTCTGATATACAGCCAGCAATGGAATATTTATATTTTACTACCAACGTCATGGCATCGTTATGTTTAGTTTAGATACAAGGCTAATAATAATTATTCATCAAAATATATAATAATATTATAATTTATATACCATAATTAATCTGTTGCTACTTATTCCTACTTCCTAGCAACTGTATTAATAGTTTTGCACTGAAAGAATTAATTATTATTTGTTATCATTGGACCTAATAAAAATCATGTAAGTAGTTGATAGTGCTATTTTTGATAAGGGTTATATAATTTCTGGCTTGTTTCTCAATCGTAATCGTCGAAAGTGTCGGATAGCTTATCCGGAAGTTTTGTCGCTTCTTGCTTTATACTGAGCGACAGAGACAAAACATGCCAAAACAAGCTATCTGACAGTTATCAGAAGATTGTGAAACAGTCCCTTAGTATAAAAAAGTAGGCCTTTTCATTTCTTAATGGATGATTTATACAGTATTCTCCGAGCGAAGTAACCACTCTTGAAATACTGTAGTGCCTGGGACAGTCGGTTTTTAATTGTCGTATGGTTGCCCAAGCACATACGGCATTGTCCACACAGTCAGCCTAGTCCAGAGGAATGACTGGTCAATACGTCTGGGGCCAACTATGTGCGGGTTTCCTCACTATATTTTCCTTCACCGTTAGAGTGTCCGTATATGTATTCGTATATCCGTAATATACTTGATATATGAAAAACTCTCATTGGTACACGCCACAACCTGGGATTCGAACCTGCACTCCCTCGAGTGCGAACCAAACGGTCTACCCACTAGGCCACGGAGCTCTTTACAATACTGTATATTAAATACCTAATATATAGCATTTTAATAGTGAATACAGGCAAAGCACTCGTAAGGGTCAATTCACACCAAAATGAAACGATACTCACACGGCGCTGCATTAATAGCTAATTAAGATAGCTATTCAAAATTAAACTTTATTCATTACAGAAGAATATACACATTTGAGCGTATGCCGCATAGCTTCGCGTATCTTTAACACGTTTGCTGTTCGGGGATCCATGAGCTTTTCATCTCAAGATCCTCCAAATCTGGCCCTGAAAAAAAAAGTAAAATAAATGGTAGCAAAGTTCATCTGCAACCGTAATAATATGTCAATCCTACTAATGATATAAATGTGAAATTTTGTGAGGATGTATGGATGGATTGTTTGTTCCTCTTTCACGCAAAAACTACTGAATGGATTCCGATGAAATTTGGTATGGTAGAAGTTTATACTTAGGCCTTTGCATCCGATAATGGATGATTTATACAGTATTCTCCGAGCGAAGTAACCACTCTTGAAATACTGTAGTGCCTGGGACAGTTGGTTTTTAAATGTCGTATGGTTGCCCAAGCACATACGGCATTCTCACAACAAAGTCAGCCTAGTCCAGAGGAATGAACTAGTCAATACGTCTGGGGACAACTATGTGCGGGTTTCCTCACGATGTTTTTCATCACCGTTAGAGCGTCCGTATAATGTACATAAGATCTGAAAAAGTCTCATTGGTACACGCCACAACCTGGGATTCGAACCTGCACTCTCTCAAGTGCGAACCAAACGGTCTACCCACTAGGCTACGGTAGTAGTTTAGGCCTGGATTAAAACAAATGCTACTTTTTATCCCGAAAAAGTACAGTATTCCGGAGTGATACTATATTTACGCGGGCGGAGCCGCGGGCAACACCTAGTAAATAATAATTGAATAGAAAGATGATATATTATTTTCCTTTGCAAAATAAATGTGTTTATTATTTATTCGACTAACTTAGGAAGATGTAGTTTATGTTGGCCACACTTTACTACATACATATACTAGTAAAATTATTGCTGGGAGTGCAGCGGTTATGCAAATCGGAGCCACCAATTATCATAAATTGCTGGCATCTAATGGCCGCAGCGAGTTAGATGTATGCTAATAAGAGGTCATTAATTGTTGGGTCAAGACTCAGGACCCGGTTGTGTACTGTGACGATGGATGGATGGAGGTTTGTTACTCTTACACAAAAACTCCTGAAAGGATTTTGGTGAAATTCCGGTATGGTAGTTTTAAGCTCTGTATGAAGCTTATGTAAACTTAAGATACTTTTTATGCCGAAAAAGGACAATGTTCCCGTGGGATACTGATTTAATCTAAACTTAAATAAAACCTGGAAAAGTGCGTGTCAAACTCGCGCACTGAGGGTTCCGTACCGTTATACCTAACTGCACTTCATTAATTTGTTGATCACCGATTCATTTTACCTACATAACAATCTTATGTAACTAACTCAAAAGCTATATTTTCATCACCAAATCAATTTTCAAACCCCAAAATATTTGAAAACAAACAAATATGGCGGCGCTGGACAATATATGCCCGCGCCGTTCAACCATTTCACAATTAAACAGTTTATTTTTGACAAATCATAATCGAACGAAAAATAGTGAATTAAATTGTCAGCAGAATGTTTGAGTTCACAATCTTTGGACAGTTTATAATCTTGCTAAGTAGTTATATTAAAATCTAACGGTATTTACACTATTTACAATTTTACTGTAACGTATAAGTTATAACGCAAGACCATATTGTATTAAAAAATAATTAAGAAAACAAGTTTTAAATTATAATATGCATAATATACTCGCTAATCCACCAGTTTGGTTTGAGCTGACATTTATATAAACAAAAGGTCTTCCAAACTAACATTAGTTTACGCAGCCATATTTACCCAACTGTCAATAGAGGTTAATTATCATAAATCGGAACAGTCACAACAATCATAATGCGGCTGCGGTGGACCGCACTGCATATGCCCACTGCCGACTGCGTCAGCCCGCCTAATTATTATGCGGTGGATTTTTAATAATAAGTCTGGTTATATGAGTTACTAGCTCATGTCTGCGGCTCCATCTGCATTAATACAGTAATCCAACTAAACGTCTAAACGTCTTTACATAGGCAATAGATTATAATATTATGCCGAAAATATCCGTATGTAATTGATTTTGAAAAACCATACAAAATTGTTTTATTGGAATCTACTTATTCCAAACTTATAAATTTCGAAAATTGTTAGTTTTATCCTCAGACCATAGATATATAATATTAAAAAGAGGTAGATATGTTATAAACGCGTAAAAATGAAGACTCGAATTGGCCCGAGTCGGGCCAATTTTGGTTAGTGTGCTCCGCGAGTAATAGCGTGTTTTGTGTTACTATGCAACGTTGACACATTGACAGCGTCCCATGTCAATGTGTGTCGTGGCACAGAAATATTGTCAGTTTTGTAAGGATATAACGTATCTACGTAATAATTAATCAAAGCCTCAGACCAAATAAAAAAGTAAAGATAAATATCTGCGAACCACACAGTGAGGCCACAGTGTAATAAAAAGATAAAGTGGGCCAACGCGTTTGAAGTCGTGCGAAATGCCGCTTTTGTGTAGGTATATGGTTGGATACTCAAAGGTACCTATTCGTCATTGCTGCAGGGTTGTCACAATAATATGTTTTATTATAATCTGTTCTACATCTTGTGTATTCGTAGTATGTGTATGTAGAGTACTAGGAATAAAACAAAAAAATATATATAGAAGTATTAATGAAGAGTTTTATTATAAAAAATACTTAGGATACTCATCCCAACTTACCTGTCTAGTAGTTGTGGTATAGTATACGGGTATGCGACCCCGGCTTCCCTAGCTATTACTGTCCTATCTCTTGCCCTCCTGGGCGGTAATATCCTACATTTCCTATTTCCCACTCTAACTTACCAATCTTCCTTTCCACACCACCTATCCTTCCCTTTCCCTATTCCTACCCTCTCCACCAATCCGTGGGAACGCAATGGATAATCATAAAAATAATAATTATCCAAAATGGTGGCGATGTGGTTCGCCACCCATCACGTCTCGTTTCTCGCGGAGGCGAAAAGTGGCCCATGGACAGCCGCTTCGCTACGTTGAATGTAAGAAGAGAAATGGATGGTAAGAATGAAAGTGGATGAAGCGAAACAAGTATTTAAGGATCGTAGCAAGTGGAAAGAAGTGGTCTCTGCCTACCCCTACGGGAAAAAGGCGTGATTATATTATGTATGTATGTATGTATTTATTATAAAAAATACAAATGCGTATACAAAAGCTCAGGGTTCGCATAATATATATCAACTGATATATGATAATTGAATGATATCGGATATATATCATGATATTTATGCTTGATATTATCAAAATTGATATTTATATTTAAAAATGTAAAATAATGTTTTAAATGTAAAAAATCTTGCATCAAGTCATAGTCTAAATAACAGGTCTTATTTTCCGAGAGTTTCACAAGCCTAGGTCATCAAAAACTTGCTATTTGACACGACATTAACTCATCATAGCCGTCGACGCGGCTTGTAACTTAGGCTTACGACACCCACGTGACCTCCTGTTTTCGGAAGAAAATTCCTTGTTTGTTATTATACTATTGTTATACCATTTATAACATGTGTCAAATTAATTCGACTGATAAAATTTTATTTGAAATTGATGATTTTTAATTTATTTGAAAACTTTGAATATCAATAATAAATAAAATATTTTGATATTTATATTATACTGATATTTTTATATTTATTATAAATATCGGAAATTCTTATTAATACGAGATGATGACATGCAGTCTCTCACAGCACATCAGTATGAACCATTGTAAACAAGTACCTACATACAACTCAAACGAAACACTGTCGCAAACCACTTAAACAATCAAATTAAAAAGCGTCAACCCCGGCTGACGTGTCCCAAGCGAGTGTATGGCCACAGCCTATAGAACTTACCTACAGTCGTCCAACGGACACGTCTAGACAGAGCAATCGTGCGGGGCGTGCGGGGTGAGAGAGGGGCGGTAGCGAGCCCAAGCTGCCATACACTCGCTTGGGACACGTCAGCCGGGGTTGACGCTTTTTAATTTGATTGTTTTAAGTGGTTTGCGACAGTGTTTCGTTTGAGTTGTATGTAGGTACTTATTTACAATGGTCAATTATATGAACAGCTATAGAAGATTAATTTTAATACAAAACCATGCGCCTGTTTCCCGTCAGAATTTTTAATAAAATTGTATCTACGTATGAGAATTTACTAACTACATCGTCAAATTCAACAATCGCAATCTAAAAACTAGTAAATTCAAATGTCGAAAATAGTTTCAGTTTCGCATTTGTAGCTTTTGCAGGGTTCATAAATATCCGATATTTATAATAAATATCAAAATATCAGACATCTTTGATATATATCCGATATTTTTGATATTTTCAAAATTACATACAAATTTCATACTCTGATATGTTTTTTCGTAATAGTTGTATCGAAATAATTTGTATCTCTGATAATTTGAAGATAGGGAAGTAAAATTAAACTCATTTATTTATTATTGATACCCAAAGTTTTCAAATAAATTAAAAATCAACGATAGATACTTTTGAGTATCAATTTAAGTCTTAAATCCATAAAATGACTTTTGTTTATAACCAGAAGAAAAAAAAAAGTGTATTAATTTTATCAGTCGAATTAATTTGACACATGGTATAAATGGTATAACAATAGTATAATAACAAACAAGGAATTTTCTTCCGAAAAACAGGGGGTCACGTGGGTGTCATAACTCATAAGCCTAATGATTAGTTAATGTCGTGTCAAATAGCAAGTTTTTGATGACCTAGGCTTGTGAAACTCTCGGAAAATAAGACCTGTGTATTTAGACTATGACTTGATGTAAGATTTTTTTACATTTAAAACATTATTTTACATTTTTAAACATAAATATCAATTTTGATATATATCAAGCATAAATATCAATTGATATACCTAATATATCATGATATATATCCGATATACATATATCAATTGATATATATCATGCGAACCCTGAGCTTTTGTATACGCATTTGTATTTTTTATAATAAAACTCTTCATTAATACTTCTATATATATTTTTTTGGTTTATTCCTAGTACTCTACATACACATACTACGAATACACAAAATGTAGAACAGATTATAATAAAACACATTATTGTGACAACCCTGCAGTAATGACGAATACCTACACAAAAGCGGCATTTCGCGCGACTTCAAACGCGTTGGACCACTGTATCTCTTCATTACACTGTGGTATGGCAGCTTGGGCTCGCTACCGCCCCTCTCTCACCCCGCACGCCCCGCGCGATTGCTCTGTCTAGACGTGTCCGTTGGACGACTGTACGTTCTATAGGCTGTGGTGAGGCCAATTTAAACGAGCCTTATTACGTAATTGCACAGTGCCACGTACACACATATTGTAACGAAATCTTACACATGTAAGGCGAGCTGTTGCGGTGTGTGTTTTTTTTTTGTATTTAGTACGTAGCGCGCACTACATGGGTACATAAAAAACTGACCCCAGTTTTTTGTGTCACAAAGCTCTGTCTTCACTTTTTTATTTGTTCTGAGGTTCTACAGTGTAACTGTAGAATTAAAATATAATAATATCTTGTAATGCGTACATTTTAATATGCTCGTAACGAAGATATTGAAACGGTCTGTCAAAAAGTTTAATTAAATAACTAAAGTACGTAAACCCCTTGTTGAGACCATACATAATATAGCCTGGCCTGTAGATAATGTAGGTTGTCGAGCTCCTCAAAGTCTAGACTATTCGATCCATCGGTAAAAATATGAGTTATCTAATGTACGGAAGGGATAAGGGATACATACGTGTACCTAACTAAAGTGTGCCTTCTATTTTTGGGAAGATTTTAACCCACGACGTTGGGGTGTCTGTGTGTCCGTGGCGTCGTAGCTCCCAAACGGTTGTACCGATTTTGATGTAGTTTTTTATTTGAAAGCTGACATGATCGAGAGTGTTCTTAACTATAATTCAACATCATCCCGTTCACTGCTTAGCAATTCTGGGGTTACTTAAATGTCTTTTCTTAAGTACCTACCCTTAGTTTTTTAAACTTTTGGTGGTATGAAATAAATAAAATGTTTTAATTCGAACTTTTGTAAAAGAAACATAGAAGGTTGTAAGATTGGTTCTAGCCTACTTAGCACTTACTTATCAACGCCTAAGGGATCTCAAACGGAAAGAGTCGTACGCAAAAACCAGTATTTATCCAAGTGCAAACTTTTTTTATTCTATCAGGTTTTCGTTCCATATTTCTCCTGGGTTATTATATCTGCGGACCCGGGCGTGCCCGGGTGGGGTGTGGAGAGACGCGGATATTTATGAATTTCCCGAACGTCACCGGCATACCGGTTAAATTCCGAATTCTGTAGGGCTGGTAGTGATGTACTACAGTACACTACAGTGTCGATATATTATCGATATATTAATTTAATAAAGATGAGAAACGTCTAGCGCAACGGGTACTCTTTTAACTGTTGGCGTAACCATATGTATCTAAGAGTATAGACCTACACCTGTACACCGTAATAAAGTATTTTTAACTATGTGGAGTATACACTCCACACTGATATAGCTACTGGCCTCCTTCGTTTGATCCCAAAGTATTTCCATGTATTTATATATTTAATATTTTTGTTTACAGAATACCTATAGAGTGAAGATATCCCAAAGTACTTCCTATAATATTTTAATGTGCAAAAATAATACTAAACGACTGTTAATTTTTGGTTGTTGGTAACTTTTTGCGTCATTATATTTTAAAGTAATTTGTTTCTTTCGGTAAAAATAACAAATCATGTATTTTATCGATAAAACACATAACAACACTAAACTATGATGTAGGCACGTGAGGTTTTACCTACGGTTAGACCGGATTTGCCGGGCTTACGGCAATCCGGATAACATATATCGGTGGCTCTTTATTTTTCACGTGGAACATACGTTGATAAAAAACCTATAATTGCTTAAAACGTGCGTTTATGTGAGAAATTGCAGATTTGCAGGTTATTTTTAACTTCACTATACATTGTCTACACCAGTGTTTTTCAACCTTTTTCATGATGCGACCCCCTTTGTATGAAAAAATAGTTCGCGACCCCCCGACCCTTCGCTTTTTTATCATGTATGTATTAGTGATGTAACGAATGTCTTTTTTTTAGCATTCGCGAATGCGAATGCGAATGCGAATATCTGCTACCGACATTCGCGAATGCGAATGCGAATATTCAGTTTTTGTTCATATTTGGCGCCAATTTACATTTACAAGGTTCGTTATGGGTTCGTTACGTTCGTATCTTCCGAGTATTGCCGAGTTCATACGAACTCATCTATGATCTAAATAAAGCGTCATTCATTCCGCTCCGCTCACTCAAACTCAAACTCAAAATTTTTATTTCCATGTAGGTTAAGATATAACGCATAAAGAATTGTCCTACATGATGCCTACCACCGATTCGGAAACTAGTCCGGCGAGAAGAACCGGCGTAAGAAACTCGCTCATTTGCTTTTGTTTTCTGATATTCATATTCGCAAAACATTCGCAAAAATTTTGCGAATGCGAATGCGAATATACAAAAATGTGCGAATATTCACGAATGCGAATGCGAATGCGAATATTCGTTACATCACTAGTATGTATGTGTATGTTACAGTGTTACAAATATTCATTCCATACGACGTTTTTAATTTTTATGCGCCTCCATAATTAGGATTCGGATATAAGTACATATTATAGTACGTCAAACACATTATTTTACAATTACAAACATCGATGATATCGATGATCGATTTATGAGTATATCCTTTTGTTAAAATTTTAAATCAATCTTTTTAATCTTTATTGTTTTTTTACTAAAGTTCTTTCGACCTCCGGCGACCCCCCTTCAGAAGCTTCGCGACCCCCCAGGGGGTCGCGACCCACAGGTTGAAAAACACTGGTCTACACGATTCAGCTGTTGTACTATGTAGGTACTAGCTTTTGCTCGCGGCTCTGCCCATGTAAATACGGTAGGTATCCCATGGAAAGCGCATATTTTCCGGCGATAAAATGTCCCCTATATAGATGTAGCAAGATAGTATGTCCTTCCCCGTGGTCTACTCTATATCTCGTCGTATGGGTATTGGGTACACCTCTTAGCTATTAATTTAATTCTATTTTTAGTATTTTTGTTGTTGTAGCGGCAACAGAAATACATCATCAAAGACGGACGGAGAGACAGTCAGACAGCGAAATCTCAGTTATAGGATCCCGTTTTTAGGGTTCCGTAATACTTAAGGAACCCTTATAGTTTCGCTCTGTCCGTCTGTCTGTCTGTCTGTCTGTCTGTCTGTCCGCGCCTCTAGCTCCTGTAATTATGAATATAAATTGATGAAATTTGGTGCAGTCATAGATTGGGTATAGATCACGGTTTCGGGATCATAAAATAATGATAATTTTATATTTTAGGGGTGGCTCTCCATACATGTGAAGTGGGGATGAAAAATATTTTTTCACTCTACCCCATCGTGTGGGGTATCGTAGAATAGGTCTTTTAAAATAAAGGCAAGGTTTCATACGTTACTTTTTTATAAAGTTGACCATTTTCGAGTAATCGGCCTCCAAATTAATTTGTAAGTTGGTCCCCCCCCCCCCCAGCATTTTTAAACTATAGGAGATAGAAACTTGCAAATTTCCATGCTGATAGATCATGCTAAAAACTCTTTAGGAAAACTATTTTGAACGAAATCGCATCATAATTTCTATTTCTAGAGCAATTATAGAATAACAAATCAAAATAATTATAATTACATAATGTGAAATGATTATTTAAAATAATGTTTCAAAATTGGTTGCATAATTTAAAAAAAAAACACTTTAATAATTAATAAAAAGAACTTAAATTAATAAAAACTAAAACACGCTGTCAGGTTTGAACCTACATTCGAGGACAAACACTGTGATTAACTGAGCTGCAATGATAATATTGATTGTGGTGAATTTATGTTTCTTTACCAGAATTAGAGCTAAGTTTTGAAACGCGTGTAAAATTATTAATAATATGTGCCTCTTTTACCAATTATTACAATTATTTAATAACACTAAAATATGTGTTATTAATTACCATATATTATTGTTATTTATTATAATTTAATATACTTTTAATAATAAAAGCTTCAATTTGCTAATAGCTTTACGAAAACTTTATATGGCGCTAGTCTCCCGTTTAAATCGTGGATTGTTTTAAAAAGTAATACTAGATGTCGCTGTGTTATTGGATTTAAATTCTGTATCACGCTATCGAAAACCTCGCTGATATGTTTAAGTATCTGGTAACTGGTTATATTCTTCTTACACGATCAGACAATATCGTAACACACTAAAATATGCTCAAATGTTTAAGTGATTAGCGAATTTTAGAATTAATAAAAACTGTCTAAAATGTCATGAATCATCAAAATCGAACAAAAATTAATCTTAAAGAACGTCTGGTAACTGGTTACTATTCGATATAATATAATTAGATTATTATTAGTCAACATTCAACAAAATAAAAGAATAATACATAATTGATAATATTACATAATAATATTATTATTAATTTATCACACGTTTATTCTATAGTGTACTATAGTATATAATATATTATAGTATATACCTACTATATAGTAAACTTAATAGTTTACGGAACCCTCCTTAGACATGTCCTGACATGCTCTTGGTTAGGTTATTAGTCTTTGGGCACGGAATCCTAAAAAGCTTTTCAAAAATCTTTGACCTAAGTTTCAGTTATTTCAACTGATACTGAGTATTTCGCCTCTGATTCACCCCCACGTCATGACGCGGACGTATTGAGTCACTTCGACACATGACACATGACTCATGACACGTCATTAAAATAATATGACACATTGAACGTCTGTCGCTGTCATAACTGCAAAACTGTAGATAGGTGTACTTGCGCTGTTGCTGCGGCGCAGAGACGGGTAAAAATAGATACGGCGAGAGTCTTAACTAGTCTTTTTTTGGTATGTGTTACCACAATGTATTCAAATCAAATAAAAACAAAAATCAAATAGCCTTAATTTATTGATACAATTTTAACATGCAGTATAATTTATATGAAATACAAAAGTTCCAATACAAAACTTAAGAGTATTAATGGTATTGAAACCACAATATGTATTACCTCCTTTAAAATCAATTTAATATCAATTTTATATTAGAAATTCTAATACTGATTGCATTGGATGTATACTTTAAAAATAAAATATTAAAAAAAAAATCTTAGAAAACGATATGGAAAAATTCGGAAAATCCTCAATTGAAGTTTTGGAGGGAGCGAAACGCCAGCTTTAAAGTTGAATATCTCGCAAATAGATACCTCAAACAAATAACCTAACCAAGAGCATGTCAGGACATGTCTAAGGAGGGTTCCGTAACTATAAACGCGTAATATGCCTTTTTTTTAATTACTCCAAAAGTTACTATCCGATTTAGTTCAAAATAATTTTCCTAAAGAGTTTTTAGCATGATCTATCAGCATGGAAATTTGCAAGTTTCTATCTCCTATAGTTTAAAAATGCTAGGGGGGGGACCAACTTACAAACTACTTTGGAGGCCGATTACTCGAAAATGGTCAACTTTATAAAAAAGTAACGTATGAAACCTTACCTTTATTTTAAAAGACCTATTCTACGATACCCCACACGATGGGGTAGAGTGAAAAAATATTTTTCATCCCCACTTCACATGTATGGAGAGCCACCCCTAAAATATAAAATTATTATTTTTTTATGATCCCGAAACCGTGATCTATACACAATCTATAACTGCACCAAATTTCATCAATTTATATTCATAATTACAGGAGCTAGAGGCGCGGACAGACAGACAGACAGACAGACAGACAGACAGACAGACAGACAGACAGACAGACAGACGGACAGAGCGAAACTATAAGGGTTCCTTAAGTATTACGGAACCCTAAAAATCGTCTTAGCAACTTCTCAGTGTTTTTAAAATTACTATCTAATTGTACTCCACACTATTGGGTGAAAGCGAGAAAAAAATTAGGGGAGAGTGGGAAATTACCTACCTGTGTGTACCTACCCTAAGCAATATATTTTTCGTGATTTTATTTTAGTAATTTGTCAACGTAGTAAATATACATATCCATGCAAAGATTCATCTTTCTAGTACTAACCTTTGGACTTTAAGCCGAAAACGTATGGACGGATGGACGGACGGATATGACGAAAACATAACCAAGTGGATAAAACAATTGTACACTGTTGACTCTACAGCCACTCATCTAAGTCAGTAAGTCTAAGAGTCTAAAGAATTTAATCAAAATAAAATCTAAATAAAATAACGCAAAAGCGTAGTAAATTGAAAATGAGTCATCCCCCAGAAAAGTTTAAAGTAATTAAAGGGAGTATTTTTAAAGTCTGGCCGATAAAAACGCGATATATCTCCGCTACATAAAAGGGGTGGGTCCGGGGGTCGTAATGGGGTCATTAGCAATTAAAGTTGCAAATAAATGCATGGTTAAGCCGAACGATGGAGGAAAAACGGTGGAAAAATTGATTTTATTAATAAATGGATACTAATGAAGACGGATGTTGATGTGTTTGTTTTGGTCAGTTGCGCGTTTTAACGGCGATATTTTTTTAATATGCAAAATATACGTATATATAAAGAAAGTCGTGTAAGTTACGCTATTTATAACTCCAGAACGACTGAACCGATTTAGCTGAAAATTGGTGGAGATGTATCTTAAAACCAGGAGGACATAGGACACTTTTTATCTCGTTCCCCAGGGACTCAAAACTCGGAAACGGCTGGACCGATTCGGCTAATTTTGATTTTGAAATAATTGTGGAAGTTCAAACAGTGCGAAATATAGGAAAAGGTGATGGTTGTAGGTGTAAGTGTGGGACTAGGACGTAGGTTGCATTGTAGGTGTAGTTATTTATTCATTCCAGTTCATATTTAAGGCAGAGCAACCTGTGTCAGGATAGTCTCACTACTCACATAAGATTTTAATTTTTACATTTACATTTACCATTTTAAGTCATCCAAGCAATGACAGTAAAAGTATGTATTATTGTCCTGCCGCCCCGTTACTATCTGTTTCGCCCCCAACTAATGTTTTACGATTGTTTTATCGTGCCAGTTTATTCCCGAGTCACGAGTCACGACACATGAGTGACGTCACGGCACGACACGACACGTGTTTATGAACACTTAATTCGTCACTCTACGCTAGTTTCTTCAAACGGAATGTTATGACGTAGCAAATTGTAAACAGAAGCGAGTGTTCCGTGTAGTCGACTAGTTGCACAGTAGACGTTGCTTGCGACTTAGTTCGTGCGTAATGTCTGACCCGCATGGACCGCATTGCAATAGTAAATAGTAGGTAGGCAAGAAAGAGCAAATACACATTTACTAATTAATTGTTTAGAAATTATAAATACACTAGATGTTGCTCGCGACAAAAGTTAATATCGCAGAAACCGTAGATTTTTCCGCTATAAAAAGTACATGTCCTTCCTCGTGGTCTACTCTACATCTGTGCCAAATTTCATCAAAATCAGTCCAGTAGTTTCGGAGCCTATTCAATGCAAACAAACAAAAACTTTTCCTCTTTATTATATTAGTATACTAATCAGTATAGATAATATTATAATTTCTTTTTCGGTCGAGAGATTACAATATTATATGTAGTAATAATGATTTAAATAACCTAACCAAGAGCATGTCAGGACATGTCTAAGGAGGGTTCCGTAACTATAAACGCGTAATATGCTTTTTTTTTAATTACTCCAAAAGTTACTGTCCGATTTGGTTCGCAATAATTTTCCTAAAGAGTTTTTAGCGTGATCTATCAGCATGGAAATTTGCAAGTTTCTATCTCTTATAGTTTAAAAATGCTAGGGGGGGGGACCAACTTACAAACTACTTTGGAGGCCGATTACTCGAAAATGGTCAACTTTATAAAAAAGTAACGTATGAAACCTTGCCTTCATTTTCAAATACCTATTCTACGATATCCCACACGATGGGGTAGAGTGAAAAAATATTTTTCATCCCCACTTCACATGTATGGAGAGCCACCCCTAAACTATAAAATTATTATTTTTTTATGATCCCGAAACCGTGATCTATACACAATCTATAACTGTACCAAATTTCATCAATTTATATTTATAATAACAGGAGCTAGAGGCGCGGACAGACAGACAGACAGACAGACAGACAGACAGACAGACAGACAGACAGACAGACAGACAGACGGACAGACAGACAGACAGACAGACAGACAGACAGACAGACAGACAGACGGACAGAGCGAAACTATAAGGGTTCCTTAAGTATTACGGAACCCTAAAAACCGGCCGCGTAACAACAAATAGAGTAAAGAGTATAAAAGATTTATTGACGTGTAACACTAAAATTGTTTTGCTGCCGTTTTGTATGGAGCCCTTCGTGAGCAAGGCCGACTCGCACTTGGGCGGTTTTTGTCATTTTCGATTAGAGTCTCATGACTTGCACCACACGCAGAGGACAATTTCTCATAAACTTGTGCATAAAAAGTGAGGATTCTTACAGTTCGTAAAGTTTATGACGCTTAGCATCCGAAGATTTACGTTCGCCTGTCGCTGTTTATGATAATCATAATGTACATGTACCTACAGTCGCGGACAAATCTAGTGTACCACTTTTGAACCTTAATGCCAAAGTAATAGGGTCGAAAAGTGGTTCACCGAATTACCGGCGACCGTACATGTACAACGTACATTGTTTGACATCGGTGGAAATTGAAAAGTGTACGTCGGGCGTATGTTTATGGCACATCAAAATGTTTGTTACACATCAGTATGTCAGTAATAAAATATACTTTATTTCTGTTTTCGCGAACTTCTTTGCATAGAATAGACGGTTGTAGTAGTTCGCAAAACAGAGGGGACAATACTTCAGAAGCCCATTTCTGTTGATAATTCCATTTCAGTCAGCGCGGTGTCGCAATCACACACACATCTATCGCGCGCGAGTGAGACGGCGCGCGGACCGAAACAGGCTTATGGCCACATTATGACACTCCATTGCTTTATTTCTAGCAGGGACGCGTCGCGTCTCGTCGCTTTGCTGCCGGCTAGTGCAGTCTTACCTTAGCACTAAAAATTGTGACCACCCAATTATGACCATTACATATTATCATGCAATACGGAGTTTTTGGCTAGCCGCACATACACCATTATTATTGGCAATAATGCTTATGTTGACAATAATATTCCTTGTGTGCGGGCCATATTGCCGTTTTTTTTGTATGTGTTGACTAATATTGACAATTTTTTTCCGTCAATAATATTGCACGTGTGCGGCTAGCCTTTGTCTCAGAGAGGAGGGTGTGGTAACGCCAGCCAAGCTCAATCGCAACACGACCGCGATTACTCCGCGACACTGTTGCTACTCGAGCACTAAGCGACGCTATTGCTACTCGACCACTAAGCGACGCTATTGCTACTCGACCACAAAGCGACGCTATTGCTTCTCGACCACTAAGCGACGCTATTGCTACTCGAGCACTAAGCGACACTGTTGCTACTCGAACACTAAGCGACACTGTTGCTACTCGAGCACTAAGCGACGCTATTGCTGCTCGAGCACTAAGCAACGCCATTGTTATTCGAGCACTAAGCGTACATTTTATATGGAGGAACTTAACTTAACTTAACTTAAAATAAACTTTATATTATAAAAAATAAAATTCCAATGTTTCTAAAGAGGGCGTGATTAGGACCTGGAAAAATACGCGCTCGTATGAGAGAATATAATATACATTAAGATACAGATACCATCATCCCTACAAACCTAAATGTTACAAAACACAGGGGTCCCCTAAACATACTAGGACAACAGTAAAAATGGCCGCTTTTCACCGAGCGCGGCCATAAAAAGGTTTTCAGGGAAGAAGTGAATCATAATTTATGAATTCCGGTGTCCGGGAGATTTACGCGGGGTCATTGTGACGACAGCTCCTGGACTAGGATGCCATAGACTAGAGATCATGTAGACAGCATCTTCAATTAATGTGTTTCAATATATTAAAAAAAATAATGCATAAAATCTTAAAATAAATTCAATAGAATTTATTTTAAGATTTTATGCATTATTTTTAGCGGAATTGTCTACAGCAATGCTAGGCTTTTATCATCTTATTTATTATCTTTATTTGGTAATTTGGTATCTTGGACCCGTTTCGTCTCCTAGGGGTCTTTTAGGGGTACATTTTAGAAAAATACTTTTTCAGAGGATACTCGCATACGTCATAATAACTCGTCGTGCTTAACTCATTTCATACTTTAAGCTGATGGTAGATACAACGGCTTTTCTTTGACTTTAATGATTGAAAAAACTTGAATTAGTCATACAACCTAACTTATCTAATGAAAATCGAAACTACTTAGCATATACCTAATTCTATGGCGATTCAACGGTAATGAAACATAAGGGGTGTGCATCCCTCGCAGCCCTATCCATCGTCCAAACGGGGGACGCGAATATAGATATACTCGCTAATCGTCCGTGCTCGGTCTTATTGTCCTTAACAAATGAATATCAACCTAATTCCCATAGCACAGAGCTAAGTTTTGATTAAAGGTGTTAAAAGAATAAGAATTGTTTATTGTTTCTTGATCCAAACATAATTATTGAGACGGAATAATATCTCAGGATAGTGGATTCGAATTTTAGCGATCCCTACTTGTAATCTTCAAATCTAATAGGAGGCTTCTAAAATTAAGAAGAAAATTTGATGTGCAAGGCCTTATTTTTCAAGAACCTTTTCTAAGAGAAGATGCCCTTGGTATTTCGGGGTAAACTGGGTAAGGTGTACTTATACCACTAGGACTAAACCATTGCTTTTACCTAAAAAAATGTAAAATCATGTGAAATAAGATATTATGTATTTTACTGTTTGATGCTTTAAGATTTTACTACATAACTGGGAGAGCTTTCACTAAATCATACCAGTGAAAACGAGACTTAATTAATAATAATATCTATAAACGCTTCCACACCACATCGATCTGGTCCCGTGGTAAGATCTCGAAGAACTTGTGTTACGGGGACCAGACAATATATTTAATACTTCTAAACTATACATATATTTAGGATTATCCTTGTATAATATACATATTTAATACTCATCAATGACCCAGGAATACAGAAAAAAATTTGTTTCCTGGCGGGATTCAAACTCGCGACCACCGGATTGAGTGCCCAGGCGCTCACCTCTAAGCCACAGGTTTCGTCAAATGGTCATAAATGAACCACAATTTACTGCAAATCATATGTGTGTAATCGAGTGTTAAACGGTTTCTTCTCGTGGTCGCCGGATATATAAATCTGCGGTATCGGTGGTCAGTGAACATAAATCGCTTAGAATAGGACCTCGGAAACGTGAAGTAGGTGATAAGCGTGATATATCGTTAATATCAATTTCGGAGGGTCATTGAACTGCACAGTAAGTAGATTTGTACTCTCTTATGTAAACAACATTCGCATGTTATGAAGTGACTCTTTTTAGGGTTCCGTAGCCAAATGGAAAAAAACGGAACCCTTATGAATTCGTCATGACTACGTCATGACCGTCCGTATGTCACAGCCACTTTTTCCGAAACTATAACAACTACACTATTGAAACTTGGTAAGTAATTAAGTATTCTGTGAACCGCATTAAGATTTTCACACAAAAATAGAAAAAAAAAACAATAAACTTGGGGGTTCTCCATACTTAGAACTGAAACTCAATTTTTTTTTAGTTCATATAATTTTTTTCTAAACTGAATAGTTTGCGCGAGAGACGCTTCCAAAGTGGTAAAATGTGTGTCCCCCCCCTGTAACATCTAAAATAAGAGAATGATAAAACTAAAAAAATATATTATGATGTACCATTACCCATTAGGCCATTACCATGTAAACTTAACCGAAAATTGGTTTGAACGAGATCTAGTAAGTAGTTTTGTTAATACGTCATAAATCGTAAACCACAATTTACCTTTCATTCAATCAACTCAAATATAAAAACAAACATTTTATTTCATAAACATAAACCTTATGCGTAAACCGTGAACCATTATTTTTTTATTACAAGTTTGTACGGAACCCTCAGTACGCGAGTCCGACTCGCACTTGGCTGTTTTTTATTCCTTTACTTAAAAGGAAATGTTGATCAACATTATATTAATACATGAAGCAAAACCTTTCGATTACATTCTAATATAATATATAGATACCATGTAGATACCTATATACAATGTCATGTATAAATTATTATGCTTCCTCTAATACCTATATTTCTGTGTTTATCACATAATACTAGTGCAGGTAGCAGAAAAGTACTTCAGATCCTATGGCACATGTCGTAGCAAGTAATTACAAACTTAATAGCTGTCTCATAAGATACATCCTCATTTATAACAAACGGACAGCAAGGAAGTAAGGCGGTACAAAGGTTTGAAATGACAGGCCATTTCGTTGACGTTTCCTCCCGTGCTCGTACACACGCGGGGACGGCCATCTTGTTGGACACGACAAAATGGCCGCCTCAAATATTCGGAATTATGTAATAGTGTTGCTAGATTAAGTACCATAAACAACAGTCTCATGATTTTCAATATTTTAAATTTTTATTGTAATAATAATAAATAATGTTCTACATTGATAAGAGAAAAATGTAACTCGAAGTTATATGTATTTTAAATTATAATAATAATTATTGTAAGGATATTATGGCGTTTGAAGCAATGGTGGGGTAAGCTTAGAACTTATAGTTACTAAAGTAACATAGTGAGTTTCTAATTTCAGTAATTAATTAAATAAGTTTTTACTGCAAAAATAGATACCTAAGTATGTGAATAAAATGCAAACAGGTATTCATGTACCTTTAGTTATATACACTCAAACAATTTCGTCATCAAGCATTATTAAATATTTTCTTTGCAAAAAAAAAACACACACACAAAGGGGTTGATAACAAAACGCGAACAATGCACACGTTTAATTTCCGTTCTGCTTGTAAGTAAATTAATGCTAATTTTTCTTCCCCTTATCGCGGTCTCCGGGAAAACCAGCTCTAATTGTAGTTTTTCGGTTAATTCTGCGGTTGGCAGGATAAAAAAGTGGCTTAATTAATTAAACATTTATTTTTACTTTTTATTGCTTCAATTTTTATTTATTTATTAGCTGATGCCCGCAACTTCGTTTGCATCTAGAACTAACGAAAACGGAACCCTATTTTTTTAAACGGAACCCTAAAATAAAAGTAGCCTATGCTAGACCTTATAACATCAGCTATCTGCCAGTGAAAGTCCCATGAAAATCGGTTCAGCCGTTTCGGAGATTAGCCGGAACAAACAGACAGACAGACCGACAGACAGACAGACAGACAAAAATTTTAAAAATTGGTATTTTATTGTGAGTATCGAATATACTTTCATATGCATTAAGTGAAAAGCTGTTAATTTTAAATTACAAACAGACACTTCAATTTTATTTATCTGTATAGATAATTGGTAATTGTTACACAGGGTCAAATCACATCAAACGACGCGACGCGGCGCTGGGTTTTTAAAATAGTGATTAAAGATTGAACTTAATTCAGTACACTAGAAGATAATACACATTTCAATGATTGCATGAGCGGCTCCGCGCTATGCAGTGCTGTGATAAATCATTTTGTTTTGGATCTTGGTGCTTGCCTTAAGTTTTAATAGCCAACCTGCTACTATATCTATTCGATACTACACATTTGTTGTAATGTACCATGTTTGAACGGCATTCGTTTAGAGGTAAAAGCACTTGTGGGACAATAGGAGGGTTACCACAAAAGAATCCGCTTCCGATGCAGATAGGATATCTCATACTGTAGGTATGTATATTGTAGACTGTAGTAGGTATTACAGACTGTTGCACAAGTTTCAATTAACCCTTCTACCCTGTTTATACGTGTGCGTTACCCCAGCCAGATGTTGTGGATTTTGTTAACTTTTTACCTATGCTCAATTAGAGCGTTGTCTCCTGTAATTGAGCGTTGCATTTTCATAATTTGCTCCTTTGTAGTTTTCGAGAAAAACTCGAAAAACAGATCTGGCTGGAGGAACGTTTCAAAACGTTACTCCAGCCAGAGATTTTTTCTTCTAAAGGATATTTTAAGAAAAATAATATGCAAATAATTAGAGCGTTGCAGGGTGTAATTGAGCGTATAAAAATTTCATTTGTAGCTTGATCCGTTATGAAGATATTCAAAATCCTGCTGGAGTAACGTTTGGCGATTTCTTAGATCTCGAAGACTGTTGGATGCAGATGTACAATTTTTGGCACACGGCTTCTCACAAATGTGCTTAAATTTGCTCGCCAATAAAAAATAAATAATAATACACGCTTTAAAAGTTTTTTGATATTTTATAAAAACTACTTAGCACGTTCTAGCACTTTTTTTAACAGGTCTAGAGACCTAATTCAAATTTCATATTATAGTTTACATCAATCTTCAATTGAGCATTAAAGTCTTATCAAGATCCAGTTGGTAGTTATCTAATTATGACGAAAATTAATTCATAAAAGTGCACAATACCAGCGAGATCCTATAAAATCGGTATCTTGTGTGTTTCCTATTTCTAGGTGATACCAATAATTAGAGCGTTAGTTTAATTATATACAGGTAAATTTTTACCTAAAAACACTCAATAATTTGGGAGATAATGGAAATAATAACAAATTGATAAATAACGCTTGACAACCCGACCGAGTTAAGATGGTCACAAAAAAGCGGCCGTTTTATACATTAAGCTGACATTCTGAAATTTATAGGGTAATATTAGTACAGGTATGTAAGCAAGTGTAAAAATTTAAATTTATTTCAATCTAAGAGATCATCAGACTTCACTTTATTAATATCGCTCGAAAAGTTCTAAATCAAACCATTCCTAAAAATGGTAGGCATAATTATTGATAACACAATAAATGTATTGCGAGCTTTAAACAAAGCTTTTGGACTCTTAAGCGCTCAACATCTTTTACGTAAAAGACGTTGAGTGCATAAGTTTTCTAGTCCACTCAACAATGGACATAGGTAGATAGTACAAATAAGCACAAAAAATTATTACGTGTCGTGACACTTTTAATAAATCAATTAAATCTCTTTTTTCTTATTTTAAAAGAAAAAAATTATTACCTATGTCGTTCTCGGCCATTGAAATGTGGCCCTGCCCCCCTGGGTACTTGGTACAATTTTGGTACTTGGTTCTGGGTACAATTATAATATTATAACCTTCGCAATTTCTACACCTGTTACTTGTCGGTTTTATTAAAATAAAATTAAAATTAAAAAATAAAAAGCAAGCCAAATTTTCGGAATAATAAATGATTCCGAAAATTTGGCTTGCTGGTAGAAAATAGCCAAATTGTGAGGGAGTACCCACGAGCGAGCGGCTTGCATTTATTTGACATGTTATATAGTTTTCAAAGTGCACAACTAGTTTTGGTTAAATTATGCTTATTCCACTGCTACAATTGAAAGGTCATTCAGCAAACTTAGACGTGTAAAAACGTGGCTAAATCCTAATGCTATCTACAGACACACGAATTTGGTACGGAGCGTACAGCGGACCATATCCGGAGACCAAAACCGGTGTCGCTACACACGCACGGATTTGGTACGGTGCAGTGGAGCGTAAAGCTCGACACTCGTGTGTTCAATTTTATGCTCTATTACATTAGCACAGAGTTCTATTTACAGTGCTGTTTTTAAACGACGACGATGATTCCCGCAATTCATTAATAACGAGTAGTGATACCAACACTTCAAAAAATATTCTCCCCAAATTTTACCCCTGATTACTTATACAATTGACAGGTCTAAGAGATAATAAGCTAGAAAGAAAGGTTATATGTTTAACATAAAGACTTACGCGTGAATAACATAAAACTAACTTGTCTTAATCTGATTTCACTCCCAATACATTTTCATATCCCTGGCTATATACACACATTAAAATAATTTTTATTATTACATACAAATTGATTCATAAGGAGTAAACTCTAAACATCCTGTCCCCTAGTAAACCCCCGAATTTTTTTTCCCTAATTTTGGGGGGTAGGTACATCCCTAATTTGGCAACACTGATAGCGTTGTACGGCCGTACCGCCGGACTGCTCTACACATGCACGGATCTGGTACGGAGCGAACCAGGAGGGCTAGACAAGATGCATTAAATAATATCGACGGCGAACTTCGTGAATAAAAAATGTATGGGATTGACATAAGCGTGCGTTAAATGACATATTCAGTCGTATCGTTAAAAAAATTGGTAGCCAAACAGCCACTTTGAACGAATACGCTAACGATGCACCCATATAACGAATTGCTCTAACGCGTTTCTCCATACAATGCCTAGACAAGCGGCCGTAAGTGACATTTAGCAGATCGTGATCTTTATCTTTATCGACCTAACGATAAAGATACCCAGATAGCTACCTTTATCGCCTCAACGAACAATATGGCGGATTTTTATTGATCAGCTGTTATTTGTAAATAATAATGATTTGCCTAAAGTTGCCTAAACGGTCTATAAAACACCTTCTGCTAGTAGTCTATATTACAAAAAGTCAAAAGAATTCAATCTAAAGTATTCAATAAATCACAATTATTGTCAATACCTAATATGTAATTCATTGTATTCAAGTATAATTCAACACTTTGTTAAAATATAAATTTCTTAATTTGTAGCTTACTTGCAGTTTGTAATCTTTACACGCTACTATATCAGCTGAAAGCAATCTTTAGGTGTATAGTAGGTACCTAAATTACTACTATAATTTAGGTACCAAATGGAGTTCATAATTAAGCAAGTTTCTCTGAAACTTCCTTAGAAATAAAGATTTGTATTTAGTAATTAAAATTTATAAGTTTTTCAATGTAATGATATTTTATTGTCATCGATGCTCAACACCTTCGCCTTATAAATGGGTTAGAAGGACACAAACACCTCATAAAAGTTTTGAAATATTTGCTATTATACTTTGATTAATTATTACAAATTTAATATTATATATCTATGCTATTATACACCTATTATAAACAGTCAAGTAGTGTTAACCAATTAAATACTTAATATTTAATCTCTATAGTATATTTGTGACTAAATAATTCGTGCCGTATCAAGTGTCCGTATTAGGATTGATTAAATAATAACAATACAAGAGTATCTACATTTTATTTTACTTTTTAAAGTAAGTTTTACATGGTTTTAGTAAGAAAATAAACTTAAAATGTAAAAATACTTTTATTTCTTGCAAAGGAATTACATAATGCAGATATTTCTTTAAATAATTAGTTTTATCTCAAGTCACATAACCAATAATAACATTATACAATTTAAAAATCAACACAGCTAATAATTATTATTATTTACAGCGGTTTTGACACATTAATAATTACATTATGATTTATATCACTTCTCACTATCAGTGGCGAAGGCTGCTTCTTCAAAGGGAAGCCGGAACCTGTATCATAGGTAGGGATTTCTATGAAGGTTTGCAAAAGGTATGTGACAACTCTACCGGTGAAGGAAAACATCGTGAGGAAACCCGCACATAGTTGGCCCCAGACGTATTGACTAGTCATTCCTCTGGACTAGGGTGGCTATGTTGTGAGAATGCCGTATGCGCTTGGGAAATCATACGATATTTAAAAAACAACTGTCCCAGGCACTACAGTATTTCAAGAGTGGTTACTTCGCTCGGAGAATACTGTATAAATCATCCATCATCGGATGTAAAGGCCTAAGTTAGGTAAATTGTTATTTTGATAACAAACAAAAATAATTGTACTTCATCTTCTTCTTCTTCTGGCCAGTTTTTTTTTTACCAGGACATGGATATAGTCCTAAGGATAGAAGACTCCGTATTTTGTAATTGCTAAAAAGAACTGTATTGCCTTGGTAATAGAGTGTATTTCACAATGCACGTATCATAGAGGCAAATCCGAGCCGAGCGAGATAGCCATAAGGGAGGCCGTGTGTCTCGTTCTTGCATGTTGCCAACCAGAAAAATGTTGGTATTTTTAAAAAGTAACTTGAAAAATCTTAGATAAAACGAGTGTACTTTATTATTATTTTAACAAATGTTTATAACTATATCATATTCTAATTAAAAAAGTTAGAAAT
This sequence comes from Glaucopsyche alexis, assembly GCA_905404095.1. Lineage (NCBI taxonomy): Eukaryota > Metazoa > Arthropoda > Insecta > Lepidoptera > Lycaenidae > Glaucopsyche > Glaucopsyche alexis. The sequence goes on from FR990052.1 coordinate 23,144,609, forward strand.
AGTCATTTAATACTAAATAAAAATGCAGTTTACATTAAAACCTTTTCCTTCTTTTTTATTAGATGGTATCATTCGCAAGACAATAGATACGCCATTACAGTCGGACAAGGATCTTTTGGCACTTGGATGGGGGCGTGAGTGTCGCAAATAAGAACAATACTTATTACTAAAAGTGAAATTTTACAAGACGGCGATGTTATTACTGATTTTGTCCACGTGCCAAAAGATCCTTGTCAGACTGTACACATATTTTATGCTGAACACCGGATAATATTAAAATTCATAATAGTACCAGTGCTGGATTTGCTGGACGCACCGTGAGTATGGCCTTTAGTGTAATCTCTTAAAATCTGTTTATAATGTGTGTCCTATGACCATTTGGCAAGAAATCTGTATAAAATCTGTATTATCAATGAAAACTAGAAGATAATTAATTAAATAATGTATTATATAATATAATTATTCAAAATAGAACTCTGGAGTCATACAATAGATAAACAGTTATCCAATTGTGTGTCTAATTTATAATCCTCTGAATTTTTCCCGGTGTTTCGGATTTCGGTGCATATTGAAGTTCCAGCCCACGAAGTATAGTTAACAAGGAGTCCGAACGTAATGTTAAAATAATGGTCTCAATTACTGGGACAGATTTTTGCCGGTAGAGCGCGCGACGGTTCGACATGCACTCGTTTGAAATTACGCGGGAAGTTTAAAATTGCTATTGACAGCTCTGGAAAGATTGAAATCTTATTATATAAAAGTTTTAGGAAATTCTTAGAAACTGTTCTCGAAAAATAGATACCGTAGAACACGGTAATTGCCTAACGGTAATTTAAAAATAATTGTAATAAATAATAGTATTGGCAACACTCGGTATAATAGTATTGGCAACACTTGGTACTCGTCGGTCTCGCACGCCTAGCGGCAGAAAAGAGAACTAAGATCTGGTCCTATTATTGTGTACATAATTATTATTAAAAAGCCTATACCGTTCGGACTCCTGGTATCTATGCTTCATGTTCCAGCCTTACAACCGTAATAATCGGCCTTGTTAAATAAGTACCTACTTTATTCTTATTGTAAATATCTACACTTGAAATTTGATTCCATTTTATACAAAACACTCTAGGAACTTTCAATAAAACTTCTAGGTACCGTTTTACTGAATCGACTGACTTGCACTGACTATTTGTATCAAAATTTGTATTTTGAACTTTGACTAGACATTAGACTTGAAAATAATACGGTGTTGAAATCATATAGGTACCTACATTAAATCTAGTTGTCTGCCTTTTTAACTTGACACTGACAAATAGTTTTATGCCGTAACGCCATCAATAATTAAAAAAAAAATATATGACATTTGACAACTTCACAACTGACGGCTAAATTCTTGAAATCATAAACAACTAACGTTTGAGCAATTCGTTGTTGCGATTCGAACAACAGTGTGCGTTTGTCTAGGGACAAAATGTCGTGATCTCAAAAGAGAAGTCGATACGACAGATCTTTCCGAATTTTAACGAAGGTAATTTGTCTAGGCGCCCAGATCCGATGCGGACAACGGCGAACTCTTCGCCTTCTTCATAATTATGTTGGCCGGACTGCCCTACACACGCTCGGATCTGGTACGGAGCGTACCAGATCCGCTGTACGCTCCGTACCAAATTCGTGTGTCTGTAGTAGGGTGGAGCGAAAAAAATTTTTTAGCATTTCGAGCTTCTAAGAGTCAAAAGTTTATGCCTTTTAAGCTCAAACATACACCTGTAAAATATTATTTGATAGAAATAAGTATAACTACCTCCGAAAGGTCATTGAACTTCTACAAAACTCAAAATTTACGCAGGAGTTGGTAATTTATTTTTCCTATAAAACATTGATAAACTTTTTCTTTTTATTATCTCAATTAATCGGAAATACATTGTATTTTAATAATAAAAAACCAGCCAAGTGTGAGTCGGACTCGCACACCGAGGGTTCCGTACATAAGTATATAAGTAAAAGTTCACCCATCACGACAATCGAGTCATAGTAGGGGTAGTAAGTTTAAAATTATTAAAAATATTTTTATTATATGATGTAAATAAAAATTAACGGTATTCGCAATTTTTCCTTTATCTGTACTATAAGATGTTGCTTCGTACCAAATTTCAAGATTCTGAGTTCACGGGAAGTACACTGTACGTTTTGACCTTGCGAGTGTCGAAATTTTGCAGAAATTTGCGAGATTAACGGCTGTATCTTTTGATGGCGTTGGATTAGAAGTTTGATTTTCTCACAGCTCTAAGCGACAGTAAACCTGAGTATTTGATATAAATTCCAGCTTAATACCTTCACGCGTTCCTGAGAAAAAGGGTCTTGACAGACAGACGGACGGACAACAAAGTGATCCTATAAGGATTTCGTTTTTTCCATTCGTGGTACGGAAACCTAAAAATAAAAACAAGGCAAAATAGTACCAACAAGGAGTGCGAGGGGGTTCAAATCGGGCAATAAAAAATAAAGGGATGGTATTCTCGATTACAGCATTTTTAGAACAGTAAAGTATAAATTCCCAAAACAGACCGTTATGGCAATCGGTTGTAACAGAACTAATGTCCATATTGGGAAGAATGGAGGTATTACAAGGCTGCTCGTAAAATATATTAATAAACCACTTTGTTAGTGTAAAGTGGATAATTTCTTTCTCTAATAAAAATATTACCAGTACAGTAAAATTTTAAATAATTGAAGGAGGTAGCAAACCTGAAATGCCCGACGATCTAAGTACAGACAGACCAGAAGTACTTGCATAGAATTTTTTCAGCAATCATTACAGCCACTTTTCCTGACGATTTAGGACACAAGTCTCTAGGAAAATTGTCTCATGCGGGCTGGCTCACGCGTGCTAATATTTTTTTGGGTTTTTACATAGAATACTTTTCATCCCGTTCCCGAGGGACTAAAAATCGAGAACGACTGTACCGATTTGGCTTATTTCGGTCTTGAAATAATTGTGGAAGCTTAGGGAGGTTTAATGAGTGAGAAATGTTGGAAAAAGTGTTGGTTGTGGGAGTAGGTGTAGGACAAAGACGTAGGTTGCACTATAGGTGTAGTTATTTATTTATTCCAGTTCATATTTAAGACAGAACAACGTGTGTCGCGACAGCTAGTTAAGAATAAACCTTATTGTAAAGATAGTTCCCGCCACTTATTCAAGATCATATTTTCGTAACGATTCGTACTTACCAGATAATTTAAAAGGTATCGTAGACACTGTAATTAAAAGGAACGGATATTTTGCGCATGCTGACAACTTATTAGTGCCTATGATAACTGATGAACGAAAACACAGGTATACGTGAGGTGGCTACCCGGCGTATTTAGAAGCAGTGGCGTATAATTTCAAAGGCTTTTTTGACGTACCAAAATTTATTTTAATGCATCAAATTATATCAACATAATAAATTAGCAAAACGAGACAATTGAACCACCAATTTTTAAAAACTTGTCGACGACGAAATTTCCAATATTGTTCAGTCTGGTGGCGAGGGTCAGCTATCATTTTTGCGTCTTATGTCCATACCCAGTCTGTAGAGCGAACTGTGATGATCACAACAGAAGCAGCTATGTCTCAATGTACGAAGAAATCGCGGCTAGGTGCCATATAGGCAAAATTAGAATCAAGAGCCAAAATGCCAAAACTTGATACAAAATGTCATTTTAAACCAAACTAAAGGTGTTCCTACTATTTCTTTTTTAAGTTACATTTATTTCTTTTTGCATTTATTATATACTTACTTATCTGATTATTGCATTGTGTATTATTTCACATCTATTTTTCCGTAACTTACAATTAATATAGATTTGAACAAAGAAGTCAGTATTTTCAAGAATTTCGGAACTTCAGAAGTGATTCGGAGGTAGAAAGCCATTTTTAATTATTACTAAATTTGGCATGTGTTTATGTTTTTACATAAGGCATAAATCCCTCGCACTTAGAAATCAAAATAATAATAAAAAAAATTCGCCATACATTCGTGCTCCACCCTAGTCTGTAGACACCATAAGATCGACTATGACCGAAGGCAGATTAAATGGGCTTTGTATGCTCAGTGTGCTCAGAAAATTTGTTTACGGTATGGACGATTCTTTCATGGAAAAAATTGGCACAGATTTAGAGTAGACCATGGGGAAAGGCATAAGCTACTTTATATCGCGGAAAGATGTACGGTTTCTGCGAAATTAACTTTTGCGCAAACGAAATCGCGGGCAACATCTAATACAAGATAAACTAATAAACGGCGGACAATTTTAAGGTCTACTATTTACAATTTTAAGGTAATACTAACAGTCTGCATGCAGTCTGGTCCAAAATATATCAATAAGGCTTTCAAACCAAATCTGACAGCGCGGCTGTCAAGTATTTAGTCCATAATAATAATAATAATAATAATATCTATGGACGCTTCACAACAATCTGGTTCCGTTCTAAGTATCGGAAGAACTTGTGTTACGAGTACCAGACATCGGAAATATATAATACTAGCGACCCGCCCCGGCTTCGCACGGGTACAATACTAATACTGCGGGTACCTTACTCATATCTCATAGATCTAAACTCCCCTCCCGCACGCGCACCCCCGCGCCCGCCATTGTGACGCCCACTTCGCAACGGGCCTTGCAGCAGAAATCGTAATATTTTAATTTCGCCAAAACTTCAAAACCAAACGTCCAATTTTAATCATTCAAAGACCAAATATTATCTACATAAACTGTATTTAGTGATGAAATAATTTATTTTGATAAGGATTAATAGCATGAGTAAAATAAACGCGTTTAAATGTAGTACAAAAAAAATCAAGATTTATAAATAAAAAAATGGTCGTTGGGACTTTTTTGTAGATATTAATAATAAGATATATAAGACCTACCTACAATTAATAAGAACATTTTATGGTTCTATCTTTTATAGTTTAGGCAGCGTACGCAAAATAAGTAACTTTTCTGGTTGATTTTTTACACCTTGTGTCCGAAAAACCCAAATATCTTACGGAACCCTATTTTTTTCGAAAATAAAATTTAGCCTATGTTACTCGTGGATAATTTAGCTTTCGAATGGTGAAAGAATTTTTGAAATCGGTCCAGTACTTTTTGAGCCTATTCATTACAAACAAACAAACAAACATACAAAGTTTTCCTCTTTGTGTGAACATGTTATTATACAAATTAAGAAATAGGGACATGAAAAATATTGTAATCGTTGGTGATTTTAATATTGACATTTTAAAAAACACAAAAATTAAAAATGAATTTATTGACCTATTAAGTAATTATAATATTTTTAATCACATAAATGTGGCAACTAGACAAAAATCTTGTATAGATTTATGCTTAAGCAATATGAAAGACACTATAGGTGAAGTGAAGCCTTTGGGGTTATCTGATCATGACACAGCGCAATTTTTATCAATTCCTATACAAAATAACACTTTGCTACCAAAGTATCAATTTATTTTTCAGAGGGACATAGGTGAACGAAACATAAATACTTTTAGAAAACACATCAAAAACTTATCATGGTCAAACGTTTATCAGGCAACAAATTTAGAAGATGCTTTTAATGAGTTCTATGAAATAACTAATACGATATATAATCTATGTTTCCCAAAAATAAAACGTAGGATAAAAATGTTTGATACACAAGTTAAATGGTTAACTAAGGGTATAAGAATATCATGTGTCAGAAAAAGAAAGCTTAGATTTGAATATTACAAATGTAAAACTACGGAAAATAAAACTAAATTTAAAAAATATTCACAAATTTTAAAAAAATGTATAGACATAGCTCAAAAAACTAGCAATAAAAGGTACGTTCTGAATGCGAATAATAAATGTAAGGCATCATGGAAAATAATTAATAAAAACAAACAAAACGCTAAAAACACAAAAAACCTAGATGAAATAATTTACAAAAAAGAAGTTATAAATAATCCAATACAAATTGCCAATTTATTTAACGAAAATACTCTAAATAACAGCAATGAAGAAGAATCAATCATAGAAAAAACACATAAAAGTAAGAATTATCTACTCACACAAAACGAAAAAAGTATTTTCCTAGAACCAACTAATGCAAAAGAGAGCATATTAGTAATTAAATCATTAAATAATTCTTTTTCCACGGGGTACGACGAAATTTCTACAAAAGTCATAAAGAATTGTGCATCCGAACTTGCCCCAGTAATGGCGTACCTGGTAAATTTATCCCTAGAAGAGGGTAAATTTCCGACTAAGTTAAAAACGTCAGTTATAACTCCATTATTTAAAGGCGGAGATAAAAAAGAGATTAATAACTATAGACCTATAACTTTGATCCCTATAATATCAAAAATTTTTAAAAAAATTATGCATAAGCGTCTAATGTCGTTCATTGAAAAAAATCAAATCATTGCCAGGCAACAATACGGGTTCCAAAAAGGAAAATCGACTACGTTAGCATGTTTTTCATTGGCAAAAGAAATAGCTGAGTGTATCGATAAAAAGATCGCAGTGTCGGCAGTGTTTTTCGATATGACTAAGGCTTTTGATCACGTAAATCTTAAAAAACTTTTAGAGAAATGTGAACATTATGGTATACGAGGACTAGCAAATAATTGGCTAGAAAGCTATATCTCCAACCGAACTCAATATGTTAAAATTGCAAAAGCCAATAATAAACATGAAATTGTATCATTTACTTCAGACATTAAAGTTAAGACTAAAGGAGTACCTCAGGGAAGTGTGCTAGGTCCACTTCTCTTTATTATTTATATTAATGACATGCCTAAAATTACCTCTCATTATTGTACAATTTTTGTAGATGACATATCCATAGTAATTAAGAATAATAATGATTTGACATATAATTTAGAAATTAATAATGCTGTAAATGACATAATTGAATGGATGGACTTTAATAATTTAAAATTTAATGTAAAAAAAACCACATTTATGCAATTTTATAACAAAAATAATAAGGGTAAGGATTTGTGCATAAAGTATGACAAAAGTAATATAAGTGAATCACATATTGTAAAGTTTTTAGGAGTTAATTTTGATAATAATCTGTCATGGAAGACACATGTTGAAATGACCTGCAAAAAAATTAATCAATATGTGTATGTTCTTAGACGCTTACAAAAAACGGCCTGCATAGAAACAGCATTAACTGCATACCATGCGTTTGTGGTGTCTGCACTCAGATATGGACTAATAGTATGGGGCAACTCGGTAGATATATCACGGTTATTTATTGGACAGAAAAAATGTATTAGGGCTATTTGTGGAGCTAAACCCATGGATTCATGTCGCCCATTATTTAAAAAATTAAAAATACTTACATTAACCTGTTTGTATATTTTTGAAATAAGCATGTTTGTTCGGAAGTATATGTCAGAATTTTACACCAAAAAAGTTACGGTAATAAATAGGAATACCAGATATCCTAACAAGTTAGTACTCCCACCTGCAAAAACAACATTTCTCAGTAAGAGTTGCTACTGTATGTCGATAAAAATATATAATAAATTGCCTAATGACATAACAGAACTCCCTTACGACATATTATTTAAAAAAAAATTGTACAATTGGCTTGTTGACCAATGTTATTACAATTTAAATGAATTCTTTTGACATACCTTTATATAGGTACTGTAAATCTAAAATAAATAAAATTGACATTTTAACTATAAATTGACATTTCTTCTTAATTTTAATCAACGTAACATGACATGACATGCTTTATTTATTTTATGGTTTGACATTTGGTTAAAATATAATAAGTAGGTACATTGATTGGAATGTGTTAAATTTAATGAATTTTAATTTATTGTGATTTGTTTAAATAATTTTGCATAAAGGTATATTTAAGTAATTGACATTTTAATTAATTTCTGACTGATGATGATATTATTAATGAATGAATTATATTTTATGACGCGGTAATTTTAATCAATTTTGTGTAATGAAATAAGTTAATTTTATATAATAATTGTATGGCTTAATTTATATTCATGTAATAGTATAATATTTGCATGTCAGTATATGACGAAACATTTGTGACTAAAATAAATATGTAACACCTTTGTACCTACAATGTTTTATGCAAATAAAGAATTTATTTATTTATTTATAATATTATTATAGTGTAGATTTAGTTATATTATATTTAAGATTTGTATTATATAATACACACATTTAATATATATTAATGAATCATGACCTAGAAACACAGAAAACTTTTTGTGTTCCCTGGCGGGATTCGAACCCGCGACCTCCGGCTTGAGCGCCAATGCGTTAACCACTGAGCCACAGAGGTCGTCTAGCTAGCTAGTCTATAAGCGGGCGCACTATCTTTTCTCGAAGCATTTTGCGGCTTTTTCGTGCCCCCATATTTTTGTTTGTATTTGTAATCAAGCTAGCGGTCTGAAATTTTGTAACGAAGACGTCGTTGGCGGCACAAGCTAATATTTTAAATTTCATAAAAATCGTGTGTATAGTTTAGGAGATACATTTTAGGTAAGCGGGAAAGAAAACGATTTTGAAAGATGGATGGAGGTATGGAGCCATCGTAAGCACAATTCAAAGCATACTTATAGCAGACTTAGAAATTTAATTTTTCTGCCAGGCTAGGTAATTTTGCTACAAGTAAAGGGAAAATATAGGAAAAGTAAAAATTCTGAATAAAAATAATAATTATATAATTTACTAGATGTTGCGTATGTCATGGGATAGGTACTCATCCCAACTTACCTGTCCGGTAGTTGTGGTATAGTATACGGGTATGCGACCCCGGCTTCCCTAGCTATTACTGTCCTATCCCTTGCCCTCCTGGGCGGTAATATCCTACATTTCCTATTTCCCACTCTAACTTACCAATCTTCCTTTCCACACCACCTATCCTTCCCTTTCCCTATTCCTACCCTCTCCACCAATCCGTGGAAATGCAATGGATAATCATAAAAATAATTTAATTATTCAAAATGGCGGCGATGTGGTTCACTTCACCACCCATCACGTCTCGTTTCTTGCGGAGATGAAAAGCGGACCATGGAGAGCCGCTTTGCTACGTTGGATGTAAGAGGAGGAATGGATGGTAAGAATGAAAGTGAACAAAGCGAAACGAGTATGTTAGGATCGTAGAAAGTGGCAAAAAGTGGTCTCTCCCTACCCCTTTACGGGAAAAAGGCGTGATTATATGTATGTATGTATATTAAGAATTCACATAAACAAAATGTATAAGTTCACTGGTAACCTTGTAATCCTTATTTGTTTACCAAACGTCATAAATTGAGAAGTGGTAGGTTATTTTAAATTCGAGAAGATGCTTCGAGAGGAATGGGCCGATTCAACCCGAGTATCATGGAGAATAGAGGTAAGGAGATCCATCTTGTAAAGGGGATAACTTGATAAAGTGTCCACCCGTAAAGAACAAAATATTATAGTTCGAAAACTCACCGAAATAGCGCTATACACTAGCGTGAAGGAAGTGGAAATGATTTGAAGTTAGCAATAAGAGATGGAGTGAAGTTATTTGAAAGTTAATTATTGGTTAGTTACTATATTTGTGGCCATTTTTTGGCGCTCTTTTTGAAATTTTTCCACTCGCTACTATTGCACCATCTTATCTTGCTCCCTTTCAACGGACACTTTTTAATACACGAGATGGTTCTCCTTACCTCTATTCTCCATGCCGAGTATGTAGTGATTAGTATTAATCACCAATAATTGTAACCAAGAGCATGTCAGGAATTCAGGACATATCTAAGGAGGTTTCCATATCTATAAACGCGTAGTAGGTTTTTTCAAAATACTTCAAAATTTACTGTCCGATTTCGTTCAAAACAATTTTTCTAAAGAGTATTTAGCATGATCTATCAGCTGGGAAAATTGCAAGTTTTTAAGTCTCATAGTTTAGAAATACCTATAATTTCAAAAGACCTATTCAATGACACCCCACACGATGAGCTAATATGAAAAAATAGTTTTAATCCTCAATTCACATGTATGAGAGCCACCCCTTAAATATAAAATTATGATTATATTATGCCAAAACCGAGATCTATTATATATTACAATCTATAAATATAACAAAAAATTTCATCAATTTATATTTATACTACAGAAGCTAGAAGGGCGGACGGATAGACAGACGGCCGGACGGACAGAGCAAAACTAAAAGGGTTCCTTGAGTACTACGGAACCCTAAAAAGTATTATTGTGTATTATGTATATGGGTGATTCTTAAATTCTAGTATTATAACATTTTAATACTTGCTTACTTAACTGTACTTTTAGTACCAATATCATCCTATACATTTCAGAATATATGCTTGATGTATGAAACGGCCGCTTTTTTGTGACCATCTTAACTCGGTCGGGTTGTCAAGCGTATTTATCGATTTGTTATTATTTCTATTATCTCCCAAATTATTGAGTGTTTTTAGGTAAAAATTTACCTGTATATAATTAAACTAACGCTCTAATTATTGGTATCACCTAGAAATAGGAAATACACAAGATACCGATTTTATAGGATCTCGCTGGTATTGTGCACTTTTATGAATTAATTTTCGTCATAATTAGATAACTACCAACTGGATCTTGATAAGACTTTAATGCTCAATTGAAGATTGATGTAAACTATAATATGAAATTTGAATTAGGTCTCTAGACCTGTTAAAAAAAGTGCTAGAACGTGCTAAGTAGTTTTTATAAAATATCAAAAAACTTTTAAAGCGTGTATTATTTTTTATTTTTTATTGGCGAGCAAATTTAAGCACATTTGTGAGAAGCCGTGTACCAAAAATTGTACATCTGCATCCAACAGTCTTCGAGATCTAAGAAATCGCCAAACGTTACTCCAGCAGGATTTTGAATATCTTCATAACGGATCAAGCTACAAATGAAATTTTTATACGCTCAATTACACCCTGCAACGCTCTAATTATTTGCATATTATTTTTCTTAAAATATCCTTTAGAAGAAAAAATCTCTGGCTGGAGTAACGTTTTGAAACGTTCCTCCAGCCAGATCTGTTTTTCGAGTTTTTCTCGAAAACTACAAAGGAGCAAATTATGAAAATGCAACGCTCAATTACAGGAGACAACGCTCTAATTGAGCATAGGTAAATAGTTAACAAAATCCACAACATCTGGCTGGGGTAACGCACACTGTTTATACATCATGAAATCGTCATTTTGTGCACACATCGGAAGAAAGACTGAGAAAAAAACCGGCCAAGTGCGATACGGACTCGCGCACCGAGGGTTCCCGGTTAATAAAAGTAAAATTAATAACGGTTCACGCATATGCATAAGGTTTATGTTTATTAAATTAAACATTTTTTTAAATTTGATTTGGTTGAATGTAAGGTAAATTGAGGTTTACGATTTATGACGTATTAAAAAAAACTACTTACTAGATCGCGTTCAAATCAATTTTCGGTGGAAGTTTGCATGTTAATGTACATCATATATTTTTTTTTAGTTTTATCATTCTTTTATTTAAGAAGTTACAGGGAGAAATACACATTTTACCACTTTGGAAGTGTCTCTCGCGCAAACTACTCGAAAAAATGATATTAGAAACCTCAATATCATTTTTGAAGACCTATCCATACCCCACGCGTATGGGTTTGATGAAAAAAATTTTTTTTTGAGTTTCAGTTCTAAGTAAGGGGAACCCCCAAAATTTACTATTTTTTTTTCTATTTTAGTGTGAAAAAATTATATTAGAAACCTCAATATCATTCTTAAAGACCTAGACCTAAAATACCCCACGCGTATGGGTTTTTTGAAAAAAATATTTTTGAGTTTCAGTTCTAAGTAAAAAAAAAGTGTGAAAATCTTAATGCGGTTCACAGAATACATCTACTTACCAAGTTTCAACAGTATATAGTTCTTATAGTTTCGGAAAAAAGTGGCTGTGACATACGTCCGTATCGTATCCGGACAGATCGACAGACAGACAGATATGACGAATCTATAAGGGTTCCGTTTTTTGCCATTTGGCTACGGAGCTCTAACAACAAAACATATCGTTTCGACGACGACTAGTATACATTTATACCGCTCTGTGAGCAAAATTCGCCCACAATAATTCATTTAATTTTTAAGTTTAAACTTTAAAAGAGTTCTTTTGCCTCTTTCACAGAAAAAACATATAATTTGAAAGTAATATGGATTGAAGGTTTCATTTCTGTCGCGTATGAACTGCACATAGTCTTGGTTATTTGGCCATTGTAATACGTAAATTGACAAGAAATTACAAATCCTGACGTTATCTACAGTTAATTCATTGCCTATTTCGAACACATAGTCGAAGATAACATGTGTGTAGTAGATATGAGCGCCGATGGGTAATGGGTCGGCGGCGGCGCGCCGACTATTTTTGGTCGGCGGCGGCGGCGTCGGCGGCGTGACCTTGAAAGGGTTGAAGTTTGTACTTGGTAGTAAAAAAAAGTATAGTTTACTTTATTTATTAGGTAAGATTCAATTACAATGCAATACAATTTATGGAACTTTTTGTAGTGATGAAAAAGACAACGTAACAATACAATTTCAAAGTAGGAACTACTTTGGAATTAGCAGTTATCAGTGCTTTGATTCCAAAAAATGCGTAATAACTGTAATCTTTTTCTATTTTAGTTTTATAAGCATCCACATTTTCAAGAACTGACGTCGAAGCCATTTATATAACTGACTGCTTAGGCTCTCTAGTCATCAACCAATAATAGCGGAGATCTCAGCCTGAAACACGGTGCAAAATCTTCCAAATAAGCATATCAGCCTGTAGGTGGCAGGCCGCGGTAGTCCATCGCAATCCCGGTTGTCTTTCCTAGATCTGTCCGTAAACCAAATTATGTCCTTAAGGTGAACATTAATCGAAACCCAGTCCTCCCTAGAAGTTATGAAAACTGGGTAAAGCTTCTAGAAGCTATGCACCTTAATCATGGCGTCCGATGGTATGGCCATGACAGGTCTCTCAAGAAGAGACTATTAGAGTTGTCCAAGTGTAGGTTGGAGGCTCTTTTTATCCTACCTGTCGTCATGGCCCCGAGATGCCTCTTCTTAGCCTCCATAATATGAACAAGGAATAAAGGAAGTGGAGTCGGGTTTAAGTGAAGCGGTGGGTGTCGAAGAGAGCGCATCCATGATTATCAGAAAGGCCATCCTCTGTACACTATTTAATGTTTTGATGCTTTTGACCTGTACAGCTTTTTTTCTGCGTAGTGTGGCATATCACACTACGCATATGTGACAATCGCCTCGTATAACTAAGCACGATATTGCCTTCAACCGAAGGTCTCATTTAGAACTAGAGGCAGGAGCCCAAGACTTGTCAAGTCTAAATCAGATCATAGAGCACATCTAGCCTTTATCATAATGACCTGGATGTACTTATTCCAAGTAAGTCCCATAATATCTAGGAGGAGGATTTTACCGCAGAGTGTTGGGGGTTTTAGTTCCTTCAACTTCTTCTTATTGGTGTTAGGTATCAAGACTGTCTTATTAGCGTTGACGGTTAGCTTGATCCTTAGCACCAATTTTGTACCTGATCGCATTGGCCCAGCGACTACTGATGCACATTTGACCACCACTAGTATCACTAGGTCGGATTACAGCTTGGCTCTCGACTGGGAGGTCGTAGGTTTGATTGATGATTCCCTCATTGTAACAACCAAAAAAAGTTGTTTTCAAGTTCGGTTAAGACATTGCATGCTGATCACCTAATTGTCTGACACACACCTTGTCGCCTCCGTGGTCTAGTGGTTCGAGCATTGGCTCTCGACTCGGAAATCGTGGGTTTGATTTCAGTATTGAAGCAACAAAAAATGTTGTTTCCAAGTTTGGTTAGGACAATGCAGGCTGATCACCTGATTGTCTGATAAGAAAGATGATCCATGCGTCGGATGGGCATGTAAAAATTCGGACTTGCGCCTGATCTCTCGTCAGTCGTGTCGGTTATCCGTCCCACTGGATTACGAGAGAAAAGTAAGAGAGAGTGCTCTTGTGTACTGCGCACATACTTGGGCACTATAAAATTACTCCTGCGTAACTAGCCTAGTTTCAATGAAACTGGCCACCGTCACTGAATTCGGTGAGGGAGTTATTATTATTATGTCACAGGAATGGTGATCCATGCATCGTCTTTCGTCAGTTATCCATCCCACTAGATTACGAGAGTAAAGGAAGAGAGAGTGCTTGTATGCTCTTGTGTACTGCGCACATACTAGGGCACTATTCGAATAACTGCTGGCCTGGTTTCAATGAAACCGGCCACCGACACCGAAATCAGTATGGGGAGCTATTTATTATTATAAGGTCATCAGCGTATCCTTAAACGTCTTTCTGAAAAAGAACTGAACAATATTCAGTTCTTTTAGCACTCACTATTCACTACCAGCCCATTCACTACCAGAAACCGCTCCAGCGGCGACAGTACCCCACCCCTCTCTGTGGGAATCCTTGGGTCAACGTGCTCCTGAGCATCAAGCCCGTGATAGTTGATGACGCTACTCTGTTGTGCAGCGTAGCTTTGATCCTCTAAAGTAATTCTTGAAGCCAGGCTGTTCAAAATCGTTGTACCTTTGAAAATATTGACTTTTGATATACGGTTTCTTCTGAGAAGTTACTCATATTTAAGAGTACTATTCATTTATGCAATAAAAAAAATCAGTCCGCTTGCCTATTATCATCAATGACTTTATCAATGCGATCTACTGGCTAGATCTACTTGATCAACCAGTAAATCTGCCTTTCTAGTAAGCACGTTGTCTTTTATGCAGAACTCTTTTGATGAGATAGGTGTCACTTGTGTCGATGTCTTCGTTCGTCTCCTCATTAAAAGCATGAATGAAGTAAGGCGTATATGGGTATAATATACGACTTCGGTAATATGTATAATGCTCATAGTCACTGTTTGAAATTACACATGACTATCCCTCTCGCTCACTCGGCGCGCCGATGTATTTTCGCGGCGGCGGCGGCGCGGCAAAATCGACGGCGGCGGCGGCGCGCCGGCGCGGCGCTCATATCTAGTGTGTAGTATGTTTTGTTATTTTCTGGAACCAATACGCACAAAGTAATTTGTTTGATTAGCAAATCTAACCTTGATCCCCTGGAGCCGGTAAATAATAAACACAAGGCTTTAAGCCCGGCCTCCATTGCCAAGTACTCCTACATATTTAAGTGGAGCAGCTGATGTTTTTTGTTCTGTAAAACACGGACGTGCTCCGTATACTGTTTTGGCCTTGAGATTAACTATCATCATCAGTCTGTACCCATGACCTGTGTCGCAAAGTACAGTTGACACAGAAGGTTAAGGGTCAGATCACGCCGACACGCGACGCGACGCCTATTTTGAAGATAACGATTTAAAATTGAACTTTATTCGCTTCACAAAAAGATACACGTTTCATTGTAAGCAGCACAAAAATATAATAGTGCAATTTAATGCTATCCATTAAGATATCACTTATTTACCGTGCATATATATTACTAGCTTTAGCCCGCGATTTCGTCCGCGTGGAACAGTTACTTTAGGTTATCGCTAAAATTTATCCGCGACTTCATTTACTATTATTACAAATCTTTCGTCTTTGTAATAATAGTAAATATTTCATCTTTTTAGGTCAGTCTACACCGATACGTGACACGAAGTAGGTCATTTGCCGGATCTAAAATATATTTTTTTACAAACCCCGGAGGCATCACAAAATCTTAGCACGCAAACTTTGGAGCGTTTCTCGATAAAACTACGAAAGGCTTCAAAATTTATACCTCAAATACAGGAATATAAACTAAAATTAATTCAATCTACCGTAATCCTCGCTTTCTCTTACATAAGCCCGTGTAAGACGGCGCTTGGCTTACCTGTACTGGTTTAATCACCCGGCTTTGTTTACACTTAAAAGGGCTTACCTGTAAGCCTACTTGAATCGGATAGAACTTTCTCAATAGTTCTGTAAAACATTTAGACTGAAATAAAATTAACCATTATAATTTAGAGATGCATTTTTTTGTTTCTGAGGTAGGCGAAAGAATACAATGTGACATATTTAAAATTTCAATTATTTTTTAAGGTTGAAGCGAATTACATTTTCAACTTTAATCTACTTTGTATACGAGCGTTTTCCATTATCCGATCCGGTATTCCATACCGATAATGAGACGGATAGGTAAATGTTTCAATATGAAAGCTATTATTCTCATTATCGGTCCGTAGGAAATTGGATCGGATTATGTGAAAGCACTCTATATTCTATAGGCAAAGATTTCAAAACTCAAGATAGGCTATGACGTACATTTGACAGAACAAATCTTCATACAGTAAAAAGTTACGCCATCTTGGTTTTCATGGTGAAACTTCAAATGTCAGCCATCTTGTTTTCACCATACGTCAAATGTCAAAATGGCCACAAAAATAATCTCAAAATTAGGGCCAGTTATTGGAGACACTTTTTGCCTCAATATGCCTCGTCTATAATAATATATACGCCTATGTCTATAGGTGTATGTACTATTTACATCAGCTGTCAATAGCATGACAGGCGCGGACGAATCTTTCGCCCCGGGCGAGATTTTCCTGTGATCTTCGCTTCGTACTTCACACTCACTTATTGACTTATCACTTAGCCGTAATATATACGAAAACACGTAGATTCTATACGAGCTGTTGCCCGTGATTCGTTCGCGTAGGATGAACATTTTTCTATCCTTTGGTGACTGTACATTTTGTCGTGACAAAAAGTAAGCTATACATTCTACACTGTACTTCAGACTACATTGTACGCAACTCTATTCATCTATTCAAATCTTTTTAAAGTTAGTTGCGTTTTTCCATTATCCGATCCGATATCCGATATTGGAGCGATAATAAGAAATACAGGTATATGTTTCATATTGAAATATAATTACCTGTCTTGCTTATTATCGGTGCGATATCGGATCGGATAATAGATAAACTCTCTATAAGTCAAATTGTGATTTAGACATGCCTTAGCTAACTATTTACTTAGTAGGTTACTATAATTTCTCTACCTTCAATATATATTTTTAAACCATAGCCCAACTACGTAAATTAAAATATAGCCTATGTTACCTGGACTATTGTTATGAATCTATTGACATCGTACTTATAACAATCAGATCAGAAGATTAGACGCTATGATGAAACAAATAAACATACAGTAATAAATCATTACCCTTCCTTTTGGCTACTTCGCAGTCGCGTAAATATCTAACACAAAACTATTTCTATCTACCTATTGTATACGGTAAAGTTATAACGAGGACTTTAGTTAACACTCACAATGGTGTCACTTACCATTCGACAACACTGCCGCTCGTTACGCCATAAGACGTATGTATAATTCAGCGTTTACACAATTGGACATGTTTTATGTATGTGTCTAGATTTCTGCGTAACACTAGATGTGGAATTAAAAATGATTTATGTATGAACACGCGCCATACTTGCAATTTTACTTTTTGTTACTTATTTTATGTTTCAGCGAACTATAAAGGAATTCCAGGAGATTTAAGGCCAAATCAAATGCTACTTAAATAGTTAAGATATTCTTTAGTTATATGATATATCATGTCGTGAAATCAATGCCGTACACGTGCAATATTATTGACAGAATAAATTTGTCAATACTAGTCAACGCATACAAAAACGGCAATATGGCCCGCACACAAGGATTTTTTTTTAATGAGCATTATTGTCAATAATATGGTGTGTGTGTGCGGCTAGCCAATAGCAATACACCATACTACCTATCGTCCAATCATCGTGAGGCTGCCAATTTGATCAGAAACTGTCCATGTATGGGCATTGGGCACGGATTGGCATGGCAGTCTTGTGTGTGGTGTATAAAGGGTGAACGAGCTAAGGAGTAAAACCCGCATTTTACCGCGACTTTGTCCTTTCTCAGATTCTATCTTTATTGCTGTACCAAAATTCAGCACAAACCGTTCAGTGGTTTATCCGGTGGTGTAACAGATATACGGATTTACTTTATATTTACAATTTTAGTAAGGATTAGCTACACATTTTATTGAACACATCCGTGTTATACAAATATTGAAAAACCAAAAATCCTTCACAATAGTCTTTGAACTCAGCTTTCAGAGGTGGACTCCAAGAAAATACTTGACGTGATTTGCGGAAGATCAATCGGTACTCGGTAGTAAGCGAGTGGAAGATACCCACTTAAAAGGGTCTATTTGTAAGTACGCCCAAAGGGTAAAAACGGGACCCTATTATTGACACTTAGATAGCTGTCTGTCCTACTGTCTGTCACCAAGCTGTTCCTCCGTGATAGCTAGACAGTTAAAATTTCCACAGAAGGTGTGTTTCTATTGCCGCTATGACAAAAAATATTAAAAACAGAATAAAATAAATATATCTCTCTACGCCTATCTAGAGGGGGCGTAGAGAGATATCAAGGGGGGACAGAATACATATTTAACATATTATGTATTTTTTTATCACAAATAATAATTTGACGCCTCGTCAATTACTATTAGATAAGTTTCGACAAGCTATAATATTTATCTATTGCCAAACAAAAAGAGATTTGTAAGGAAATTAATAAAAATCGATAAAAATGCGTTTTTTTAATAAAAATATTACAGTGGGGGTTCATGACATTATTAATTGTAATCCGGGGAGGGCTCCGTGAAAAAAAGGTTGAGAAAAAAAATCCAAAAAAGTTTTATTTCCATATGGGTTACAAAGTACCTAACGCTTAAAGAATTGTCCCTACTTGATGCCTACCACCGGTTAGGGAACTAACCCGGCGAGAAGAACCGGCGTAAGAAACTCGCACTGGGCCATCTTTTAGCAAAAAGATGGAAAATTGTTTTTTTTTTTTTTTAATGAAGTTGTTTACAACGTGAAAACTTAGGTCTATATAATATTGACAAAAGTCAGATGCATATAGTACATAGAAGCAGCCTTGCAGGTGGCCATCCTATTCCCAAGGTGTGCGATTATCAATAAAATCATTGTCCTTACGGCAAGCGACACTTAACAGGTTGGGTTTTGCACACAAACGTTATTTAACCCTAAAACCCTGCCTTAGACTATAAAAATTAAAAACAGATTAAAGAAAGACTAACATATTTGATTTGATTGTTCTAATACAATACATACATATACGGTGTGTCCACGACTGTGGAAAAAGTGTGAGCCGTTGAAGGGTCGTCACAATTTTCAAATTTGAATCGATTTGCATAATTCTATAAAAGTACTTGTTTCTCAGTACCTACTTATTTATTATATTTCCTATTCTGTGTTATAACTTCTACAACAACGGAGCCATGAGCTCCACTAGTTTATAACATATAACTTTATTCAATTTTTAAAAGATTTCTCCATACCTGTTGTAGTAGTACGTCAGTGCTTCCATACTTCTTTTAAACGCAAAATATATTAAAACATGAATTCGCAATGAACACACATACATGTTGGTAAAAGTACAGCGCCGTACAAGTTCTTTCCACGGTTAGGAAGTTTAGAACTTTCCAGAGAGTTTCTATTAAATAATGGTCAAGCGGTGGGATCCTGTCTGAAGTTCTGCGGGCAGATTTTACCAAACTACGTACAGTTGCCGTCGTTTTGCAGAGGAAATAAGATTTTACAAACTTTATTCTATCTATTAAATAAATACGCATTTTGCTGATGCAGATATTTATTGATTGCGTTAATTTATGTACAGCCTCCGTGGTCCAGTGGTTTAGGGCTTGGCTCTCGACTTGAAGGTCATGGAGGCTGTTTCCAAGTTTGGTTAGGACAATGCAGGCTGATCACCTGATTATCTGACAAGAAAAATAATCCATGCGTCGGATGGACATGTAAAAGTCGGACCTGCGCCTGATCTCTCGCCAGTCGTGTCGGTTATCCGTCCCACTGGATTACCAGCGTAAAGGAAGAGAGTGTTCTTGTGTGCTGCGCACACACTTGGGCACTATAAAATAACTCCTGCGCAGCTGGCCTGGTTTCAATGAAACCGGCCACCGTCACCGAAATCGGTATGGGAAGCTATTATTAATAAATTATGTACAACGGCTTAATTTAGTTGATTAGTCCTTTTGAAATAATTTAATTTTTACCGAATAACAGTAACCGTGTCATGATCTCAAAGAGTCTTCAAAATGATAGCAAGTTTGTTGTATAAACACTGAAAGCTTTTTATTGTCTAAGTTTCAAAACAATAACGAAAATTGTATGTATTCAAAAAGTACAATTGACAAGATAAACATTTTAAGTAACCCCGGAATTGTTAAGTTGTGAGAGAGCTGATGATGATAAATTACAGCTAAACTCTCACATCATGTCAGATAATAGCTACAATTTTCAATCTATAACCCGACTACATAAATTAAATAGCCTATGTTACCCGGACTATTATTACGCATGTATTGTTTCCTCATTTATTAAAATCTGACCCGCGGTTTAGGCGTTACGGTGGAATAAACACACACACATATATACATACATATACTGCCAAAAGGCTTAGGCTTTTTTTACTTTTAGCTTCATCGTACTAGAGTAAAAAACTAGACTAAAATCTGTTCATTCGTTTGGGAACTAAGAACAGCAGGTCTAAAAAGGCCGTTTTGGCAATTCATTTTCAATTCTTGTTATGAATTACTGACAGCGATCGTAAAATGGCCACTTGAATTGCAATTCATATTAAGATTTGGATACAATTCATATGCAGAAATTGGCTGAAATGCATTCATTTGACAGATTAACAAGCAGAATTGCTTTAGTGTCAAATAGCAATATTGCGATGATATTGCGGAAGTGGCCGTTTTAGACCCGCAGATATGATAAACGTCAAACTTAAAACTCGGTCCATCTGTTTACGTCGGGGGTTAAAAATACAAAATATGCTCGTGGTTTAAAAAATGTTTGGATCATAGACGTATATATTATAGACGCGCCATGTTGAGGCAAAAAGTGATATATTGCCCCACTTTTGAATTTTTGGGGCCATTTTGACATTTGAAGTATGGTGAAAACAAGATGGCTGATATTTGAGGTATGGTGAAAATCAAGATGGCGTAACTTTTTCTTGTATGAACTTTTGTTTTGTGAAATGTACGTCATAGCCTATCTTGTGTTTTGAAATCTTTGGTTTGGATATAATATTATTTTCAGTAACGACACAAGAGCCCCGTAAATGGCGTTTCATGAGCATATTTTATACAATATGAGCGAAAAGTGGGGAATAATGTGAATAATGTTTTCACTTCCTCCCCCTAATTTTTCAACACATTGAATCATATAAAAACGTGCTTATGATAAATAACAGCACTTATTTTGCTTGTACGTACACTTTTTTGAGCCTTTTCATGTAAATAATACAATTATAAAGAAGTTTACTTTCTACTACTAAAATATGTAGAATGTAGTATTCAAAATATTCATATTAGATTTAACTTATTTAAATCTTAAAAGTTAAAAATATATTTCACATCCGCATATAAAATGTAATTAAAAATAACTAATACGTGCCTTTGAAAGGGAAAAATGTATAAAATACTAGCTGCTGCCCGCGGCTCCGCCCGCGTAAGTACAGTAACCCACGAGAACCTTACATGTCCCGCGATAAAATAGCCTATGTCATTTCCCATGGTCTACTTTATATCTATGCCAAATTTCATGATGATCGATTTAGTAGTTTTTACGTGAAACTGTAAATAAAGTATCCCACGAGAACCGTTCACTTCCCCGCGATAAAAAGTAGCCTATATCCTTTCTCAGGCTCTAGACTATCTGTGTACCAAATTTATTATAATTCGGTTCAGTAGGTTTGGCGTGAAAGACGGACAAACAGACAGACACACTCTCCCATTTATAATATTAGTATGGATTGGCAGGATGTAGATTGTACCTAAATAGTCAGCTCGTTTACAGAGTGAAATTCTTAGTTTTTAACTACGTGGTCGTAAAACTTTGTGAACGGGAGACAAAAAATAATATACAAAAATCGAAGCGAGTACTTTTTATACTGGCCCTATGGACGTTTTATATGTCTAAGGAGTACACCGACGCGTTTGCATGCAACAGCGAGTAGCTGTGAAAATACTACGATAGCGAAACATATCTGCGAAAATACTTCGGTAGCGAAACGTTAATATACTGCAGTTTTTTCGCCAAAAAATTATGTTATTTTAATTCCCTTCTAGTTCTTTTCTTGAACTTTTCTCCATGTCATCTTTTTTTAACCGACTTCCAAAAAAGGAGGCGGTTATACGTTCGGCTGTATATATTTATTTATGTTTTTTTATTTTTTTTTGTATGTTAGACCACAATTCCGCCGTCTGTGGACCGATTTTCACAATTATTTTTTTGATGTAAAGGGTATATTCCCAAGTCGGTCCCGTTTTAAAAAAAGTGGTGACCTGATGATGGGATCCATGAGGAATCGAGGGAACTCCTCGAAATTTATATGGATACATATGATGATTTCAACTTTTTCTGAAGTAGTCCAAGCATGCTACCAAATAGTAAAGATTTTGCTTCAAGGTATACCTTGGGTCCAAAAGTACTGAACAGAACTCCTGACTCCTTATAGATACATGTTTGGGGATTTTGGCGTTGTTTAAAGAACTGCAAGCATATTCCACCATGTCAATTAGAGTAATCATCATCATCACCACCACCGTCACACCATACATCATCACATATAAAAGGTACTTATAGTATTTTAACCAACACGGAGATTTTTGAACATTACTCTGCCGTATATAGACCTATTTGCAAAATTCTTTTGTTTTTATAAAGGGTATAATTCGATATAATGGTATATAAAATATATAAGCTTTTTGCACACCTTCCTCTTCATAAACCCTAACTAATTAGAGGAGTATTAAATTTGGCACACTAAACTTAATACTCCTCTATTTGCTAAACTTTTCGTAAAAAGTTAATGTATTTCGTTATTATATGGTATGTTGAAGACTAAACCTAAAAACGCAAAATTTAGAGAGTAGTTTTGAGGTAAACAATTTAAAAGTACCGAAGTGTACAAACTTCGAATTTCCGACTTGTACCGACTTGGACAAAGCCGGTCAACTTCAGAAACGTTCGATTCTCGGGTTGTGTCCTTTATTTTGCGGGATGCATTTTTAATCTAAAATATTTTCCGAACTTTTCCTCGTATTTGAAATGTGTTTCGGAATATGAAATTTTGTTTTGTTTTTCCTCGAGACAGGGATTTTAGGATTTAGTGTTTCAGATTTATGTTTCTTTTTTTCTCTTCAACTTGGGGCTACATGGGGAAACGACATGGATTGTCGGGATTTTCAAAGTTTATGTTCAGTAAATTTAGATGCCAATTATAATATTATAAGAGTAATTTTCTCAATACGATAAGTGAATGCGACGCGACACGAGAAACCAATACCTATGTCAACAGAACGTCACGTCGTCGACAAAAACTTCACACACAAAATAACTCAATTGTTGATCTCACTGAAGACATAATATTATAGGTATCTCGCAGTGATTTGATTTTCAAATGAACAGTGATTTGATTACCGGGAAAATCGCCGAACCTATGACGTCACGTGTTCCTAAAGTTAAATTAAATTTAAGAGTCGCAAGTATAATATAACTGGTAATATCTCTGAAATGTGTGCGTTTAAGTTCATAATTACTGTAGTGAATGTTTTTATATGATGTAAGTAAACGAATTGCGTAGTTATTTTTTAACTTTTTGATACACTTAAAATTTTTATTTTTTAGCTTTAATTAAATAAAAAACCGGACAAGTGCGAGTCGGATTCGCACACCGAGGGTTCCGTCCAAACCTGTAGTGATTTTGTTACAGCTTAAGGGTATTATAGACCTGAGTATTTGATATGAATTTCAATTTAATACCTCTACGCGTTCATGAGAAAAATGGTAGTAAGTTTAAAATTATTATAAATATTTTTATTATATGATGTAACTAAAAACTTAGGTTTTTGCAATTTTCCTTTATCTGTGCTATAAGACGTTGCTTCGTACCAAATTTCAAGATTCTGAGTTGACGGGAGGTACCCCTCAAGGTTTTGAGTTTGCGAGTGCGAGAGAAATTTGTGAAAATTAGCGACATAAACGGCTGTATCTTTTGATTGCGTTGGCTTAAAAGTTTGATTTTTTCACAGCTCCAAGGGACAGTAGACCTGAATATTTGATATAAATTCCAGCTTGATACCTCTACGCGTTCCTGAGGAAATGAGTCTTGACAGACAGACCGTTCCGTTATAAGGGTTCCGTTTTTTCCTTTCGAGGTATGGAACCCAAAAACACCTAAATATTTCTAAAGTATGAATTAAACTATTTATATAATATTTTACATGTAGTCAACATCCACATTGTACGGCTGAAAACTAAAATATTCAACTCGTAACTGTATTAATTACATTAAATATACACAGCATAATATAGTTAAGTATATTCAGTAATAACAATATTTGTCGTGTAATCAAAGTTAGAAAGCTGATTAGAGAAGTGCGTTCTCCCTTAGGTGGAATATAATATTTCGGCAATATCGAGCAAACAGTTCAAAGGCTTAATCAAAGCCAGTTAAATCGCGAAACAAGGTCATGAACTGTACTTCAGTGTATCATATTTAATTGAGGTAGGTACTGATTTAGTGGATTTCTGTAGGTGAACTTTTACAATAGAAATTGTTAAGGCTCAATATAACTATCTGTTTGCCAAATTTCAGCAAAGTCCGTTCAGTAGTTTAGGCTGTGCATTGATAGATGAGTCAGTCAGGTTTTCCTTTTATATATTTAGATTTAGATTCCTGTTACATTCTTGATTAGAATTTATGAAAACTTAGAATAGGTACACAGACTCTATTTGGAGCGCCATCATAGATGTATATAATAATATAGACGAGGCATGTTGAGGCAAAAAGTGTCTCCAGTTAAATGCTGGGGGCATTTTTTATCTTTTGAGATTTTTGGGGCCATTTTGTCATAGTACAAGAAAAAGTTACGCCAAGATGGCGTAACGTTTTCTTGTACCTATCTTGAGTTTTGAAATCTTTGGGCGTCTTTGAAAACTTAGAATCTGGATTGCGATCCACGATCAAAGTCAGTGATTTCCGTCCGTCAATTTACTTCCTACATTGTTAGTCTAGATGGTGATCAATGAATTTGAATGCGGATCGCGATCCATGTTGAATGTGTACGAGATGTACTCGTATGTAAGTAAAATGTCCGAGTTTTACCGCAAATTGTACTCCACGGATTTGTACTACTTACCACTACAGTGCTAGTACAATTCACAACATGATGCGACTTGAACTTTGAACTTTATTCACTACACAGAAGAAACACGTTTCATTGCGAGATTCCACCGCGTGTTTTAAAGCCGCGTCGCGCCTCGGTGTAAGCTGACCCTAAGTTCAAAGGCTGGGACTACGCTGTCCGTAATCAATATAGTCCCAGCCTAAAGGGATGTATGGTCTGAAAGATCTTAAAGGCATCAAAAATTAAACGCAAAACGAATCAAAGAGTTTTATCTTGAATATGCTTCGATGTCGCAAAAATAGGTAAGGAGTAAGGAGTACAAATTATAATATAGACGTAGGGAAATATAGTAAAATGGTAGTTTTAGAGCTAGCGCCCACCGTCGAAAAAGGAGCTCATCGAGAACAAGCATTGGACCACTGCAGATCGCTAGGGGCCTAAAAGCTTGATATAAAACCGTCGGTCTGGCGGTCCTAAACCTGGCAGATTTTTTTTTATTGACCAAAATGTGTGAAGATTTTTTGAGTAAAAAAAGCTCATAAGGAACAAGAAAACTGTTGTTATACACGGCTGCGCGCCAACTAGAAACCGATAAAAATGCAAGTCTGGCAGTCCTACTCTTGACCAGTTTCCAGCCAGACCGCCCTGAACGTGTAAGAATATTGAGTAAAAATAGCTCATAGAGAACAAGGTCAAGTTATATGTCAATATGTTCGTCTCCTAATCCTCTTTTGAAAATCGTCGGTCTGGCATGTTCAAACCTGGCCAAAACTCAACCAGACCGGGATGAAGTTACCTCCTTTGATACTTACTAATAGGTAAATCATGAGTAATTTGCACTTAATGAAGCGTGATTTTGATAGATTTGTATGTATTATTTCCGAATTTAAAATTTGCTACCCCATATTGCTACCACTGGATCCGCCATCTTGAAAAAATGGCGATAACTTTCAATATTTTGGCTATATCTCTTTACAGACATACTTTACGATAAAAATATGTTCCACGAATATGAACTATATACAATTTTCTACAATTTATTTAATGAGCATTTTTGTGTCAAACTGATAGTTTTAGCGCTGCAGAGACTTAGAGTGAAATTTTATTTGTGTTGGTGATATTTTTTATAATTCAGTACATTTTACTTTTTATGCCCTTTTAGATGATACCCATATCGCGAAGTTTATAAATAATTATAAAGACCGCCAATTTAGGACGGCGGCCATTTCGAATTCACAATCATTTTAAATGTACCAAATTTTAGTAGCAATAAAACTTAAAGTATACTAAACTAATATCTTATAATAAGTAAAATTAATATTAGTGAAAAATAATTTCCGTACAGCGATTACTAAAAAAATAAATTTGTGTGATGCTTTATTTTTATATTTTAGTCTAATAAAATCAATTTTAAAAGAAACATAGTTCCAAAGTTTGCAAAACTTTCAGTTTTGTAAGCAGTCAACTTTCGAATAGAAGTTTGACCCCTTTATCTTTGATATTCTGATCTGATATTAAGTATATATACTTTAGGTTTTATTGACACAAAAATTTGGTATATTCAATATTATTGTTAATTCAAAATGGCTGCCTTCATAAATTGGCGGTCTTTATAATTATTTATAAACTTCTCGATATAAATATCATCTAAAAGGACATAAACAGTAGAATATAGTTGATTACAAAAAATGTCAACAACACAAATAAAATTTCCTTTTAAGACTCTGCAGCGCTAAAACTATCAATCAAATCAAAAATGTTCATAAAATAAATTGTAGAAAATTATATATAGTTCATATTAGTGGAACATATTTTTATCATAAAGTTTGTCTGTAAAGAGATATAGCCAAAATATTGAAAGGTATCGCCATTTTTTTAAGATGGCGGATCCAGTGGTAGCAATATCGGGTAGAAAATTTTAAATTCGGAAAGAATACATACAAATCTATCAAAATCACGCTTTATTAAGTGCAAATTACTCAAGATTTACCTATTAGTAAGTATCACAGGAGGTAACTTCATCCCGGTCTGGCTGAGTTTTGGCCAGGTTTGAACATGCCAGACCGACGATTTTCAAAAGAGGATTAGGAGACGAACAGATTGACATATAACTTGACCTTGTTCTCTATGAGCTATTTTTACTCAAAATTCTTACACGTTCAGGGCGGTCTGGCTGGAAACTGGTCAAGAGTAGGACTGTCAGACTTGCATTTTTATCGGTTTCTAGTTGGCGCGCAGCCGTGTATAACAACAGTTTTCTTGTTCCTTATGAGCTTTTTTTACTCAAAAAATCTTCACACATTTTGGTCAATAAAAAAAAATCTGCCAGGTTTAGGACCGCCAGACCGACGGTTTTATATCAAGCTTTTAGGCCCCTAGCGATCTGCAGTGGTCCAATGCTTGTTCTCGATGAGCTCCTTTTTCGACGGTGGGCGCTAGCTCTATTTAGTGTTATGTTTTTAGGCTTTATATGAGTCCGCGGTACCGAGCGGCTTGGCCACTACATCGCGGCCTATATTACAAGCGACTATATGCAAAGATACTCCGCTATTCAAAAAACAACGGGTTGCGCTCCGGGAGTGCCGGTAGAAGTGAAACATCTCAAAAGTGGGGCATTTAACTGGATACAATTTTTTTCTCCATAGTGTTTTAACCATACGTCAAATTTCAAAATGGCCTCAAAAGCTCAAAAGTGTGGCGAAGCGTCGCCACGGCAATTCTCGCTACGCCAAAAATCAGGTTTACTCTCGTCTATAGATATGTTTCAGTGGCGAAGCGTCACCACGGCAATTCTCACCACGCCAAAAATCAGGTTTACCCTCGCCTATAGATGTTCCACATCAATACATATAATCGTTGCATACAGTTGCTTGTAATTTCGCGGTGTAGCGGCCAGGCCGCTCGGTAGCGTCGACGCGTATAACTAGTACAGAGCCTTAGAGGTAGAGATAATTATAGTGTAGTGATGACGTCACAGGCGAAGGACGACATATCTCGCCATGCGAAGTTAAACAAGCGGAGCAGGATCAGTTGTTTATATCACAGAATACACCCCACACACGATTGTTATTCACAATGTATAGTTGTATACGTGTTAAAGTCTACCCATACATACACACTATTACATAATTCTACACTACTATAATAAACAGAAAAGCTTTGTTCGTTTGCATTGCATCGAAAACTATGGACCGACTTTGATGAAATTTGTCAAAGACATAGAGTAGACGACGGGGAAGGACATAGGTTACTTTTTATCACGGTAAAATGTACGGTTCCCACAGGATTTCTTTTAGAGCACACAAAGTCGTAGGCAACATTTAGTATTATATATACATACAAAACATCACAGGATAAATAAAATAATACTTTTAACTGGAACACAGCATGGTTTTATGTCGTTAGTTTCTTGCACCACTATATTAGTAGGACTCTATTTCTTTAAAATTTAAGAAGGAATTGTGTAATTTTTACTAATCGCAAAAAATAATCGCAGCTCCATGTCTTTCAAAAGGTTAGAAGTAAGCCACTTTTTGAAATTGATAGTGCACCGTCAAACGTCAAAATGACAGTCTTGTATAAATCTTGAATGGCTCATTTCCCCGAGCACCCACCAAATCAAGGGGTCCTGGAAATGCCAAAAGAATTGCCACCCTTGTTCTGTCTGACGTCACAGCGCATCGCAAATTTATGACGTCACGCGCTATTAGTGTAATGCATGGGGGTAGCTGGAAAATACTTATTAATTGGTCACACGTTTTAGGGATTTGTTTTTGATGTGGCAAGTGGACATTATTTACACGCTAATTACAAGTGAAAAAAAGTCTAATTTTACCCGACTGCTGAAGGGGGGTTATTATATTAATAATACAAATAGAAAATACTTGTTAGTTTAATTGTTTTCATTGAATAGCCTCCGAATCTATTCGACCGATTTTGTAGAAAGGCACAGATATTTTTTAGAAAGACACAGATGCTGCTTTTTATTTGGGCAAAATGTACGGTTCCCGGATCATTTTCTTTTGCACGCATGAAGTAGCAGGCAATATCTTTTTCAAATAATTCTAAATTATTATTTAAACAATATTTTGTGTTAGGCGAATCAAATTGAATAATTTCACAATGAAATTAACTAAAATATTATGATACGTAATGTATAGTATAATTTATATTTTACGGAATCAAAACCATTTACAAACATGTAATTTCATAGCGCAGTATACGACGGTGATGGTGGCCGGTTTCGTTGAAAGCAAGCCAGCATTGCAAGAGTTATTTTATAGTGCCCAAGTATGTGCGCAATATACAAGAGCACTCTCAACTTCTTTACTATCGAAACCTTGTGGGACGGATAACTGACACGACTGGCGAGAGACCAGGCGCAGGTCCGACTTTTTACAAGCCCATCCGACGCATGGATCATCTTTCTTGTCTGACAATCAGGTGATCAGCCTACATTATCCATATAAATATTATATTGAAACCCAAGATCTAACTTGGCTAGTTCTTATCATCTTTCTTGTCAGACTTAGAAACAACATTTTTTGTTGAACCAACGCAGGAATCGAACCCACCACCTCCGAGTCGAGAGCCAAGTTCTAAACTACTGAATCACGGAGGCTGTTATGGCACCTTACAAAATCATATTTCATAACGCGACGTAACGCTACCAAAAAGCCCAACTTTTTGTAATGCGTTTTCAATATAGGCTGTCTATTCCCGCAGAACAATCCCTGTCACTTGCCGTCGAGCGCAACAATTTCAATTACGACCCCCTTCTCTCTTCCTCCTGGCCCTCTTCTCCCCCTTTCCCCGCTCAGAGAAGGGGGGAAGGGGGTGTTGACAAGCGGTGTCCTTAGCGGACACCCTTCGGTCATTAGATGCACTCCGAGTGCAATAGACGGTAATTTGTTTATTGTTTATGGTGTTTACTTTGATGGTTGATGGCGTATTTAATGCCGAAATGTTTCGAGTTTTTTTTGGAATTAAATCATCATCTGTGACTTCGTAATTCGGGATTCACTCGGATGACGAAAATCATACGTCTACCGTCTAAACTCTAGATTGCCATTCGGCTAGGTTGTTAATTTTGCCAACAAAAATAATATAATATCTATGGACGCTTTACACCACATCAATCTGGTCCCGTGGTAAGTTCTCGAAGAACTTGTGTTACGGGTACCAGACAACGGAAATATATTTAATGCTTTTATACTCTACACATTTTTTTTTATTTAAGATTTTTATTATATTATAATATACATATAGTTTAATACACATACATGACCCAGGAACACGGAAAACTTTTTGTTCCTTCGGCGGGATTGATGAGCACCAACACCACCACTGAGCCACAGAGGTCGTTGCATTGAAAAATGACATGGCGATTTGTCAAGGCAACTCGATGCACGGCAAAATTGACCTATATAAATGCCGTATAAGGAGTATTTGCGCTTTGTACATTAGGCACTCAATCTTGCTAGCCCACTAGGTAGGTAAGTCTCAAAAACAAATAAAGTCATCAAAATCCAAGGGTTTTCAAGCTTTTTGGTAAAAAAATTGTATATACAGACAAAAAGGAAATGGTGATAATGTTCAAAATAATTTTTCATGATATGCGTATAACAAATTGTTAGGGAGCGCTGTAGTGTGGGCGTCGTATAATATTTACGACTGTCATAAAAACAAGCCGAGCGAAATACGAAATGCTAATACAATGATTTGTAGCGTTAGGAAAATTCCTACGAATCTCTGATACATAAATAATTTCTACCGTGATAAAATCCTTCAATGCGGTTATCTCATCGTTAATTGATAAAACAAATGAACAGAAAAATGAGAATATTTTACTATAACTAATTTTATTCATATATAGCTTAAGCCCACGATTCCATTCACTTATATACAGTATCCGATGAAAACACTGTACTTTTTCGGGATAAAAAGTAGCCTATGTGTTAATCCACAGGTTAAACTACTATCATGATACCAAATTTCATCGAAAATTTCATAGTAATTTTACAAAAGAGTAACAAATATCTATCCATCCATCCTTACAAACTTTCACATTTTCAATAATAATAGGATTTCCTCAAATATGGATCCTTAAGCTATCATCTAATTTAAGTCTGGGTAACTTTATGCCTGTGCCTTTATTAACCTAAAAAAAATGTATAAAAAAAATGAATAAATGTAAATGTTGCCATTCTACAACCCCAAAGTTTACAAACTAGCAGTTAAAATCACAATAAAAATTAATGCAAAAACATTACTACAACAAGTTGAAGACATCATCAATTCTTGTAAAGTCTTAAAATGTCTTTCAGAATCACGGGCATCATTTTTCAAAATGCCCTCAGCTTTAAACACAGTTGCATACCCTCACCCCATGATGCGAGTTTAATACCCCTGTCGAGTGGTTCTGCATTCTTCTACGGGGGAAATGGCGACCGGGAAAGTCAGGGGTCCGTAATCGGCGGTGCGTAGGGGAGTCTTTACGATTTTGTTTATAACGCGAGTGATGTATTAGAATTGCTCTTTAAGACTATATCTTGAATGTGCCTCGATAAGTCTTGTTATTGTTGTGATTTGGCAAAAGTGGGTGTTATTTGGAAAAGTATTTTTATCTACATCGTCAATTTTATTTATCTATTCTAATATTTAAAAGAGGAAATATTTATTTGTTTGTATTTTATATGCTCCGAAACTACTGGACCGATTTTGATGAAATTTGGCCAGGCTTTCCGCACTCGCTCAAGGACACTCGTTCATTGCCTACCGCTAGGTGTTTCACTTACGAAACAAATAACAGACGGCTTTCGCATGCTGAACGCGCTTCACGTCCGCTAGAGCACTCCTATATCTACACCTACCAACCTACTGGGGCCGGCCGATTTTTTTGACAGTTAGTATTGGCAAAAATGTGTCTTATTTTTAGTATTTTCCCCCGCAATTTTCCTAACATTTCTCACCGTTTAAACCTTTCCCGATTCAACTACAATTATTTTAAGACCAAAAGTTAATCAAAGCGGTCTAGCCGTTCTCGAATTTTAGCGAGACACGCGAATAGCAATCCATATTATATTATATGAAAAAAATATGTACGTGTCCAAAGCCTCACGTTTAATTTTTAAGATGTATATATCTCTTATACAAAATACTAATTCTTTACATGATAATGACAATGATGATGATGACTGTATATCCTCTTAAATCCCAACAGAATTTAATATAAGGGAATCCCAGCAGCTATAAGTTATTTATAAGCCGGCACGGCCTTCGATATTATACTTTATATTAGGGGCTTTAGCCTAAGAGAACATTAAGTGGTGTAATAAATACTAAATATACGAAAAATGTTCTTTAGTACAATATGTTTTAGCATTTGGTAGACTTTAGATAACTTCGTAATGACAATATTGCTCTGCGCACGTACAGTTCGAACCGAACGTGTGCGACGAGACCGACAGTCCGATCTGGGGGTCTAAAAGGCCACTTTAGGTGTTTCATATTGTTTCATTTTTATTAACTCATATTATGTGCGCCATTTTACGCATTTCTATTGAAAACTATCAAAAATGATGTTTTCTAATATGATTCAAATCAGATTTATGTAGTCATTTTACCATTTCACGAATTTTGTATCCAAAATTGTATGAAACATAATTTGAAACATCCAAAGTGGTCTTTAAGACCCCCTGGCTTGTCGATGGCAGCGCATTTTCGTCAGTTTTGACCGCGCGCTATATAATACGTAATTTTGAGTTTTATTTAAGACGCAGGCAGTCCAAACTACATATATTTTTACTCAGTTATCCAAACCGTGGACGAATTTGACATCGTAATTAGCAAAAATGAAAATATAATAATATATAATATAATATCTATGGACGCTTCACACCACGTCAATCTGATCCCGTGCTAAGTTCTCGAAGAACTTGTGTTACGGGTACCAGACAACGGAAATATATTTAATACTTTTATACTATACACATATTTAAGATTTTTATTGGAACGAAGTTTCTTATCGCGCGTTGTGAAAGGGGGCTAGACGGAAAAAATTCTTACGAAAAGTTGTCATGACACTTTTTTAATTACAAAAGATAATTTTATTTTTTATAAAAATTAAATATTTACGCGTATACATTTATTATATTGATGTATGTATGTGTGTATGTTTGTGTGTATGTATGTATGTATGTATGTATGTATGTATGTATGTATATAATGTATGTATGGATAATATCGGTTCGGATATTGTATTATTATTTATTTTATATATACATGTACAATTGTCTGTCTGTATGTCTTTTTTTTTTGCTATAGTAAGCTATTGTAAGCTGTGCGGCGTCGCATGTTTCTCTGTCTGTCTCTCTCTCTCTCTCTTATAGAAAGCAAGCCAGATATTTTCAGCCGGAACTTCGTTCCATCCGGGTGTCCCTTGACACTTCTCAAGTTTTTATATAATACACATATTTAACACACATCCATGACCCAGGAACATGGAAAAACCCTTTTTTTGTTTCTTCGGCGGGATTTGAACCCGCGACCCCCGGCTTGAGCATCAACACGCTCAACCAACTGAGCCACAGAGGTCGTCAAAATAAGTAGTTTACTAAAGGTTAAAAATACAATTTCGATATCGAGTTTGTTTCTCCGGTTTTTCTAGACGGATTGAGCTGGTGATAGCTTTTTCGGTCGATATTTTATGTTTTTTTTTTTAATTTTCATTCAATTATTAATTGTTGTATAAAGCATTTCAAAAGAATTTGAGCTGAGTTTTCTTGAGTGTAAATAAATTGTGTTCAACTAAAACCACGCAAACTTAACTTCATTCTCAAGTTACGAACTAAAAGTTTAAAGTTGATGTTCAAAAACAAACAAAATACAATTTGAATTGTAAAAACGTAGCCTGTCCAGCTACGGGCGGGCTACGGCGTAGCGGGTACCACAGATATATATTAACGTAGATTCAATATACTAGTTGTACTACCAATTTTAAAACATCTTGGTTTTATTATTGAAATAGAATCACATTTTAAAGTTGAATTGTAAAAACGTGGCTGTTAACTGTTTTAAAGCATACTATTTACGTAGACCATATTCCCTTCATATTTATATGTAGGCGCGTGCCTACATTTACAAGATAATGTCTGTTTTACCGTCGTACATTGATTATCATTATAAAACAGTATCATACAGGAGTGTCACCATATTCTATGGCGATATTGTAAAACGTCAAATGTCTAACTCGCGGTTCGCGCGGTTTTAAATGGCAGTACGAATTTGAGGTAGATAAAAGACGGATTGCTTAATATTTTCCCGTAGTGAATGTTTTATTGTTGAAAAGTGATATAGTGACGTGATCTATGATAATTCATAAAAACTGATTAATTAGAAATAACCTACGGACTTTACATGGCTATACGCCTAAATATATATTTACATATTTACGCATCATCTCAGATCAAGTAATAAACCAAGTTATCGCATGGCGTTTGTTTGAAGTGAGACCTAAAAACTACGCTACTTCAATTTTACACACGCGCTCACGCACACACAAGCAAAAAAGTACGCTACTTTTCGACAGTATCGAATGAGTCGTCGCGACGACTAATCTAATATTGAAGTAGCGTAGTTTTTTAAGGCCTCACTTGAAACAAACGCCATGCGCTATCTTGGTTTTTTATTTGATCTGTGCGCATCATCTTATTATTTACGTAGACTATTCATCTTTATACTGTATATGAAGTGTATGAAAACCGAGTTCGACAAAATCGTTTTATATGACGTCAGCAATTAATTAATTTTTATAACTACATCTACTACAATATATTTACTTAGAGCATTAATTAAAATGTCGCATCTTCTGAATTTTATCTTTTTAGTTACGTAATATAATAGGTTGGGGAAAAAGTCTTTTCGCATTATAGTATGTATGAACTTGTCATAAAATATCTTGGGCTATACCAATTGTATCTGGCTGATTTTGGTATCATTAAAAAGTTTTAATTTTACAGAAGACAATTCCAAATTCAAATTAGGTAAATTTGAGATTTTCATTTGTTTTTCTTATTGTTAAAATGAGTGATTCTTATGAAGAATTTCGATACATTTTAAAATTTTATTACAAAAAAGGTAAAAATGCAACACAAGCCGCGAAAAAAATTTGTGATGTTTATGGACCTAATGCAGTATCTGTGAGAGTAGCGCAAATTTGGTTTAAGCGTTTTCAATCCGGAAATTTTGATATCAAAGATGCACGTCGCTCTGGTCGCCCTGTTACGGACAAAACTGTTGCCATTTTTGAAAAAGTGGAGCAAGATCGGCATATTAGTAGTTACGATGTAGCTGAAGAACTGGGGATTGACCACAAAACGGTTTTGGCGCATTTGAAAAAAGCTGGGTACACAAAAAAGCTCGATATTTGGGTGCCTCATGAGCTCACTGAAAGAAACCTAATGAACCGTGTACTCATTTGTGATTCTTTATTACGACGTAATGAAACCGAACCATTTTTGAAGAAGCTGATAACTGGTGATGAAAAGTGGATCACGTACGACAAGAACGTGCGAAAAAGATCGTGGTCAAAGGCCGGTCAGGCTTCACAGACTGTGGCGAAACCCGGGTTAACTCGCAACAAGGTGATGCTGTGTGTGTGGTGGGATTGGAAGGGCATTATTCATTATGAGCTGTTACCGCCAGGCAGGACCATCAATTCTGAACTATACTGCGAACAACTGATGAGATTAAAGCAAGAAGTTGAGAGAAAGCGGCCGGAATTAATCAACAGAAGGGGTGTGGTTTTTCACCATGATAACGCTAGACCTCACACATCTTTAGCCACTCAGAAAAAATTACGGGAGTTTGGCTGGGAGGTGTTAATATATATCCGTATAGTCCTGACCTTGCACCTTCAGATTTCCACCTGTTTCGGTCGCTGCAGAATTCCTTAGGCAGTGTCAGGTTGACATCACAAGAGGACTGCCAAAACCACTTGTCGCAGTTTTTTCATCAGAAGCCCCAAAAATTTTATAGCAATGGGATCATGTACCTACCAACAAGATGGCAAAAAGTTATCGAACAAAATGACACCTATATACTTTAGTCACTTGTAAATAAACTTTATAAAAAAACCTTTTGAATTTTTATATAAAATGCGAAGAAACTTTTTCCCCAACCTAATATATACATAATTAAGTCTTTTTTTTTATTAACTTTTTCTTTATTATTTCTATTAACATTGTTTTGGCATGTCTGATTAAATGTAACACTTGTACCTCGTCTGGTGTTGCGCGCTAGTCGTCAACCTCCTTTGGCTCCGGAAAACTCACTCACACGGCCAAACACGCGAGCGCTATGTCACGCCGATTTTCTGCGAGGCCGTGCTATTTATAAGGTCGAGCGAGTCCATTCGCGCTGCAGTATTGCTCTCCGACGTTAATTACGTCAGTGGTGGGTAAGTACTGCATAGAATACTATAGGTACCAGCTGCTAAGGCTGATAATCCTTCATAGAGGAGCCCTGGCCTGTATAATAGGTAGGGAATGTAGGGATAGGATGTGGGTCTTCAAAGTTATAGGAACCCCACCGAGGTAGAGCCTACTGTAAAAGTACTATACAGCTATTAAAGACCGAGAGCTGGATACCGCAGCGCAGTCGTGATGCCGCATGAAATTGCGGCCGCCAGCTCCTCGCATATGGATGTCAGAGTATTTACTAGAAGGGACGACTAATTAATTTAACTTTTTACCCGACTACGACGAAGCTTGAGTGTGTTTGACTGTGTGTGTACTTGACTGTGGGAGAGCTATGTTTCCGTATAAATGGACCGGCTCAACTGGATAAATACCACGACTTCACAGAAAACCGGCGTGAAATAATGCTTGCGTTGTGTTTCGCCAAATGAGTGAGGTTAGCGGATTTAAGGATTTAAGGACCAGAATCGCAAATCGCCAGAGGAGTTACAAGTATAACTCCTCAGATGTTACGAGTGTCCATTGGCGGTGGTAATCGCTTACCATCAGGCGATCTGTTTGCATATTTTTTTGGTCCGTTTCATAAGAAAAGCCAGGTAGGTTTTGGCAGTCTATGTATGTATGTATGTATATAATATGGGCTATAGTTTTTCTATAAAAAATGTATTAAACGTTAGGTTATGTGCTGGAAACGCCTGAACTGAAATGCCTGAACAGAATTAATATTTTATTGACACTATCAGAATCAGATACCATCATAACGCTTTTATTTCTAGCAAAAATAGAAACACCAAGTGCGAGTCGCACTCGCACATTAATGATTCCGACGAAACAGCAAAAAAAAAACATGTTTGTTGTATGGGAGCCCCACTTATATATTTATTTTATTTTTAGCATTTGTTGTAATAGCGGCAACAGAAATAAATCTATGAAAATGTCAACTGTCTAGCTATAATGGTTTATGAGATACAGTGACAGACAGACAGACGGACAGCTAAATTTAACACTACGGAGTTAAAGACATGCTTCAGTACAAATACGTATGGCTTAATAGGAGCAACGTGATCTCATAGAAAGTTGACGTAAAACTCGGCTTGGCCTAGCTTAAAGATGGCTCTTTAAGCCCGCTCTCAACTTATTCTGGTGTTGCTCTGGTCCAAATTTTGCTTCTATTTTAATGTAATGTGTATCTTGTTTAAAAAAAAAAATGTTATTTTGTTCCGTTTGGATAATTAATTCAAAAAGTATACCGCGCCTCATCCAGCCAACTATTAAATCCTCTTGCATACAAATAGCACAATGAGCGACCCACATTTTTTATTTCACTACAGAATGAAATTGCTCGGAGCTCTCCTTTTTTACACAAAAACACTTTTTATTTTCATATTACAGGGTATGTGAAATAACAGAATAGCCTTTTTCTCATATTCATTCACGTCTCTGGGGTGAGTTTGAATATTTTACTGTTTTACTCCGACTAGTGTTGTAGGAATAGCGATTTAGTTTTATTTGCATTTATGTTTATTTTTATACTGCAACTACATAATGAAAACTATTATATTAAGACTGCTAAATTAGGGATAATATTCAATAAAAGACGTAGTACAAACAACAATGATAGTTTATTCAAGAAGGGCTGGAAGTAAGACAGCGACATCTACATTTTAACTTCAATTTACAGGCGCGTTCACTTTATTATTTATGGGTTGCGTTTGTTAGAATATTGGTATTTTTATAGTAATATACCTTTAAAATAAATTTCATTCAAAAGCTAAATTTATCATTTTTATACTTTGACAGTTATGTCACAATATCATTTTACTATTTCCTGTTTTACAATCTACAGTTTAAAATTTAATAATAGTTAAATAATTGGTCTTAATTATGAAGTAATTTGATGGCCATTGGAAGCATCTTTTGTATAACAATTTTAGTAAATTCCATAATCAACCTTACTTCCTGTTGGCGCCATTTTATCCTTATAAAAGGTTGGTCCGCCATTTTTAAAAGTTAGTCTTGGCGAAGCTGTGAGATTGATCGTTCAATATATTAAAGATAAGTAAACCTATTTTATAAGTAGTGGCTAAATTATTATGTATATATTATGTCTTATGTGATTTTGATGATTTTTATTATTATAATGTTAAAATGTTAATGATGTTAGTTAATACTTATTTTTAGTAATTTAATTGAATAATTACTCTGTTTTGAATAATTAGAATTCTATTCTGGAATTACATTATAAATAAGTTTATCGAAGTGTTGGTATTTAATGTAAATGGTTTGATTTGCTATACTTATCTCGTACAGATATAAAATACCAACTTATCAAAGAATATTATAATAACTATTTTTATTGTGATTAAATTTGTTATAACACGTACGGTAATTAAAATACCAATTAGTTATTATAGACTATGATAATCAGTATTTCTTTATTTGTATCTTTATTTGCCTATTACCTACATTTGGTTAGTTTTTGATGAAAGGTAATTTTAGTTGATAAATTAGGTTGTGATTTGGAACTATCAGTGTTTACTATTATAATAAGGAAAACTTTTATACAATAAAACTATTTAGCAATGTTTTTATTATTTTTACTTAGTATCCTTTTGGTAGTAGCTATTTTGGTCATTCTAACTCATCCTTTTTAGTTTTTATTTTCTTAGTTTGATCATATTTGACACGTTCATTATTCGAACACTACATCTATTGTTTTCTTTTTTCATTTGAATGATCGCCTAATTGTAAGCGATTACCGCTGCCCATAGAATCTTGCAACACCAGAGGGACACTTGTAACTCCTCTGGTGTTAAGTACTTGCGTTTCTGGTCCCTAAAATCCAAAACAAGTGTACCTCTGGTGTAATTAACGGTCTGCTCGTTTCCTGGTCGTTTCATAAAATAAAAAATATATAAACCGCTCGTTCGTTGAAGATTTTTTAGCTCCCACCGCCGTTTTGTCCTACAGCTTCATCATCCATTTGGCGAAACAACGAGAGCGTTATTAACCGTAGGTTTTCTGTTAGGCCGTGGTATCAGTTATAGGGTTGTAGCTTTGTTCGTATGTCATCATTGATGCATCCACGACTTACCATCTAAGTTTTTAGTGTTGGTTGTTACCTGTCTGTGTCTGAAGGAGGGTTATGTTTTTCGTGTGTATGTATGTATGAATATTTCTTTGGCACGCTCTAGAGCTTAAACGGCTTGTCGCATTTGAGTATGAGAGGTGTCGTTAAATTATATTGAACTTGGCTCTCGTTTCACATTTATGTTTTTGATAGATTTTTTTTTTCATTAACGGTACCTATTATTAAATATTTATGTACTATAGTTTAGTGTTTTAGGCGTTCAGACTTCACTGTAACAAACGTAGGTATATCTTTCGAACCATTTACGTCTACAATCTGTCCCTATAATAAAGATTTCAAAACTAAGGACGGACTATGACGTACATTTGACAGTATAAATGTTCATACAAGTATAAAAGTTACGCCATCATGATTACAGTATACCTCAAATGTCAAAATAGTCCTAAAACCCCGCTTTTGTCAGAAAATTTTTGTCTCAACATGCCTCGTCTATAATATAATTATTATCTATTATATAAATATATACCCTATAATCCATACCTACCAAAACCGTTTGTACTTTAAAGTTTAAATATATTGATGCGAATCTGAATGTCTACTTTTATTGAGTCATTGCTGTGTGATATCTGGCGTATCTAATGCCGTCTCAATCCCCTCCGGATATCCGGTCGGCCATATTGCCCGGATCTGTGACGTCATCTCATATTGAAGGGCAATAACTGCATGCGGGAATATGTGTACTGTTTACTGTAATATACTAGCAATATGTGGATTATTTACAGTGTATGCGAATCAGATTTTGCCCACGATTTCGTGCGCTAAACGGAAATTGCGCGGGAATCTTAATTTTTATGTTTAATAATATCTGGGAGACCCAACTCGAATTAGTAAAGCAAAAATGAACAGATGACAATAGGTATTTTAAAAAGTCAAAATATTAGCTTGACCGGGATTTGAGCCCGAGACAGAACATTGCCAATAACGCAAAAAGTACTACTGTGTACCTACTTAGCTAAGCCACGCGCTTTGACATATAGAGTATAAAATAACTCGTATATTAATACGCAACGAAGGATAAAATATATAAACGAAAAATTTGGGGTTCCTCTGGAATAAGATCTAGCTAGATCATTTTTTCGCCAACGAAATCGCTGCATACTAAATTTCATAGAGATTGTTGAAGCTGCAGTCGCTCGAAAAGCGCTAGTTATGACTTATAAATGATAGACCTTAAGTCGTATCAACAGATATGACAGATGTCCTTGATTTACAGATTGAATACAGAGTGAAGACAATCATAATATAGGGATTTGTCCTATTTCATCCCCTATTCACGTGGTACATTTTATTCATTTCTCTTCGTTCTCTTTTAGATAACATTTTAAGCCCCAGTCTAAAGTCCTTTAAGCTCTAAATATATTAATTCGTGAGTAAGAAAATAAACAGTTACTGGATTTTATTCCACTTTAAATAAACCACACTATTTAAATTAATTCTATACGCCGCACTATAGAAATGAATAAAGAATTCAAATTCATTCCAAGCGAAGATCTTGTTATTTAAATGAAAAGGAGAAAAAACTCAGCTTTTACCGGAAAATTTAAAGTTGTTTAAGTATTCTTTATAAAAACTTGGCGAGGTTTCGCTAAGGATGGCAATAATAAATCAATCGTCTGGAGTCTTACCCGGGTATCCGGGTCCGCCATTTAACCGGTTTTTGTACCGTCTGAAACCGTTAACCGGATATGTGCACGAAGTTACGGAAACTATACGATTAATGAATAACTATTTTAAACATTCGCAAACTTTAAAATCAAGGAAAAATAAGATTGAAAATATCTTATGTTAAAAATACTTTTTACCGATACTCTGCCCTCGTAAATATGGTATCCCACGGGATCATTGTACTTATTCGGGATAAAAAGTAGCCTGTGTGTTAATCCAGAGCTCAAACTCAAACTACTGAACGGATTTTTATGACATTTGGTATTATAGTAAATACCAAATGTCCTCAAAATGCGTTCAGTAGTTTTATGTAAAAAAGAGTAACAAACATCCATCCATGCTTCCTCACAA
The DNA here is from genome assembly GCA_905404095.1 of Glaucopsyche alexis. Taxonomy (NCBI): domain Eukaryota; kingdom Metazoa; phylum Arthropoda; class Insecta; order Lepidoptera; family Lycaenidae; genus Glaucopsyche; species Glaucopsyche alexis. The sequence continues at coordinate 23,186,542 of FR990052.1, forward strand.
ACATTCACATAAATTATAAAAATTGTAAACCAAGTATCGTCATATAAGTAAGTAACGTATCATCATCGCATTTTTTTTTGTTTACCTAAAGGCGTGACTCCTGTTCGAAACATTACACAGAAAACATGAAACAAAAACATTTGTTTTCATACACAAGCTGTCTCCAGCTACAGAAAATGTTTTTGGTCGAAACAAAACATTTTGTTCAGACACGACCTAAGTTCCGACGAGGAAGACGTATTAGCGCTCACAGTTTTAGTGATTGTAGGTGTAGAATCTAGGAGAGTTTGAGCAAAACTATAACCCTAAAAAACCTGTACCTAGGTGTCATGTGAACGATGTGAACACTAGATAAGAAATGAAACATTTCTTCCCCTCTCTACCCGCGCGGGAATGTTTTTCGTCCGTCTCCGAAAACAAAAACATTGTCTATTCCTAGACAAATGTGTATAGCCACGCCCCAATGTTTCATGTTTTCTGTGTAATGTTTCGAACAGGAGTCACGCCTTTACCGGTACACACCGCGACGGTACGTGACGGCGCGCTGCATTTATAAGAAAGCTATTCAAAATTGAACTTTATTTGTTCAACTTTATTTGTTGTGTACTGACACAAATATACGTTTCATTGTAAAAGTTCGAATGACAAGTTGCACTCACGTACTGTATATGACCAATGTCGTATGAAAGGTGTATCTTTTTGTTAAGTGAATAAAGTTCAATTTTGAATAGCTATTTTAAAATTGTAGCGTCGGGAATCATTGCTGAGTGTCCCCTGCTTGTATAGCCGCGGTAAATAAACGTTTAGCAGATTGATCGTCTACATAATTTCTTCGTATGTGACGTGGCGTTCTCATTTAGGTTTTCGTATAGCGTCGTGAAATATACACATATAACATGACCATTAATTAATTTAGGAAGTAGGTAAATCTGTACAACCGTCTATTTCCTCGACTGTACATATTTGTCACCACAGTAAAGGACAGCTCAACTATTTTCTAACTATTCGCGCTTGTCTAATATTCCTCTGGCGTTAGTAAATAAGTGAAGTGCCAGGCGCGTCGAACCTTTCCACTGCCCTTTGTGTGGCATTTTCAGGGTTCCATTAAGTTTTTTAGGGTTCCATACCCAAAGGGTAAAAACGGGATACCATGAGGCTTCGTTGTCCGTCCGTGGTCCGTCTGTCTGTCTGACATAGGGCTGTATCTCATGAACCGTTATAGCTAGATAGTTGAAATTTTCACAGATTTTTTGTGCTATATAAATGATTTTATGCCGTGTTTTGTTCGATATTAATAACGGCAACAGACGCTTGAAATATTCACTGAATATTGAGTTGCATAATATTGTAAATAAAAGTAAACTATAAAAGCAACTTACAAACCACTTCCAAAGTGGTAACTTATAAGTTGCTGATTATTTAAAAATGGATTGGATGGATTGTAGAAAAGTTATATATGAAACCTTACCTTTATTTTAAAAGACCTATTCAACAATGTCCCGTACGATGGGGTTGAATGAAAAAATATTTTTTATCCCCACTTCACATGTAGGGAGAAATAAAAATTATTATTATTTTATAATTCCAAATCCGATTTAACCCCTAAAATATAAAATTATTATTATTTTATAATTCCAAATCCGAGGTCTATACACGATCTATAAATACGCCAAATTTCATCCATTTATGTTCATAATTATAAAAGCTAGAAACGCGGACAGACAGACAGGCGGACAGACGGATGGACAGAGCGAAACTTTAAGGGTTCCTTGAGTATTACGGAACCCTAAAAATACAATTTGCTTACGTCTTATTGATGAAGTCATAAAAAGGTTTTATATTTAAGGCGTTTTCCTTCAGTCTGTCCCTAGTAAAAATCTATAGATAAATGTTTTCACTATAGGATTGAAGTTTAAATGATATGATAATAGGGTAAGCGAGTGCTCACTAAGTTGTCGGATTTGAACCCCCACTGAACTTCGAACTCCAGCAGCTTAAAGAACTTATAAGTACATACTTATTCATTGATAGACTTAAAGTTTTTGCAATGGAATTTAATAAACTTGCTCGTCCGTGAGGAAAGTATTTTTGAATGATCAATGTAAAAAAATCGGTACACCGTAAGAACAAAATTAATTTATAAATATAATAATGTGTAGTAGAGGTCACCCTGTGGTTGATATTCGCCTATAATAATAATTCGTATAATTTTGAAGGTTGAATTTTATAAGGGTTCTTGTACGTAAGTATATATTTTTACTTTGAGGCATAAGATTTTCATAGGGTTAAAGGAGGTGTGGTAAACACCTTTGATATCAAAACATATTGAGGTATCTCAACAGCACACGCTGTCGCTCCGTCATCTGCCTATTACTGTGCTCGCTGGACTGACAAATTGACTCAACAAGTGAGCGTCTTACCATATTGTATACTTATGGTCTGCCATGCGATAAGAGTGTCTAACGTAAAGAGGCTCCGGCAGTCAGGTAAACTGAGTTAGTAGATTTATAACGTCAAAAACAATGGAATGACGACCTCTGTGGCTCAGTTGGTTGAACGTGTTGGTGCTCAAGCCGGGGGTCGCGGGTTCAAATCTCGCCGAAGGAACAAAAACTTTTTCTGCGTTCCTGGGTCATGGATGTGTATTAAATATATGTATAATATAATAAAAATCTTAAATATGTGTATAGTATAGAAGTATTAAATATATTTCCGTTGTCTGGTACCCGTAACAAAAGTTCTTCGAGAACTTACTACGGGATCAGACTGACGTGGTGTGACGCGTCCATAGATATTATTAAAAAATATATTATTAAATGGACTATCAGGGAATTTGATAATTAAGCTGGTTGATCGCTTTCAAAATGAGCACATTTTTAATGACGACCTACCGTTACAATACAAATTAGGTATACATTGTAAGTACATGGCAATGTTAAAGAAGAATATATATATCGAAGGGTCATTAAAATCGAAGTAGCAAATAGTTATCTATCTCACAAAATATCAAAGGCAAAAACCTATAAAAGTAAAAGAGAAATCAAAGGTATGTCTCTCCCTTTTTTAAATAGGTTTTGTACTTTTGTATTTTAGTGGTTTATAGTACGACGCAAACAATTTTATTGCAATGCACAAGTGAGATCTTAAATTGATAGAACATAATGTGTATACCGGAAGCCCAAGGGGGGGATGGGGATTTTAAGGACCTGGAACGCAATTCGCAACACCAAATAGGGAATATGCACGTATTTTTTTTATTTATTTATATAGATCTATCTTGTTTGGTAAACCGTATGGTAAAATCAGTTTTTTGATATCATTAATAATAACGAAGATATGAACGTTTAAAGTGGTCTATTAGACAGAGAGATCCGACGTGTATCGTGACGTCACATAACACGACTTTCATAGAAAGTTCATACTAAATTTCGTTTTGCTAGAAAGAGATAGATTACAAACTTTGACCGCTTATATCTTGCTCATTTATCAACAAATATTGAAAATTTTCTCGCCATTTTCTTTATTTTTCTATCTAGTATCATATTATTATATTTTAAGCAATTTTTATATTTTATGCATATTCCCTATTGGCGGCAATCGCTTACCATCAGGCGATCCATCTGCTCATTTCCTGGTTCATTACATAAAAAAAAGTATTTAATAACTGTACCGTAAGCTTCAGCAAAAACTTCGGACCCCTAGAAAATTTGGGATGCGAATGGATTGATTGATTAACATGAGCGGCACGTGTCTTCTTTATTCGTGCACGCAAAAGGAAATCGAAAGAAAGAAGGAAATCGCTCAGATGATGCCCCGACCAAAAAGAATTCTCTTCACTATTTAGACATAATTATTATTATTAGATATTCATAACGTCAATGTTTATAATATTAGAACATAAATGTAGCGCATCCGCGTTCTATCGCATAGAGATGCGGTAGAACAGAGGAGCAATTCTGCTAAATAAAGCCTGTATTAATACAATTACAATCAAGTCCCGATACGCTCATACTCCCAGTAGGTGTTTTTATGAACGTTAAACCAACGTGAAACGCGCTCTGATTGGTCGAAACTTCATAAAATCCGTTCACGGTAACATGACGCTACACTTTCAATCCAAACAAAGTAAAATTGACTGTTTAAATTGTCTACTTTAAATACGAGAATTGAGGTTCAGAAGTCCGAACAGAGGTTCGGAGGCGTTAGATAATAAATGACGACCTCTGTGGTTCAATGGTTGAGCATGTCGGTACTCAAGTATACTTATAATATGATTACTAACTTTGTTGATGGTATGGAAATAATTTAACTTTTTGCCGTAAAAGGAGGACTTTTGTTAGCATTATGTATAAAGGCTTTGGACAGGACAATGCAAATTTTGTTCACATTAAATACTTTTGGGCCCTTTTTGCATTTCATACATAAATTGGTAATTTAACGGGAAAATTGGCGGGAACGATAATATTCCGTAGTCGTGTTAAGCCTCTTTACGGGTCCTGTGTAAACAATCACAGCGCAAAATATTTTTAAACGGAAAAAAAATATGAAAAATAACTTCAAATCGAGAGTTTCATGTACCTTAAATACCCAAAGTATCATTTGCTGAAACAGTAATACTCTATTTCTAATATCGATTTTAATCTAAGCGTAAACAAAGAGAGTAATGCTATATACAGACATACGAATTTGGTACGGACCGTACAGCGGACCATATCCGGAGACCAAATCCGGTGTCGCTACACACGCACGGATTTGGTACGGTGCAGTGGACCGTAAAGCTCGACACTCGTGTGTTCGATTTTATGCTCTATTACATTAGCACAGAGTTCTATTTACTGTACTGTTTTTAAACGACGACGATGATTCCCGCAATTCATTGATAACGGGTTGTGATACCAACAATTTAAAAAATATTTCTCCCCAAATTTTACCCCTGATTACTTATTCCATTGACAGGTATAAGAGATTATAAGCTAGAAAGAAAGGTTATGTGTTTAACATAAAGACTTACGCGTGAATAACATAAAACTAACTTGTCTTAATTTGATTTCACTCCCAATACATTTTTATATCCCTGGCTATATACACACATTAAAATAATTTTTATTATTACATAAAAATTGATTCATAAGGATAAAACTCTAAACATCCTGTCCCCTAGTAAACCGCCGTAGATATTTTCCCTAATTTTGGGGTGTACATCCCTAATTGGCAACACTGATACCGTTGTACGGCCTAACCGCCGGACTGCTCTACACACGCACGGATTTGGTACGGAGCGGACCAGATCCGATGCGGACAACGGCGAACTCTTTGCCTTCTTCTTATGTTCGCCGGACTGCCGTTGGTATCACTGTCCGTTATCAATGAATTGCGGGAATCATCGTCGCGTCGTCGTTTAAAAACAGGCACTGTAAATAGAACCCTGTGCTAATGTAATAGAGCATAAAATCGAACACACGAGTGTCGAGCTTTACGGTCCACTGCACCGTACCAAATCCGTGCGTGTGTAGCGACACCGGATTCGGTCTGCAGATATGGTCCGCTGTACGCTCCGTTCTAAATTCGTGCGTCTGTAGATAGCATTATAGAACACATAATGCTACCAAGTACCAATAGAAAACTTTAATTTCCATAACATAAAATTAACATGCTACCAATAAGAATGTTACTTTTAATAAATATACATATTATATAATAATAAGCTACTTGACCTTGTTTTTATTTAACAAGCTTCAAAATTGTTTCATTACACAATAATAAATAATATTACATTATTTTGAAACCTAAAAAACCTAAAAAAATATTTGAATTGCACTTTTTAAAAACCGCCGAAAACACTATTCGCCATTTTGGTCGATAGATTAATAACTGTGCTTTGACGTCATACTAGTACTATTTGCAATATATATGTCACCGTAAAATTGTAAAAACCGATAGATTGTAAAATAACTAACGAGATTGTAAAAATATGTCGAAAGATTCAAAACTATATATTTATGATCTAACGAAAAATAATGTGTTAAATTATAGGCAGAATATTCGCGTCGGAAGTTTATAATTTTTTTACAATTTTACTAGTTATACGGTGACATATACATTTCCAACTGATATAACACTTAGTTGAGTCTTAAATTGAAACTGTATCTTAGCTAATGGAGGAAAGTGTTCCTTTTTAAGAGCACTATAAAAATCAATAGAACGGAGAATCCATCTTAGAAATTAACTAACAGACTTGATAGACCCGTGGGCCGTGACACAACGTTCTATTTTGAAAAGTACAATACTGGTTGTAAAGTTAATAACTTTTTAATTTTCACATAGAAAGAGAATCTGAAATGCGATTGTCTATACAATGTGTCCCGACAGCTGTATCGGACGGAGCCTTTAGTGGTTAAAAATATGGCATTTTTATCGACAAATTGCTCCTCAAATTTTAATTTACTCTCACTTAATGGCAGCCATTTTGTTTTTTGGTAGCCAAGACCAAAAAACTTTTTTTTAATTACCTTTTTCTGTTTTTCTGTTCAAAGAAAATTAAACGATAGTGGTTGTGAATTATTGTCCACATGTTTAGCTATCAAATGAGACCTTTTTTATGTTCCTAGGATATTAACATGAGTAGTGGTGGTCTAATTAGTACGAGAGCCCGGGTCTTGGTTACCAAAAAACAAAATGGCTGCCATTTTACAAACGTGAGAGGAAAACAAAATTAAATGCCATAAATAAAAATGCCATAATTTTTACCACTAAAGGCTCCGATGCAGCTGTCGGGACACATGACTGTAGATACTTATATGTTATAATTTTTATTACACTTATAAGTTATATTAAAACTTTAAGTATAGTTTTACGAGAAGTTTAAAATTTAGCACAGTTAAAGTTTATAAGAAGGAAGGTGTGCTTCTGTAGCTACTACATATTTTTAAATAACGCTTAGAAACACCTCAAAAATATATTTTTTTTTCACCAGTTTGTATAATAACAGTAGGTATTATACAAACTGGTGGTAGGTGTTGGTTTGACACAATTGTCAATCTTTCTTTCACATTCTATAACATTCACACATCTATTTTTGCGTACCCTCAGATTATACAACAATTACATACTATATATAAGAGGCAAAATAGCCTTAAAAATGTTGAAACAAACGACCACAGGGCTGAGGGCGACCACTAGTTATACGTAAAAAGTAAAAACCTCTTTAACATTTATGGTAGCCTAGTAGTTATGTACATTTGAAATTCGTTTTTAGGAGTAAAAATAAAATTTAGTCCTTATCCGGAAATGTCTTATTCCGGAAAGCGTAATATGTAAAGTAATAATGAAAATATTTTACGTTTGATCTTTACATACGCAATCTGAGACCACCATTAACATAATAAACAATTCCATTTTATTTTATTTTTAAAAGTAAAAATGATAACTTATTATTTATAGGGCCCCCGCGCTGGGCCTACACAGCGTAGGGGGGCGTCCCCCGGGTGGCGGATGGGGGGAGGTCGGTAGCACAGCCTAGCTAGCTACCCGGCTAAGTTCAATGGACTCGCCGACCAACGTAGGATGTGGTCCTCCAGCATTATGGGGGTTGTGCGGCGGGTTAACACCCCTCCCACGTAAAAAAATACAAGTTACGAAACTGACACTAGAAGAAAAACGATCCGATCCCAAACTCGACGACAAACGGCAAGGTTAAATGGATCTCCGATTGGCCTCGTGGAATGTTAGAAGTTTATATAGGTTGGGTGCAATGTATCAGGTATCCAGAGAGCTACAAAGGTATAGGATTGGTATTGCAGCAATACAAGAAGTAAGATGGCCGGGATAGGGTGAATGCACGTTAGAAGATGATAGCGTTCTATTTTACAGCGGGGCATGTAGTAATCATGTAAATGGCACGGGCTTCATTGTTCATAAAAAGATACTAAGTAGTGTTATAAAGTTCGAAGCAATATCTGATAGATTGTGTATTTTGAAAATTAAAAGTAGATTCTGCAATATAACATTAGTAAATGCATACGCACCAACAGATGTAACTGACGATCAAAATAAAGATGCTTTTTATGAGGAGCTGGAACGCATAAACGACATAATTGCTGAGTACGATGCGAAAATAATATTAGGCGACTTCAATGCCAAAATAGGAAAGGAGGAAGTATTTGTTCCAACCATTGGAAAACACAGCAAGCATGATCAGTCGAATGATAATGGAGTACGGCTGATAAGTTTTGCGACTTCTAAATCAATGGTTATAAAGAGCACAATGTTTCCTCACAAAGAAATTTATAAAGGCACTTGGAAGTCCCCCGATGGAGTAACTGTCAATCAAATTGATCACGTACTCATCGATAATAGGCATAAGAAATACATAGAAGATGTCAGAACTTTTAGAGGTGCAGATTGTGATAGTGATCATTACATGTTAGGTATTAAACTAAAAGGAAAGATTAAAGTACTGAGGAATAAAAGACAGAAAAGGGAGAGTGATATCAACGTTGAAAAACTTAAAATAGATAAAATCCGAAATGAATTTCAGCTACAGTTAAGTAATAGATTCAAAGAACTAGATAATACAGAGAGCGTAGACGAGACTTGGAAAGTAATGGCAAATACAGTAAAAGAAATAGGAATAAGCGTGTTAGGAAAGAAGGAAAAAAAGGGCAGAACAAGATGGCTAACAGAAGAATGTAAAACTATGATAGAGGAGAAAAAAAAACTAAAAATTTTGGCTGAGCAGGATGAATAATTTAAACTGAACTATTTGGCAAAAAGGAAGGATACAAAAAGAATGATTAGGCTAGCTAAAAGAGAGCACATGGAAAATATGGTACAGAACATGGAAAATCTTATAAAGGCCAACGAATCTAGAAAGTTTTATAAAGAGGTGAAGTCGGTAAAGAAAGGATATCAAGCAACATCTAACTTGCTTGAAGATGAGTATGGTAATTTGGTGACTGAAGAAAAAGAAATCCAAGGTACATGGAGAGATTATTTTAAGAAGCTTTTAAATTGTGCTGTGCCTGACCAACCGATAGAAGAGTGCAGCATCCTTAATATGTCAGACATCCCACTATTACAATTTGAGGAAGTAAAGCAAGCAATTGCTAAACTAAAAAAATACAAATCTCCAGGTATTGATAACATCCCCTCAGAAATCTGAAAGTGTGGTGGAGAAATTTTACAGGCAAGGCTATATGATCTGTTACGCAAAATCTGGCAAACTGAGGCCTTACCAGCTGAATGGAACACTGCTATTATCTGTCCCATTCTTAAAAAAGGGTCTAGGAAGAAATGTTCGAACTACCGCGGAATTGCTTTGTTACCAACAGCATACAAGATACTTTCGTACGTGCTCCTAAAGCGACTGGAACCATATGCGGAGGAATTGTTAGGGGACTACCAATGTGGTTTTAGACGAAGCCGAAGTACGGTGGACCAAATCTTCCTGCTTAAGCAGCTGATGGAGAAAAAATGGGAATATGCTCAGAACATCCATGTGCTATTCGTTGACTTCGCTAAGGCGTATGACAGTATAGATCGTGCTTCTCTATATACAATACTAAGGAACTTCCAAATCCCTGAAAAACTTGTCAACTTGATCAGGACAGCAACCAACAAGAGTAATGCAGTGGTCAGGGTGGACAGATCATATACAGAAATATTTAACATAGAGACTGGACTGAAGCAGGGAGACGCACTATCACCTATGTTATTCAATTTGGCGCTAGAGCATATAATTAGGAAGATTATGAATCTTGACGGTGGCGTGCTGCTTAATGGAAAGCATCAGGTGATAGGATATGCGGATGATCTGGCTCTTGTGGGTGACAGAAAATCTGACGTAGAGGATGCGGTACAGACTCTGGAGATGGAAGCTACAAAAGTCGGGCTTAGAATTAATCACAGTAAAACAGAATACTTGCACATGCGGCGATATAAAGACAAGCGACGGCCACCAGAAGATCTTAAAGTAGATAACATCATCTACAATGGAACAGCTAAATTTAGATACCTTGGCTGCACTGTAACCGATACGAACTCTAGGATAGAAGAAATTGATATCCGAGTCCAAAGTGCTCTTCGATGCAGTGCAGCGCTCCATAAAATCTTAGTGTCCAAGATTCTAAGTAGGGGTACGAAAATACGAATATATAAAACTGTTATTCGACCTATAATCTTATACGGGTGTGAAACTTGGACTCTAACCCCAAAGGAGGAAACGAAACTCTTAGTGGCTGAAAGAAAAATACTGCGCAAGATTCTAGGTCCGACGAGGGATGAAGACGGCGACTGGAGGCCAAGGAAAAACCGCGAAATTGAAAACCTGGTGGCAACGCCTAATATTATCGGGGAATACAAATCCCACCGAATCCGCTGGCTCGGTCACGTAGAGCGAATGAAAGAGAATCGAGCGGCAAAAAGAGCGTTTGTGGGGCAAATTACCGGCAGAAGACCGGTGGGACGCCCCAGGTACCGCTGGAGGGACGAGGTGGAGAAGAACCTGATGGCGTTGCGAGTGGAGGCCTGGCAAGATGTCGCACAGGACAGGACCAAATGGCGTACTCTAGTGTCAGAGGCCAAGACTCAGTTTGGGTCGCTGCGCCGCAGTAAGTGAGTAAGTAAGTAATTATTTATAGGCTTAATTTAAAAAAAAAAAACAAAACATTTACCGAAAGATGATTCGCGAATAACTTTCTTACAATTTCACGCTAAACTTTTCTCTTTAAAAAACTTTGTTTTGAATGAAAAAACCACTATCTCATCCGTCAAATTAATGAATTCATTATTTCGCTAATGGCTCCCTGAGTGCCTTTTTATGTCTTAAGGAGCGACTAAATTGACTAGTAAAGTGTGGTCTAAGTGAAAAGTGTACTGATACTGTATATACTCTTAGTGAAAGTGTTTCTTAATTGTTTGTTCTAAATATTAATTCTACTACTATTTTAAACGTGACAGTTTGTGGTGATGAATAGATGGATAGATATTTGCTTCTTTTTAAAGCAAATTACTGAACGGATTTTAATCAAATGTGGGATGGCTCTGGATTTATATACCTATAGGCAACTTTTTATCTAAAAAAATCCTCCCCCCCCCTAAAAGCTAAACGGCTGACTCGAAAAATCTGAAAAAAAATTTGATGGTACTATTTACATATTTTGATGAGCTTTGAAGGACAGTTTTCCTTAACGGTTTAGTTAACTTTGTCAGTTCAGGGCCTCTAGTCAAGATGTATTTGATAATTTCGACGACGAACTTCGAAAACAAAATGTATGGGATTTGACATAAGGCATCGCAAGTGACTTGTCACATATTGCCTTATGTCAAATCCCATACATTTTTGATTTCGAAGTTCGCCGTCGAAATTATCGAATGCATCTTGACTAGAGGCCCAGGAGTTATAGAGAATTAACTTGTAAGATGCGCTTGGAAAATAAATATATAATTAGTAGTAGTAGGTCTATAGTAGTAGGAGTATAGTAGAGACGATGGTTAATGCCGTAGAGCCCGTAGAATTTTGTGTAGTTAGAATATTGCTTTAAAGGAAACACAATTTTAACTTCTAAAAATAAAAATTATTTGAATCAAAAACGTAAGTAAAAATACTATACCACAAAAATTTCAATTTCTTTTAAAACTTTTAGGATTACGTTCCATAAAAAAGGTGTATTTTTTATCGGCCAGTAAGAATTTTTTATATTCTATGGCAATAAAGAAATGCGCGCGAAACTGCCGAATGAAAGTTGAAATTAAATTCGTAATTCGAATGCGCAGTGACGTCACCTCCAGACAATTCGACAAAATATTAATGGCGCTGCAAGCGTCTGCGCGCATTATTCCTCAAATATTTCGTAGATTAAAAAAAATCTGCAATAAAAGACTATCAGTGATAATATTAAACGTTATGGCGTTCTTCTTTAATTCTTGCACTTATTTAAGATTTCAGATAACCTTTGATTAATTATTACATAGATACGTTATATCCTTACAAAACTGACAATATTTCTGTGCCACGACCAAAGATTTCAACTCAAGATAGGCTATCACGTACATTTAGCAGAAAAAAAATTCATACAAGAAAAAGTTACGCCATCTTGGTTTCCACCATAACTCAAATGTCAGCCATCTTGTTTTCACCATACTTCGAATTTCAAAATGGCCCCAAAAATTTAAAAATTGGGGCCATTTTACTGGAGACACTTTTTGCCTCAACATGCCTCGTCTATAATATACGTCTATGGCCACGACACACATTGACATGGGACGAGTGTCAATGTGTCAACGGCGCATAGTAACACAAAACACGCTATTACTCGCGGAGCACACTAACCAAAATTGGCCCGACTCGGGCCAATTCGAGTCTTCATTTTTACGCGTTTATAACATATCTATCTCTTTTTATTATTATATATCTATGGATATAACATTAGGTATATTTTTTACGTAAAAAAAGTAAAATGCGTACCGTACAGTAATTAGGAAAAATATAATTTTTAAATGTTGTATAAACAGTTAAATATTGGTATTTTGAACATAATGTGTTAAATATAAATTAAATATACCACAATTCTAAAATTTTCATCTAAATATTGTCACCATATTTTTGTCGGTAAAATTAAAAATCATTCTCGTCCGATTTGGGTATATTATAATATACATTTACGTACACAAACAGGAAAAATTCGGGTCCAAAAGAACTCTTTCAATTTCAAGCCACAAGCCTCGTTTAACAGTCGAAAAATGAAACAATTCCAATTTGGCACGTCAACCGTTTGAATTTGAGAGGCGACGAGCCTGGTGAGGCGTATAGCCGTGTACTAGGGCGACAGATACGAGGAGGAAATTAAATACGTTCTCAGGTTTTGTAGTTACGTGTAGGTTTTGATATGGTGGACAGTAAGTCTATTCGCGTTATGAAGGCGTGCGTACAAATGACAAAATTAAGTAATGACGCATAAGCTGTTTTCATATCAACCAAAAGTAAGCCATTTAAACATTACCTACGCGAGGCTGCTTAACGCGAAAATACTATAGCTACTATCAAAGAGTTTCATTATTCGTAACTAATTATTATCTCACAAATTCTTCATAATATTATTTTCATACCTTCATATTAATATCTATGATATTCGGATGGTTTTTGATTGAAAATCTGTCATGAAAATGTCGACAGTCCACGTTAACTTAATATTAAATATTATAACTGCACAGTGTACATAAATAGTATTGTAATAAGTCCTACTAATCTATACATATAAAATCCTTTGTCCTGAATGACTGACGGATCAACGCACAGCCTAAACCGCTGATCGTAGAGACCTGAAACTTTCAGGGCTTGCTCTTTGTAATGCGTAGGGATCCGATAAGAAGGGGTTTTTCGAAATTCGACTCCTAAGGGGGTGAAAAGGGGGAAAACAGTTTGTATGGGGCAACGTGATTCCTTGGTCCAATCTACTTCATATTTTGCACAAACATTATGTAACAGAATTGATGGAATTCGTGTATCATAGTTTATTGAAATTCGTCCCCTAACGGGAATAAAAAGGGAAATAAAGTTATTTGGGAGCGATTTGCTTTAAAGTTGATATAAATACTCCTTCGTGCTTTTGATTTAAAGCTCCCACTCACAACCGATCGATCGATTTAGTTTTTACAATTTAAACATTTACTGGATTCGTAGTTGCAAGTAAATCGGTTTAGATTAAAATTTAATATAGTCTGAGATCCTAGGACCACATTACTTTACTTTTTATATGAAACTCTTATATATACGCGTAAATTTTGTTCTCACTTTTGACCCCCACCGCAAAAACTAGCTGGTAGGTCTTACACTAATCATTTTGAATGATAGTTTGTCGTTAGCAATTTACTTTCAAATACGAATGAATTTCCAATTTGATCGAAGCAATCGATAGCCCGTGAGTGGGGAGCTTTATTTTTTTTTTGACATAATCTATTGTCATCATGTTGAAAAATAAATATATATGACAAGAATGCGAAAGTTAAATCTGATAAAAATGTCTTTGAAAAACTAGGCACCTAAATATTTGCGATTGCTGTTTTAATTATATTCATAATACTTATTATATTACATATTATTTCAGTAGAATATTTTGAGTGTAGGTATAATTAAATTTCTTTTTCTTTTGTTGTTATATGTAATATTTAATTTATTTGTGCTTGATTTATCAGTGTTTAATACATAGGTTTTTACAATGGGTTTTTAGTTTGTGCGCGCTAATCTCAGAAACTACGGAACGGACTTTTATAAAATTTGTTACTGTAGTAGTTTAGCCCTTGGATAAACATAGGACTCGCTTTTTATCGCGGAAAATTTTTGGGTACCTTACCTACGGGTTCCACGCGGATAGGAATTAGGATAGCTCTGCTTATAATTTTGTGTAGGTATTTCAATTCAATCGGTTCATACCTACAAAAAGTTTTATCAATCGAAAAAATAACGTAGTATAAAATGCTATAAAATATTATCTAATCCTTTGCTTTATTATGAATGTAATAAGTATATAATTAGCATATATCTGTACCTTAAAATTTTTGTGATTTTGTAAAATTTCACACACATAATATTGTTATGTATATTTAAGACACAAACTTGTATATAAGTCAAAAATGTTATACATACTTAATTAATTAATTTTTGTATGCATATTTTTGTGATTTGTAAACCTTACTTTCACATACGTTTATAATATTGTTATGTACAACAAAATAATATTATACTATGTTTACGATTAAAATGTACTGTAACAATTATCTTACAACACGGATACATACATCACAAACACTTACACACCTCACGTTCATTAACACGAACCCTAGTGGAACTAGTTTCTGAACCCAAGACTAACTGTCGTAGGGCTAGGGTTCTAAACAGACACACACAATATGCACCACATGCTACACACCACACACGAACACTATACACCACACACCAAACTGGGATTCGCGCTCATCCAACTACATAAATGTATTTTATAACTTAGGTATGAACCTTTAGGTCTGTTATTAACTAAATGTTTTTGTATATGTAATACTGATAAAGACTGTATGTGTTCTGAATAAATAAAAATAAAAAAATAAAATAACCAGATATTTGAATTGGTTAAAACTTTACCTAGGTTAATCCTAATCATTAATGTGTACGATTATTATATGAGGAATAAGTGAGAAGCTATCTGGCTTCGTGGTCGTACTGCTAATTACTCATCTCTCTCTCAAACTCTGTCGTGGTCCCAACTAGGATGGGCGATCACAATCCAAATTATTTTTTAAGTTCAAAGTCCACAACGTCTTCCCATTCAAAGGTTTTCGAAATCATTAAAATACTAATTATCGGCTACAAAGAAATCCTTACTTAATAATCTTAATATTATACCTAAACGCGAAATTTTGTATGTACATAATAATATGTTTAGTTTTTCATGCAATAAAGTAAAGTAAAGAAAACACGTAAAGAATTTTAATGCAATCAGAATACTTTTTCAGCTTATTAAATTTTATTTATGGTACAGTTCTCGGTAGATTTCTTGAGTGTACCTACGAAGTGCAGTGCCTACACCACAGTGGCGAAGGCAGGTTCTTCTTCATAGGGAAGCCGGAGCCTGTATAATAGGTAGGGAGTTCTATGAAGGTATGCAAAAGGTAAGTGACAAGGGAAGCCGATAGGAATGGAGTTATAGGAACCCTTCGCCACTGCTACACCATTATGTATTCAATTTTGGTATTGGTATTTTCCCGAACAAGCTTTCCCTCTGACGCGAGCGAAGCTGCGGGCAAAAGCTAGTATATTATAAATGTGAAAGTTTGTGAGGATGTATGGATGGATGTTTATTACTCCTTCACGCAAAAACCACTAAACGGATTTTGATGAAATTTGGTATGGTAGTAGTTTAGGCTCTGGATTAAAACATAGGCTACTTTTTATCTAGGAAAAATACAGTGTTCCCGAGGGATACTGTATTTACGCGGGCGGAGCCGCGGACAACTGCTAGTATTAAAATAAACCGATGCGAAGTAACTATGTAACATTATTATTCTTGAATAGGTACCTTTTATGGATTTTTGGTCAATCATGAACGAATTTTAAGGCTTTTAAAATGAAGTCTGAACTCTGAAATACGATAGAGGCAATCAGTACTTCGAGTAGTATGTAAGCTCTTGTTTCGTAGCCATCTACGAAAACTGTAGCTGTAAGATCGTATGTATGTATATGTCACCGTAAAATTGTAAAAACCATTAGATTGTAAAATAACTAACGAGATTGTAAAAATATGTCCAAAGATTAATAAATATATATTTATAATGTAACGAAAAATAATGTGTTAAATTATAGGCAGCATATTCGCCTCCGAAGTCTATCAACATTTTACAATTTCACTCAAACTCAAACTCAAACTCAAAATTTTTATTTCCATGTAGGTTATAATATAACACTTATAGAATTGTCCTACATGATGCCTACCACCGGTTCGGAAACTAGCCCGGCGAGAAGAACCGGCGTAAGAAACTCGCACGGGGCCACCTTTTAGCAAAAAGATGGGAAAATTGTTCTTTTCAAAAAATATTTTACAATGTTGTAACTTAATCTATATAACATTAGTCATAAGTACATAGAACATACTTAAGTACATAAAAGCAGCCTTGCATGGGGCCATCTTATTCCCAAGGTGTGCAATCGTTAGTGAAATCACTGACTTTATAATAAGCTTTAGCACACAAACGTTCTTTAACAGCTTTTTTAAATTTATTAATGGAAAGATTTTGAACGTTTTCTGGGATTCTATTGTAAAGGCGTATACATTGACCTTTAAAAGATTTACTTACTTTACTAAGTCTGATCACTGGTATTTCTAACTTGTTCCTATTTCTAGTATTCCTACAATGTGTGTCACTTTTCTTTTTAAAATTCGTTAAATTCTTTCTGACATACAACACATTGTCCAAAATGTATTGAGAAGCAACGGTCAGAATACCTATTTCTTTAAATTTTTCTCTCAGAGATTCAAAACATGACATCTTATAAATAGAACGTATAGCTCGCTTCTGTAGCACAAATATTGTATTTATGTCCGCAGCGTTTCCCCAAAGAAGAATGCCATATGACATTATACTATGAAAATAACTAAAATAAACTAGCCGCGCTGTATCCTCATCGGTAATTTCTCTAATTTTTTTGACTGCATATGCTGCAGAACTGAGCTTATCTGCCAGATTTGAAATATGGGGACCCCACTGTAATTTACAATCTAGTGTTATTCCTAGAAATACAGTGGTGTCCACTAAGTTCATTTTCTCATCATTTAATAGTATATTGGTTTGTGCCTGCCTAACATTTGGGAGGCTAAACTTTAAACATTTCGTTTTATTTGAATTTAAAAGTAAATTATTAACATTAAACCAATGTACCATTTTTGAGAGAGCACTATTTACCTCGTCATAATTTGACTGTCGTCGCTTCACATTAAAAATTAGTGAAGTGTCATCGGCAAAGAGTACTATCTCATGCTTATCTTTAACTAGATAAGGAAGGTCATTTATATAGATGAGAAAAAGAAACGGGCCTAAAATTGACCCTTGTGGCACACCTAATTCTATTTTGGTCCCAGTAGACCTTGTAGAATTAACTTCTACTCTCTGCGTTCTATTTTTAAGATAAGAATCTAAAAGTTTAAGTGCCGTGTCCCTTATACCATAATGGTATAATTTTTTGACCAACGTAGCATGCTCGACACAGTCGAAAGCCTTGGATAGATCACAAAAGACACCAAGTGCATCATGCGATCCCTCCCATGCCCCAAATATGCTGCATAGAAGACTGATGCCTGCGTCTGTTGTGGACCGACCTTTAGTAAACCCGAATTGGTTACTATGTAATAAATTATTTATGTTAAAGTGGGCTAGCAATTGATTTAAGATTATTTTCTCAAAAATTTTACTGAAAGTCGGTAGTATAGATATTGGTCTATAATTTGCTGGGTCAGACTTATTCCCAGCCTTAAAAAGAGGCATCACCTTGCTATGCTTCATTAGGTCAGGGAACACACCATTCTTTATACAATTATTGAAAACTAAGGCTAGATAGGGGGCAATGATGTCAATTATTGATTTTATAACTTTTATAGACATACCCCAGAGATCGGTAGTATTTTTAATATTGAGTAATTTGAAGGTGTTAATAATATCTCTGGAGTCAATTTCTTTAAAATTAAAATTGACATCACATTCCTTGACATTTTCTCTGAGTATTTTTTCAGCAACTGCAGGTGAAGAATTTAAATTTTTTGTAGTTGAGAATGGAATGTCAGCAAAAAATTTTTCGAAGATTGTCGCAACCTCTAGGTCAGAATTTACCTTTTTATTATTAATACGAAGTTCAAATTTAGAGTTACGACTGCCTTTACCTCTTCCAGTCTCATCTGCAATTATCTTCCAGTTGGTTTTCACTTTATTTTTAGCGTTCATTATTTTTTCTTTTATGTGAAGTGCCTTCGCTGCTTGACATACTTTTTTAAAAATTTTTGAATATTGCTTGACATACAGTTTAAAAGATTCACTCCTATTAAATGTCTTTTCGTTATACAAATCATATAATCGCTGTTTACTTATTTTAACTCCTGCAGTTGCCCAGGTTTTAAAGTTACTTTTTCTATTATTTAAGTAGTTTTATTACAATCTAACGGTTTTAACAATTTTACGGTGACATATATACATATAGTACGTAAGCTCTTGATTCGTAGCTATCTACGAAAACTTTAGCTGTACGATCGTATGTACGACTGCAATCGATCCAAAGTCTGTCAGAAGTTGACGCAATACCAATTTGATTCAAACAATACCTGCCACGGCTCACGAGGGGAGGTAATATTAATAATCCATGATTCCCTAGTACCCGTCTCTGAAATTTTAAGTAGACGAGTCAGAAAACCCCTGACTCATACTTGACATTGCACCGAGACATTTGGGGTGATTGGTTTCGTGGAAAAACAATACAGCCTGTAGGTAGGTAAATTCTTAAATTGAAGCTCTTAAATTAATTAAAGCTCTCGTAGGTAAATTTTCGGGAATTTCATTAAGATTTGATGCTATATAAGATTTTATATAAAACACAAAATATTTATTGTGAGATGTTTCTCACGAGTAGCTTTTTATGAATCTGCTATTTGACACTGGAGCAATTCTTCATAAGCGGACTATTTTAGGGATTCTCATAGAAAGTTGTCAAATGAATGTATTTCTGCTTATGAATTGTAATATGTATCCAGTAATAACTATTTGTATCCGAATCAAATTATGAATTGGCGGTCAGGTGGACTTTTTACGATTTTTGGAGTAACTCATAACAAGAATTGAATGTGAATCGCCGAAAGCGGTTTTATTAGGCCTGCAGACTGAATAACGCGCGCTTGCTCATTCGCATGCAAGATGTCAACTATTTGGAAAAACTTATGAGTTTAGAGCTTAAAAGAGAGTGCGTAGAAAGCACATACTATACCTACTATTATATATATATATATATATATATATATATATATATATATATATATATATATATACCTAACCACATAGATGTATTATATTAAAAATAAGCCTAACCCATAATATAAATTCGCGAGCGGTTTTTGTATCGGCGTTTATTTTGGTTTGATGCTCTAATATATATAAGTCACAAAATATTTGCATAGGTACAAATCTTTTTCATATTAGGATGAGACTATGCATGTACAACTAATGCGATCCTGTCTTCTGTTGAGCCGTGACTACGAAATATAAACAAAAGTTTGCACGCGATTTTGTCCATCGTATGGGATTTATATTTAATGTGACAGGTCTACATAATACAAGCTACTGGATCTAGTAGCTTGTATTATGTAGACCTGTCACATTAAGGATTCTTAGTGTGTCTCACAATATTAAGTTCAGAAAATTAAGTGTAATATAGAAGCAAAATACATATTATATAGGCGAGTAGCATTTCCAATTATAGTATGTCGTTATTAATTCTTTTAAAATAAAAATATATTACACAACTAACCTATTTAATAAGGATTAAGGTCAATAGTTGTCAATTTTATAAAAAAGTATCGATGACTGCATTGCAGAAAACTGCAGATGGGAAACAATTTATTCGGAGTATAAAGGAGGCTTTCACAGTGGAACGGGGTCACTAGAACGGTAATGCATAATGTTTTACAACGTCCCGATTTTAATTGGGAGATTTTTACATTTAGTACAGTTTTCGCAAATTAGTGAAAGGAGGTTTAAAGAGACAAAGAATTTTTGTTTATTTTTTGGGCATTGTACCCGAAGGGTGAATTTGAGACAAACTTAACAAACTTTGTTCGCAGAGTCCACTTCCTAAGGATCGGGTCGGGGCGAAACGCTCGTCGAGTTTTGCAGCCTGCATGATGGTGGACCTTGCACTATCTTGCTGACATTGTTGCTTGTGTGGTGGTGGTGTTTACACGATCTTGTTTGTGAGTTTACGCATAAGCAATGTACAAGTGTTGCAAGGATATCAGTATGCTATACGCATGCTTATGCATGCATTCACATACTTTTGCTTGCAGGTTGTGGGTATTTTTTCGCGGGATATTGCTAGACATTTATTAGTAATAAAATTGTATGCTATGGATTTCCCTAAAGAAACGCCTGATTCTATTAACTATTGTTACATAATATATGACACAATATGGACTAAATCTGGGCTGGTAGTGAAATGAGCATGTCATGTTGACCCCCGGGGGCCCGTCTCCCGCAGCGGCCATCTTGTCCACATGGGGTACTCAGCACATGCCACATATTATGTATACGAAATCGATGAGCATAATAAATGAAATTTTTGCCAGGGTGAGATTACAATTTACAGCTTATCAAGGAAAAGACGGGTCTTTTCTTGTCTTGTCTAATAATTTGAACATTAGTGGACGCTCATAATAAACTGAAATATCAAATGACCCTTCCGTTAGGAACAGAATCTAAATGTCATTTGGGTACTGAAGGCGTAACTAGGTACCCAAGGAGAATAAAATATAAATTAAAGTGTATGTACCATTGAAAATATTAATTTATGATCCATTGTGTATTCTCTGAAGTTATTCATATATTCATTTATGCAATAAAAAAATCAATTAACAAGCCTATATTTTTTGTAACTTGTACGCGGATTACACAGATTAAACCCAGTCGGGTAAAAAACACATGACATTTGCATGTGCAATCCATCCAGCGCGACAATTAGCAGTGAAAACTATCATGGGGTATGGGGTATAGTTGCCATGGGGTATGGGGTATAGTCGACATGCTGTATGGGGTTCCTGATACGATGCTTCATTATCTTTTATTAGCGGCCAGTGACGTGTGGGGATTGACGCGTGAGTGCCCATTGTAGCACGGCACGGTTTTGTAGAAGCTAGAAACAAAATTGTTTAGGAAGATTGGTATAGTATTTGTTAAATAAAAATAGGGGGTTAACGAGCAAACGGATTGCCTAATGAAAAGCGGTTACCGTCGCGCAACACCGTTGGAGTCGCAAGTGCAATTCGATCGTCAATAAAATCGATGACCCAATAATAAGCTTTAGCACACAAACGTTCTTTAACTACTTTTTAAATTTATTAACAGGCAGATTTTGAATATGTTCTGTGTGGATTCTATTGTATAGGCGTAATTTACCGTGACCGTCAAATATTTTTCGTTAGACGGACTGCAAAACAGTTGTATTTGAGAAAAAACCGGCAAGCCCCAGTAAGTTGTAGGTAGGTGTAGTTTTTGTTATCGAAACTTGAAATTGTAGGTAGGTAGTATGTAGATGTATGTTGTCGTTGGTGGAGGTGTAATGCTGGTGTAGTAATTTATTTATTCCAGTTACTAGTTAAGACAGAACAATGTGTGTCGGGAGGCGGTCAACTAGTTCCAAATTAACATTAACACATAAATATCTTTCATGTTAGCGACAAACAAAACTTACCTTATCTAGCAGATAGGAGTCGACTTGCTAATAATTCTTTTCAGACGTTTAGAACAGAGTGCTAAGTGTGGGTTTTTCTTTTCGCAATTGGTCGTAAGCACATTTGGCGTTCACTAGGAATGTAACAAATTACAAATAATATATACAAATTTCTAGTATACGTCAAACGCGCTCACGATTGAATGCAAAAAGAAAAACTCACACTTAGCACTCTGAGCTACCAAATCTTCTAATTGTTAATCGATTAAGCAATTTATCGTCAATTATAATTTACTTTGGCTTAATTCTTTATCGGTGTCACTAGTAACTCACTAGTAAGACTGTAATAGGCAGAATATGACAGCAATGGACACGCGCTATTAGCACGTTTATATCGAATTGCAGCGGCCATGTCCGAGGTGATGTGTGATACCACCTAAATGTACTGTCTCCTTCATTATTTACATGCATATATTTTATTGGTAGGAAAATCATGACCTGCTTGAATCTCCAAAATACTTAACTGCCGTTGAGGATAATGACGGCAGGTTTTTTTAGCTCTACACGAAATTTTGACGTCTAGCAAGCATTTTTTTCTTTTCTTTCCCTTTTTAAACTGTTTAGTAATTTGTGGCTTATTAATAAATTGTCTACCAGATGATAAAAATACGCGTAGTGACAGTGATAACATAATACATCTAAGATCTATGTGTAGTGCTCAAGAAACCGTCATCATCCTTGACGTCGTCAAATTTTTGGATATTCACCGACCTCATTTATGAGATCCACTCCAAACACTCGATTCGTTTCAAGAAAATTTGGGATATTTAAATACTCTCGACGTACGGCTGCAGGGATACGACTGAAATATATCAGAGCAATGGACACACGCTATTAGCACGCTCTATATCGAATTACAGCGGCCATGTCTGCGGTCAGTGTACATGATACAGCCCAAATGTGCCGTCTCCTTCATTATTTAGTGCTTCATAGGCTTAGAGCACCAATTTGATGCTCTAAGTTCACAGGCTAGTACTATATGATCCGGATAATGCGGGCCCGGGATAAATTGAGAGCACTGAACATAGAACTCTGCGCTAATATAATAGAGTTGAAAATCGAAGTGTCGAGTGTCGAGATGTCACATATGACATTGACATTTGACTCGATATTTGTGTTCGATTTTTAGCTCTATTGTATTAACGCAGAGTTCTGTTTTCAGTGCTTTAAATTTTCCAGGGTCCACCGGATTCCGCATCATATAGTCCCACAAAAAAAATCTTTCACTTTTTTTTAGTTCATTCATTCCCATTAGAACTCTTAGAATTGTTAGAACGGGACTGAACTAAAATAAGTGAGCTAATCTTTTTGGTCCTTCCAAACAATTATAATTCACTAGCTTTTCCCCGCGACTTCGTCCGCGTGGAATAGTTACTTTAGGATATCGCTAAAATTTACCCGCGACTTCATTTACGTAGAAGGAGAAGCGCTTTCACCTCACGACTACCCGCCCGCGCCGCGCGCCGTACTATAGCGCGCATGTTTATTTTATTACTGCGATATCTTCTAAAATACTTATTGAAATCAAATGATGTAAACGGCAAATTTCTTCTAGATTAAATGCTTGTAATGAATAACGTATTTACTTGGATAAGGATTAATATAATCTTTATGAAAACACCTTCAGAAATAATGCTTACTTTTAGAACAAATTTGGTTAGTATAAAAAGGTTATAGTGAGCCAACCTTAAAAGATAGACATATACTGTCGCGGACTTTTTTTTAGAACTTTTAAAGGGGAACAATTCTGCCATACATCATTGTAGCGAAACTTTAACCGTTTCCGCAGCGTACGCAGCGAAAGCTCTCAAAAGGAAAAAAAGACCCCCGATTTTGTAACATTCTTGATTCGTGCTCCGCTCGTATTGAGCTTAGCATGATGTTATATATCCTAAAGCCTTCCTCGATAAGTGGACTATCCAACACAAAATGAATTTTTCAATTCGTACCGGTAGTTCCTGAGATTAGCGCGTTCAAACAAACAAACAAACAAATAAACAAACAAACAAACAAACTCTTCAGCTTTATAATATTAGTATAGATAACAAAACTGTAAGGACGCAGATAAATGATTAGGTCTCGCAAAAAGTAGGTATAACACTAGGTTATTTCTAACTTTGTAGACATTTATTTGTTCAGCATGGGATAAATAGACAGAACACGTTTATAGTGCTTATTCGAACACAATTTTTGCTGCAAAAGCCCTCGCGACATCTCGCTAACGTAGCTTAAATCAACAAGTGTACAAACGTCTTTACACTGAGCCAGCTCTGTCATTGCTAGGGATGCACGATTTTTAAGATCACATGCCATATTTAATCAATGAAGATTGATTCAGATCGGATGCAAGAGAGTATATTAACAGTAGGTGTTGATGCAATACAAAGTTGATGAGAACCAATAAGAATTAGTGTACAATCAGGTCACACACATACGCACGTCATAATTATACAATAAAATGTTTTATTATATACCACAGACTGCATGCCGCCAAGTTTTGAACTGAAGAATCCATATTTATTCGTATGTATATGGTAGGCAAAATTATGCAATTCAAGCGATCCTCCACTCGAGGCACTCGATCCGTTTCAACAAAATTTTGGATCGCATGCTCTCGATCTGATTTCCGACACATGAGATCTCATTTCTTTTGGCACTTTTTGAATTGTACATCCCTAGTTATTACTAGATGTTCTAGTCGTTTCTAGAATACATACTGCACGTAATTGTATTTGTTCTAAGCTGTTTGCGCAGCATTTTGTTTGTGAACTAGTTAAAAATACATTTACTAGCTAGTAGCTTGTAAGCTTATCCTAGTTTAAACTGTTCAGCAACGCCACTGAATTTAATTTATGAGATCTAAAGATTATAAACAAACTATAAATGTGTTTTAATTATAACAATATGTCACCGTAAAATTGTACAAACCGTTAGATTGTCATATTACTAGTGAAATTGTAAAATGTTGAAAAACTGCGGACCCGAATATTCTGCTTATAATTTAACACATTTCGTTACATCTGTATACGTCATGTTAATATTAATAAGTATCAATTAGTATCAATATAATAAAGAGGAAATTGTTTGTTTGTTTGTTTATTTGCATTGAATAGGCTCCGAAACTACTGGACCTATTTTGATGAAATTTGGCATAGATGTGGAGTAGACACGGTGAAGGACATAGGCTACTTTTTATCGCGGGAAATGTACGGTTTTTGCGAAATCATCGCATCAAATGCGCAGTCGCGAGAAGCATCTAGTTATAAATATATAGCAAAGAATCTTTCGACATATTCTTACAATCTCGATAGTTTTATTACAATCTAACGGTTATTGCAATTTTACGGTGACATATACACTAATGACCCCTAAGGGTCAGGTCACATCGCGATGATACGCGACTCTACGCGGCTTTGCCTTTTTTCAAACTTTTACAGTGAAACTCTTCTTGTGTAATTAATAAAGTTTAATTTTGAATAGCTATCTTAAAAATGCAGCGACACGTCGCGTATCGTTTCATTTCGGTGTGACTTGACACCGTGACTGGGACTATATGATCCGGAATTCGATGGACCCGGGAAAACTCAGAGCACTGTAAACAGAACTCTGTGCTAATACAATAGAGTTGAAAATCGAATACATGAGTGTCGAGTCAAATGTCAATGTAGAGTTAAATGTCAATATCATATATGACACATAGTCCCAGCCTTACTTGTTAGTATTCAGTAGTAAGTATAAATCTTATCAGGTATCACCACGTAGATAAGTAAAGTATCTACACCCGGCTGTGCAATAAAGTAATAGGCTAGTTTCATCCATCAAAATCAAACGATATAAATTTGTTATTTATATAGTTTGTATCGTAAGAAATGCGAATACAAGACTATTTTGTTATATAATTATGCGATTTATTTATAATTTCTAAAATAAAACTGTAGTTTTACTAACTGTATGTCACGTGACCGAAAACGCTAGCCGCCATATTTTTCTAGTAAGTGACGTCATAAGAACATAATCAAATCAAAAAAAGTTAAATCTGAAGTTTATGCACTACACACGACATATGAAAAATTTATTTGTTTCTGTTCTTATGACGTCACGAACTCACGATAATGGTGGCTGTCGTTTTGGCGCAAAAAAATATCGTTTAAATTTTAATCATTTTTTCTTTGCATAAAGCGATATTATTTCCAGGAAATAAAAATACTAGTTATCAATCGGATCGATATGAACATTTTAAAATATATTTGAAAAAAGTATAGAATAGCCTATTATGTAGTATTGAAAAACTTCTAAAGGTTCAAACCGATATTGACAGCTTATCTCATTTATTGCTATGCAGCTTGATACAGCTGCGCTAAAAATATGCAAAACATAAATAGATATTTTAATATTCTATTCGATTAAACGTTATTGTTTTTTTAAGCATTTTACATACTGCAAAGAAAATATATTATACTATAAGGTTCGTAAAATCATTTACGGATATTTTGGGCATAATATGCCCAAAATATCCGTAATTAATAGATCATATTATGATCTATTAATTACGGATATTTATGACACATGATCCACTGCTTATGTAAAGACATTTAAGCAGAAAAATAATTGCCTAGAGACTAGAATTGTTTTCAAATATAAAGGCCAGTTTGCGTTTTGCGGAGAGTCACCCATACATGAGATGATTTTTTACTTTGACAATTACTTTTTTGCCTAAACGTCTTCACTTAAGCAGTGGATCATGTGCCCGAAGTATCCGTTTTTGATTTTCGGAGACATTATATTTCCACATTAGAAGATTACATAGATAAACTACCGACAAATTCACCTCAGAAACCGGGCATCAATCAGGCAAGATATAGAGCCATGTAAATAGATAATAAACCCGGAACATACATGTATAAGTGTTGGACACGGGATACTCCCCCTTAATAATGAAAATGGCAGAGAAATGCCGCCATTTTAAGGTTGTTACGTATTCACGTACGCCCGAGTCCATGTTACTATCAGTTGTCACACGACACCTTGTTATAAAATTCGAAGAAGCCTTCCCAAATTCCATCACATAGTGCAAAGACCCTTTACAAACTCACTTTAGACGATTATTATATCTAGCACAAAATCCGTTTCTGTCGCTGATTAACGCCAGAAGTTAATCAATAATCTTAGTCTCATTTTAGATATCTGAGATAAGGATTTTTTTTTAAATGAACCAGGAAACGAGCAGACGGATCGCCTGATGGTAAGCGATTACCACCGCCCATGGACACTCGCAACACCAGAGGAGTTGTACTTGTAACTCCTCTATTTCTCTTTCTCTCTCTCCCTCTATTTCAAACCATTTTAATGATACTAGGATTAACTTCACGTCATTTTTGTTTGAGAATCTAAGATTGAAGTCAATCTAAGATTTTATATACGTTATTAATTTCGAGCGTAAGTGTAGACTTACACTATACTGCCTATCATCCATTGAGGGTATTCGAATTTTTTTCTGCCACCAGAAGGCAGATCCGACTCACACAAAGCACCGTCTGGTGGCTGAAGTCATATCGAGAACTGTTACCAAGAACTTTCGATACTTTTTCTGTCAGGCGACGCGTCGTGTCGTATCATATAGCTGTCAAATGTCACGAACAAAAAACCTCATTGGAATGACGCTACTAGTTTAAACTAACCGTATATGATTGCGGCTTGGCTCGACGATTTATAAACAGTCTGTTAGGTGCGAGTTTTTGTCACTACTTGCCGTAAGAAGTTAACTACAATTTGTATGGCATCGAATTAGTTACCATTGTTCGCCACTAGGGGCGTTGTTTCAAATTCAAATTTCTTCATAGCAGACTACTCAATGGTCCATGTGTTAGTATTACATAGTACTTAAATCTAAAGAGTTAGTCATTTATCTAAACACATTAAAAAATTATTCTTATTATTACCTAATTATGTTATGCACCTAAATTAGAACTACGCGCGGTCGAAACCTAGAGGAGCTTACTGTTCTCATATTCGTTCATTATCTTCACGTATTTTTTTCATGGCGAGTAGTGACAAAAAATTGCACTCAGCACAATGTTTATGGTATTAATATGGTAACCTTAATTATGGTTTAATATGGTACCTACTACTGATCTAATCGGTAGCTTCATGCGTTGGGAGATAGATAGTATAGAGTACACTACTGTTACATGGATCTGATCCAATCGACAGCGTCATGCCTTGGACGATAGGCAGTATAGTGTATGTCTACTGTTACACACTCAATCAGGCAAGATATCCGAGGGCCGTGTGAATAGTTAATACACCGTACATGTATGGGCGAGGGGGTAGTTAATAATGCAGACACTGGCTCCATAATGTGGACGGTATTGATGTTCCACTGTATCGGTGTTAGCCAGGGTTTTGTGGTGTTTGGCAGGTGATGCTATTGAGGGTTAGCAGTATAGTACCACAGAGTAGAAAATCCTATTATAAATGTGAAAATTTGTGAGGATTAATGCCAGTAGTGCGTAGAAAAAAAGGTAGACACCGCTTCAGTAATATGAATAGTGAAGTAAGATGGCCGTATCGTAGCGACACGTGCTGCACGCACACATTCACAGCAAAGTAAGACGATCGGCCGCCAGTACGCCAATGGCAATTATCCGTAATCTAACACAAACGTAAGTCGCAATATCTAAGAAATTTAGTACCTATGTCCTAAATTAGGTTCTGGATTAAAACATAGGCTACATTTTATCCTGAAAAAGTACAGTATTTCCGCGGGATACCCGATACTATATTTACGCGGGTGGGCCGCGGGAAAAACTAGTATACTATTATGCGACAACGTAATAAGAGACGACATTTCACAATGTACCTAACTCTTACAGTTATAGTGGACTGCAAAATTGTAAAGGATTTCCAACAATCTTTTCCCAACTGTAATTCTTTTAAAAGATTCCCACAGATATAAGGAGATAATAGAAGCGTCTAAAATCGAAAGGAAATCCTCTGAGAATTTCGCTTTACGCCGGCTCTAGCTCAGAATATGAATTATTGATGCCCGCCGCACAATGCCAGGATCTGGCTGCGATGATAAATAAACGTCATAGCTAAGAATATCCTCTGAGGCCCTGGTATTTCAAAACTTAAAGGAGTTTTATTTTTCCTACATACACACATAACAGTTTCTACACCTACTGCTGCATCTACTGCGAAATTTCATCGAAATCTGTCAAGCCGTTTCATCGGAGGTCTGTGACAAATACTATGATACGAGAATTTTATACATTAATATTTTGACACCGCACAAATAAAAATGTTACATATCGGCAGCATGCGACAGCAACTGTCGCCCGTTTGCGCAGATAATTGTCCTCTCTATGACAAAACAAATATAGACAGCAGTGTAACTCAGCCGTGTCCCTGAAATTTTTACCTACGAGCGAGCATGGCCGAGCAGAATACTAAAACCACAGGCATCTATTGAATTAACCATGCTAGTGTATGTACTTCGTGTGTAAAGTCGCGTGTAAAACAGGAGTAAAAATTACTTCCTTCAGCGCTATTTCATCTTGAATATTCTCGGTAGCAAACGTCAAACGAAAACTAAAAAAAAAACGCGATGGAGCGGCGCGCGGTGACGGCCTTTGAATCGTTTACACGGGGATGGGGAGTTATCATCACTAAATCGCTAATAATGGCACGCTTAGTTTCTATACAGACGATGAGACTGCCTTTATGTAGTCAATAGTTGTCTTTGACTAGAGCTGACATGTCTATAAAAAGTAAAATAGATATTAATTTTAATTTTTAAGTCTTGGCGTTAATTCTGCTATTTTAGGTTTCGTTAGCGGCCGTGTAAATGACGCTCATGTGTGCGTGCGCCGATTCAGACGTTCCAGTATGAAGATGTAGTACTGCATATAATATTTCTATTGTGGCTTAGCTGTTAGTGAAATAGGTCAATTGTTTTATTGGAACCGAGTCCAGGAATTGTTTCAGGTCAAGTTGTATCGCTTTGGAGTTAGGAGTGCTTGTTATACGGTTTGTAGCGGATAGCTTCAGTAATTCTAGTAATCCAATTGGTACTAGATTGTTTTAAATTTCTCTTTGTATTCAAAAAACGATGTACAAATTAGGTTTTATTATTTACTGATGATAGTATGTATGCTCAAAGTAAAAAAATCTTACTAATATTATAAATGTGAAAGTTTGTGAAGATGTATGGATGGATACTAATAATATTATAAATGTAAAAGTTTGTTAGGATGTATGGATGGATGGATGGATGTTTGTTACTCTTTCACGGAAAAACTATTGAATGGATTTTGATGAAAGGTATTTTTGTAGTTTAGACTCTAGATTAAAACATAGGCTTCTTTTAATCCCGAAAAAATAGTGTTCCCGAGGGATATGGCTTTTCATGCATATGTCACTGTAAAATTGTATGAACCATTAGATTGTAATACATATAACTAGGGGGCCATCCACATATTACGTCACGCAAAATTTTGACTTTTTGAACCCCCACCCCCCATGTCACGCTTTTTAGTATCCCTGTACGTCTTAAAAAAGAAGTTAGTATTAAAGTTCTGTTTTAGGCTGTTGATTTTTTTTTCTAAAATAACTTTAAAAAATCATCTTTCAGATAGGGTTAATGGGGCGGTAAAATATGTTAATTGGCCTGGGGCCCAACATTTCTAAATATGCCTCTGTATATGGGTCATCCACATGGACCAGCCGGCCCATTTCTAGGGGGGTTTGAATCTCCTAAACCACCCCCTGGCTACGCCCATGGTCTGTATGATGATTTTTTAACAAACTCACATTCACATATTATTTTATTTAGGTATAGACTTTTTGACTTATTAATTACTTAAATAATATTAACGATACAAATTGCACGCAACGCAAAATTCGCAATCGCGGATTATAATCCGCGCGAATAAAAACGCGCGGAGAATAACGGCTGTGGGTACAGGCTCTAAGCCATTCCTACACAGTAGGTGAGTCCGGCCTTCGTGATATTGATCCCGGAGATTCCCCTAATCCGCTAAGTATGACTGACAACGCATTAGAGGGTTTACTAAAAATACAAGTCAGTTGCGTTATTGTGTTTATTGCCTTTGATTTCCCTAAGTGTATTGCCAATGCGTTTGTATGTAAGGCTGGGACTATATTGCCCGGAATCGTACGAGTGGGGAAAATTTAAAACAGTGAAAATAGAACTCTGCGTTAATTACAATAGAGCTAAAAATCGAACACACAAGTGTCGTGTCAAATGTCAATATCATAGACATTTCGACACTTCGATTTTTAACTTTATCGTAATTAGCGCAGAGTTTTATTTTCAGAATTCTCCCGGCGCCCCAGAATCCGGATTACATAGTCGCAGCCTAATTTTTTTTATCCTTAAATTTCTCATTATATTTTATTTATTGAGCCAAATAAAACTAAAAAAACTAAATATTAATACTGTTATTAAAAGAAGACTTAAGCCTAATATTCAATTCAAATTCTTTATTAAACACACATAATAACATACAATATAACAAACATGTAATATACATCACATCAATCTAATCCCATGCTAAATAAGACTATTATTTACTAATGTCGATTTTTATTTTAAATATTAAAACTGACGTACAAACTGTAATGTAAATAGTAAGTGGTGCAGTAAGCTTATGCCAGTTTTGTGATACAATATATCACATCCTACTAATAATAAATGTGAAAGTTTGTGAGGATGGATGGATGGATGTTTGTTACTCTTTCACGCAAAAAGTACTGAACGGATTTCGATGAAATTTGGTATGGTAGTAGTTTAGGCCCTGGATTAAAACATAGGCTACTTTTTATCCCGAAAAGTATAGTGTTACTGTGAGATATTGTATATACGCGGGCGGAGCCGTGGGCAACAGCTAGTTAAAAATCTTGATGTCGAATGAAATTCATAAAATAAATACACATTCATCACGTCACTATCGCGATATAATTATTTACGGTTCGACACTCGAACGCAACAATCAAATGAATGGAATTATGGATGAGCCCCATACATACATACATATACATATTATAGGGATGAACCTCATACAGTTGGATGATACATGAAAGTGATAATTAGCAAATGGATTCGGACAATGTCCCTAGATCATACGCGATATACCACAAAAAGATCGCCGATAGTAAAACCATACTAGCTCAGTATAAAGATAAAACGCCTTTGTGCGGCGTTTTGTTTGTTATCTCAATTGAATTCAATTGTTTTGTGGCTGCCAAAAATCAGGAGATAAATAAAGTCTGCGCTGATAAATGGACGAAGAAATCAACGGCTTCTGTTTGTTCACTTTGTCTTAGACACTCTATACCTTATATAACATGTCTTAGATGCTTTCATGTAGTATAAAACACTGTGCAATACTAAAACTTTACGGCTTATAAATGTGATTATATTGAAAAACGTGAATGTGAATAAATCTATTAACGCTTAACCCAATGTTTTATAATGTTATATCACTGCTATGTGGAACTTATGAAATGTATTTACACCTTAAAAACTTTCAGTACAGTTTTTGGAGAACTGTGCTACTGGAGAAGTATGAATTTTGGTTGGTAAATTAAAGCTTTTGTGGAGGAAGGTATTTTTTTTATAGTAATGCTTAGAAAAACATATTAATAAAAATGACAACACACACTGTCTCAGATTATTAACATTTAACACACCGTTCGTTTGATAGATATCTAAGAGACAAAAGAAAACTTATAAAGTTCAAAATAAATAAAAATTGTAATATGAATAATAACGGGCGAATTTCGACTACAGGGCGACCTCAATTAAACACAATAATTGAATCACTTATGAATCAAAATCTTCGTACCTATAGTTGATATTATTTTTGTACCATTTCATGCTTAAATTCCTTAAATCTTTGAGAATCTCTTTAAAATATTGCCTCGTTATAAGATTTATTTAAACATTACAGTAGAACAATTAAGATTTAAGAACACCACCTGACACCTTAATTTTATCAAACACCAGATGTTGACAACACGTAAAATACTGTGGCCGGCCAAACATGACCGTGTTCATTAAAAACGGCCACGCAACGAACGGCGCGCGGCGGCCAAAACGACGACAAGTAATGAAAAGTGTCCGGAAATCTGAGCCAGATAAGCGGAATAGAAATGTGAAACGACGAGCAGTAGCGAATAGTGGAGGTGGCATTTATTTAAGGCGCCCCCGAGATGGTCAAATGGTTTGTTCAAACATCAAACGCATAATGTTTGATCAAATAAGGCGGTCAAACCGCCTTAAGTTTGGCTCCGTCACACGCATCTACAACACAAAATAAAAATAATTCTACTAATATTATAAAATTAATGTAAAAGTTTGTGAGGATGTATGGGTGGATGGATGCATGGATGGATGTTTATTCCTCTTTCACGCAAGAACTACTGAACGGATTTTGATGAAAATTGGTATGATAGTACTTTGGGTCTGGATTAAAACATAGGCTACTTTTTATCCCGAAAAAGTACAGTGTTCCCGAGGGATACTGTGTTTATGCGGGCGGAGCCGCGGGCAACAGCTAGTAACATAATTATAATTTCATCAAACGAGCTTCAAACCTGTACACCTTTGACAAACCCTATCAAACTAGCCGTGTTTTCAATCAATAGTGCAAAAACGAACACGTAGAAATACATGTCCGGAAAATATACCACAGCATATGCAACGTAAAACAAAAACGTTAGTTTCGTTGCTCCCGGTACACGCCACAGCGATGTTCTTGTAAATATGTTTTTTTTTTTTTTAATAAACTGCAAATGCAAATCACATTTCCAATATAAGAAAATAACCTCTTTATTAATGTTGCTCTCTAGAAATAACATCATTTCCTCAATCGAAGTGAGGCTTTAGGAGGAATGCAGTGAAGAATACCAATTTCATGTTTTACCTACATCTTTTCTTACTTGAGTAAACGCATCTTATTTGCACCCAGTATTTTTAATATAATTTATTTATATTTCCATATAATAGGGAATTTCAAAGAATTAAAATCACCTTAAATACAGGCTTTTTCAAAGAGGCAAGAAAATATACTAAAAAACAAATAAATCGAAGCTAGATTTTGATAAAAACAAGAGAAACAAGAGTTTTATTGTCTTTTTTTAATTGGTGACATTATGACATCCTACTAATATTATAATTAATGTGAAAGTTCTTGAGGATGTATGGATGGATGGATGTTTGTTACTTATTCACGTAAAAACTAGTGAACGGATTTCGATGAAATTTGGTATGGTAGTAGTTTAGGCTCTGGATTAAAACATAGGCTACTTATTATCCCGAAAAAGTACATTATTCCCTTGGGATATCCGATATTGTATTTACGCGGGCGGAGCCACGGGCAACAGCTAGTATTATATTGATAATAAACCAAACATTTTCGTATTATCCAATCCAATATCTGAGGGTCAATTTTGCTAAATAAAACCTGCAATAATACAATTACTATCAAGTCCCAATACGCTAAAAGTGCCAAACTGTATTGCAAACGTTAAACCAACGTGAAACGCGTTCTGATTGGTCGAAACTTCACAAAATCAGTTTATTATAACATGTCGCTTCACTTGTAATACAATCAAAGTAAAATGAAAGTCTACTTTTGAGGCGACAGAAGCGGTACTGCAACATATCAACCAAATTCCAGACAACATATCAACTTCTTTCTTATACAGCTTCAAACATACCAAAACACCGACGTACATACACACATGGACTCGCAAACAAAAACACACACCTCCTAATACAAGTATCTTTATTAGGAGAAGGGGGGGGGCATGATGGAGTAGCTAAGGAAAATAACAAAAATACAGCATAATCACTATGTTTATTAGTCTCATTAATTAATGGCACGTTATGTCATTAATCTATCTATGATTTGGTACAGTCTTTGGAGAGTCAACATATCACATTTTTTAATAATTAATAATTAATAGGAACATTATGAAAAACCATCTTGCCCCATACTATGGGGTACGATGGGGTTATGAAATTGGGGCATAATGGGGAAGGGTAGTCGTTCTCACAAAACAAACAAAATGTGTATTTCCTCCAGATCTTCATCGTCCACGGCAGCACAAGCGTTGTGAGCCTAACGCCCACAGAGCTGGCAGTCTACCCAAGGTTCTGACGACCCCACACCCAATACCCCATCTTGCCTCATAAGGTCACTCTGAACAAAAAAAAAATTAACTAATAAAATATTTAACGGATTCCTACAAACAACATACCATATCAAAATAAATGACACTAGTAACCAAAGATCAAAAAAAACATAAATGGGGTGATCATAATTACCTTAAAGTAATGACGTTTAACCTTACAAAAAATTAGATCGACGAATCGCTAAACCAGTTTTTTGTTTGTAAACAAAAAACGCGTGCACTCTCACTCACAATTTCTCTAGCACTGATCGTCGGTTGAATGTCTCATTCAACCGACTTCTACCGATTCCTATTGGCTTATTGTTTTATATTCACAAATGTCTAGTTTCTTCTATATATGCGGTACCCCGTCTTACCTAGCTACCCCGTCATGCCCCCCCTTCCCCTACTTACTAGGTGTTGTTACAAAATACTGTAAAAAGGTCATAGATGTATTATATTAAAAAGAGGAATAAGGTAAAATTATTATTTTTCATTTTTCAAATACGAGAATTGAGCTTCTGATATCGGACAGGAAAATGCGTTTTCCCACTATCCGATCGGATATCCGATATCGCATGGAAAATGACAGACGAATGAATATATACTATTAAAAAAAATATACAATATACTACATATTGTCTTTGCTATATCGGTCCGATATTGAATATCGGCGGGCTTATAACGTATCTTGTAAAAGCCAAGCAATAGCAAAAATTGCGCAATTTTTGCGCAAAAATCGCAAATTCGTATTACGTACATGCAAAAAAAAAACGACAGTACTGCCTCTACCGAACAATCGAGGAACTATAAATTGCAATCAATCGTTCGATCTCTTCACTGCTGTCTAATTTTTCGTATTACGTAAGACTTTTACAGCAAAGCGAAAGCAATCAGCGAGCGATTTAAACAGTCAGTTAGCAATAATAAGCGAAAATGAAGCAAAGTGCATTCAAACACAACAGCGAGCGATTAGCAATCGATCGCATAGGTAGTACGATTTTATTTGACGTTCAGCAATCGACTGCGCGTCTGTCGCGCGATGACTGCAAGATTTTTGCCAATCGCTATTTTTACGTAATACGGCGGCCGATCATATAACAGGAAAACGCTTTTAAAATCATCAATATTGGAATGAGAAAAGAATTTTAAAAAAATCTACTTTTTAACCTCCGGCGGCTCTGTGGTATAGTGGTTAGTGCATCGGCGATCTAACTGGAGGTCGTAGGTTTTAATCCCACCGAGGGAACGAAAAGTTTTCAATGTTTCTGGGTCATGGATGTATCTTAAATAATATGTTTATAATGTAATAAAAATCTTCAATATATGTATAGCTTAAAAGTATTAAATATACCTCCCATTCTGGTCCCCATAACACAAGTTCTTCGGATACTTACCACGGGGCCAGGTTGCTATATATTATCATTTTTAACCGACTACTGAAGAAGGGGGTATATACTTAAAAAATATAACTACTATTAAACAAACCGATCCTTTGTTGATATATCGTACTTAACAAAACTTATATAAGCCAAGGCTTTCGCAAAGCCTATTAAAGTACCAGCAAGGTCTCCTAATGCGGGGGTTTTATCCGGCCCATTCCTTCGCTGAGGTTTTCAAGAAAATGTACACTACAGTCCGTTCACAGTTATTTTACCTCCGGTAGAACCTTATGCCGAAGACATAAGGGTTATTTTCAAAGAAACTCAAAGGTAAAATATCTGTGACTGTACATTACATACCGGACTACGTTTTCCTTTGACGAAAATCCTTTGACAATATTTAGAAGGCGAAAAGAGTCAAAATTTCGGCAGGACAGCCGCTTTTGCGCTGGAAATTGAAATTGATTTTTTTTATTTACCTCACTAGGTACTACTGGGTTTCGCTCTGCAAATATTTGCGCTAGCAATTCTTATACATGTCTTCAATAATATACAGTAGCCTGGAAAATACATAATCTACGATTAAGGCAAATACATCCTATCCTATCCTTTTCTTTGAAGGGTTTAAAGAGACATTAATAACTTTATTATACAACGTAAAGGTCAATTTACATCGCGGCTTTAGGCGACACGACACGGCGCTGCATTAAGATAGCCTTCAAATTTGAAAACTCCACGCAAGCAGGTTTCATCGCGGGAGCAGTGCCATCGACTTTGATTTTGATTGACTTGACATTCGAACTCTTGCAATGAAACGTGTAGTTCTTGTGTAGTGAATACAGTTCAATTTTGAATTGGTATCTTAAAAATGCAGCTCCGCGTCGCGTTGCGTCTAGTCACGGTGTCAACACTCAACGGACCCTAAGTCAAAAGACTTACGTAGCTAACGAAATATGTAACATAGTTACGTTAACTCACCTAAGGGGCCGTCCATTAATCACGTGATGTTTTTAACAACTTTTTAGACCCCTCCCCTCCCCCTGGTGATACGTGGTGAGGTTTTATACTACCCCCCCTCCCCCACCTAAGATCACGTGTATTTTTTTACATAGTAAGCAGGTCATATTTGAAGAAAAACTTTAACTTAAAAAACAATTTAATCGAATAATTTCAGCAATTATAGACTATACGAGTCATTTGTCTTGTAAGTATTTAAACAACACTACGGTTATAACCGATAATAATTTCGGTATGCATAGACTAGATTCGAAAATTAATACACGTGATGTCTCCTTATACCCCCTCCTCCCCTAGGTGATATTTGGTGATTTTTTTTCGGACCCCCCCTCCCCCTTTAGACATCACGTGATTAATGGACGACCCCTAAGCGCAGCCCAAGGTGGTACAAAACTTTATCGACTGTCAAAGGCTTTCTGACCTTTTCAAGCGCAGTTTCCAGCTTCCTTTATAGAGTTTCTGTGGTTATGCTCCACAGAAGCTCTATAAAGGAAGCTGTGGAGCCGTATTAAATACATTTAGGACCCGTTTCACAATCTTCTAATAAATGTCGGATAGCTTATTCGATGTGCGACAGAGACAAAACATGAGAGGTTTCTCTGACAGTTATCAGTAGATTGTGCAACAGGCACACAGCAATAGAATTTTACTTTCTAGCTTTACAGAGTATTGTTATCTGCGATGTAATTGGTGTATTTTATTTCATTATCTTATACTTTAAACGAGCAATGCTTGTATTTATAATCAGAAACTGGAAAACTGCTGCAAGTAATTACATGAAATTTAATATGTAGGTTTTGTGAGAGTAAAATAGATCTAGCTAGGTCCCTGAGAGACTGCGCATTTTTAAGTTATATCTAAGATACGTTTTATCTTTCGTCGTGAAACAATAATTATATTAAGTAACAATAGTTTCGTGTCAATCCCGAATTCAAATCGCAGCTTGGTAAGCGTATGTATGATTTTTGAGTTGTAGACAAATTGGTATCTCGGGATTGAATCCGTCAGACGAATATATTTTTGATTCTTATATTTTAATCTACGAGAACTGCAAGTAAAGCTCGGGTATATGAAATTCTGGCTTGTCGTCTAGGAGTTTGATATAAATGTCACCATAAAATTGTAAAAACCGTTAGATTGTAATATTACTATAGCTTATGATATTTGGGCAATTTCGTAAAAATATGTCCACATTGTGTTATGACCTGTCCTATCAGTTCTTACTTATTTTTCATAGAAACGGAAGACTTTGTACATTAAGATATTCACTTTATTTGATTACTATGTTCAAATTATATTGAAAGCATATACAAATAACTCAATTATTATAAAATATATTGAAATATTTAATAAAATTTGGTTATTACCCCCTTATTTTCACGTGTCCTATAGTGACCAGTTACATTTTATATTCGGTTTATTTATGTATATTATTTAGTGCGAAGCTAAAGTTTAAGGATATTAAAATATGTTAGAACTATCATAATAAAACAAGAAATGTGGGTACTGCTATAATATTTTTCATAAATTTTATAATTTATATTGTGTCCTACGATTTCAGCCATGTGCTTAAATTCCACTTTGTAACCCGTCTATAATAAAAGTTTGAAAAAGAAACTACTAAGTTTATCACTCGTTTCATTCCTGGCAACATTACTATTTTGATACTGCCATTTTTAAGAGATTATCATTTAATACTAAAAAGTTAATTCATTTTGGTTATTCAAAGCGTTAGTGTGCAAAATTTTTGTTCCGATTTGTAACTGTGATTTTGCTGGTAAATTTGTATATTTTTATTTATCAAGCGATTTAAATTGAAAGAATAAATAATAGGAAAAATTAAGAAACTATGTTTTTGGTAATTTAATAACAGCAAAGTTAAAGTACATGCAATTGTATCATAATATTCAGTAATCCGTTACTTCCATTTTGTTTGGTTATATACATGGGGAACATTGAAGTTACAAAATGGAAACATAAGGTCAAGTTCTCATACGTAATTGTATAATTTTTTAAAGATGAATTTTAATGCTACTTATGTAGGTATTTCAATAAAATCTTTTGACATTTGAATTTGAATAAATATTATATAGCTAGGGTTTTCGGCGATTGAGAGGCATTTTTATAGATTATTACTTACTTAATAGGTACTTATTTGTTTACTATATTTTAACAGATATATGCATTTTTCAATATTGAGCCACCTTATATTCTGATTATAAAATGAATTTTACTGAAGTCGGAAGCCAATTTTTTTAGATAATATTTAATTTAAACATATAGTTTGTTTTTAAGTAAATCCATTGTGCATCTTATGAAAAAAAGTAACTACATTATAGAAAAAAAATCAAAAATAATCTGGAAAAAGAAAAAGAAATATGTAAAAATTAAAAAGAAAAAGACAATAATTATTCAAGATATGACGAAAGAAGAAATAATTAAAAAATTACATTTTTTGTAGCTTTAGTTAAGCTTATTAATGCAAAGAAAGTGTTACATGTTATAGTATAAAACAGTCCTTTTCAAGTTCATTTTATAAAACAAAAACATTTTTTTTAGTTTTGAAAGCATAATCATAATTTAAAAAAGTTCAAAATACATAAAACAAATTCAAAGAACTTACCTTAAATTACCTTAGTAGGTGCAGACTTGTGAACTAAGCTTTATACTTTCCAACGCGTTACTGCGTCTTTCCAATTTGTTACTGTCTCATGTTTTTTATGTTTAAAATATAAAATATTTCGAGTGTTTTATAAGACAATATATAATATTCTTTTGGTTTTTGGTAAAACAGATTATAAGTTGTTATTTCATACTATTATCAGTTTTAAAACTGTTATTACAGCTATCACAATCAAAAAATAAGGAGACTACTTTACCTAAAAGTTACAAAGTGGATATTATTTTAAGATTTAATGTTTGATAGATAAGTATTTGAAAAAAAAACTTTGTTATAACATAAATACTATGTGGTACATTTCGTAATAAAGAAGTTCTTTAATAAAAAACTCTGCGTTGTTAAGTAGTGTTCGTTTCCAAAAATTACAAAATGGAACTCAGAACCTCCATCATGTACCAAATATTCATACTTTCTGAAAAAAGTTAAGGTTTTTGGGTAATATTGTTATGAAAATAATATATTTAAAGAAAAAACGAAGCAATCGGCATCCTGAAAATAGTTGTTCTAAACTTTATTTTTTATTGTACTCCATTTTGTAACCGGGACATATTTTTACGAAATGAGCTAGATGAGTGTAATTATTTTATAATGTATAAAAATCAAAAATAAAATCTAAAAAATATTAGTGAAAGAATTTTTTCGATATCTCAAAAACTGAATTTTTTATTAATTTTTAAAGTTGGATGTTTTTAAAATCAGCGCGAGCTTGACCGCTCAACGCGTGACGTCATTTCGCCGGCTCTGACCGCCGCGGTAAGGAACTCGTGCAGTAATTTTGAAGTTTTATTGAAATTTTTGGAATTATGGTGATAAAATAACATATAGATATAATTGTATAACACCTTTATGTATAATACAACGGTTAGCACTCCAGAAAAATACTTTTTTCATGTGCCCAACGACAAAATCTGAGAAAATTAGTTGTGTAAAGTGTTGAAAAAAGTGTTATAGCTACAAAAATCAGTAGACATTTATTGCGAAGAATATTTTAATGTGAGTACTGAGTAGGTACCTAAATAAATACGAAACATCTACCTACATTTTTTTTTGCATTACTAAATGATTAGTTTATAGAATATGCTCAGAATGAATTCAGTATTTTAGTGACAATGTATTTTAAACAATGGGTTTTACATAGAGAAATAAAACACGAGGCACGCAGATATGTTAGGTACCTACTTAAAAAATATATTTAATCTATTGAATGAAACTTAAAAGATGAAATAAGACAATACAAATAAACTCCCTACCTACTTTTTCCCTCGCTTATAATTACTATGTTTATGGTGTAGTCACTTGTTTGAGATCTCGACAAAAAACTTTATGAACAAAATGTCATAGATTGACTATTATATTTTAGTATTTTTTAACCGACATCCAAAAAAAGGAGGCGGATATATATATATATATATATATATATATATATATATATATATATATATATTTATTTCTCACCTTTTGAACTTTCCCTGAACTGATACAATTATTTTAAGATCAAAATCAGCCAAATCGGTCTAGCCGTTCTCGAGTTTTAGGGGCCATCCATAAATTACGTCAGAAGAATTTCATGATTTTTGACCCCCTACCCCGTCCTTGTCACA
This sequence comes from Glaucopsyche alexis, assembly GCA_905404095.1. NCBI lineage: Eukaryota > Metazoa > Arthropoda > Insecta > Lepidoptera > Lycaenidae > Glaucopsyche > Glaucopsyche alexis. The sequence continues at coordinate 23,228,446 of FR990052.1, forward strand.
TTTGTGAGACCCCCTCCCTCCCTAGCGTGACGTCACATTTTACAATTTTACATCTAGAAATAATTATTCAATTAAAACAGCAGTTCCGAAATTTGTTTAATTTGAATTGGTGGGACGGATGACCGACACGACTGTCGAGAGATTAGGCACAGGTCCAACTTTTATATGCCCATCTAACGCATGGATCGTCTTTCTTGCCAGACTCTTATGCCCAGGCTCACGCGATCCCGTGGCCCGCCAAGGGTGGTATGGAGTGGAGTACCGCCGAGTTTTTATTGAGTAGGGGCTGCGCCCATTCACCATCTTTTCGGGTGCAGCAGAGTCTCACATACTCACGGGTAGGACCGCTATCCCCTAGTGGGATGCTGAAATGCATTTTCTCGGCGAAAAAAAAATAGCTTATGTAATAAAAAACAACATTATGATCTCTTAAACATCACTGGGGCTGGGGGGTCTCGACACTGGGGCAATAGCTATCATAATATCATATAGCTATTACTTATGATTACTATATTAACACTTAGATTAAAATAGATTTTGAAATGTGACGTCACGAAAATTAGGACCCCTCCTACCCCCTTGTCACACAATGTCACACTTCGTCGACCCCCTCCCTCCCCCCTAACGTGTGACGTTATTTATGGATGGCCCCTAATTTGAAATTGGCCCTTTTAGACTTTAGTCACTAAAGTGGAAACCTGATGATGGAATCCATGAGGAATCGAGGGAACTCCTCAAAATGTATAGGTACATCTTTAAGAATTTGGCCAATGTGAAGTAAATTAAGCATATCATACCAAAAAGTAAAATTTTGTGCCAAGGGTATACCCTAGATCTAAAAGCATTGAACAGAACTCAGTCTTTAAAGACACACGTTTGGAAATCGCGTAATAGGTTTTTCAAGTTACTTCAAAAGTTACTATCCGATTTCGCTTAAAATAATTTTCCTAAAGAGTTTTTAGCATGATCTATTAGCATAGAAGCTTACAAGTTTCTATCTTTTATAATTTAGAAATTCTAAGGGAGGGGGGACCAACTTACAAACTACTGGAGGCTGATTACTCGAAAATAGTCGACTTTGTAAAAAAGTAATGTTAAAAGAAACCTTACCTAAATTCTAAAAGACCTATTCAACGATACCCCCACAAATGGGGTAGAATGAAAAAATATTTCATCCCCCCTTCAGAGCTACCCCTAAAATATAAAATTATTATTATTTTATTATGCCAAACCTAAGATCTACACACAATCTATAACTGTACCAAATTTCATCCATCAATATTCATAATTACGGAAGTATAACAGACGGACGGACGGAGCGAGCGAAACTATAAGCGTTCCTTGTGTGCCCTAAGTGGAGCCCTAAAAATGGAAAACATTATAATTTTGAAACAAAAAATGAAAACAGACTTCCAAAGTAAAAACGCACAAAAAAGTATGAAAAAAATCTTATTTTCTAAATAATTCCCTTTTTAAATTCGGCAAAAATTTTAATTATTTCTCTCATAGACGTATACTATCTCCAGTTAAATGGTCCCATTTTTGAGATTTTTGGGGCCATTTTGACATTTGAAGTACGGTGAAAACAAGATGGCTAACATTTGAAGTATTGTGAAAACCAAGATGGCGTAACTTTTACTTGATAAAGATTTGTTCTATCAAAATAATGTACTTCATAGCCCATTTTGAGTTTGAAATTTTTGATTTCTCTACTCGATTTTCATAATTTTGAAGTTGGTTGCCAACTTAAATGTGAGTTCTATAAAATATTGTTTTATCAGGATATTGTTTGGGCTGGCACAGACTTCAAAATTAAGAAGATTGAGTAGGGAAATAGTTAAAATTTTAGCCAAATTTAAAAGGAGAATTATTTTTAGAAAATAAAATTTATTTCATACTCTTTTGTGCGTTTTTACTTTGAAAGTTGGTATTAATTTTTTGTTTAAATTTAACAATTTTCCCTATTAAGTCATATTTATTATAATAATATATAAAAATGAATCGAAATGAACGAAGGTAAGTTTACAGAGCGCGTGTCAAAAACATACTGTATGCATATTGCATAGTTAGCTAGCTACGCACGGCGATGTGACGTCACAGCCATTACTCGACGGGCGCAATCAGTTTTCGCGCGTTCCCATATTGATTTGCTTATAAAAAACTCAATTTTTATGATATCAACACAATTTTTTCACAGTTAGTCTTATTATTGCTTAAATTTTTTGTTAGGGCTGAAAAAGGGGAATAAATTTTGATTTACATCTTCCTCATTGTCCATTTATCTTGGCACGTATACACATAGATAGTACGTATGTGTGTATATGTGTATAAAAGAGTGCTCCGACGGTCAGTCCGCTTCTACATGCTTGGTGCTTTATACATTTATCTAACTCATCACACGGTTCCTTGAGAACTTACTTGCAGGGTGTATTTTTTTTTGGCGGGATATTGCTAGATAATAATTAAATTGTATCCTCGAGGAACTTGTGTTACGGGTACTATAGACAACAGAAATGTACAATCCTTTTAATACTTTTATATTATCTATACATTATATATTTAAGATTTTTATTATAATTATTATACATTTAATGCTCTTAGTATTATAAACATCCATAACCCAGGAATACAGAAAACTACTTTGTTCCTTTTGTTGAAATACCAAAACGCTTAATCAGTTAGTCATAGAGTTCGTAAAATAATAGCAATGAGTCAAATTTTTTAATTAAAACTGTGTACATATTTACTTAGTTGGGAATAAATAAAAACAATTTTGTGTTACTTATAAAATGTAAACTGTTTTATTAGGAGCATACCTATTATACGGTATACAATATAAAAATCTGTCTATTATCGGCCGATTCACTAGTATTGCCGAGACTAACCGCGTAAAGCTTATGAAGCTCATGAGGTCTATTCTTCTTTTCCTAAAGAGAATTGACAATCGTAATTTAAATAAATTTCTCAGTTGTAGTATTTTGCACCTAGGTAACGAGTTTGCTCCGAGTTCTGAGGGCCTAAAACCCGTGTTTCATATTATGTTTCATATATTTTGATAGAAAACAATGTTGACAGTTTTCAATAGAAATGCGTTAAATGGCGTTAAATGTATAATATGAATTGCATATGATTCATCTTATGTTCACCTAAAGTGGCCTTTTAGACCCCCTGATAAATAAAAAATTAAAAAAAATATCGCAAAAATATTTATCTGAGCAGGGCCCTGTGTAATAAAAGTTACAAGTTGTAAATTTTGTAAATAGGTGACAAATTTGTTAAGTAGTATTACCTTCTGTATATTGATACGTGTGTAAGTAGAATAATACTTCCTGAAGGCTATTCGATTTAAGTAGCTGTGTTAGAAATAAGTTGTTGTCAAATTACTTAACTCAAGTAACTTCGTCCTAACAATTTTATATTTTCGGGTGTTTCCTCAATATATTAAGGAGTTAAGCTATAGTTAGCTCACACTATCTACTTATAAACCTTTACAAGCACATTAAAAAGCAATAAAGAAACGGGCCTTGGGCCTCATTTTGGTTATGCCGGCCCTGAGCGCTCTAAGTTCTGTTTACAAATACAGCATGATACATAATTTTTTAAATTTGTTTATCAATGACGATCACTTGTCAAATCGATTACTTTCTAAGTGAAGTTTTGCATATAAAATGTCTTCTGAAAAATTGGTTCCGGCAAAATATTGACAGGACAAAACAATTATCATACTGTACAACAAATAGATTTTTTTAAATAGATGTGACAGAAAAGGCTACATTCTAAATAGAACTCTGCGTTAATGCAATAGAGCTGAAAATCGTGTAGAGTTGTCAAATCTGGGCGAAGACGACAACATATTTCATAAAGATATTATAAAATGTCGACAGATTGTCAAATAAAAATTTGTCCTTACAATTGTACGCATTATTTTTCGTTATAATTATTATTATGTTAAAGTTTGGTTAAAGCAAACAAATATGGCGGCGCGGGGATCTTGCCGTTCGGCACAGTAAATATTAAAATTCGAAAAATAACGTGTAAAATCGTAGGAAGAAATTTTTATTTGACAATCTGTCGACATCTTATTATAATATCTCTAGTAATATTACAATCTAACGCTTTTTACAATTTTACGGTAACTTAGATATCAAAATAATACTTATAACAGAGTGGTTACACTGAACTTTTGTCATTTCTTTGTACACTAATTAGGCTCTCGAAGAATTTGGTACAAAAAGAAAGGAGCAATTAATATTTTCCAGCAACAATTTACAATAATGTTGCCGGGAAAAATAAAAACTGAAAAGGAACCGTGGCCCGTGAATTTGTAGAAAATTACAAGGGTTTGTTTCTTTTAATTTAATCCCTTTGTTGGACCAGCTGTTTCTTATTAAGGTTTGTTTAGAAATGTATAACAAATTGCAACGAACGTCGTGTTTTCGCTTATTTTTATTGTACCGCTCTGAAATATTCCGTAAATAAAACGTAAACGTATGTTTTAGGATTATTTTTTTCCATTACATTCCGTTTTACGGCACTCGCACGGAAAAGGTTGAGGATGCTTGCACGTGTGAGCGTAGTAAAGTTTCTCGTTTAACATCGAACGTTCCTTCACTTAGATAATTATTTTTCTCTTTCAGTGGGAACGAAGATAATATTTTTCGAATGAAACCATATTTTAAAAGATAATAACAATTTTTAGGTATATTAAATGCATTACTATCTTCTTTGCATATCAAAATATTATCGCTATAGTTATTTCTTGTCTACTGACCTATTTTTGATATATTTTGTTAATGTGGAAACTTTCCTTTCGCAGATAGTTATTTTTATCTAACAATCTGTCCCGACACACGTTATGTCTTAACTGCACACAGGAATAAATAACCAAACAGGTAAACTGAACGCACCTAGATATTTGACAGTCAAGTGAATACAAAGAACAGTTAGTGTAGGAAAAAGCAATTGTCGTTTTTAGCATTTTCACCACAATATTGTTCCAATGTTTCTCACCTTTAAGACCTTTTCCAAATTACCACAATCATTTCAAGACCAAAATTATTCCAATCGGTCCAGCCGGTCTCGTGTTTTGGCGAGATATTTGGAATTGCAATCAATTTTTTTCATAAAATATTTTAAATTACTTTATAGTAAAAAAGCATCTGCGCAGAATCTAATACCTTTACAAATGCAAATTTATTTTGAGTTCATTCAGAAAACGTAAACAGTGCTCGAAACTCGATTGCGAATTAGCTTCGAGTTCGAGTGTCATTTGGCTCGGACCAATTACGAAAAAGTTAAAGCTGAATCTGTCTCTTGATTCCGGGAACCCGACAAGGGTCAATCAAAACGGTGTACCGAACAATTTTTAGTTGAGTCAACTTTAAATTACTGCGCTTGCAAGTTTAATGCCGTTACTATGAAGCGACCGGGATGGAATATTTGATGGCGTTTATTTACTGTTAGTGGTCGAGTGACATTTTAAATTAAATCTTTACCTATTTGTACTCTTTGTGACACTATTATTAATATGTTTTGAAACGTTTTGGGTTGTTAAGAATACACCACAAGTCCTTAATATATAACTACCCCACAAACGCACGATACGTAATTTCGAATGATAATTTATTTGAAACTCAAAATGTACAATCTTTATTCTTCACGTCGGACAATAAGTTGATGAACTTTTTTAGTACCAAATATCGATCACTAACGTTATTAATGTTCGTCTTGTTAGTATGTAAATGAACGTATCAGTCCGTCGGGATCTGGAGATTAATGGGCTCCCGTGACAGTTCTCGAATTAAGAACTCGAACTAACGAACCGACTTTTTCCGAGCATTTTGATAAAAGGATGAGAATGTCCGCATTGAAAAAATAAATTAGATTCTGTGAGACAACACGATTGAGTATCCGAATGGAATTGTGTTAAGATATAATTAAAGATTTAGAAAGTTAAGAATATCTGATATTGGAAAATAAATATTATACAAGATGAAAAAAATAGGTCAATTATTATGGATCATCTGTACCTTGAATCAACTAAGTGTCTTAGCTAATACTGAGTACTATCGAGCAAGTTGCCGCTCAATCAGGAATAAGATGAAAATTCTAGTTCCACCACGTCTGCAGTCGTGACGGTTACTTCCTTTGTGTTAAAACATTTTGACGCGTGCTAGTGCAAAGTAAATTGTTTGGCAACTGCTCGAGCAGGAACTTTGTCGATATTGTGCCAACGCTGACTTTCGATAAATTTGTTTAATTTGTTTATCTATTTACTTTAATATAAATAAAGAGGAAACATTCGTTTGTTTGTTTATTTTGCATCGAATAGGCTCCGAAATTACTGGACCGATTTTGATGAAATTTAGCACTTATACAGAATAGACTACGGGGATGGATACAAGCTTTTCATTGTGGCAAAATGCTCTGTTCCTGCGGAATTTCCCTTTCAGGCACGAAGTCTCAGGCAACATCTAGTTGCATAGATATTATAGGCGTGGCAACTCATAGCGTTGGTGTTGACATTCGAGTTGAGTTCGAAAGATGTTCGAGTAGACTTTGATTTACGAGATACATAAAAAAAGAAAACTGCCATGTTACGTTTCACATCAAAAATAGTAAAAAACATAGTAATGCCTTTGTTTTCTTTTATTGAATGAATATTAAAGAAGCACGTACTACGGCAGGCTACGTTCCGCGGTGACGTAATAAGCCGAGCCGAGACGTGATCGTCGGAGCCTCGCTAATTTAATAATGCCTTAATGTATTTACCATGACACCAGAAAATAAATAAAAGTGTTTCAAAATACTCTGCTCCTGACCATTAAGATACAGTTGCGAATAGCTGTGGCGATGTAAAATGGCGGCGTCCACGTGTGACGAAGGGTCAATTCACATAGAAAGGAAATGATAATCGCTGCATTTTTAATAATGCATTTTGAATAAGATTTTAATATAGAATAGCTTTCTTATGATAGCTATTCTATATTGAAGATGCATGTTCCAACTTTCAATTATCAGTGTAATGTGTAGGAATGATGATGTATGAAACGTGTTTCTTTTTGTATACCTACTGAATAAAATTCAATTTTCAATAGTTATCTTAAAAATGGAACGCCGCGTATCGTCGCGGTGGAAGCTGACCCTTATGCGCCGCTGGTTTGCCTCCCGTGGATACTCTCTTTCTGTTTCTTTCTTTAAAATAACTGTCTTTCAGCAACTTTTTTCTCTAACAGAAATAGCAACATCATAGTTAGTTGATTTCAAACGAATACGATAGGGAATATGCATAAAATATAAAAATAGCTTAAAATATAATAATATGATACTAGACAGAAAAATAAAGAAAATGGCGAGAAAATTTTCAATATCTGTTGATAAATGAGCAAGATATGAGTGGTCAAAGTTTGTAATCTATCTCTTTCTAGCAAAACGAAATTTAGTAAGAACTTTCTATGAAAGTCGTGTTATGTGACGTCACGATACACGTCGGATCTCTCTGTCTAATAGACCACTTTAAACGTTCATATCTTCGTTATTTTTAATGATATCAAAAAACTGATTTTACCATACGGTTTACCAAACAAGATAGATCTATATAAATAAATAAAAAAAATACGTGCATATTCCCTATTGCATCTTATATACTATTCCAAGTCTTAGAATCTAAGATATTCAATAAGGCCGGCAACATTAAATCCGGATCACCGGATTACGTTACATTGTCCCCGTAACCGGCTATACCCGGTTATACCGGTTACGGCCAGTTCCCGCCGGTTCCAGCCGGTTGTAACACGATAAAAGGCGATTGCACGATTCGTGTCACGTTGCGGATCTCCCCATGAATAGGAATCAGGCTGCACCTAAATCCTGGATGCATAGTAATTACACCAAAACATTTAATCCTAATTTGATTACGTCATCTGAATAAAGGATTGAGGCGATTTAATGAGGCTTCGCTTATTATGTTCAGAGATTCGTTACAGTTTACGTGATTACGTAAACACTAACACCCGTATCATTAGTTGTTTCCTCAGATCCGCCTCGACTCAACCTCATCTGAGGTATCCTTGAGAAGTTCCTCGAGTTTGGTATTCTTAAACATAATTTCTACGTCGGCTGTTTGCTCCTCCAGTAAGGTTGAGTGAAGATAAATAATCATGGAAAAATATATTTTTTTATGTTAACACCAACAGTAACCATTAAAACTCGATCCAAATTTTACAGAATGATGAATATCTATACGCTGTATAAATTATACGGAATTTCGTAAAGGCAGTGGCGGATTTTCGTAAAGATCCAAAAAATCCTCCATGCTTATATTTAATTAAGTATCCCTCTGTAATTGCGTAATTACTTCAAATAATTCCACTCTGTTTGTAAAAAGAATTGATATAAATGTCGGAAATAGACGCTCGAGGGAGCCTCAAGGTACGTCCTGAGGTACCTTAAGTTTGACAGTTGATTCCTCGACTCGCGTAAGGAAATTCCTCAAGTCGAGGGAATTTTGTTGAACTAATGATACAACTTTCGTGGATTGAGGTTGAGTCGAGTGGAGGAAATCTCGAGGTAACAACTAATGATATGGGTGTAAGGGTCACTCACACCGACACGAAACGACATGCGACATGGCGCTGCATTTTTAACATAGCTATTCAAAATTGAACTTTATTCGACACTCAAGAAGATACACGTTCCATTGTAACAGTTCGAATGTCAAGTTGCACCGCGCTTCACAGCACACATGCAGTGTATGACTGATGTCATATGAAACGTGTATCTTATTGTGTAGTGAATAAGGTTCAACTTTGAATATCGTTGCGGTGCGAACCGACTCTAAGGAACGCTTTATAACGCGCGTTGAAAAAACGCTAGTACGTACGAATGTTTAGGCTTTTCATTTATATATACACATATATATGTTGACCATCTAAAGGTTATAAACGTCATCATCATCATCATCAGCCTATCGCCGTCCACTGCTGAACGTAGGCCTCCCCCAATGAGCGCCAACCGTCCCGATCTTGGGCAGCCCTCATCCATCCGCTGCCAGCCACCTTCTTCAAATCGTCGGTCCATCGTGCCGCAGGACGTCCTACACTACGTTTCCCTAAGTTGTAAACGTGGTTAACAACAATCTATAATATAATATATACTAATACAATAAAGAGGAAAAGTTCGTTTGTATGTTTTCTCGTTTGTTTGTTTGCATTGAATAGGCTCCTAAACTAGGTACTGGTCTGATTTTGATGAAATTTTTTATTGCGGCAAAATGTATAAGTTCCCTCGAGATTTAAATAGTATACTAATATATATGTATTAGTATAGTAGTATGATTCTAGAGAAAATAATAGATTACTGTAACATAAAAAAATAAAAATAAAAAAACTCCCCGCACCGGTTTCGGTGACGGTGGCCGGTTTCATTGAAACCAGGCCAGTTACGCAGGAGTTATTTTATAGTGCCCAAGTGTGTGCGAAGTACACAAGAGCACTCTCTCTTCCTTTACTCTCATAATACAGTGGGACGGATAACCGACACGACTGACGAGAGATCAGGCGCAGGTCCGACTTTTTACATGCCCATGCGACGCATGGATCATCTTTCTTGTCAGACAATCAGGTAATCAGCCTGCATTGTCCTAACCAAACTTGAAAACAAAATTTTTTGTTGTTCCAATGCGGGAATCGAACCCACGACCTCCGAGTCAAGAGCCAATGCTCGAACCACTAGACCACGGATGCTGTTACTGTAACATAGTAAGGACTTCCAGAAGACAAATTTCATTTGAATGCAATAGGTACTATTAATAGCTGACAATACTGTTAATAATAATCCATTAAAAGTAATTTTACAGAAACTATTATCAAAGACAAGTAACACAACACCATATGTTACGGAGCTTTCGGTTAGATAAACATTCACTATTAAAGTTCACTGATATAGCGCTACTTCAGATATTAAACACTTTCATAACGATTGCGACTTGCGGTACGTACTGTAGCATACAATATAATAATATCATTTGAAGAATAATTGGAAGTCGGTGAAAATAAGTAATTATAATTTGTATTAGGATCGGTTTACACTGAAAAGAGACGATATACGATGCGTCTTTACATTTTTAACATAGCTATTCAAAATTTATTTACTACACAAAATCAGTTTCATGAAATCAGCCATATACTACATAATATGAGCAACGCGGTGCATTTGAACTCTTACAAAAAACGTCTCCTTGTAAAATGAATAAAGTTGAATTTTGAATAGTAGCTACCATGAAAATGCAGCGCCGCGTCGTATATAGTTTCGGTGAATTGACACTAATAATTGAAGTTAAACTGTTCTAGAAAAATCCAAAAATGCATTGTAATATAAAAAAAAGTAATAATCAAGATAATAAAACATTCCCATCTATACTACTTAAAACATTAGATATAGTGGGATAAAAATATAATAGTCCTTAAAGAGTGACAATGAAAATAATCATTAATTATCTAACGACAATCATTTGTTATCATTAGTAATGATTATTTTGGTATAGGTATTATGTCGCATATAATATAGCAAACATCGACAACATTGCGTTGTAAATCATGCCGTATGAAAGTACATTACAACCGCAAGCTGTGGTCCGCCATACATTAAAACAAGTTTATGGGAAAAATGATAAGGCGTTTCTGAAACACTATAAAACTCAATTCCTGTCGTAAAATGTTTTGTGTGTTTTTTATTGCGTTTTGATTGCCGATGATGTATCCTGCTCGAAGGACCGAGTTTTTATTTTTACTCCTCTTTTGAAGTTATCTTGAATTTTTGTCATAAACTCGACCGAAATGCAAATTGGGAAAATTTCTTGATTGAAATGCGCTGATTGTTGCCACTTCGGTTAAAACGTGATTGTTTTGAAAAAATCTAATACATTTTCGTGCTTATTTAGGGTTACCTATTTTTTCGCATAAAGTCATAATATGTCATAATTTAATTTGTCCATATTATTATCTGCATCATCTGGTAATTGTAGTCTAATAATTACCAGATATCGCAGATGGCAGAAGTTTAAGGTCATATTTATTATATGTACAAATTGTTTGGCACACAAACATACCCATACAAAGTAATCTGATTAAGGGGGTAATTGAAAATACTAGACTTGGTCACCAGGTGGGTGTTTAGGTTTTTGTTACGTAGTCATCTTCTAGAAAAATCTCGCGTGACGGCTATTACGAGTAGTACTACGTGAAAAGGGGGGGGGGTTCTCAGCATATACCACGGACGGTCACCATGGTGGGAGGGAAGGTAGGTAATAAATGCGTAAAAATTGGTTACATAGTACGAGTACATTCCCTTATTCACCAAGTGTGATAAAATTTTCATGATAAAAGCTCAAAAGCCACTGCAGGCTTCAATAAAACCTTCGTACCTTATTGAGAAACCTTTATACCTAACCCCATACATTAAACCATTGTCCCCCGTTAGGGTGGGGTACAATGGGTTATTGCATTCCATACCCGGTATTGTGTGAGCTAATGACAAATCGCTGAATCTCGGCTCAATAGCTCAATAGCGTCATGCACACGTAAAGTTCAGATCACGGATCAGAATGCGTGCGAACTGCGCAGGGATCTGTGCGGTTTGGAATGCGGATCAAACCGTCTAATAAAAATGCGACATGGTTTGAAGTGCCGGTATCTTACATAACACCCGTCATACGCACAGTTCTGACTGTGGGAATAGCACGCGCCGTTTTAACCCGCGCTCCGAACCGAAAGTGTAATTGCGCGAGGCCAATATTCCGATCTGGCATGTCGATGACAGCGCATTCTCCACAGTTAGAATCACGTGCTATGATGTACCTATTATCTAAGACGCCGCAGTCTAAGCCGTGACGCCTTTTTAATCGAATTAACACGACATTTTGATCCGCGCAATATCTTCCGCGGTTTGGAATGCAGTCTGATCCGCGTTCCGAACTATACGTGTGATGGGTGCTATTGACAAATCGCTGAATCTCGGCTCAATAGCTCAATAGGTGTATAGATTGTTTGTTGTCTTGTCGGTGAATCTGTTGATTATTATTGGTTATAGATTCATAATAATCAATGATTTCAAAACTAAGGACTGACTATACATTTGTCTGATAAAAAAATATAGAAGAAAAGGTCACTAGTATAAATAAAACCTGTTTGTACTTATGTATCGTATTTGTGAACTAATTTCTTTTCATTCAAAACCAAATTCAGATTTTTATAAAATTCAATGGCCACAGAGAAATTAAATAATATAGCATTTGGGTTTATTTTTCCAGTTAACCCGTTAAATAATATTTATTCTGTTGATTATACCGATAATATTATTTAATTATAAAATTAGAAAATAGAAAAAAATTTCAAAATAATGGTGTGAGTCATCTTTTCTCATACCTACCAAATACACCTGCAAAATTTCATAAAAATCGATCCAGCCGTTTCGGAGGAGATTTGTAACAAACACCACGCATGAGAATTGTATGTTAGATCTTATCCTAAAGTTACTAGACGAACTTACTTTCTCTTGAATGAAAATATACTGTAAGCATATTTTAAATTTAGCAATGGGTAAAATTTTATATTATTGGATTAGTGTATAATGCGTCGCCACGAAAATATACTAATACGAGCAAAACTAGTTTCAAATAAGGATTTATTTATTTAAAACAGAATTTTATTTTATTTTATCATTTACAATCGTCCCTGATTCACGGGGCGTATTTAATAAGACTACTAATCAGTAGACTATGTAACAAAATATTATGTAAGTGCACTTTTATTATAAATATAAGAAGTATCATAACATTTATGACTGAAAACTATCAATTACTATCATAGATACTTGAATGTATTTAACGATCACATCAACATCAAATGTATCATTAACTTCTATCATCACAACAATAATATCCCACTTTTTACCAATTTATTGGGACCGATAATGGTGTTTTATCGAAATAAATGATGTTTTTATTTAATATGATTTATTATTATCCTTATAAAAAGTGAAGGAAAATGTATTGAAATACTCTAAACTAGAAATTTGGAATGGAGCATATTTTATGTTCGAGTTGATCATGGTGATTTTAATTATCTTAAAAAAAAATGTTCTCTTAAGATACTTTGGATTTGGGTCTTCTAATGAAATACTTATTACGGCTTCAAACATTTATTGAGACACCCTCGTTTTTTTTAATACTTGTCATGGACAGGGCTCGTTTTTTACCATTTTTACATACTAATTAATGCTAAATACAAAATGATGGCGCAATAGCAATTTACAATAATTAATAGAAAATAAATGGTACAATAGCAATAAAATACAAAATATTCTGATAAAATAAAATAAAATAAAAAAATAGTTTTCAATATCGCCACTTCGATTTCTTTTATTTAAAATTTTCACAATTTTAATACAATATTGCAGGAACACCTCCCTGCTTTTTCCCCCCAGTATGCTAGGCAGATTCTGACCCGTCATCGCGGTGCCCAATTTCTGCTCAGTATCATATCTACTGTTGGCAAAAATTGGCCGATCTGAAGTCGCTGAGGATGTTAACCTTCGCCATTCCACTCTGAGACAAGACACCCTCGTTAGGTGACGGTAGGCAGACGACTGGCTCTCGCATGAGGGTCGTCTGTCCTCGTACATACATTACATATAGACATTGTTATAATCAAATGAGCTGACAATACATTTTGATACTACGAAATACATAATAAATGTATTAAAAGGGTGTGGAACTGTAGACCAGTCTGTCCGTCATTAATAATATCATCACTACATCATGTTTATAACATAGAATTTGCATAGAATTCTAATTTCTGGTGTCCAAATGCTATCCAATCTTAATATAATACTACTAAAATTGTATTGCATTGTCATATAAAATCTATGGATATTGCCGCAGAAAAACACAAAAAATCCCTGTTTTAAATATTTTTAAAAATACAATTTCCCGCGTAAATTTAACGAAATAATTGAAATAAATATTTTAAGAGTCGGGAACGCTAATGAAATATGTACATATCAATTTATTTTAACTGAAGCGATTGGATTGAAATTTAAAATTTTGTTACTTTAATTAACTGAAAAAAGTTATCACTTTCCAGTGAAATACAGATTTTCAGTTTGATTTTATATTGCTATAATAATAATAATTAGATCTTTATCATTGAGTAATAAAAAAATACAAATGTGGGCATTATAACTTATTGATAATAATTACGTACTATTAGGGAATCTGATAATTCCTGCACACGAAGTAAAGATACCAGGAGTATAAGCTTTTCCATAGTATTCATGTACACAATAATAAGTCCAGATCTTAGCTGTCTTTTCTGCCACTGGCTGCGCTAGAATTTTGGACGTACCGATGTTATTGTGGCGGACCAATCAGCGCACAGTCCTGAATCGCGCTTGGTACTTCTTGAAAAATGGCGCGCTCTACCGGAAAAAAAATCTGTACCCTAAATTGAGACCATTATTTTAACATTACGTTCGGACTCCTGGTATGTACAGTGTTTTTAAGTAGAATTTGCTCTATAAATTGTAGGTCTGGTGAAACACGTATTACAATAATTATATTATGATATCAAACTGACATGTCATTGACAGTGAGACAATGATAACACATTACTAACATCAGAATAAGATATAGGTCGCGCAACGGTTTATGAGCGCTCAGTGAAAGTGGAGGGGATCGTTCGCGCATGTGACCAATAGCAAAGAATCTATATTACTAACGTACCAATAGCGTGTCGGCAGCCACGTTCGGCATGCGTTCGGCGCATCCACACCTCCCCGCCCGAGCCCGCTACCGCCAAACACACCCAAAAACTGACTTCTGCGCATACCCCCTCTACTTTTGTCGAAAGATCTTAATTCGTTGCGCGACCTGTACCTGAGATGACTGTATGTTTTTGTTTTTATTTTCACATTATTTACATTTTAGGTTCATTCTATAGCATAAAGTAGTGGGATAAAAATACTACTAATATTATAAATTCCTCACAAACTCATGTGAGGAATGAGGATGTATGGATGTATAGATGGATATTTGTTCCACTATCACGCAAAAACTAGATACTAAACGGATTTCGATGAAATTTGGTATGGTAGTAGTTTAGGCTTTAGATTAAAATATAGGACACTTTTTATCCCGAAAAAGTACAGTGTTCCCGAGGGATACTGTATTTACGCAGGCGGAGCCGCGAGCAACTGCTAGTTCTATACTAAACGTGCTCAGGAGAGCACATTTAGTATAGAACTATGTATAGTCATAAAATCGTAACTGCGTTAAGCCTAGTATACTCTGCCCTCTACATCGAATTCCTCCTAAATATTGTATCTGCAACAAATATAAACTTTAAAGCGCATTAATCTCGGGTGCAATGGGGTAAAAATGTGTAAAATATGACCAGGACTGCATAAACGATGGGTTCCGGTTAGTTCTCAAGTATATAGATTTGCGGTGTCGGGTCGTTAGGCACGGCGCTGGCGGACGTCCAATCGCGATTCGGATCCTGGACTACTAATTTTGGCCAGTTAAGATTTCAATAATTTTTAGAATCGGCGACGTGGTAAATTGTTTTTGTTGTGTCTGGGCGCTACTTTAGAGTTTAGACCAGTCATACTCAACCTTTTTATAGGGGCCACAACACTTTTCAGTCACAGTGTCGAGGGCCGCAAGCAAAAACTATATAAGTTTTAATTAAAATGATATTCCAAGTAAACGATTATAATATTTACTCTAAAAAATAAATAAGTACAAAACATATGTTTCGTACTTATTTATGATTTTTTAAATTGATTGATTAACAAATATGTTTATATATGTTTTAAAACAATTTTTGAAATAAAATACTCTCGTTTTACAAAACTTTATTAAGATTTGAAGAATTGTGATCATAAGTTCAATTATTATTAGTAAAATAAAAAAATCGTTTACTGAATTTTTTACTTCAGATGGGTCAATAACTTTTAAGCCACATACAGCCGCAGGTTGAGTAGGTAGGTGTTGCTAGTTTAGAACTTTAGATTTTTCACATGTGAATTTATAGCCACACCAATTTACAAAATATTAATTTAGATTTTTCACATTTTAAGAGGCTTTTTTAAATAATTTGAAAAATTTCGCCCACATTTTCCACCTTACTTTAAAAAACATACAGGTTTATCCTTAAACTCGATTGCCTTTTTATTTAAATACAAAACACCTCAATTCAATCCCTCTCCAAAAGTAAATAGAAAACCGTGTACAAAACTACAAAAGACGAATTCTTGCTTTCCTCTTATTAAACCGGAACCAGGGACCTTTAAATTTCCTTATAAATGAAATAAAACCGGTGGGGGTGCATAAAATAACGATAAAATAGTCGATCTCTCGTGTTAGGCAGGTGCGCTCAATACTAATGCGTCGGATCCCGGACTAAGCGTACTTAGTGTCTGTGGTTGTTTAGGTTAAGTCACAATTAAAGGTTATTGCATGTTTTTAGGCATTGTCTATAAATTGTCTTGAAATTAATAATCTAGTGACTTTCATTCGAGATCTAATCATGCAAAAATGGGACCTGGAGTTTCATGGGCTGTTTATTTATACAACAGTAAATCGATTTGTTGTAATTTTACTGTGTTTACGAGTATATTATAAGATATATACTTATAAAAATCGTTATATATTTGAAAATTATCCTAATCCTTGTATGAAGCAATAAATATAATAGCTCCCCACACCGATTTCGGTGACGGTGTCCGTTTTCATTAAAACCTAGCCAATTACGCAGGAGTTATTTTATAGTGCCTAAGTGTATACGCACTACACAAGAGTACTCTTCCATTACTCTCGAAACCCAGTGAGCTGACACCGATGATAAGCGACACGAGTGGTGAGAAATCAGGCGCAGGTCCGACTTTTTATATGCCCATCCGACGCATGCATTATCTTTCTTGTCGGACAATCAAGTGATCAGCCTGCATTGTCCTAACCAAACTTGGAAACTTGTTCCAACGCGGGAATCGAGTGGGTTCGATTTCCGCGATTCTGAGTCGAGAGCTGTTAAATTAACAGCCTTTTGTGAACACCCAGAAAATAAAGTCACGAGCCGCCTCTGCTGTTAAGAAAGCAATAGGCACTCGTAAGGGGCCCCATACATGGTCCGGTCTACCTTCAGTTCGGCCTGAACGGATGCAAAATCGTATCGTGTGTGTGCAATTTCGAGATCGCATCAGGCGGCCGTACGGACTGAAGCGATTCGTTCCAGTGTTGCCAGCTCTTTTTTTGTGAAACTACTAAACTCGTATCGATTTCTACTAAAACTACTAAAAAACTACTAAAGAGGCTACTTAACTTAGGAATTCCTGAAGCCCCCCAAAAACCACTGCATTTTAGGTTTTATTATATTAAATTTTTTTCATTAATTGAATTTGATTATAAATTTTACCATTAAATTAAAATATACTAGGAAATATTACGTATTTAGTAGCTATTTTGCATATCATTACTGTCTGGCTCTTTCCTACTTAAACACTACTAATAACTAAATTTCTACCAAGGAGGGAATAAAATACTCAATTTAGTAAAATTTTGTAAAATAACTAAGTTGGCAACATTAATTCTGGCCTGACCGATCGGCCTGAACGCGCGGCCTGTCCTGACCGTGTGTGGACAAATCACTTCAGTTCTTGCCCGACCCGCTGCCGTGCGGGCGTGTATCTTGTACAAGCGTTGTATGAGTTTTCGCGGTGCTTAAATACAAAATTGATAAACACGACCGTAGCGCGCGGCAAACCAGAATGGACTGATGCGACTGTTCCGTGTGTGGGCACGAATCAGATCAGGCCGAACTGACGTAAATTGGATTGGATGCGATTTTTTCCGTGTGTGTGCTCGAATCCGTTCAGGCCGAACTGACGTCAGTTCCAGCTGAAACGATCGGCCTCTCGTCTGTGGGGGCCTTAAGACTTAAAATATGATTATTGTGATTTAAAATAATATTCCATAATATACTATATACTTCTCCCTTAACGAATCAAATATAAGTTTCTCCTATCATGGACCCCCGACTTATATTGTATGACGATGTCCAGACTATACCAGATGGCCTGGAGTATAAAGATATTTACTGTTAGTTATGATCGTAAAGATGGGACTTATATTTTTTGTAAGGCCAGGACTTTTGGCTGGCAATTGGTAAATATTATTTTGTGACTTATATAATGATAAATGATATCAAAGAAGATAATCATTGCTTAACGTTTGTTTTGTTGTAATTTAAGTAATGTACGTTGTTTTCAATATAATGCTCTTAGTTAAGAATAATTCTGTCATTATTCTTAACTGAGAGCATTATATCAAATGTATATGTCACCGTAAAATTGTAAAAACCATTAGATTTTAATAAAACTAGTGAAATTGTAAAATGTTGAAAGGCTTCCGACGCGAATATGCTGCCTATAATTTCACACATTATTTTTCGTTAGATTATAAATACTTAGTTTTTAATCTTTCGAATTTTAACAATCTCGTTAGTTATTTTACAATCTAACGGTTTTCACAATTTAATAGTGACATATACACATGATTCACTGCCTTCTTAACGCGAACGGACTAGAGTTATTTTGTCATCTTTTGAATATAGGTACTTTATTCTATATACGAGTACTTATGTCTTTTAATTGCTTTTTTTGAGGTTGCCCTGTTGTTTAAACTCGCCGATATGAATTCCCTTAAATTTTTATAAGACGTATTCCATTGCCTCTTAGATAGATAAAAATTTAAAATATAAATACATCATTGATTACATGATCACATATAGATTGACAAACGGTAACGTGTAACAAAATTATGTCTATCAAACACACGGTAGTAAGTTAATAATCTGAGTTAGTAGTTACTTTTGTTAATTTTATTTGTTATATTTCCAAGCTTATTAAAAAAAAAAATAGCTTTCTGCACAACTTCCTCCTTAGGAAAAAAAATCTTAGGCTTTTACATCCGATAATGGATGATTTATACAGTATTCTTCGAGCTAAGTAACCACTCTTGAAATACTGTAGTGCCTGGGACAGTTGGTTTTTAAATGTCCGTTTTAGAGCGTCCGTATAATGTACTTGAGATCTGAAAAAGTCTCATTGGTACACGCCACAACCTGGAATTCGAACCTGCACTCTCTCGAGTGCGATCCAAACGGTCTACCCACTAGGCCACGGAGCTCTTCTGCACATAATCTATATCTATACTATCTATACTAATTACTAATATTAAAATGCGAAAGTGTGTCTGTCTGTTACCTCTTCACGCTTTAACCGCTCAACCGATTTTAATGAAATTTGGTGTAGACATACTTTGAGTCACGGGAAAGGACATAGAATATTTTTTATCCCAAAAAAGTAGTGTTCCCGCGGGATAATGTATTTACGCGGACGGAGCCGCAGGCAAAAGCTAGTAAACTATAAATTCTTGTAAAACTGTGCTGAAAGTTTTTGTTTTATATAATAATGTCTAGCTTTTCCCCGCAGCTCTGCCCGCCTAATTTCAGTATCATACGGGAAGACTACGTTTTCGGGATAAAAAGTAGCCTATGTGTTAATCCAGAGCTCAAACTACGAACGTACCAAATTTCGTCAAAATTCGTTCTGTAGCTTTTGCGTGAAAAAGTAAAAAACATTCATCCATCCATACATCCATCCTCACAAACTTTCACATTTATAATAGTAGCATGATGATGATAAGTCACCATATTTGCCATGCTTTTTAAAAGATTGAACTAGTTTCTTACATTCCAGTACGTCTCCAAATTGTCAAACGAAACTGCGGGCCGTCAGTATGTTCCCGATCCAGGGTATGTTTCTCCAGAAAATGTATTTATCGGATAAATGGTAACGCCAGATGCACCCTGCAATCTCTTTGAGGACATGTTATCGAAATTTAATATAAGGTCCGGGTTCGAATCTCGTTTCTCTACTGGAACAGTCTCGAATGTTGCGTCGATTTATTTCACAGACTTCTGCAGCGTACAATTGTGAAACGTGAAAATAAATTCTTTGTAAAATTGTTGATAATGTTTCAGGTTTTCATAACACGGTTATGCGGTCTCGTGGACAGAAATACTGCCCACAGGTTATAACGGAATTTATTATGAATATTTTTTTTTTTTTTTTTATAAAATAAGGGGGCAAACGAGCAAACGGGTCACCTGATGGAAAGCAACTTCCGTCGCCCATGGACACTCGCAGCATCAGAAGAGCTGCAAGTGCGTTGCCGGCCTTTTAAGAGGGAATAGGGTAATAGGGGAGGGTAGGGATATTTCCATAAGTCACAACTCACGTCAAATCGTCGGTCTTAACGTCAGTTCACACCGAAACGAGACGATACGCGATGCAGTGCTTTATTTTTAAGATAGTGATTCTAGAAAAAGATACACGTTTAATTGCAAGAGTTCGAATGAAAACTACACTGATCTGAATAGCGCAGTGCCAGTCTTGCAATAAAACATGTTTCCTTTTGCGTACTGAATAAGGTTAAATTTTGTATCACTATTTTAAAATAGCGGTCCCTTTTCAAATAACCTGTAATGTTCTGTTCAATTTTTTGAGCACAATTATCTTACAATAACAAGAAGGCCCATCAAATGATAAAAACTGTAGACCTTTGAAAGCACTTTAGTCCCTGAGAGGAATAATTTCAGATGTACGAGTACAAATTAATAGACAGGTGTTAGACTGTTGAGGCTGTTCCGGACAGTCATTACAGCGAAGTGCATTTACATTGCAAATCTTTGTGACTTTGTGCTCGGTGCAAAAACTAAAGGTATAAGTGCTAGCAAAAATGGTATGCTATGGAGCACGTAGGTGGTTTATATTAAATGTCATGCAAAAGAGATGTTCAAGAAATGTATGAGGCCTGGGCCAGCTCTATGTACAGTGTATGTAAATATAGCTACATAATATAGTAACCGTTTCCTATTTTTTATTTTGTTTAATTTCACTTCGTTTCCATGTACATTTAAATTAACTTCGTCAAGGAGAGCAACACAAAGTAAAATAAAACATGGCGGATCGATCAGAACTAACTAAAGAATGTCATTTTGTCAATGACATGACTTGACAAAGAAAGACGTATGACATTCAAGACGACGTCTCTTCGTAAAACTGCCTATTATGTCAAAAGTCAAGTCAAAACAACTGTCATGGCCGCCCTAAAAATAGTGTTCTCGCAATAAAAAACTCTTAAAATAATTATTTTTGTACGCATGCACCCTTCTTAGAATTATTTTTTTCGTATTTTTATGATATTCCCATATTTTTTTTATATTTACCTATGTAGTGTACATAGAACTGGCCCAAAATCAAACATCCCTTTTTGCAAAATCAATAAAAACCTAGAATACTGTATTTTTTATTGCATAAATCAATTAATTAAAGTACTCTTAAATGTGAGTAAGTACTCATAAGAAACAGTATATTTTCATAGGTACAAGGATTTGTTTACAAAATTTCGCAAACACAAAAAATCGCCGCTTTCGGTGTGAGCTAACTCTAAAGATGCACAAACTTTAATTTTCCTCGGCAATTATTTGGAAAGATTTTATAAAATAAAACAACATTTGGAATTTTACAATTCCCACAGTAACATAATCTTCTGCTGTAAAATGATCTAAGCCCAGTCTTGAGCGCTTGGCACCGTTAAGTTTTTGCGACTGAACGCTTCTCAACTGCTAGCGCAACTTTTGATCTTTTGGGAATAAATAAATTCAGACGATTCTGGATCCAAATGCACAACACTGATGTATATTTACTATTTTCTCAATAATTTTGATGCTCACACAAAACAGCTGTCCTCGTGTGTTCGAAGTTATTTACGTTATACTACAGTGGCACCTCTATAGGAAAAGTTTGGAACAAGTTCCTTTGTGAAAATACTATCTTGTAAAATCGATCTCTGTGGTTCAGTGGTTTGAATCCTTCCGAAGAAACAAAAACTTTTTCTGTGTTCCTGGGTCTTGAATTCCTTGAATGTGTATTAAATATGTATAGTATAATAAAAATCTTAAATATGTGTAGCTATAGTAGAATGGTATTAATATTTCCGTTCTTATTATATTCTTATAAGTTCTTATAAGTTCTTCGGATACGTTATAGTACAGGAACAGATTGACCTGGTGTGGTAGCATCCATAGATAAAATAGGTATGTTACTTTTAATTATAATTTCGTCAATAGTATTGTGAAATACCAATTTATGTTTTATATTTTGTGTATTATATCCAAAACTGGGACAACGTTATATTCGTCAAAAGTACCTATATAACATATTCGAATATTTTTTGCTCTGGCAATAAAAATATCAGCATTTATTTCGATACAGGGATACGGTGGTCCTCAATATAAGTGCTATTGATTCCGTCTCAATGTTCTGACGAGGTTTTGTTTACAATAAAACGTTTGAAGATTCTTCAAAATGTGAAATATTTTAAAATAAATCGGAATGCCATTTCATTGAATTTGGAGCATGAATTATCAACATCATCATCATAATATATTATTAAAACGTGAAGCTAAAATTTTGACTATAGTTTTACGAACGGAGGAGTATGAACTTTGCACTGTTAAAGTTTGTGTGGAGGAAGGTGTGCGAGGAAGTGCTTAGGAATACATACATTTATTTTAAAAAAAGTTACACACACTGCTTCACTCACACTACTATGCGTTTGTATAATAGCAGTAGTTGTTAGATTGGCACAATCATTATTGTCAATCTTTATTTCATATTCCATAGACAAAATTTCCATTTTTTTATTGCATATAAGAGGCCGAAGAACCAAAAAAAAAAAAATTTAAAAGAGATGTTTGATTTTGGGCCAGTTCTATGTACACTACATAGGTAAATAGGAAAAAAATATAGGAATATCATAAAAATACGAAAAAATTAATTTGAAGAAGGGTACATGCGTACAAAAATGATTTTTTGAAGAGCTTTTTATTGCGAGAACACTATTTTTAGGGCGGCCATGACAGTTATTTTGACTTGACTTTTGACGTAGTAGACAGTTTTACGAAGAGACGTCGCCTTGAATATCATACGTTTTTATTTGTCAAAAGTCATGTCATTGACAAAATGACATTCTTTAGATAATTCTGATCTGATCCGTCATGTTTTATTTTATTTTGTGTTGCTCTCCTTATCGAAGTTAATTTAAATGTACATGGAAACGAAGTGAAATTAAACAAAATAAAGAATAGGAAACGGTTACTATATTATGTAGCTATATTTACATATACTGTACATAGGGCTGGCCCAGGCCTCATACATTTCTTGCTTGAACATCTATTTAAAATATTCATTATTGTGAATTTCGACTACTCGCCGACCTCTATTACGACGAGTATTGTTAAATGACTATTGGCTATTAATTGATTTTGATAAATGGGCATTAGTCAAAGAGGCTTATAGATGAAGATGTTATACATGTACCCCTTTACTAATAAACGTTGTATAAGCTTTGAATAGTTATACAGTGTTTTGTTCACATCACACAAGTGACATGTTTAATTCGATATAAGGAGACAAAACACTGTATAACTATTCAAAGCTTATACAGCGTTTATTATTTTAGTTTATTAGTAAGGGGGAAAGTGTGCTCGTTTCGCCCCAGTATAGAGGTATAGATTTCGCGCATTGTATACAAATATTTTGTCAATGTATAATTATAGATGGGGGCTATTATAGATAGATTTACACACACAAAAGATAGTACAAATAGAAGAAGAGAATATACATTAGTGCGTCATTAAGGCCTCCACAGACGAGAGGCCGATCGTTTCAGCTGGAACTGACGTCAGTTCGGCCTGAACGGATTCGAGCACACACACGGAAAAAATCGCATCCAATCCAATTTACGTCAGTTCGGCCTGATCTGATTCGTGCCCACACACGGAACAGTCGCATCAGTCCATTCTGGTTTGCCGCGCGCTACGGTCGTGTTTATCAATTTTGTATTTAAACACCGCGAAACCTCATACAACGCTTGTACAATATACACGCTCGCACGGCGCGGCTCGGGCAAGAACTGAAGCGATTTGTCCACACACGGTCAGGACAGGCCGCGCGTTCAGGCCGATCGGTCAGGCCAGAATTAATGTTGCCAACTTAGTTATTTTACAAAATTTTACTAAATTGAGTATTTTATTCCCTCCTTGGTAGAAATTTAGTTATTAGTAGTGTTTAAGTAGGAAAGAGCCAGACAGTAACGATATGCAAAATAGCTACTAAATACGTAATATTTCCTAGTATATTTTAATTTAATGGTAAAATTTATAATCAAATTCAATTAATGAAAAAAAAATAATATAATAAAACCTAAAATGCAGTGGTTTTTGGGGGGCTTCAGGAATTCCTAAGTTAAGTAGCCTCTTTAGTAGTTTTTTAGTAGTTTTAGTAGAAATCGATACGAGTTTAGTAGTTTCACAAAAAAAGAGCTGGCAACACTGGAACGAATCGCTTCAGTCCGTACGGCCGCCTGATGCGATCTCGAAATTGCACACACACGATACGATTTTGCATCCGTTCAGGCCGAACTGAAGGTAGACCGGACCATGTATGGGGCCCCTTATTGTCTGTACAAACAGCAGAATAGTCCATTGCAGCTTCATCACAGAAACGTTGAACTCGTCATTTATATATGTATTTACAGGTACTAGTGAAATTGTAACTTGTAATAATACTCGTGCTTTCGTATATTTGGCTTCCACATACCGGTTGCAATGCAATCAACAATAATAATACATTTTATATTCAGTTCCAATATCGAATTCATCTCGACATCATTCAACATTCATTGACGATAAATGTTAACAGACAAACATGATTAAATTTGGGCGTGTGTCAAAATCAACTTTATAATTCTGCGGTGGCGGCAATTAAATAGTCATTCGAATCAATAATATACTTCAATTACTTCGCCGAAAACAAAACAGCTGTTGTTGACCGGGGAATAAGGCTGGACACACGCTATGCGATTAGAAGTAAACATTTTGATTTTTATTTTACGGATGAAGACTTACATAATATGTTATCATAAAATGTCTAGATATATTTCATACTATATGTTGCATGCGACTTCGTGCGCAAAAAGAAATCCCGCGGTAACCGTAAATTTTTCCGTAAAAAAGTAGCCCATGTCCTTCCTACCTCATGATCAGTCCAGTAGTTTTGGAGCCTATTCAATGCAAACAAACAAACTTTTCCTCTTTATTATATTATTATAGTACAAGCGTAAATAAATATTATACTATATAATATTATACCGAACACTATTTCGGGATAAAAAGTAGTTTTTGTGTTATTCCAGAGCTCAAACAACTCTACCATACCAAATTTTATCAAAATCCGTTCAGTAGTTTTTGAGTGAAAGAGTAACAAAATTTCACATTTATAATACCTAGTAGTAGTACTTCGTCATCTGTGATGCCTCTTTGGCTATCGTAGTGGACGATGGCAACCTCACATTGAGGACACCACATTCACTGTGATCTCCATTACTAAACGGAGATGTAAATGGCTGAGAAAAACAATTATTTCTTCTTGTTTCTTATCTTACTCAAAAGAGAAATAATGAAAAATATTAGAAAATAGATGAACGTTATGCAATTTATACGTCACGATTGATACGTTTTTAAGCAAATATTATTTATACTCCGAAGCAACCTATTTTAAATATCGTCTTATTTAATTGTACCTTTAATAATCCAGTAATATTAATAAACAAAGGTTGATTAAACACCGAAATTTAACATTCATGTCGTGTAGTCGCAAGCCTGTAGCCCGCCTTTCTGCCGAAAACTGTCGGAGTATCGGAGCGTACACGGTGCAAATAAAACTGCACCGCGGTTAGTTAAAATTTCACGAGCCTTCGCCCCCGCCCGCCCTACCCCGCCCCGCACCGCCCACAGCGAGGCCCGCAAATTGTTAGTTTTTTACCGGGCTTAGTTTTAGGGTGTGTACGCACTAGACAAAGGGACAGAAAAAATGAATATTTTTCTAATATTTATTTATTTATTTATTCTTTATTAGACTCAGCAACAGCAAAACATACAAAAACATTATTTATATTAACATTTTATGTAATGCATGCACTTATGCGTATGCCACTTATAGGCGAGTACAACATTCATGAACAACAGTTAGTATTTCACATTAATTATACGACAGTAAAAAAAATGTGGTACAATTTTTTTAAAACTATCTATTAAAGTATTTTTATTTTTTTATTATTTATTTCTTATTTTGTGCTACTAAAATAAATGTTTTAGTTTAGTATTAGTAGTTTGAGATCGATATCAATTATAGTGCCCTTCACACGTAACGTTCGAACCGCGGGAATGCTTTATCCGCGCATTCGCCTGAAACTGTAAGACGCCGCAGTCCAAAAGTGAACGAATTGTAGTAGTAATTAGCACGACAGTTCGATCCTCAGCCCAAATCGGACATAAAAGTGGTGACATCATACCAAAATACTATTAGATGGCACAATGTTTATTCACTTTAATTTTCCTGTAATTAATTTAATTCATATCCAAATGATATTATTCATCTATACTAATATAATAAAGAGGAAAGGTTTGTTTGCATCGGATAGGCTCCCAAACTACTGGACCAATTTTGGTGAAATTTGACACAGATATAGAGTAGACCACGGGGAAGGACATAGGCTACTTTTTATTGCGGCAAAATGTACGGTTTCCGCAAGGTCTCTTTTAGCGCGCACGAAGTTACGGGCAATCTCTAGTATTCAAACTCAAACTCAAACTCAAAACTCACTCAAACTCAAAATTTTTATTTCCATGTAGGTTATAATATAACACTTATAGAATTGTCCTACATGATGCCTACCACCGGTTCGGAAACTAGCCCGGCGAGAAGAACCGGCGTAAGAAACTCGCACGGGGCCACCTTTTAGCAAAAAGATGGGAAAATTGTTCTTTTCAAAAAATATTTTACAATGTTGTAACTTAATCTATATAACATTAGTCATAAGTACATAGAACATACTTAAGTACATAAAAGCAGCCTTGCATGGGGCCATCTTATTCCCAAGGTGTGCAATCGTTAGTGAAATCACTGACTTTATAATAAGCTTTAGCACACAAACGTTCTTTAACAGCTTTTTTAAATTTATTAATGGAAAGATTTTGAACGTTTTCTGGGATTCTATTGTAAAGGCGTATACATTGACCTTTAAAAGATTTACTTACTTTACTAAGTCTGATCACTGGTATTTCTAACTTGTTCCTATTTCTAGTATTCCTACAATGTGTGTCACTTTTCTTTTTAAAATTCGTTAAATTCTTTCTGACATACAACACATTGTCCAAAATGTATTGAGAAGCAACGGTCAGAATACCTATTTCTTTAAATTTTTCTCTCAGAGATTCAAAACATGACATCTTATAAATAGAACGTATAGCTCGCTTCTGTAGCACAAATATTGTATTAATGTCCGCAGCGTTTCCCCAAAGAAGAATGCCATATGACATTATACTATGAAAATAACTAAAATAAACTAGCCGCGCTGTATCCTCATCGGTAATTTCTCTAATTTTTTTGACTGCATATGCTGCAGAACTGAGCTTATCTGCCAGATTTGCAATATGGGGACCCCACTGTAATTTACAATCTAGTGTTATTCCTAGAAATACAGTGGTGTCCACTAAGTTCATTTTCTCATCATTTAATAGTATATTGGTTTGTGCCTGCCTAACATTTGGGAGGCTAAACTTTAAACATTTCGTTTTATTTGAATTTAAAAGTAAATTATTAACATTAAACCAATGTACCATTTTTGAGAGAGCACTATTTACCTCGTCATAATTTGACTGTCGTCGCTTCACATTAAAAATTAGTGAAGTGTCATCGGCAAAGAGTACTATCTCATGCTTATCTTTAACTAGATAAGGAAGGTCATTTATATAGATGAGAAAAAGAAACGGGCCTAAAATTGACCCTTGTGGCACACCTAATTTTATTTTGGTCCCAGTAGACCTTGTAGAATTAACTTCTACTCTCTGCGTTCTATTTTTAAGATAAGAATCTAAAAGTTTAAGTGCCGTGTCCCTTATACCATAATGGTATAATTTTTTGACCAACGTAGCATGCTCGACACAGTCGAAAGCCTTGGATAGATCACAAAAGACACCAAGTGCATCATGCGATCCCTCCCATGCCCCAAATATGCTGCATAGAAGACTGATGCCTGCGTCTGTTGTGGACCGACCTTTAGTAAACCCGAATTGGTTACTATGTAATAAATTATTTATGTTAAAGTGGGCTAGCAATTGATTTAAGATTATTTTCTCGAAAATTTTACTGAAAGTCGGTAGTATAGATATTGGTCTATAATTTGCTGGGTCAGACTTATTCCCAGCCTTAAAAAGAGGCATCACCTTGCTATGCTTCATTAGGTCAGGGAACACACCATTCTTTATAAAATTATTGAAAACTAAGGCTAGATAGGGGGCAATGATGTCAATTATTGATTTTATAACTTTTATAGACATACCCCAGAGATCGGTAGTATTTTTAATATTGAGTAATTTAAAGGTTTTAATAATATCTCTGGAGTCAATTTCTTTAAAATTAAAATTGACATCACATTCCTTGACATTTTCTCTGAGTATTTTTTCAGCAACTGCAGGTGAAGAATTTAAATTTTTTGTAGTTGAGACCGGAATGTCAGCAAAAAAATTTTCGAAGATTGTCGCAGGTCTAGGTCAGAATTTACCTTTTTATTATTAATACAAAGTTCAAATTTAGAGTTACGACTGCCTTTACCTCTTCCATTCTCATCTGCAATTATCTTCCAAGTGGTTTTCACTTTATTTTTAGCGTTCATTATTTTTTCTTTTATGTGAAGTGCCTTCGCTGCTTGACATACTTTTTTAAACATTTTTGAATATTGCTTGACATACAGTTTAAAAGATTCACTCCTATTAAATGTTTTTTCGTTATACAAATCATATAATCGCTGTTTTCTTATTATAACTCCTGCAGTTGCCCAGGTTTTAAAATTACTTTTTCTATTATTTAAATTGACCGTTTTAGAAGTAAATACAGAGTTATACTGGGTTCTTATTATTTTAAATAGTTTATGAAACGCTTCATCTGAGCTATTAAACCCATCTAACTGTTGAATATTTGAAACTAATTTACCTCTAAATTTCTCAATACGTTTTGTATTCACAGGAATATAAACAAGCTTTTCTTGAGGTTTATTTTCACAATTAATATTAAATGAAGCAAATTGTCCACAGTGATCAGAGCTAAGCGCATTAATTATTTCTTTTTTATAAGGAGTAATATTAGTGAAAATATTATCAATACAAGTAGCTGCTGTATCACATATTCTTGTCGGTTCATAAAATAAATTACTGAGGTTATACGATTTTAACAATGATGTGAATCTAACAGTGGTGGAGTTTGAGTCTAATAAATTAATGTTAAAATCACCACATACAATAATCTTCTTGTTAGATGCACATATTTTTGTCAACATTTCTTCCATGATTTGTTCAAAGGAATCGTATAAACCTGATGGAGGCCTGTATACGCTTACAATAATAAGATGGCTCAACTCAATACAGGCTACCTCAATTATTCGTTCAGTAGAGAGTCTTATAATATCTTTACGTTCTTTAAATTTAATTTTTTTATTAATTAATATTAAAGAACCACCTCTAATGGCATTCTCTCGACTGAACGAACTAGCTACCTGGTGACCACAAAAGTTAAATATTAATTCATGTTTTCTAAACCAATGTTCTGATATACACATAATATCAATGTTATATTCATTAACAAACAACTCAATTTCTAATTCTTTACCTACCATTCCTTGCAAATTTTGGTGCACCAGGTTTACATTGAAATTACATTTTTTGTTAACATTTTTGGTAGGTAAGATAGGTAATACATTTAAATAATTTATATTATTGATTATCACATTGCTAGAGTGAGCCTCTGTTGTCTTAGAAACTAATTTAAATTATTTGGAACATATTCCAAGCTGCTGACTGTATAGTTGTCAGAATAATGACTCTGCTCAATAAAAGCAGTGGTCGGTTTAGCCAATTCTTTGACTTGTCTTAAAACTAAAAAATGAAATAGCCATCTAGCTATGCGTCTAGTAAAAAACTGTGTTAAGAAATACTTATCACATGTTAGATTATTAAATCTAAAACTTATAATATTATTAATGTCAACCACATCTATATGTGGTTGAGTGTTACTTAAAACTATACAATTTTGGTTTGTAGCACTACACAGTAGGCTGTTCAACTTAAATCTAATATAATTTTCGTTACTCTCGTGTGGCAGTTTTTTTATATAAGGAAAGGTAAACAATATAAGTTTAGTAACATTTTCTTTGTTACTCAAAATATCAATATAATCTGTCATCTGTTTTTTGTTTATCTTTCCTCTTCTCCCGACTAATATAACTAAAGTTGTGTTAGGGCAATAAGTAGCATTAACTGCCCGGCTAACTATTTGTTCATAAGATGCCCCGGGCAAACATGTGCTGGTTACTTGTTGTCCCCTACACAAATTATTTAGATATACACCTATTCCATAGCCTATTTCATCACAGTAAATACTAATTAAGCCAGACTCTGAGATAGGTGTAGGTATCATATTATAATTATTTTTATTTGAGGATTCAGTATAAGCCCTCAACTCTGAACAGCTGGCTGAACTATCACTATCATGCCGTGAATGACCTTTATTTTTTTGACACTGACAGTCATTGTTAATTAATGAGTTTACACGTTCCTCATTATAGTGGCCGATTTTAATTATGTCATCCATGGCAGATATGTGTGCAGTAATTTCTTTTTGTGCTAATTCATATTTTATTTTTATCTGTGTTAGGGAGCTGTGTAATTCTGAAATTTCAGACTGAAGGCTACATACATCCGCCTCATAGTCAAACCTAGTATTTTTCAACTCCTCGCAGCAGCTTAATAATTGATTTTTTAATAATATTTTATTTTTAGACATATTTTTAAGCTGCTTTACAAATTTCTGGTTTTTAGTAATAAATTTTGTGTTTTTCTAATACATTTCTTAACTTTTACATATTTTTACATATTTTTACATATTTAATATGAATTTAATATGTAAAAATATGTAAAAATATCTTAACTTTTACGTATTTTTACATATTTAATATGAATATTCGTTGAACACGATGGCGCGACGAGCTGGATGCACACCAGCCAGGCTGGCCAATGGCTCAAAACAGAGATACCTAGAAGATATTGGGACAGGCCTTTGCCCAGCAGTGGCAGACAGTCTAGGGCTCTAGGCTAATAAAAAAAAATTATCACATTCCTGCAAATACACGACCCATGGCATTGTAATTTAGATATAATTACGCACCTAACCTATTTTTATCTTCGATCACCATGAGTAATTGTTCCATAGTATGTACTTTGTTTAAAACAGCTCATTGGTCACTCGTGACTGTACACACATTTCAGTTTCAGTCCTATATTGAGATGCGGGCGTTAAATATTTTACGAGCAAAATAAATTTGCATTCACGGCCCGCGGTACACTGGTACTGTTTTTTGCAACGGAGTAAATACACTAGTATTTACAAAAATTCTATTCCACTCTTTTACAATACTAATTGTAAAAGAGTGGAATAGAATTTTTGTCATGAATATATCAACATATTGTTTACTAGATGCTGCCCGCAACTTTGTTTTGAGGAAAATAAAATCACACAAAGACAGTATATTTTATTAAAATTGGTCCAGTTGTTTTGGGAGTCTATTCAGTGCAAACAAACAAATTTTTCCTCTTTTCCGGGAACCGTATATGTTGCCGCAATAAAAAGTAGAGTATGTTTTTTACTTAAAGTCTCTGCGCATCAATTTTTTTCGTTTCTGTTCGGTTCGTTTACACGTTGCGTGAATAAGAAGTAAGAGACAGACAGATATTACACTTTCGCATTTTTATTATTAGACTTTATTAAGAACTGGCTTTTCCCCGTGGCTTCGCCTGCGTTAAATTGAGTTATATAATTTATTGCCAATTATTTATTCTAATTACATAAGTTATTATTACTGATGAGTTTCATCAAAGTCCGTTTGGTAGTTTTTGCGTGATAAAGTCACGAAGTTCCATCCATACTCACAAACTTTCGCATTTATATCATATCTTAAAATAAAACTTACTCTACGTCACTATGAAGCTATATAATATATCCTAAAAGTGCATGACTTCTCAAATATTAAAAACCTTCAAAAGCGGTACTAATTTAGTATGGTGGATTTAGAGACACTCCAATGTTAAAAAGTTTTTGTATTGCACCAAGCTTTTACAAAGATTTAAACATTTTTTGAATAGTGTTAGAAAAGGTTCTTTAAGTAAAATGAATGTCAAATAAAACTTTATTTAAATAAAAAGTATATATAAGGATTATTAATTTCAACTTCGAAGCAAATTACTTCCAAAATTACTTGCTACTATTTTTAACACCGTTTAGGGAAGAATTTGGTTTAAAATTCAAAATAAATTTTCTAATCAATTCTGTTAAAGAATGCTTATCTAAAATTTGAAGATTGAACCAAGGAATCACGTTGTCTCTTTGTATTCACCTTTATATTCTTTATATTCTTCACCCCCTTATAGGTATGTTTTCAGAAAATCCTTTGTTGTTGAATGCCTTCGTCATTCAAATCCAAGTTTCAGATCTCTACGGTTTAGTCTGTGCGTTGATCAGCCAGTCATTCAGACCAAAGTTTTTTATATGTTTAGATTACCTAATAAAAACTATGTAACTGAGCCTTATATACGCCTACTTATTGTACATAATATAAATACAAACACAATGAAAAATGTATGTACGCTATTACGAAAATGCAGAGCTCACTGCTACGAGCTACGCCCTGCATAATACACCTCGTAGCTACTCTACGCCGCTACGAGCTACGAAAAATACAGCTACGAAGTTTGCTAGGGTTTTGGCATACAATAATATTATCAAAATTATACTAATAGTTATCGTAATAGGTATCGTATCAACTAGATACATTAAGAATTCATCATCATTATTACTGACCATACATTGTTAGGACTCGGATCTCGCCTCGACTGCGGTTCACTAATATTCTTCTTATTTTCATTCGCAGGCAGCCAAGTTTCCAACGGATATTTTCCTTTGTATGTGGAAATGACATTTCCAATTTTTTAATTTACATTGAAAATTAAACAACTTCTTTTATTTACCGTTTAGTACATGCTATATACACGTTATAATTATAATAGGTATTTATTCCACGTCTAGGACAAGCACGCTTTTATTTATTTAACTCTATCTCTCTACGCTTTTCCTCGGGACAAGCTTTACGAATCGCAAAGATTCAGTTCCAATTCGTAACCGAGTAGTGTGCTACGACCTTTACACTATTCTGATATTAAATCGTGCATATTGTATTAGCTACCTGTTTCATGTGACTCCGTCCACGATTAAAATAAACCTTTCGTACCTGTTAAGTAATTGAAAGTTTCGCTTTGCTCTGTTTGAAAAGAAATTAACCCTACTATAATATTAAAAATGTGAAAGTTTGTGATTATGTATGGATGGATGGATGTTTGTTCCTCTTTCACGCAAAAACTACTGAACGGATTTCGATAATATTTGGATTAAGTAGCCTAGGCTCTGGATTAAAACATAGGCTACTTTTTATCCCGGAAAAGTAGAGTGTTCCCGCGGGATACTTGATACTATATTTACGCGGGCGGAGCCGCGGGAAGCAGCTAGTAAAGCATACTTTTAGCTGTACAAGATATTGTTTGTTTCTTTTATTGTTGTAACTAACTGCTAACTTGATAGTCATAAACTTCGACGACCTATGTGGCTCAATGATTGAGCGTATTGGTACTCAAGCCGAGGGTCGCGGGTTCAAATCCTGCTAAAGGAACAAAAAGTTTTTCTATGTGTATTAAATAATATGTGAAATATGTGTAAATAAAAATCTTAAATATATGTATAGTATGAAAGTATTAAATATATTTTCGCTGTCTGGTACCCGTAACCACAGGACCAGCTTGACGTGGTGTAAAGCCTCCTTATTTAAACTATTATTATTGTAAACGAATAACACTTGTTTTAAGGATAATACGAAACTCATTCTTTCAACGAAGTCAATATATTATTTTTATACACATTTGATAAATAAAAACATTTATCTCTTTAAATGCTTTTACCCTAATCTTGTTTACACTTTAATTAATTGCCGTGGGATATTGCTAGATATATAGTCTAGCAATATCCCGCGGCAAAATCGGAATTTAAAATCGGTGAGCATGACCGTATAGGCAATTTCTCGCGGGATATTGTTAGATATAATATTAATTAAATTGTATGCAATAGATTTCGGGATTATATGAATGCCTGATTATATTAACTAACTAGCTTTTGCCCGTGGCTTCGCTCGCGTAAATGCAGTATCCCACAGGAAAACTGTACTTTTTCGGGTTGAAATAATGTGATGTTTTAACCCAGAGCCTAAACTACTACCATACCAAAACGCATCAAAATCTGTTCAGTAGTTTTTGCGTGAAAGAGTAACAATTCATCCATCCATCTATCCAACCTCGCAAAATTTTACATTTATAAAAGTACTAGGATCTTACACATCTTCATTAATCAACATGGAAGAAGAAACTCGTGTAAAAATATACGAGAATCCGACCTGCCATAGATCACCACTTAAGATGCAAATGTACTAGACAAAGGAAGTTTTAATTTAAAGATTCCATTCCGAGACGAATTCATTATAAAGTGTTGGTTTTTCATTACAAATTCTTGATTCGTCGTAAAAGTATTTAGCGTATGCAAAGTAGAAATGAATGGGAAATGGCAATGATAGACTCTATAGAATCTTTATAATATTTTAAAAACAAAATCTTATGATTCAAAGGTCCTTTCGTAATCTTATAAGTGTCGGATAACAGCCTCCGTGGTCTAGTGGTTTAGAGCTTGGCTCTCGACTCGGAGGTCGTGGGTTCGATTCCCGCATGGGAACAACAAAAATTAATGTTGTTTCCAAGTTTGGTTAGGACAATGCAGGCTGATCACCTGATTGTCTGACAAAAAAGATGATTCATGCGTCGGATGGGCATGTAAAAAGTCGGTCCTGCGCCTGATCTCTCGCCAGTCGTGTCGGTCATCCGTCCCACTGGTTTACGAGAGTAATAGGAAAAAAGATTGCTCTTGTGTACTGCGCACACACTTGGTGGGCACTATAAAATAACTCCTGCGTAGCTGGCCTGGTTTTTAATGAAACCGGCCACCAGTCACCGAAATCGGTGTGGGGAGCTATTATTATTATTAGGTGTTGGATAGCTTATATCGGCAGTTTTGTCGCTGCTTACTTTATATTGAGCGACTGAGACAAAACATGCAAATAAGGATTTTCTTTAAGGATTTTTTTTAATCTTTAATAGTTTCTGATATATTTTCAAAAAACTATACCCCATTTTTTACTAAATTGCTTATAACTTTTGCAATTTTTTCGAGCCCCTCTTGAAATTTTTCATAAAGTTTCTAGAGGTCATTCCGAATCGAATGAGCTCTGGATCATAATTTTCGATGCCCTTGGACAGAAATTCACTGAAATGGATCTTGTGAATCAGACTATTAAATGTTACATGTTATAATGTTATTTTTTCCCCCATAAAAGTACTATTACTAAAGTGAGTTTACTGGAAAAAAAATTCACATTGACTGCGAAATTCCGGAGACCGAATTCGTAGGATTATTTTGCTTCAATAAATGCTTGTGTCGCTCATACACGAGGTGGAAACAAATATCTAGCCCGAATGATAGGATTAAGACTGCCTCTAAAGTAAGTAAACCAAGACAATATGTACCTCCCTATTTTTAATCTCAGTATATATATTTAATACGGCTATTTAAATTTAATATAAATTAAATTTCGTTTAAAGTTTTAGACGAAGATGAAATAATTCAAATATAATTTTGAGACACGCTAAAAAGCAAAGTTGCAATCAAAAGGGCATTAAAATTTTCATTCAGGTCTTATGAAAGCACTATAGAGACTCTTATGAGGCGAAGAGTTCTATAGACGAACTTAAAGCCTTCTTATAACTTCCTCCACCTGCATAGTGCCGATAGTGAAACTCATTATTACAGGTGATGGAATTAGTAGTGTACAGACGGGGAAACCAATGTGATATCACCAATGATTTCAAAACTCAGGTAGGCTATGACGTACATTTGACACAAATATTTTTCTGTCAAATGTACGTCATAGCCCCATATGACGTACATTTGACAGAAAAATATTTATACAAGAAAAAGTTACGCACGCCATCTTGATTTCAGAAAATTTTGTCAGCAAATGTGGAATGTCTATACTGCGATAAGCAAATGTTAAAATATCAAAGATGACAAATGTCTAACAACCATAAAGTAAGGCAGTATATGCAATGCAGGATTGAACCCACGACTTCCAGAGTCGAGAGCAAATCTAAGCCACTGTACTATGAAGGCGAGAATAGCATACTGTGTGAACGTGGTGATAAATAGATTTTGTTCTTGCCAGTAAAGTAATATAGCCTATAATATCATCATACTTTAGGTGCATAGCTACCTGCGATAAATAATTTATTTTATTTTCTTTATTATAATACCAACAGCGTATTACATAACAACACTTAACACTAAGTAATTAACAATTAATATGGCCAATAACAGGTATTACAGATCTTAACAGAGTGTACAGACGTGTAGCTAAATAGAAAGATAATATTAATTTAAAAATTGCCAAAGGTCCCTGTAACTTAAGCAACTCTCAGTTTATTGGTGATATTAAGTAAAACTACCTATAACAGTTGAAGCACTTGTAAAAATATACAAATATGTATGTGTTACGTATGTTTGTGTGTTGTGTGTGTATGTGTATGTTTATGTGTGTATTACTTGTGGGTTGTAGCACCCTAGCCCTACGACACGAGGTCTTGGGATCAGTGACAAAGACTACTAGGGTGCCATGTGAGAAGTAGGCAATAGACAACAACGTGTCAAAAACACAAGGTACAAGGTAAGTGAATTTTTGATATTTTACGTTGGTTTTTGTTTTACGTATTAGATTGTTTAATGATTTTTTAACGTTTTAATTATTTCATTTTTAAATTTTATTTTTTTATGCTCGAATAGGTCAAATAATGTATAAATTCTTTGTTAAAGCCCTGACTTTACAGTGCAATTGCATTTCATCTAGAGTTGCTTTTTGACGTACGCTCTTAGGGTATTTTAATTGGAAACAAAAAAAAAATGTTTGATAGTTTTTATTGTATACCAAAATAGGCAAATCGAATGTCGATTTTCAAGGGTGAAATATCGATTCGCCGAATCGATTCAGTACAACATATCGATTTATGTGTAGGACGTTATTCTACATTGTATAGTTCAAAAACATTTTATTCCATGTCATGCTATTTCAACGCGTTTTAATAATAATAATAATAACTCCCACACCGATCTCGGTGACGGTGGCCGGTTTCATTGAAACCAGACCAGTTACGCAGGAGTGATTTTATAGTGCCCAAGTGTGTGCGCAGTAGGTACACAGGAGCACTCTCTCTTCCTTTTACTCTCGTAACCCAGTGGGACGGATGACCGACACGACTGGCGAGAGATCAGGCGCAGGACCGACTTTTTACATGCCCATCCGACGCATGGATCATCTTTCTTGTCAGACAATCAGGTGATCAGCCTGCATTGTCCTAACCAAACTAGGAAACAACATTTTTTTTTGTTGTTCCCATGTGGGAATCGAACCCACGACCTCCGAGTCGAGAGCCAATGCTTGAACCACTTGACCACGGAGGCTGTTTTAATAGTTAACAGAATCGTAGGTTACGTAACATTCGTCAACAACAAAGAATACATAACGTGCGTATTCACAAATCAAAATCTGCACCTAAATCCGTTGAAGTTGACATCAAAATATGAACTTGTTATAAAAACCTTTACATGTGCAGATTTAATTATCACGGCAACTCATTTGGAATGTCCTTATGTACTCATCCCTACAAGGATCGTCCCTTCTTAATTAACTGACAGTTCCATGCGAAGATTTTAAATTAATTTTTGGCACAAAACCAGAATCAGGTGGGCGGCTATCAGCACACTTCAGCGCCTCCTGTAAATTAAATGACATTTGTGCGCGGTACAAGTGCTCACGCTTTTGGTTTTAATTTATAATATTTCAAGATAATAAAAAAAATCATGTGAAAATATTTTTTGAGAAACAATCGGAATGCACGGAATATTCGGGACTTTTATGTACTATTTACTAGGAATAGATGCTTTTAAATAATAATCTCAGGCATTAAAATGTTAAAAGAAAAGAAAAACAATTAAGAATAAAACGTAAAGCAAACATTTTTAGTGTGGTTTTGCGAGTATTGTTCAATCGGTGGAGCAAATAATTTGACTGGTAAATTAAAGTTTATTTACATAAACTTAAAAATTAACACACTATACCGTGAAAACGCATAGGCACAATTTTTACACGTTAAGAGCCATACTGACCATCCAGCCTGCAAGCTCAAGGGCGCGGATTTATAGACAAAAATTTTAAAATTTTGCCTACAAATGTACCGGTGCTGGATTTTCTGGAAGCACCGTAAGTATGGCCCTTTACTCGTTAACGTTTGTCAATATGCCACACCTAGATTTTTTTTCTATGTAAGAGGCAAAGGAACCCTTAAATAGTTAAACTTTAAAAAAATTATGAATTATTCTGGACGAATTTCGACCACACGGCGACCTCGAGTAACAATAGATGCGCATAAATGTTACGATTTTACCGTAATGTTCTGACTGAAACAATATTTATTTATTTTAATTTTTCAGAAAAAAAAAACCTCTTTCGTATCTTATTTAAAAAAAAGCATTGAAAATACAGCACTCTGCTGTAATACAATAGAACTGAAAATTAAGGTGTCTAGTGACGAGTTGAAAAAGTTACTCGTGTGTTCGACTCTATTGTATTATTGCAGAGTTGAAGTTACAGTGTAGTTTTTTTGTCTAAACCACAAAAAAACTCTAGTGGGAACGAGGACTAAAGCTAGTTTTCTCAGGATGAATTTTGTTTGAACTTTGAAATTCAAAAACTCGCTTCCACCGCATGTCCTGCACCAATCATTTTGCGGGGCGGGTGTAAATATAAAATGTAATGCACTGCCAGTTCACAATAGATATAATTAGACGAAATGATTTGCCGCGACACCTCGTTTCACTTCAATTAACGGCATTGTCATGTAATAGTAGTATAATGGTACAACGCTTAACAACCTTTTATCTTCACCTGCTATATTTTCACATTACGCGATACGACAGCTGATATCGGACAGGAAATTCCTTTATTTCGTCGGCATAAGGCACATTGATTAGGTCCGTTAATCGATATCGTAATAAAATTTCTTATAGTGACAAAGACAGGTATATGTTTCAATATAAAATATATAGCTGCCTCTCACATAATCACCCGCAATATCGAATATCGTTATTCGCGTAATGTGAAAACGCTTTCATTCGCGGGTCGCTGATGCTCGTAATGATCTGTTATGGCATTATGTAATATTATATAGCTATGAATTTTAATAAATATAACGTTCCTCTTACTAAAATTATTTTCTATCTTATATTTATGCTTCTAAATACCTTATGGTTTGGTCCACTTTTAAACCAAGGTAAAGCGGCAATGGGCTGGACATGTGGCCCGTAGAACCGATAGCCGCTAGGGCCGAAAGGTTTTCGAGTGGAAACCTTGAACTGAGCGTCGAAGTGTAGGACTGCCTTCCACCAGGTGGACATATGACCTGAGAAAAGTCGCAGGGAGTCGGTGGATACAGGCCGCGAGCGACAGGTCGCACTGGAAATTTATGGGGGAGGCCTATGTCCTGCAGTGGACGTCACAAGGCTGAAACGACGAACGACGACTTTTACACGCACCACCATTGAACAGGCTTAGATAAAATGACCACTGCCATTATGCAGTATTACCTATCCCACTGGATAGGTAATACGTTTGATCTAAAAAAAAAACCCTTCTGTTACCCAACTTTGTTTAGTTTGCTACCTATTGACGTTATCATATTGTTTTATGTGTTTAGTTGTTGATTTGCTCGTATATTTTATAGCTCAAAATCGGTTCTCAAAAATTTATTTTTAGAGTTTCTCGTGTCAAAGGTGCAGGAATTCCAAAGCATTAAATTTTTTATTCGGTTTATTGATGTGAGCAAAAACGTTTTTCGTGGAAAAATGTTAACTTCATATGTGGAGACTGGAGGGATTTGATTAAAAAAATTCCAGATACAAAGGTATGTTTGTATGTTGGAAGTGTAATCGATTTAGCGTCGGGTATATGATTTATTATTTGTGACACAATTTTGTTTCCTAAAGAATTTGCAATGAAACAAAATTACGAATACGAGCATTCCGTTTCGCTTGAGTAAAATAATTGTAATTTACCTTTTCAGAATTTCTATTATATAATTATGTACATATTATAATATATAAAAGAAGATGTTCTCACTGACTGACTGACTCAGCCGTAACCGCTAATGGTGGAAACGTGGTTGGATAGTAGTATTAATTTACAATGTAGACACACTAAGTGGGGATTTCGAAAAATTCTACCCTTATAGGGGTTGAAAGTTTGTATGGTAAATCTTAATATCTGCATCGATTTCGATGACTGAGATTCCTGCTCCTTTATTTTTCTTCTGTGTATCATTAAGTACGTGTCTCAGGATTAATTATTATAATTCACACTGTGACGGTGTAAAATAAGGGTTGAAAAAAATTTGCCCTGATTTTCATTCAGTTTAATATTCGAAGTTATAAATAAAAATTATTGAGTACATATTATGTATTTTATAATTATAGATAGTTATTATAACGTAGATATATCTATTAAAAAGGGTTTTTCAAAATGGATACCCCACGGGGCCGGGGTCCAATGGTGATTCACGTAGACGAAGTCGCGCGCAAAAACTAGTTATTGTGTTACAAAAATGTTGCAGTCACAAAATTATTCACTTTACCAAGATTTGCAATAATAATAACAATATTTTACAATTATATTATACTAGCTTTTTCCCGCGGCTCCGCCCTCGTGAAATTAGGTTTTTTGGTAGGTTCCCGACTGTACTCTACGTTAAATCTGTATCTTCCTTATCCTACGTTCTCTCTGTTAATTAAAATAGATTCAGCCCTTTAGGCGTGAAGGATAGTAAAAAATACGCACAATAGTACATTGTACTGTAATATTGTAAACACTGTAAATTTTTGTTATAAAAAGTAGCCCATGTGCCAATCAGTCATCAGTCAATCAAAGCATAAAACATTACCGTACCATTGTTTTTAAATCGGTTCAGTCCTTTGGGCGTGAAGGAACGTCAAAAATACACACAATAAAATATCATCCCTCGGGAACAATGTATGTTTTTGGGATAGCATACCAACTTTCATTCAAATCGGTTTAACCTTTTAGAAGTGAAAGACAGTCAAATAACACAAAATAATAGATTATCCCTCAGAAACGCCGTATTTCATCGGGACAAAAAGTATCCTAAATCCTTTCCCAGGACTCAAAGTACCTATGTCTGTACCAAACATCAAAATCGGTTCAGCGGTTTAAGCGTGAAGAGGTTACAGACAGACAGACGGACAGACAGATAGACACACTTTTTTATTTATGATATTAGTAT
Source organism: Glaucopsyche alexis (assembly GCA_905404095.1). NCBI lineage: Eukaryota > Metazoa > Arthropoda > Insecta > Lepidoptera > Lycaenidae > Glaucopsyche > Glaucopsyche alexis. The sequence continues at coordinate 23,270,286 of FR990052.1, forward strand.
AGTATAATAGTATAAATTCTGAGTGTAAAAACAAAATAAAGTTTTTATTATGAAGTCGTAAATATACGACTATAATATTATATTTTAACCAATATAATTATTTTTGTCATTTCATTTTTCCAAATTCTTTTCTCGAAATTTAAATCTAGATGGCGCTAAGGTCCTTTTAATTAATTATTTTTTTGACATTTCATGTCATGTACATAATATTGTTTGTATCGATAATGATGAATGTTTATTTAGTTCAAGAAATATTCAATAGATGGCGCCACCATACGTCCTGCATCGCGCTATAGCTTGTCACCAAGCAAATGTATAGCAGTCTTATATATAAAATATGGATTTTAGTGTCCATGGGTAAGACGGTAATTGCTTACCGCAACTATTACGTTGCATTTCTTTTTGTATCAGGCTCACTGTTTTCATGACAGAATATGCCTTGTGAAATTATGTCCTTTATTTTTTTTTAAATTTATTGTAGGATGTCCTTCGCTCTATTGTCCTTTATTTTTTTTATTATTTTTTTTTATTTATTGTGAGCTGCTGGATGCTGAGTCTCAAATAGTAAGGTCAGGTTGGGAAAGACCGGCATACTTCATTGAAAAATTTACTCAATTTAAAAACAAATATTTGGTATGTTCTAGACCGATCTTAAGTATTCCATGTGCTGAAACATATTAACAGTAACAATTTTGTGCTACATAAATTTCAATATAATAGCACATATTTCAAATACAAACCCTTTTTTAAAATTCGGCGTGCAGACGGTCTTCCCGTGCTATTGGATGCAAGACCGTCTATTGACATTTAACACGTCACTTTGTATGTTATATGTATTTATACCAACTTATATCTAAAAAGTGTATTTTACCTTCAAATATGCACTTTAACTGTAGGATAATAAAGTTAAAAGTCATATGAAATTCTTGTTTTCATATTTAATGGACCTTCAAAACCCAAATAAAACTGGCGGCAAATTTTCTCCCATCATAGTGTTGCCAGCGACATCTATGATTATAAATTTTAACCAAAGTATGATACTGTCTTACCGACTGTCAATTCAAGCTGCATAGCTATTCATAAATATAAGTTATTGCGTGCTCGGTTAAAACTAAAAACGATGAATGCATATTGTAACATTGTCTCTCTACGATTTACACTTATAATTCCAAACAATACGCGGATTACTGACGAGTTTCCATTGTGGCGACACAGCTATTGTAATACTTTGTATAACAAAGTGAAAAACCAATATTTTATGCAGTATTGAAATAAATATGAAATTTGGGCCAATAAGTAACAATAGACTTGTTTAACCAATTAAATTTATTGCATTGGTAGACTAAGTTAGGAGATTTAAAAGTAAAGTAGCCTTGTCATTAATAAAACCATAATTATAATCCACCACCATAACTACTAGGGCACAAATGATAGAGCAACAGAAAAAGATTATGATGTTAAATGAAGAAAACCGTGGCACCCCGCGAGTGGCGATAGAAGTGTAAACAATAGCGCACAGGCAAGCATGCGGCGCGAGACCTACCCGCTCCGCCGTACCTCACCGGTGTCGATAACAGTGTCGCGAGTTCAATGTTTTTTTCATGGGAAAAAACTATTGAACTCGCAACACTGCTTGCAATGGGGATGGCCCCATTCCCAATGTTTGAAGTTACTTTAATTTTCAAACATTGTACCAGGGCAATTAATAAGACATTTCATGTCATGTACATAATATTGTTTGTATCGATAATGATGAATGTTTATTTAGTTCAAGAAATATTCAATAGATGGCGCCACCATACGTCCTGCATCGCGCTATAGCTTGTCACTAAGCAAATGTATAGCAGTCTCATATATAAAATACGGATTTTAGTGTCCATGGGTAAGACGGTAATTGCTTACCGCAACTATTACGTTGCATTTCTTTTTGTATCAGGCTCACTGTTTTCATGACAGAATATGCCTTGTGAAATTATGTCCTTTATTTTATTTATTTATTGTGAGCTGCTGGATGCTGAGTCTCAAATAGTAAGGTCAGGTTGGGAAAGACCGGCATACTTCATTGAAAAATGTACTCAATTTAAAAACAAATATTTGGTATGTTCTAGACCGATCTTAAGTATTTCCATGTGCTGAAACATATTAACAGTAACAATTTTGTGCTACATAAATTTCAATATAATAGCACATATTTCAAATACAAACCCTTTTTTAAAATTCGGCGTGCAGACGGTCTTCCCGTGCTATTGGATGCAAGACCGTCTATTGACATTTAACACGTCACTTGGTATGTTATATGTATTTATACCAACTTATATCTAAAAAGTGTATTTTACCTTCAAATATGCACTTTAACTGTAGGATAATAAAGTTAAAAGTCATATGAAATTCTTGTTTTCATATTTAATGGACCTTCAAAACCCAAATAAAACTGGCGGCAAATTTTCTCCCATCATAGTGTTGCCAGCGACATATATGATTATTAATTTTAACCAAAGTATGATATTGTCTTACCGACTGTCAATTCAAGCTGCATAGCTATTCATAAATATAAGTTATTGCGTGCAGACGGTCTTGCCTTGTAGACGGTCTTCCCCAACCTGACCCTATATCTTCTTTTTTCCTGAATTAAATTAAAACTTTACTTTCACTATTTACAATTTCTCAATCGTTGCACAAATAAATCTAAATAAACATTAATTATAAAAAACAAAGTTTGATAAAAGATCTTCGGGGCGGCGGGGCACACTTAAACCGTTTTCATTACAAATTGTATTTACTTCTGAGCATAGTGCTAATTTGTCCAAACGTATTACTTTGCAATTAAATAATATGACATGTTGTAGGTCTGCATTCACTTCATTACATTTGGGGCATTACATTACAACTAAAGGGATTTTCTCCTAAACTTAGGGAGAAAGATCTCTACAGTTGGAAAACAATTATTCGTATAGTGAATAGTCAACCTGAAGGAAATAAAATTTTTGGAACTATAATTAGGTTTTGTAACACGTTAAGAATTATTAAGAGTTGGTAACACTGAGTTTATCGGATCCGTGCCCACTTCGTTGGGTGGTAAACATTTTTACTTGTGATGAAATTATAACTGTGGTTCGGTTAATACTAAATTACTGAGTGCCAAAAGGAGAGTTTTTAACTGCTTATTTATGTGTTTATTTGCATACTAATTTAGCTATATTAACGGGTTTATAAAATTGGATATATATTTTTAATCGTTCAAAACTTCTCTGTATACTATATTAGGTGTAATGTTAATATTTGGTACCAAAATATATTCTTTCAGGAGTTCCAAGCCGAGATAAGGAAACATAATAATAAATAATCAAAATAGAACTTCCTTGCTGATGAAGCAATTTATTTTTACATAGATGGACACGTTCTAGGTATATGAAAAAAAAAAAAGTCTAATAGAAATATCACTCAATAGATTACGGCACGGTCGCGGTTCCATTATTATGTCGTATTATCTGTTTAACCATTCGTGCAAATTATATGTAGGAAAAGGAAAAATATTTTATTTTAAACACTTGACACTGTATATTAGCTTATTTTGAATAAAAATCATAATTATTGATAATATTGCCAATAAACATGACCTAACGATTTAAATGATTTAATATAAAAACTAGATATTTTTTATGCTGTAAGAAATAATGGATAATTCCCCTTTTACTTACATAACATAATAAGGTAAGGTTACAAAATAAAATAAAACAATGGAATATATTATTAACTATAATCTATACAGTACCTACGAAGCCAGCCTTTTTTTTACTAAAAGTTAGACATAATTGGCTCGCTCGCTGACTTTTTGTAGGCATTATCAAGCTCTACAACTTTTCACTAGGACTTAATCATCGGTAAGGCAGCGTTCGTAAGAAACGTTTTCATTCGACCGTATTTTCTCCGACTTACTTTACAAAAAACTCACAAACCCACAAATTCACAAACTTTACCTCTTTATTATATTAGTATAGATTACCTATAATAAGACGTATTAATATATTGTGCTTAAGTATAGGTACATAATATGAACAACTGTCTCTAAAACGGCTGAATAGATTTGAATGGGCAAATGAAATCGCTAAATCAATATATTGTTTTAATGTCGAAAATGTACGAATTCCGGAGGATATTTACTATTAACATTAATTGCTCGCGGCTCCACCCGCGTGGAATTAGATTTTAAACTTTCATCCCCTATTTTACCCCCTTGGGGGTTGAATTTTAAAAATTCCTTCCATACTGAGACATATGTGTGCAAAATTTCAAATTTCTAGCCATAAGGGTTTGGATGTGCGTTGATACATCAGTCAATATATCTCTATAGATAAATTAATTCGCAACATCTACCTTATTTTGTTTTAGAATTATTCTGTTTCATTAAAACTAGGACGTGGATGCTCAGTTAAACTAAAAACTATGAATGCATATTGTAACATTGTCTCTCTACGATTTACACTTATAATTCCAAACAATACGCGGATTACTGGCGAGCTTCCATTGTGGCGACACAGCTATTGTAATACTTTGTATAACAAAGTGAAAAACCAATATTTTATGCAGTATTGAAATAAATATGAAATTGGGGCCAATAAGTAACAATAGACTTGTTTAACTAATTAAATTTATTGCATTAGTAAACTAAGTTAGGAGATTTAAAAGTAAAGTAGCCTTGTCATTAATAAAATCATAATTATAGTCCACCACCATAACTACTAGGGCACAAATGATAGAGCAACAGAAAAAGATTATGATGTTAAATGAAGAAAACCGTGGCACCCCGCGAGTGGCGATAGAAGTGTAAACAATAGCGCACAGGCAAGCATGCGGCGCGAGACCTACCCGTTCCGCCGTACCTCACCGGTGTCGATAGCAGTGTCGCGAGTTCAATGGTTTTTCCCATCTAAAGTAACTTCAAACATTGTACCAGGGCAATTATTATATAATTTTTCCTTTTCCTACATATAATTTGCACGAATGGTTAAACAGATAATACGACATAATAATGGAACCGCGACCGTGCCGCATAAATCTATTGAGTGATATTTCTATTAGACTTTTTTTTTCATATACCTAGAACGTGTCCATCTATGTAAAAATAAATTGCTTCATCAGCAAGGAAGTTCTATTTTGATTATTTATTATTATGTTTCTTTATCTCGGCTTGGGACTCCTGAAAGAATATATTTTGGTACCAAATATTAACATTACACCTAATATAGTATACAGAGAAGTTTTGAACGATTAAAAATATATATCCAATTTTATAAACCCGTTAATATAGCTAAATTAGTATGCAAATAAACACATAAATAAGCAGTTAAAAACTCTCCTTTTGGCACTCAGTAATTTAGTATTAACCGAACCACAGTTATAATTTCATCACAAGTAAAAATGTTTACCACCCAACGAAGTGGGCACGGATCCGATAAACTCAGTGTTACCAACTCTTAATAATTCTTAACGTGTTACAAAACCTAATTATAGTTCCAAAAATTTTATTTCCTTCAGGTTGACTATTCACTATACGAATAATTGTTTCCCAACTGTAGAGATCTTTCTCCCTAAGTTTAGGAGAAAATCCCTTTAGTTGTAATGTAATGCCCCAAATGTAATGAAGTAAATGCAGACCTACAACATATCATATTATTTAATTGCAAAGTAATACGTTTGGACAAATTAGCACTATGCTCAGAAGTAAATACAATTTGTAATGAAAACGGTTTAAGTGTGCCCCGCCGCCCCGAAGATCTTTTATCAAACTTTGTTTTTTATAATTAATGTTTATTTAGATTTATTTGTGCAACGATTGAGAAATTGTAAATAGTGAAAGTAAAGTTTTAATTTAATTCAGGAAAAAAGAAGATGTAGGGTCAGGTTGGGGAAGACCGTCTACAAGGCAAGACCGTCTGCACGCAATAACTTATATTTATGAATAGCTATGCAGCTTGAATTGACAGTCGGTAAGACAGTATCATACTTTGGTTAAAATTTATAATCATAGATGTCGCTGGCAACACTATGATGGGAGAAAATTTGCCGCCAGTTTTATTTGGGTTTTGAAGGTCCATTAAATATGAAAACAAGAATTTCATATGACTTTTAACTTTATTATCCTACAGTTAAAGTGCATATTTGAAGGTAAAATACACTTTTTAGATATAAGTTGGTATAAATACATATATTATATTGAAATTTATGTAGCACAAAATTGTTACTGTTAAGAGTGCGCTAGTCAACGGCTCGAACTCAGTGCTGCGCGCGGGGAAAATGCTTGTTATTTCACCTAATATTGGGGGAAAAATGATATACCCATAAAATAGTAATCTATACTTATAAGAGAAGCTATACTGCACACATTTATGCAGCTGTGTAAAGTATTTTAGAAAAGGCGTCTTCAAATTACGCAAATCGACACTCAGCTGTTGGTGATTTATGAAAAAACTATATAATATTTTTGTCTTAAGTAAAATTATCTCAATTGCTGAATAATCGAACTGTGTCGGTATTTGCTTGCTTTTTTATTATCATTCTTCGTTTAATTTTTATTTACGTTCAAAGTTGCGCTAAAAATGCGATGTTTGGAGGCTATTATCTTCTACACTAATTTGAATTTCAGAAATATAAGCAAATACCGACCTAGATAAGTGTCATAAAAATCGATATTATGCTAGAATTTGGGTCTACAATGTTTGACTTGGGAGTAAATCACCAACAGCGTTTGTATGGAGAAAAAACCGACTAGCGCAGCCTTAATATGTTTCAGCACATGGAATACTTAAGATCGGTCTAGAACATACCAAATATTTGTTTTATTAAATTGAGTAAATTTTTCAATGAAGTATGCCGGTCTTTCCCAACCTGACCTTACTATTTGAGACTCAGCATCCAGCAGCTCACAATAAATAAAAAAAAATAATAAAAAAAATAAAGGACAATAGAGCGAAGGACATCCTACAATAAATTTAATAACAAATAAAGGACATAATTTCACAAGGCATATTCTGTCATGAAAACAGTGAGCCTGATACAAAAAGAAATGCAACGTAATAGTTGCGGTAAGCGATTACCGTCTTACCCATGGACACCGAAATTCGTATTTTATATATGAGACTGCTATACATTTGCTTAGTGATAAGCTATAGCGCGATGCAGGACGTATGATGGCGCCATCTATTGAATATTTCTTGAACTAAATAAACATTCATCATTATCGATACAAACAATATTATGTACATGACATGAAATGTCAAAAAAATAATTAATTAAAAGGACCTTAGCGCCATCTAGATTTAAATTTCGAGAAAAGAATTTGGAAAAATGAAATGACAAAAATAATTATATTGGTTAAAATATAATATTATAGTCGTATATTTACGACTTCGTAATAAAAACTTTATTTTGTTTTTACACTCAGAATTTAAACTATTATACTATACTAATATCATAAATAAAAAAGTGTGTCTATCTGTCTGTCCGTCTGTCTGTCTGTAACCTCTTCACGCTTAAACCGCTGAACCGATTTTGATGTTTGGTACAGACATACTTTGAGTCCTGGGAAAGGATTTAGGATACTTTTTGTCCCGATGAAATACGGCGTTTCTGAGGGATAATCTATTATTTTGTGTTATTTGACTGTCTTTCACTTCTAAAAGGTTAAACCGATTTGAATGAAAGTTGGTATGCTATCCCAAAAACATACATTGTTCCCGAGGGATGATATTTTATTGTGTGTATTTTTGACGTTCCTTCACGCCCAAAGGACTGAACCGATTTAAAAACAATGGTACGGTAATGTTTTATGCTTTGATTGACTGATGACTGATTGGCACATGGGCTACCTACTTTTACTCAAGAAAACCGTGGCACCCCGCGAGTGGCGATAGAAGTGTAAACAATAGCGCACAGGCAAGCATGCGGCGCGAGACCTACCCGTTCCGCCGTACCTCACCGGTGTCGATAGCAGTGTCGCGAGTTCAATGGTTTTTCCCATCTAAAGTAACTTCAAACATTGTACCAGGGCAATTAATAATAATTGCCCTGGTACAATGTTTGAAAAACTAGCTGTTGCCCGCGACTTCGCGTCAACTGATGGAGCAATAATGCATTAATTTTGAACAAATTTGATTACCATAATTCGTTCATACATATTTTTTGAGTAACGAACCGTTTACGCAGCGCACGTAACAAAAGCCCTCAAAAATGAATAATTTTCCCAGTTTTTTGCAACATTTTTCACTGTTGCTTCGCTCCTATTAGTCATAGCGTAATGTTATACAGCTTTTTTAAAGCCTTTCTCGATAAATTGACTATCCAACACAAAAATAATTATTTAATTCGATCTAGCAGTAGCATCAGTGAGATCAGCGCGTTCAAACAAACAACGGAAGCCCTCAAAGATGAATAATTTTCCCCGTTTTTTCCCTATTTTACACTGATACTTCGCTCCTATTGGTCGCAGCTTGATGTTATATAGCCTAAAACCTTCCTCGATAAATGGACTATCGAACACAAAAATAATTTTTAAATTCAAAACAGTAGATTCTGAGAATAGCGCGTTCAAACAAAAAAACAAACTCTTCAGCTTTATAATATTAGTATAGATATTATAACTAAGCAAGACCAGTTCATCCTCTTGCGTTACCTGCCGAGACTGAGACACCGACGTGACAACGTGGCACGATGACGTGACAACGTGACACTATGACGTGACAATTGTGAGGGACACGCTACGAAACAGCGTGACAAAAGTGAATAATTTTCATCGTGTTCTTGTGCCACCGGTTTGGTAATAGGAAGTCTGTATAGGAAGACTCGATTAGATATAGATTTTAAAGTATAATATTATTTGTTGCGATTTATTAAAATTCTTTACTATTCTCCGATGCCAGACACGGTGTAGCTTCAATAATATAGATAAAATCATAGATGTATTATATTAAAAAGAGGTAAATAAGGTAGTTTGCGACCAGCCGGTCGACGAGTCACGTATGTTGACAATCTCTAGTCAATAGTCATCTTTTTTTGCTATTGAATTAAGAATGCTGTGTGAGTGAAATGTAATAATAATGAAAAATATCAATATTATGTGTCGCGGCACAGAAATATTGTCAGGATATTATAACATATCTATGTAATATTTAAAGGATAACAGTATGAGAAACATCTTTATTAAAAAAAGCATTATCATCAAATATGTGTGTGAAAGGCGTGACTCCTGCGAAAGTTTTTTTTGAAACATAACACAGAAAACATGAAACAAAAACATTTATTTCCAGCTACAAAAAATGTTTTTGATCTAAACAAAACATTTTGTGCAGACAAGGTTAAATTTCTACCTAAGAATACTAATTTTCCCTTAGTCGACATCAAGATGCGTGGCTGAGTCCGTTGTGTCGTTATTTCTTGTAATATTTTAAAATTTGCCTGCTACGCTGCACACATTTCAAAAGACCGGCCAAGTGCGAGTCGGAAACCGTAACGTATGGAAACCTTCCGTACCGGAAACCAAACGGCAAAAAATTCGCATTTATTGTATGGGAGCCCCCCTGAAATACTATTATTCTGTAAAGATCATACTGTTACGATTCATAAGATACAGCCTGCTAACTGACGGACAGACGGACGGACGACGGAGTCTTACTAATATGGTCTGTAAGATAATATATAGAAATATGATATTTTTTCTTTGATAAGAAAATTCTAGTAAAACCAATGTTTCAAGTACTTACGCGGCTAAAATTTTACCTCGAATATTTGGTGATACTAACGTTAGCGATAATCCCCCCCCCCCCCCCTCCCCTCGCCCGTATGCGTCGATGCGGGTCACAATATTTACTCTTCCCCGTACACGTTTCCCATTAGTAAAGCAAGCGTCTACATCTTATTGCTTGATTCACATAAAAACGCCTTGTATGGAATGAAAATTAGGTAAAAGGAATATGCCAAACTTTTACAAGTACATGTAATAGATAGACAAAGATACAAAGATAGAAGAACTATGTAGAAGTTTTACGTTGCCTAGTATCCCTCGGGAACATTGTGTTTTTTCGGGATAAAAAGTAGCCTGTGTTTTAATCTAGATCCTAAACTACTAAGATACCAAATTTCACCAAAATTCGTTCAGTAGTTTTTGCCTGAAAGAGTAACAAAAATCCATCCATATATCCATACATCCTCACAAACATTTATAATATTAGGGGGATAGTAGGATATACTTTATACCGTAGGTACTTCATCCAAACTCTAAAAATCGATTTATGATATAAAGACGATTAATATGCTATAGTTATTTAGCATTTATAAAAATATTCGTCAGAGCTTTACATTGGGTCCGGTTCGTTCATGAAAAACTAAAATAAAACTTCTCAAAGAGTCCCTTTTAAAACTAGTGGCTGTTCACTGCATCAAAACCCAGCTAATTATTATTTAAGCACTCACTAATTACGCCATTAATGCAAAATGGCGGTTCTGGAACGTTCTCAATCGCTCGGAAAATCACGTCGTCTTTTAATGGCCTTGTCATCAGCTAACAACAACATTTATTCAGCTTATATTTAAATTTCGAAAGGCTTTTGTAAATTACATACAGAGATTGGATTCCTTGTCTCTATAGTCTTCGTGGTATATTATGAGAAAATTAGTGTCGTCCCTTTTTCTGGTATATATGTGTCTCGCTTGTTATAATGGTAGCCACACAGAAGTTTGTAATAATTATTATTCGCGATTGGAATCATTTTTAAATTAAAGAGTAGGTACTTTAAGTGCCCATGTCACTTTCATTCTTCATGATTATCTTTTTTCTTCCCTACTTCATAACATGCTATTTTTGAAACTAAGCTTAAGACTGAAAGTTTTAAGGTGTAATATAGTTTATAAGCACATAATATTTTCATTCAATATAAAATATCAAAAATCAACTCACATCTTCAATTAATCATTATGGTTCAGCCCATTAGTATACGGCTTTCTTATTATCCCATACCCACCATGGCACAGGTTCAATTCTAGCGTGTGCCTACTAATAATTTTATAAAGAAACTATAACATTACATTAAATTGTACTGATACTTTTATACTTGTATTTTGTTTTATTGTAAATAAGGTTCAATTTTGAATCGCTATCTTAAAGATACAGAGCCGCGTCGCGTATCGTCTCGTTTCAGTGTAAACTGACGTTTAGTAATATAATTAGTTATTATTTAGAGAAACAGTAACTAATTATATTACTAAGCGTTTACCTAAGGTATAAGTTTAAGCAAACGGGCTAATGAACTACCAACATGTCCAAATCTTGCCAAGATATTTGTTTAATACATACAAACATACATACCTATGCCGGCGCCCCACTTTGCGGACTTGAGTCGTCTCATAAACTCAAATTAGGTAGGACCCGTGACTATACATACGGGCGTATGTTTTGTAAAGCTAATTTGGAGAAGTTCTGTTATTGTATATGATCCTTATCGATTGACTAAAAACTGGTACATGAGATTAAAACTTTAACTACGACATGGACTAAAATAAGTGGTATATTTTGTGAAATTAATAACTTAAATAAACGGGGGGCCTTAATGAAGGTTGTGTACATGTACTTACAATGTTGGCTAAGTCATCTGGTTATCATTTCTTACTAGCTGTTGCCCGCGGCTCCCAGGAGTAAGGGGAAAGTATCCCGCGAGAACACTGTATTTTTTTTGGGTTAAAAAGTAGCCTATGTTTTAATCCAGAACCTAAACTACTACCATACCAAATTTTATCAACATCCATTCAGTAGTTTTTGCGTGAAGGAGTAACAAACATCCATCCATACATCCTCACAAACTTTCACATTTATAATATTATATTATATTAGTAGGATCAAAGCGAGATAAACTAAAGGAATAATACATAATAATTATTCACGAAACCGAAAATTTACATAATACAATAATATTATACTAGATTGAAAAATAAAAGAAATGGCAAAAATATCGCCAATATCTGTTGAAAAATGAGCCTTGGAAGTTTTAGTCTATCTCTTTCGGGCATAACGAAATTTAGTATAATGGCATCTACAGACAAACGAATTTGGTACGGAGCGTACAGCGGACCATATCCGCGGACCGAATCCGGTGTCGCTACACACGCATCGATTTGGTAGGGTGCAGTGGATCGTAAAGCTCGACATTCGTGTGTTCGATTTTATGCTCTATTGCATTAGCACAGAGTTCTATTTACAGTGCTGTTTTTCAACGACGGCGATGATTCCCGCAATTCATAGATAAGAGACAGTGATACCAACTCTCAAATACATTTCTTCCCAAACCTTACCCCTGATTAGTTATACCATTGACAGGTTTAAGAGATAATAAGCTAGAAAGAAAAGTTATGTGTTTAACATAAAGATTTACGCGTGAATAATATAAAACTAACTTGTCTTAATCTGATTTCAATCCCAATACATTCTCATATCCCTGGCTATATACACACATTAAAATAATTTTTATTATTACATACAAATTGATTCATAAGGAGTAAACTCTAAACATTCTATCCCCTAGTAAACCTCCGTAGATATTTTCCCTAATTTTGGGGGTAAATCCCTAAGTTGGCAACACTGACACCGTTGTACGGTCTAACCGCCGGACTGCTCTACACACGCACGGATCTGGTACGGAGCGGACCAGATCCGATGCGGACAGCGGCGAACTCTTCGCCTTCTTCTTATATTCGCCGGACTGCCCTACACACGCTCGAATTTGGTACGGAGCATACCAGATCCGCTGTACGCTCCGTACCAAATTCGTGTGTCTGTAGACGCCATAAACTAGCTGTGCAAGTCGTGTAAGGACGTCACGTTACACATCGGATTTCTCTGTCTGATTGACTTTAAATGTTCACATCTTTGTTATTTTCAATGAAATCTAAAAATTGATTGTACAACACGGTTTATCAAATGAGAAAGATCTATTTAAATTAATTTAAAAAAAAAATGCATAATTCCTGCGAATTCGTACCCTTTGCACGTACAGTTCTGACCTCAGGAATTAGCAGCGTTTAAACCTAGGCCTTGGGGCCGACAGTCCCATCTGGCATGGCGATGACAGCGCATTTTCCCCAGTTTGAACCGCTATGCTAGCTATGACGTATTTGATATGTTATGTAAGACGCTAGTATTCCAAAGTGTGACGCATTTTTAGTTGTTATTAGCACGACAGATCGATCCGCAGTCCAAACCGTGTTTAGGGCGCTACAGAATACGTAGCTTCGTAGCCATCTACGTTACGATTGGCCGCGTAGCTGCGTAGGCATCTTGAAACAAAGAAAAATAAAAAATAAAATATTATTCACTACGTATGTACTTTGCCGAATTGATTAAATATTAACAATTAAAAGCCTTTGCTAAACTAAAGGTTTTATCTATTTTGTCCGAAATATTCCGAGAAAACCCATTAAACCTGCAAAGGTTTCTCCAGTTTATGATCAACATTCTAGAGGTCTGTATATATCAAGCATACAACAATTTTCGTCCTGTATTTCTTATGTACGCTCATTCCATTATAAGTCTTGTACTATTACGATAGGGTTCAATTTGTTTTAGCGCTACGTTTAAGGTATTTAAGTTTTAATAGGGCAACCTACTTGTACGTGTCCCTGTGCAAATAGTTTCAAATTACTCCCATTCTAGAATATTACAGTTTAGCCGATTTATAATAAATGTGTTACTGTTTAGCGCCGCTTTAGTGTTCATAGCGAGAAATTGCATATTATTTTAATGAGTACTGAAAGTGTACCTATGTAATTATTATGTTCAAACGTGAATTGTGCGAGCGTTATGATATCTGGCACAGTTAAAATTTGTGTGGAGGGAAGTGTGCAGAAAGCATTTTTTTTAAATTATATAAATACAAAAAATTATAAAATAACAACAACACACTACCTCAGGTTATTAACACACAAAATTCATCAGCATTTGATAGAAAAAAGAAAATATTACATGTTGGCGTTTGATATTACAGAAGAAATAGGAGCGAATAGACGGACGAACCCTAAAAATTGTTTTTTTTGGGCCCATTACTGGGCCTGCTTGTTCCCCTAACCGGTGGCTAGGACAATTTTTACTAATTTCATTACTACTTGTATATTTGTTTATATAATACATTTATAATTTCTTACTTGAGTTTTAAAAACATTACTCTTTTCATTTGTTGTCATTGTTACATTTTTCATTATTACTACATAATTATGATATTGCATTTTTGTTCTTGCAGTTACCTATCAATTTATTACATTATTTCTTATTGCGTAGCTCTTATTTTTATACTTTACATGTAAAGTATCGACATGATGAATTTACTTTTAAATTTCTATGATTATTCTAATAAACATTACATTTTTATTTTCTACTTATATCTTAACTTTACTTTAACATTTTCTTACATTTTACAGTTTTTTGTTATAATTACATTTTTCATCATTATTATATATACTATTACATTTTATCACATTTTTGTCTTACTTTAGTATATTATTTCTGTTTCTTTCAAGCTGACAGAGCCGATGATGATTAATTAATCTCGAAACTTTCGAAAATATTCTCGAAAGTAAAAAGATACACACTTCATTAATTTATAAGGCGCGGAAGGTGTCGGATAAAAAAGTTCGCAAAGATACCTCTAACTTATACCTCAAGATAAAGTTTTTAGTGCTTCTTAATTTAATTTAGAAGGCGAAGGAATCCCTTAAATCTTGTACAAAGGAGTTTTTAAATCTGGCCGTTTTACCTCCAAAGTTTTGTATAACAGCTCTCGCAGCTCATGCAGTAGGTATATTTTACATAATACTATATACGTATATAATGACGTGTATATTGTACACTTTATCAAATAAATTCAGTAACGAAAGTTATAAGTAAACATTTTTTTTAATTAACTCCCAAATTGTCAAGCAGTGAGCGTGATGATGAATTGTAGTCAAGAACACTCTCGATCATGTCAGCTTTAAAACAAAAAAAAAAAAAAACATGTAAATCGGTTCATCGGTTTGGAAGCTACGATGCCACGGGCAGAGATACACACACACACAGGCAGACACGTTAAACTAATAACAAAATTAAATTCGCTTTTTCGTCCCTTTAGGATATTAAAGACCATCGACAACAGAAGAGGAAAGATGTTAGGACACTTAATACGGCACTACAAATTTATTAGAGGAATAATTGGAGGTAGAAGGTAGAAGAACTTTTCTTACATACATACTTAACAAGATTGTGCCATAAAAGTTAAAAAAATATTTATACTTTGTTTATAACAATTTTTTTACTTGAACAAAAACTTAAAAATCCAAATAATGTTGTTAAAGTAAAAAAATGTTATAAACAAAGTATAAAATATATTTTTTTAACTTTTATGGCACGATCTTGTTAAGTATGTATGTAAGAAAGGCTCTACGACGCGAAAATTTTTTACGACCATTATTTAAACATTTTTTTTCACTTACAATTAAGACGGTAGTTCGAGAAATTTTCGTTAGTTAACAATTGTTTAACTCGTTGAAAAATTAACTTTAAGTAAAATTTCCAACGGGAATAAATTATTTATAGTGTTCAGAACACACCATCATTGTTTCAAATTTAAAAAAAAAAATACCAATACCTTAAATAAATTAATTAATGTGCCGTACTCGCTTTTGACGCCACACGCGCATCCTAAAAATGTCACGCGCAGACCTATTTTCAGGGTTAATTTAAGTTTATAAATAATGGAGATAGAGTCACGGGAGTTAGGAGTTTTATATTGGAAATTTCCTCCTCTTTCAGAATCTTTTTTTGAAATTTCTTAAATGTTAATAGTTTATTAAATATTGGCAAAAAACGAAATGCCATTTTTTTTCATCTTTAATTGTTTATAAATTTTGCAATTTTTTATGTGCTAATACACGCTTTTGGCACATTTTTCTAGACGTCATTCCGGATCCAATGAGCTATTGCACATAATTTTAAGAGCAGTATCTCTATTTTGTACCATTTTCAACTTGTCGACTAGGTGATTAGAATAAAATCACTGTAACATAATTTTTAAGTAAATCGGTAATTCAGAATAATTTTTGAAATGGTTATAGCAAAGATGAGAACGATTTTAAGGGGGCGCTAACGTTCGTTAATTTGAAAACCAATACATAAAAATTGATAAAGATAAAAAAGAGTATGAAAGTATAACGATAAGCCGATGTGACCATAAAATAGGAATATGGTGGATTTATGGGAAGATTAGGTTGGAGGGCTGATTTAGTTTAATCAGAGTTTTGTTTAACGACCGTTTACCCGCTAACTTTTGGCAGATAATGACGGTTTATCCGCTAATAACATTTTCTGCAATGACGTAAGTTAAATATAATTGTCGTTTAGCTGGTGAAAAAGCTGTTTAGGAATGGTTATAAAAAATATAAAGCGAAAGAATATGGTTTTCTATATGGACGGAATTTATGGTCACAATTACAATAATAAAGTTTTCCCGGGACTCATACACAAACAACGTTTTGTCTCGGAAAATGCTCGGTTTCCGTGGGATAAGTTTCTCAAATTACAAATGCTCTTGGACTCGAAGGCGTATATATAATAAAAACTTATTAAAAAGCATATACCTATACGGTCGAATTGAAAAACCCTCCTCCTTTTTGGAAGTCGTTTAAAAACTACAGAAAAATTAAAACTTTACAGTATTTTTATTTCAGTCTCATTTTAATTGCTTGGTAAGTTTATCTGTGTTTAACAAAAATATGCTGAGTCGTTTTACGTAACCGTTAATGAGTTTTTGAACCGCTGACAGGGATTAAGAAAATATTACCTCGAGTTCTCGAACTCGAATAAATCACGAAATTCGCCAGGACAGGGTGTCCACGAAACAATACCAAAGTTGAAGGGGCGAAAATTCTATCATTAGCAGCCCGAATAAAGGAAGTTATAAAAGCCATAATTTTACTAACGATAACTTTAAATAGAAAATTTACAAATGGAAAATTTATATTATTGATAATATGAAATCAAATGTGATTTTAAATTTGGCACAGGTATAAAGTAGACCACTAGGGAAAGTATAAAACATGCTACTTTTAGTGTGGAAAATTGTAAGATTCCTTCAGACTTCCCTTTTCACGTACGAAGTCGCGGACAACATATATAGTGGCACATATTTTTGAAACTTATTGTTCTCTCAAAAATATTTTTTTTTTTTATGAAATAAGGGGACAAACGAGCAAACGGGTCACCTGATGGAAAGCAACTTCCGTCGCCCATGGACACTCGCAGCATCAGAAGAGCTGCAAGTGCGTTGCCGGCCTTTTAAGAGGGATTAGGGTAATAGGGGAGGGTAGGGAAGGGAATAGGGTAGGGGATTGGGCCTCCGGTAAACTCACTCACTCGGCGAAACACAGCGCAAACGCTGTTTCACGCCGGTTTTCTGTGAGCCCGTGGTAATATTACAATAATTACTATAAATCAAAGTTCGAAAGCAAATAGTATGGGCTAAAATCTGCAACGTTGCTTGATGGAGTGCCGTTTTTGCTCCTGTTGGAGTTGATTTTGCAGAGGAATTAATAACAGTCACCTAGATTGATTAGACGCGGGAATGTTTTGTGAGTTAATACGGTGTGAATACTGCCTGTTCGGTGTAAATACTGCCGGTTATAATGTAAATACTGACAGTTCGGTGTAAAATAGGCAATTTTCTCTGCTGACTCTTCGCTGACTTTCTAATTTTGAAGAGAATGCTTGTATTGTGTCATACTATAATATGTATTATGTTATAATATGAAACATATTATTTTTGTTTCTTATAATATGCTTTATGCTTAATCGATTTTGATTCATCTAACTTATTATTAAGTGGTAAAAGTAGAAAACATTTTTGCATAACATAGGCTTAGCATAACATTATTTTACTAGCGAGCGCCATTTTTGCTTTAAAATATATTCCGTAATATGCCTTTATATTATTTTAAAATTGCATCGCTGTAAAATTATATTAAAATTTGACCTGAATTTCATCAAAGGCTAAAACTCCGAAAGGCCGGAGCTACGGAATTTATGGCCCCAGTATTGGTTTCCCTTTGAATTTGTAAGCTGTAAAAGCTGTAAGTTTACGCCTTCGTATTTACAATTTATTTGCATTATTTACCAGCTTGTTTGAATACGGTCCTGTAAAACCACAAACCTTGAAGTAATTCGATGAAATTGGTTGGTTTGAATGTTGTCAAACTGATATTAATTTTATTTGTGTATGGTATTAATTATTTTATGAATGATATGAGTATGAAAATAAGAAAAATATTCATATTTCTGTTTAACTCGTCATTTCAATTATGATTTAGGAACATGCAGAGTTTTTGACGTGATAACGCGTGACGACACAAAAAATTGTCACGTTCCGCCTGAGCCGAACGTGCAAGCGAGAGCGCGGAACAAGCGATAGAGAGGCACGATCGGCCTAAGCGTTCGGCTTGGTGATGACGTTATCATGTAAAAATTGGCTTCTCGAAAAGTACATAATAAGCCAATAAATATTGTCTTTGCAATGGAATATCTACGATCAACCGTTGAAGAAATACAGTCATCACAAAAGTGAGATCGTTGAAGAGCATTAAAAACTCTTAAACAAATAGCAAAAACAAAATCGTTCCTTTTTCAGTCCTTTATAGTCCTGTTACTTTTCAATTAAGCAACTGATTACGGTATTTTTTGTATTTTTGGGTACATATTTGTGTTGCTTTTGGAAGATATAAGATTTTTTCTGATTGAAAAAAACAAAATATGAATGTTCTCTATTAAACTATTTCAAGGTTTGTGGGCTTGTAGGTTATTGGCTTTGTAATGGTACTACTGTCTTTCTCCGTTTTTCAAAAGTATTTAAATGTACTTTAAGTAGGTACCTATTTGTGTTAATTAAGCTAAGTTTAAAGTTTGCACATTTAGCCAAGACGAATATTATTATTATGATAAGGTAGTAAAATAACGCTCACGTACTGTACAGGGAACTTACGAGCGAACTTTAGGGACCTTGTCGCAATATGTAAGTTGAGGGTAGTCAGGAAACACACGTACTCGAGCAACATTTGCCGGAGATTTGTTTGGGTCTTGTTTATTTTGAACACTATTTGTCATCATTATACGGTGATTTCTATAAGTTTGATATAACTTGCTAAGTAAGCTTAGCTTGGTCGACAGTGTTTTTCACTTTGCTTAAATCATAAGAAAATTTCTTTTGTTATGCGTTTTGAAATAGTAAGCGAATGTGCTAAAAATTATTATGAGCTATGTACAACTATGTAGCTAAAACATAAAAGCGCCATGCACACGTCAAGTTCGGACCGCGGATCAAACTGCGTTCAAAACCACGAATGTATATGTGCGGTTTGGACTGCGGATTGAACGACAGTTCTACTTATGACTAAAAATTCGTCATGGTTTGGACTGCCGGCGTCTTACATAATAACTTTGAGCCATATCTTTGTGATCTATGAAGAATGACTCATGTTTGAACTGTTGAAAAAGCGCTGTCATCGACATGCCAGAACTGACCTTCGGCCCGCGTTTTTACACGTTCGGTTCGGAGAGCGGATTGGAACGGCACATTCTATGTCCCGCTGTCAGAACTGTACGTGTGACGGGCGCTATACTGTGGCGCTATAATAGTACGTTTACAGTTTACATACGCGCCACAGCATTAAGATTTAGAGTATGTCACTTTTTGCCGCAGCGCCGGTGGTGAACGCCGCAGCTAGTCTATATATCCACACGGCGCGGTTTGGCTCCGGCGCGGCGACTCAGCGATGTCGCAACGGTTTTCTAGATATAAAAATGTATGGTATGTCACACGGTGCGCCATACCGGAACCACACCGCAGGCGCAACAAACAAGACAGACGAGGTGGGGAGGGGTGCAAGCAGTGCGGTGCCGCAGGAGCACCGCTGTAGTTTGTAAGACATTGGGAACTCAAGTGGGCAAGCCAAGCCAACCCTGTTGCGGTGTGCGGCGGGTGGCGTCTTGGAAGACCCGCGAGGAAGTGAAGTGTCTGCTGTACTGGAAACAATGGGTATGCACATACTCAACACCGGGGACATCCCAACATTCGATACTGTCAGAGGGGGGAAAAGGTACTCCAGTTACGTGGATGTGACAGCGTGCTCCGACGATCTGCTGAACCGAGTGGACGACTGGAGAGTAGAGGAGGCTCTCACGAGTTCGGACCACAACGGCATATCTTTCGGCATCAGACAACAGAAATCCACAGGCACGAACATAATACGAACTACACGCATATTTAACACACAGAAGGCAAACTGGACTCAGTTTCGTGAGAAACTGACCCAGCTGATGTCGGACAGACAACTGACTGTACAAGACATAAACACAATACACAGCACACAACAAATAGAAGACGCAATAGACAGATACACACAAGTAATCACACAGACATGCAGAGACACAATGCCGACCAAAAAACACACACAAAAATTCACCATGTCGTGGTGGAATGATGAGCTCGCGCAGATGAAGAAGCAGGTTGCCACGAGGAGACGCAGGATCCGGAACGCAGCACCTGATCGCAGAGACCGCGTCGTTGGACTGTACCTGGAACAAAAGGAGAAGTATGAAAAGGCTGTAAGGGATGCGCAAGTTGAGAGTTGGAAGGAGTTTTGCCGGAAACAGGATAGGGAGGGGGTCTGGGAGGGTATCTACAGGGTGCTGAGCAGAGCTACAGGGAGGGAGGAGGATCTGCCCCTTACGAGGGACGGTGAAACCCTCGACGCCCGGAGCTCTGCAGAATGGCTGGCGGAGACTTTCTACCCCGAGGACCAGGAAAGTGGTGAAAGTGAGGAACATCGGCGGACGCGCCGGCGGGCGGAGTCCTTGGACACCGAACCGCCGACGGGTCCGGACGACCCTCCTTTCATCATGGAGGAGTTGAAGAGAGCCGTAAGGTCCTTCAACCCCAAAAAGGCCCCCGGGGTGGATGGCCTCACGTCGGACATCTGCCAGCACGCTGTGGAATGTAACCCGGAATGGTTCCTTGCGCTGCTGAACAGGTGCCTCACTGTCGCCTGCTTTCCCAAACAGTGGAAGCAGGCGACCGTGGTGGTACTAAGGAAGCCGGGCAAGGAATCGTATCGGGTACCAAAAGCCTATCGACCGATCGGCCTCCTACCTGTTCTCGGCAAAATCTTCGAGAAGATGCTGGTCTCCCGACTCAGGTTCTACCTTCTGCCCAAGATTAGCCCTAACCAGTATGGTTTTATGCCCCAAAGGAGCACCGAAGACGCCCTCTATAGGTTGGTGAACCACATCAGAAAGCAGAGGGAGGAGAAGAAAATTTCTGTTGTGGTCTCGCTGGACATAGAGGGAGCCTTCGACAGTGCTTGGTGGCCAGCCATAAAGGTTAGGTTAGCTGAGGTTGGGTGTCCGGGGAGCCTGAGGCGGGTGATCAGCAGCTACCTGAGTGGAAGAAGAGTGAATGTAAGATATGCAGGAATGGAAGTGAGCAGGGAGACCAACAAGGGGTGCGTGCAGGGGTCCATAGGTGGACCGATCCTGTGGGACCTCTTGTTGGACCCCTTGCTATGGATAATGGAGGAGATGGATGTTTACTGTCAAGCGTTTGCCGACGACATCGTGTGCGTTTTTGAGGGTGTAACGGCTCTAGAGATAGAGTTAAAAGCAAATAAGGCGTTAGACAGAATAAACGAATGGGGAAAGAAAAACAAATTAAACTTCGCACCGCATAAAACCTGTGCGCTTCTATCGACAAGAAGGTTAAAATTTGATGTGCCGCGATTGAAAATGGGGAGAGTGGACATTAAATACTACGACGAGATAAAAATTTTGGGCCTGACAATTGACAGAGGCTTAACTTTCAATACCCACGTCGGGAATGTCTGCCAGAAGGCAATATCCCGCTATAAGCTTTTAGCTAGGACAGCCAGAGTGAGCTGGGGACTTAATCCCCAAGTAGTTAAGTTAATATACACAGCAGTAATTGAACCCACTATTTTGTATGCATCAGCAGCGTGGGCACCCACCGTGGAAAAGATGGGGGTCCAAAAAAGGCTTAACACCGTTCAACGGAGTTTTGCCCTAAAGATCTGCAGAGCATATCGGACCGTCTCCCTGAACTCTGCGATGCTGTTGGCTGGGATACTCCCTCTTGATCTCAGAATCCTCGAAGCTGCGAGGCTTTACGAGATCAAGAAGGGAGTGTCACACCCGGTGTTGAAAGACAGGGAGGTGGAGCGAATGGCTCCTGCGATTGAGGACCCACATCCGGCAGAGCAGGAAGAGCTGAGGTTCGGGTTGGTAGACGAGGACTCGTATGCAGACGTGGTTAACAACCACGTCCATAGGATCTATACGGACGGTAGCAAGATTGAGGGTCGAGTCGAAGCCGCACTCTCCGTATGGAAGGGTGAGGCCGAGACGATAGCCATCAAGCTTGCACTGCCGCCGTATTGCACCGTCTACCAAGCCGAGCTACTAGCGCTCCAGAGAGCAGTAAGTATAGCCTGCAAGAGTGGAATGGCGAAGGTCGGTATCCTTAGCGATTCCAGATCGGCTCTCCAGGCAGTCACCCTTAGTTCCCCTCATCCCCTGGCAGTGCAAACAAGGGCGGCCCTCCGAAAAGCTGCATTGCAGAGGCGGGAGGTCTCCCTGTTTTGGATAAAAGCGCACGCAGGGTTGAGAGGGAATGAGAGGGTTGACGAATTAGCCAAGGAGGCCGCGCTGAGATTGAAAAGGAAACCTGACTACGATCTGTGTCCTGTTTCATTCGTCAAGCGTATCTTAAGAGAGGATACGATTGAGGAATGGGACAGGAGATACGAAATGGGAGGGACGGCCGGAGTCACGAAGCTCTTTTTCCCAAGCGCTGCTGCTGCATACAAAATAGTTAAGAAAATAGATATTACACACCACACCACACAGATAACTGGTCACGGTGGATTCGCCTTCTACTTGAACAGATTCAAATTGAAGGAGGATCCATCGTGCCTGTGTCAGCCCGGAGTTGAGGAGACGGTTCCTCACCTGTTACTCGAGTGCCCAATTTTTGCACACAATAGATATGATATTGAGCAAAAATTGGGCATAGCGATGACGGGTGAGAGCCTACCTTCCTTCCTGGGGGAAAAGAGGAGAGAGGTGTTTCTCTCATTCTGTAAGAGAGTGGTGCAAACGGTAAATAAAAGACATTGTGATCTGTGATATTAGGTAAGCTGTGATATTAGGGTTAGTTGATTGTTGTGCCGTAGTTTTAGTTTGATTATTATCATTGTATATTGACATTTGTATATTGTTTTAGGTTGATAATTTATTGTAATTTTATTTTGACATTTATTGTAATTTTATTTTGACATTTAAATTGTATGCTATGTATGATTTTCGCAAAGTAACACCTGATTTTATTAACTATTTATAGCATGAGTAGATAATATTTAATTTTATAGATAGCACTTTCTTCTAAATTCATAGGTTTCTCATCGTTTTGTTCAACGTACTAACATCACTTGAGCACGTGTCGTACACACTTAAACTTAAACGCACACATCACCTTACGAAAATATTGTCTTTATACGCTGTTTCTTCTGAGAACTTACTCATATTTAAGAGTGCTATTTATTTATGCAATAATTATCTTGTAGTCTATTGTTGTTGTTTGGTTTACAAAATATTGTTTAACCTGAATAGTTTACAAAACAAATGATAGTTTCATCGTCACCGTAAGTCAAATGTAGATCTCCGTGTAGGTATTCAGAATTAGTGTTCTAAAGATTTGCTGATATTGTCTTTATGTAACTTGTTCTAGTATACCTTCATAATATGCTATTCTTGATATCAAAGTAACTAAGAAACAGATTACGTAAATACTGCCAGAAAGGATTAATAACGTGATGATGATGAAGTCTTCCGAAATGTCATTGTTTATATCCTCATTGTTCTCCGAAAAACATTTCACAAAATGGCTATCAAAAGTTTGCAATAAAGTTTTCATAATTAATTTAGCCTTCCAAACTGTCTTCCTGTTTTGGATAAAAGCGCACGCAGGGTTGAGAGGGAATGAGAGGGTTGACGAATTAGCCAAGGAGGCCGCGCTGAGATTGAAAAGGAAACCTGACTACGATCTGTGTCCTGTTTCATTCGTCAAGCGTATCTTAAGAGAGGATACGATTGAGGAATGGGACAGGAGATACGAAATGGGAGGGACGGCCGGAGTCACGAAGCTCTTTTTCCCAAGCGCTGCTGCTGCATACAAAATAGTTAAGAAAATAGACATTACACACCACACCACACAGATACTGACTGGTCACGGTGGATTCGCCTTCTACTTGAACAGATTCAAATTGAAGGAGGATCCATCGTGCCTGTGTCAGCCCGGAGTTGAGGAGACGGTTCCTCACCTGTTACTCGAGTGCCCAATTTTTGCACACAATAGATATGATATTGAGCAAAAATTGGGCATAGCGATGACGGGTGAGAGCCTACCTTCCTTCCTGGGGGAAAAGAGGAGAGAGGTGTTTCTCTCATTTTGTAAGAGAGTGGTGCAAACGGTAAATAAAAGACATTGTGATCTGTGATATCTGTGAAATGTAAACAATTTCTGTAAAGAGCTCCTAACGATTAATTAAAAATAAGTGGTAAAAAGTTAATAATTACTTACTTTTAAAGTGATAAGTTGTGGTTATAACCTTTAACAACATTGTGAGTGAACAATTATTGCAGTACCACTTCACATTTGCAATACAGTTAATCATTAAGGTATGGAAATTATCGTTGTAATTAAAAGATACTGAATTTTAAACAAGAAAATAAACCAATAAAAATAAAATTACTACAACGGTTCACACTGTCGAGCAAGCCATTGGCCGAACAGCTGATTTTGACAACTGACATTGTATTGTGACATTCACTCACTTGACACAATTTAACAGACTATAAATTGTAACATAGACAATCGTTTAACTTTTATGTGTAAATACGTTATTGCAAAGAAAAACAAAAAAATACTATAAGATATTAAATTATAATAATATATTATCTAGTATTCCTGGAATTTATAGACAATTACTAATATGGAAAATAAAACTAAGATATGCGCTGGATGTAAAACTAAAATTACACAGCCAGATTTGATTCAATGTCGGAACTGTAGTAAAATGTATGAATTGGAATGTGCCAATATATCATTGCAGTTGTTTCGCTCAAAATCTAAAGATTACACAAACTGGATGTGTCATGAATGTATGAGTAAGCAACCAAAATCCGGAAATACAAATACACCTGTGCGGAATATTAAGGATTCTACGCCTACTACATCTGATAGTAATTTCACTCAGGCTTCTGATGACAGCAATGTTACTCTCCGTAATAGGGGTGGCAAGCTCGCTAAAAGTGATATCAGAGATTCTTCACCTGCCCATGACAATACAAATCTCATAACAGCAATCCGCAATGAAGTACTCAAAGCTTTAAAACTTGAATTACCAGCAATGTTAAAGCAGATTATAAAAACAGAAATCACTGCATTTAAAGAGGAGATACAAGAGCTGCGTAGTTCCGTTGACTTCATAAGCTCAATGCACGATGACTTGAAGCGGACTACAGAAACTTTATTAGATGAAAACAAAACCCTAAAAAATGAGAACATTACACTAAAAGCTACAGTAAGTGACCTATCTAACCGTATGAATAACATTGAGCAGTACTTACGCGAAAACAATTTAGAAATGCATGGCGTACCTGAACACCGCAATGAAATATTGACTAATCTAGTCCAGCAATGCTCTAATGTTATTGGGCATAAATTAAATGAAGGCGACTTAGTATACTGTACTAGAGTTGCCAAACAAAACAAAGAGGGCAAGCAACCTAGAGCTATTGTAGTTAAGTTCAAAGACATAAGACGTCGCGATGATTTCTATTCAGCAGTACACAGATATAATAAGGCGAACCCAAGTAATAAACTAAACACTGCTCTATTAGGAATTGCTGGTGATCAAAAGCCTGTTTATATAGCTGAACATCTTTCTCCAGCAAATAAGTCGCTTCATGCAGCAGCCCGCCGCAAGGCAAAAGAGTGTGCCTACCAATTTATATGGGTTCGAAATGGAAGGATATATGTGAGAAAGAACCAAGAGTCGCCGATGATTTTAATCAAAAGTATGGACAGCCTTAAACTCATTCATTAATCTTTACCTTGTAGTTTATCACATAAATAGTTATTTAGTTAATTAAGTATTAGTAATGGCTTTATCAATTTATTATCAAAATGTACGAGGTTTAAAGACAAAGGTTGTTAAAGTTTTTAATGAAATTCTAATTAATAATTATGATATTATTTGTTTATGTGAAACTTGGTTAGATGACACTGTATTTTCCCCGGAACTGATTGATGATCGGTACAATGTTATACGCAGGGATCGAAGTAGAACATTTCTTAATCATTATAATAAACACCATGGAGGTGGTGTACTGATTGCTGTGTCAAAGAATCTAAATTTTGTGGTTCGCAATGATTGGCAGTGTGGTCTAATGGAGGATCTTTGGTTACAGATTAGGATTAATAAACGTACAACACTTAATTTATGTATAGTTTACGTTCCAGACTATATTTCTGCAGATGTGGTGGCAAAATTTGTAGATACTTGTGGTGTGGTTTTAAATGCATCTAAAACTAATAACATGACGTGCATTTTAGGTGACTTTAATTTGCGAGATATTGCTTGGTCGTATGATTCTGGTTGCCCATTGAATTTTACTTGTGACAAATCCAAAGCCATTTATAATTTAATACATGGTACAACCTTGCGTCAAATAAATTCGATACTAAATTCTAACAATCGGCTACTGGACTTAGTCATTACGGACTGTGAATAGTATAAAATAATGCCTGCTACACCCATCAGTTGGCCTGATTCGCATCACCCCCCTTTTGAACTTAATTTGAATACAGCTACATGTTTTAAACCCCTGGCATTTAATTCTTCCTTCCAAAGATTCTATTTCCGTAAAACTAACTTCTCACAATGTAATGATGATCTTCGTGAAATCGATTGGGAAAGTCATGCTTCATCTCTCAGTTGTGATGAATTGGTACATCTATTTTATGACACTCTTTACACTTTAATAGAAAAGCATACACCCAAAACTAAAGCACGAAGTAATAAATACCCTGTTTGGTTCTCTCAAGGCCTTAAGAAACTTATAAGAACTAAAGATAAGTATCATCATAGATTTAAACAATTTGGAAATCCCCGGGATTATGATACCTTTTCAATGTTAAGGTCTAGAGTTAAAGATGCGATGGATGAATGTTTCAAATCATATGTTGAACGAGTTGAGAGTGATCTGACGGTAAATATTAAATCATTTTGGCGTTATACCAAAGTAAAAAGAAAGACTCATGATATTCCCAATAGAATGTATTATCAAGATCAAACTGCCGACACTGGTGAGGATATCGTTAATTTATTTGCTAATCATTTCTCCTCTGTTTATGAAAATAGTACAACAGTGAACTACAAACCAAAATTTAAATCTTCTCATTTATCAATATCTAATTTTGAAATAAACTTATCTGATGTTTTAGAAAACTTGAAGGCTATTGATTTGTCTAAAGGGGCAGGTCCAGATGGAATACCGCCCGTCTTTATACGATTCTGTGCTTCGTCTTTGGCGTTGCCTTTAACCTTAATTTACAACAAATCATTATATGAAGGTTGTTTCCCATCTTTGTGGAAAATAGCTAGGATTACACCTATACACAAGGATGGCGATAGAGAATTAGTTTCGAACTATCGTCCCATCAGCATACTTAGTTGGTTTGCAAGAATTTTAGAAAGCTTCGTTCATAAACAAATTTATAACCATTTCAGACATATTTTAAGCCCAAAACAGCATGGATTTGTGTCCAACAGGTCTACCAATACAAACTTATTAACTTACACGGCGTACATTTGCAACACCTTTAACGACAGAGCACAGACTGATTCAATTTATACAGACTTTTCTAAGGCATTTGACCGGGTGAATCATGATATTTTACTTGCAAAAGCCGAACATTTAGGCATACATGGTAATCTGCATCGCTGGTTGTCTTCTTATCTTAATAATAGATCTCAGTTGGTTGCCTTGAGAGGATATGACTCGGCCCCTATTGTGGTTACATCTGGAGTACCCCAGGGTTCTAATCTGGGTCCTTTGTTGTTCCTTATATTTATAAACGATTTGCTGTGTGAAATAGTAAGTGAATGTCTGGCATACGCTGATGATATAAAAATATTTCGTCGTATTAATAATATTGAGGACTGTTTAGCTCTGCAGGAAGATTTAAATACTGTAGTTAGTTGGTGTAGCCTCAATCTCATGTCACTTAATAATAAAAAATGTCAAGTAATATCTTTCACAAAAAACAAAAAACCTATTTTATATAATTATACTATTTATGACGCTACAGTTGTACGTGTTAATATAGTGCGGGACTTGGGTGTTATTTTTGACTCATCGTTATCGTTTAGATATCACTATGATCACATCTGCAGTAAAGCAAATAAAATGTTATCATTTGTTTACCGTACTGCCAAACCTTTTCAAAGTACCAAGACATGGATCATACTATATGCTGCCCTGGTAAGATCTATCCTTGAATATTGCTCGTCGGTCTGGTGTCCCATATATCACAACCACATTGACAGGATAGAATCAATTCAGCGTAGATTTGTAAGACTTTTATGTATTAAGTGTGGGATTAGAAAAAAAATACCTTTGTATGAAGAAAGACTTAATAGGTTCTGTCTAATGAGTCTAGAAGGGCGTAGGCAGGTCTCTGATTTAAGTTCTCTGCATAGGATAGTAAATGGCATCTTTGACACGCAGATTTTAGATGAAATCTCAATAAAGATTCCTACCCGATCCGTGCGTATACCTCAACTCTTTGACATACCTCGATACAGAAATAATATAGCAAAAAATAGTCCCATGGTTAGAATGTGTTCATTATATAACAATATAATTATGTTCTGACTTTGACATATTTTTTAGTAGTTTACTGTCTTTTAAAAATAAAATAATCAATTTTTTTTTAAAAAATCATAATTATAAATTATAAAGAATTTAAATCAATTAATATTATTATTTATTAGATGTAATCCTTAACACAATTTATTGACATAATATTTATAGATTCATGAAAGATATTGACAATATTTAATTTTTTGTATTATGAATTTTATGTGACATACTTAATTTTTTGAGTTATGAATTTTTAAATGTTAAGTACCTACCTACCTAATTTTTATTTTCTATTTTTGACTTTTATTTTCTATTGTTGACTTATTATAAAAAATATACTATATCTTTATTCTATTGACATACATAGCTACTGACTGACATAAATATTAATAATTATTAAATAATTGCCAAATATTTAAAGTGTGGGAGTAATTATCTGTCTGTTTAAATAATAAATTATTATAAGCTAATATTACAACATTGAATGAATGAATTGGTTATTTATTATTGAATGTTATGTAATAAGGAAGTAATTTTTAATTATAGTAAAATAGGATAACTTATTATAGTATTTAAATTGTATTTATTAGGAGTACTTGATGATCATTATTAATTTTATAGAATGTTTTTTTTTTATGTTGTGTATAGTAGTTATAGGACTACAGTGTAAAATGCTTTTTCCTTTATTGTTTCTTTTTAGTAATATAAGTCTACTCTGTTGTCTGTTACTATACCTGATAAATAAATAAATAAATAAATAAATTAGGTAAGCTGTGATATTAGGGTTAGTTGATTGTTGTGTCGTAGTTTTAGTTTGATTATTATCATTGTATATTGACATTTGTATATTGTTTTAGGTTGATAATTTATTGTAATTTTATTTTGACATTTTCTGGATTGACATTTTATTTGTAATTTTATTGTAATTTATTTTTGACATTTGACACAAAATGAAAACAAAATTGAAACAGAAAATAAAATAGTAAAAAACAAGCCCTGACAACGTTAGGGGGACGGAGAAAAAGAAAAAAAAGTTGTTGCGGTGTCGCAGCGGCGGCGCCGTAAAAACATTGCGACGCCGCACTGCTAGTGTAGCCGCCAGTGCGGTGCGGAGTAATGCGGTGCGGTGCGGCGCCGCATCATGTGGCTGGGTGTTTGCCACACGGTGGAGAAATCCATGCAAAATTCGTCGGCGCCGTCCGCGTCGGTGCTGTAGTGCACACGCACTAAGTTTTTTAAGAACATTATAAGACTTTAGACACAGTCTAATACTGTTATTAAGCAACTTAGTAGAACAGTAGACAGATATACATTATATCTGTTTATTCTATTAAGTTGTTTAATACAGCATTAGACTTTACGTGTGTAAAGTCTTATACTGTTCTTGTAAATATAATAGAGTTCAGTTGTAAATATAATAGAGGAAAGGTTTGCTCGTACATTGAATAGGTTCCAAAACTACTTGTTTCCTAGGGCTAGTTTCCGAACCAGTGGTAGGCATCATGTAGGATAATTCTATAAGTGTGATATTATAACCTATGTATATGGAAATAAAAAAAAATGAGTTTGAGTGTTGAGCTTGACCGATTTTGACGAAATTTGGCACATATATAGAATAGACCACGGGAAAGAATAAAGGCTAATTTTTATTAAGGTGAAATGTAGTTCCCCCAGTTCCCTCGAGATTTTCTTTTGCGCGCACGAAGTGACGGGCAACATATTCTAGGTAGTATGAAATAAAGATATTCTAGCAATTTCACCAACGCCTAAGGGTAATCAAATCTGCTAATCAAAACCTGCAATTATTCAATTAAAATCAAGTCCCGATACGCTAAAACTTTCAAACGGTATTCTCGTAAACGCTAAACAAACGTGAAACGCGCTCTAATTGGTGTAAACTCCACAAAAAAAGTTTATGATAAGTCGCTTCACTTGTAATACAATCAAAATAAAATGAAACTCTACTTGAATACGATAATTGTGGTTCTGGTATTAATCGTTTACATAATACTATGCCTTCTCTTTCGCGAAGAAAGAGTGAGATGAAATGATATTTAATCAAATATTATCTTTAACGGGCCACGGTGAAATTGGCACTTAGTCATGTACTTTCATTCTATTTCGCGATATCCATCTTGATATATCGTATTGTAATTTTGTCAAACTAGATTTCTTTTATATATACTACTCGATACTCGATACTCTCCCTGGAGTACATTCCTATTTCAGAATAAAACGTATCCTAAGCATCTCTTTATCTCGAAAGAACGTATTCAAAATCTTACAACGTTATTAGATATTACACGCTTACTTTTCAAGAACATTGGATTTCATTTCGTGAGTATTGACCCTTACGTTTATTCCGTCTCATGTCCTTTACATTTTGGTGGGTTCAACAATACCTTTATGCAAGGCCTTTTTAATTACCCTAGGCAGTGGAAGTGAGCACATTTAGATAACGTTAATTTATCGCGCACACACCATTACCCTGCTACCACTGCACCGGTATAACTCATCCCAAATGTCTTCCTAGAGTTCCTAGATGTTTACATTACACTATCCTAGTTTCATAGATTTCTCCTTGTTATATTATTTTGTTTTATGGAATTATTGTAAATTGATTTTACGGACTTTTGTTCTACTGTGTATTACCGTTTTATAACATGATAAATTTATATTAAATCTTGCTGTATTCTGCGATTTTTTTTTCACGGGATATTGGTAGATATAATATTAATTAAATTGTATGCTATGTATGATTTTCGCAAAGTAACACCTGATTTTATTAACTATTTATAGCATGAGTAGATAATATTTAATTTTATAGATAGCACTTTCTTCTAAATTCATAGGTTTCTCATCGTTTTGTTCAATGTACTAACATCACTTGAGCACGTGTCGTACACACTTAAACTTAAACGCACACATCACCTTACGAAAATATTGTCTTTATACGCTGTTTCTTCTGAGAACTTACTCATATTTAAGAGTGCTATTTATTTATGCAATAATTATCTTGTAGTCTATTGTTGTTGTTTGGTTTACAAAATATTGTTTAACCTGAATAGTTTACAAAACAAATGATAGTTTCATCGTCACCGTAAGTCAAATGTAGATCTCCGTGTAGGTATTCAGAATTAGTGTTCTAAAGATTTGCTGATATTGTCTTTATGTAACTTGTTCTAGTATACCTTCATAATATGCTATTCTTGATATCAAAGTAACTAAGAAACAGATTACGTAAATACTGCCAGAAAGGATTAATAACGTGATGATGATGAAGTCTTCCGAAATGTCATTGTTTATATCCTCATTGTTCTCCGAAAAACATTTCACAAAATGGCTATCAAAAGTTTGCAATAAAGTTTTCATAATTAATTTAGCCTTCCAAACTGTCTTCACCTTTCGCTTAACAAAGCGGTCTCTCGCATCAATCATGCCATTGTTCGGGGCCTCAGCTCCGGGGCCTCGACGGAGCCTTCGATGCCCCCCGCCGAAACTCCAGGGAATTGTAACTTTATCTGCGAACTTGTTTTATTGTTGGGGCAATTTGTGAGGATCTTAATTAAACGGGGGCACTCGGAAGTATTGAAATATTTTAACAAGCTTTTGATCGACAGCCGATGAGGCTGATGTTTTATGCATGTTGCTTGCAACTGTAGCAACGTTTAGTGAAGTTAGCAACGGCGCTAACGGTATTGTTTTTATGGAATAATATCGCCCAGCGCGCGGACCAATCGCCTGATGATAACTAGAAGATTTCATGCGCATAATCGGTCTTTTACGACCTCTCCACATGTCCATGGCAGGATGGTGTCAATGTAAAACGGTGCGGTGTCGCGGTAAGGTGCGTCGACAGTTATTGACGTACGTGCAAAGTCACGTCGCTGTAAAAATGTACTTCACGACACCGGTTTGCCATGTCATGTAAAATTCCGGTACATTATGAGCCGTACTGCAGCGACGTTGCCATGCTGTGAAAAGTCACGACGCGGTAACGTACCTTGTCACGACACGGCGATATCGCGTCGTTTCGTGGATATGTGGATGACATACATGACGTTACAGAATATGACAATAAACAGTTTTTATTCATAATTGCTGATACGCCAAGCCTAAACCAACGTTAACGTCGCGACACGGCTAACGCTTAATCCCCGTAGTATGGTCCAATATTATACAATCTTACGTCGATTGTCCTGTTCATATGAGATTATTAACTAAAAGGGAAACAATGTGAGCCCGATGGGACCGCTCCATGCATAAAATAGCCGAGCCGAGAATTTCGTGCTCTGTGCTGAGTAGGGAGACAAGGTTTATCGAATTTTGAGTACGATTAAATGTCTTGAACCGGATTAAATTTTTCAGTTTTTGGCAAGTGTAGTGGCTAAGCCTCTAATATTATATCGGCGATATGCTGAGCTACAGCTCTGTACGGTCTGTGGTACACCTTGGAGTATAAAGACAGTACAGCTTCAGAAATGTGGTAGTATAAACAAAGTGATCTTTCGTTGATTTGGTTTGAGCTTTCTCTGGGCGGAGTTTTCTTTCTTCTCAATACACTACACAGCATAATATAATATGTGCGGACTATCTATATATTTTTAGCTAAGTGACTAAAGTAGATTTCATTTTGTAGAAATTTTATTTTTTGCATAATTGTTACGTGCTTAATTATTTATTATTAAAGGTTGTTGTTTGAAACTCTGATTGTAAAATATAGAAACTAAAAATAAGATAATATTTAAAAATCAGTTTCTGAATTTCCACTTAAAATACACTTCATATTAATTATTTGCTTTTTTTATAAAATATAAGTATAATATTGTTTCATAATAAAGAATAATCGTTTTATTAGGGTTCCTTTACCAAAGGGTAAAATCGGGACCCTATTATTGATATTTCACTGTCTGTCCGTCCGTCTGTATCTCACCAGGCTGTATCTCATGAACCGGGATAGCTAAATAGTGGAAATTTGGATAGATGATAAATAAAAACAGAAAAATATTAATACTAATGGAACAAATGTGATCTTTCGCCGTTTCGTACGGAGTCCTTCGTTCGCAAGTCCGATTCGTACTTGGCTGGTTTTTATTTTAATTATATAAAATACAGTCCTGATTACTACACTAAACATGGTGACTCTAGTCTAGGCGGAGGCTTCATGCAACATAAATTTTATAATATCTTAAAATGTGTATGTAATTCCTTCCTTTTATTTCGTTTCCCAAGAGATTGAGATTTGAGTTAAGGTTTTAGTGCACATGTAGCACTGAGCACAGAGTAAAAATATAATCCTACTTACGTACTTACATCGAGGAACAGCTTTCATAGAACGACCGAAATTTTGTCAGGGTTGTCACAGAAGTGAGGAACAGCTTTCTAGAAGGATCGAAATTTTGTCAGGGTTGGCACAGAAGATGCGGGTAAATTTAGAGTCGTTCGTTTGTTCGTCCCACAAAGTTTCGTCCTAGTGGGTATACTATGTCTAGTTGACACTAGAACCAATTTCTGACATAAGGTTATTGAGCAAGTCTAATTCATATTTCATACACACCACAACCCGGCATCGAACCTGCACCAACGAATCGAATCGAACCTGAACCTGCATCAAGACACAACTACTATAAAAATATGAACTGTTTACTTTACTATCAGTATTTACAAAACGTTATACCATCAAATATATACCATCACTTTCAAAAGACTGGGGTATTAAAAGTATCCCCTTCAAAATTTAACAAAACAAATACCGCTAACTTAATTTGCATTGTATCATACATCTTAGCATATCTTGGAGTTGGCTAATTACCATAACATTACAGGTGCGGTATTGGGGTGAAGTTCGTCAAATTGATACCGAAAGTTGCTTCTCTACTGTGCTCATCCTACCGACCTATTATTCGACGACCACTTTGGTTCAGTGGTTGAGCGCGTTGGTGCTCAAACCGGGGATTGCGGGTTAGAATCCCGCCGAAGGAACATAATGTTTTTTTGGGTTCCTAGGTTATGGATCTGTAAATAATATTATCATTATAAAAAATAAAAATAAAATATATGTTTAATATAAAAGTAGTAAATATACTTCCCGTTGTCTGGTCCCCGTAACATAAGTTCTTCGAGTACCTACTTAGTACGAAGCCAGATCGACGTGGTGTAAAACGTTCATAGATTTAGATATATAAGGTTCGGTTCAATTGCGGATATTTTGTGCATAATTATGATCTACAGCTTATATATAGACGCTTGGGCAGAAAAATAATTGTCATACCCGAAAAAAACTTACTTTATATGGGCGAGTTTGCATTAAGCGAAGATTCTTCCATACCTACATGAGACGATTTTATTGCTTTGAGTATGACAACATTTTTTTGCCCAAACGTCTTTATAATAAAGCAGTAGATAATAATATACCCAAAATATCCGTAATTGATTTTAACAAACCCCATATTATATTATAAATGTAAAAAATTTTGAGTATCGATGGATGGATGGATTCTCTTTCACGCAAAAACTACTGAACGGACATTGATGAAATTTGCTATGGTAGTAGTTTAAGCTATGGATTAACACATAGGCTTCTTTTTATCACAAAAAGACCACGACGAGGCGTCTAGACCACGGAGGCTGTTGAGGCTGAAAAAAATCAAAACAATAGTTGAGTAATAAATAAATAAACATCAATAATTTTTGTACGTTTTAACTACAGTTTTCATTCCAAAAATTGCCTAGTACAAGCAATTCTTTGTAGATCCTTGCAAGGCAAATTTAATAATCTAGCCCATAGCCAGCCTACCTGATATAGGTCGTAAGATCCTGGCGGCCTTCCAACTGGAACTCCGCATTACTAAGTGATTACAGCTACCTTTTCTATGAGGACTCTTCAATAGCTTTTATAGAAATCCTGCAGTACCTATGCAGTTGGATTGGGGGCTATTTATTATGGTTTGAGGCCGAACGAGTAGACGGATTGTCTGATTGTAAGGTATGACCGATTAGCGCCATTATAAACAAAGAGAATATAATCACTACATTTTAATTATAAACAAATAGCTTTTTGCCGCGGCTCTGAGAGCACCCATCGTATCGGGTATCCCACGGGAATACTGTACTTATGGTTTCAATCCGGAGCCTAAATTACTATCATACAAAATTTCATTGATATCCGTTCAGCAGTTTTTGCGTAGAAGAGTAACAAACATCCATACATACATCCATCTATCCTCGCAAACTCTCACATTTATAATAGTAGTAGGATATGATTAATCAGCAGAGCGTCTCTTAGGCCTCAGGTAGCCTGACTCTGGCTGTATTTTCATATAGTGACCAGTGACGAAAATATTGACAAAAGTTAGGTTATAAATTGGTATATTTACTTCCAAAATAATACAGTCTATCTTTACCTTTAATTTTTTGGATAGGTAAGGGTTAAATTATTAATAAAAATATTAAATCGAAACCCTAAGCTTTATCACCCATACTCAATAGTCGTGTCCTTTAGTCTACACCAGTGTTTTTCAACCTGTGGGTCGCGACCCCCTAGGGGGTCGCGAAGCTTCTGTAGGGGGGTCGCCGGAGGTCGAGAGAACTTTAGTAAAAAAACCAACAAAGATTAAAAAGATTGATTTATTAAATAAGAGAATTTTAACAAAAGGATATACTCATAAATCGATAATCGATATCATCGATGTATGTAATTGTAAAATAATGTGTTTGACGTACTATATGTATTATGTACTTATATCCGAATCATAATTATGGAGACGCATAAAAACGTCGTATGGAATGAATATTTGTAACACTGTAAATATGTGTATACGTATACATGATAAAAAAGCGAAGGGTCGGGGGGTCGCGAGATATTTTTTCATACAAGGGGGGTCGCATCATGAAAAAGGTTGAAAAACACTGTTCTACACTGTGGACACGAGCTTAGAAATTATATTTTAAACATAGTCGACACTATGAACAGAATCTCGAATAATCAGACCACACTGAGACGCAACACGGCGCGCACTTTGTAATAGCGACGACGTCTGCATAAAATTAATTATCCACATTATTACCGCATTTTCGCGTCTGTCTGTGATCTGACCCTAAGGCCGTTTATAATTATAATTAATAAAGCTCAGTTCACAAGCGTTTAAATGGTTAGAATAGTTTGTAGCGGAGCCTGAGGACAGCCGTGCCCACGGCATGTTGCGACTTGCGACTACCTAGACCATTCCGCGCATAGCTGTGTGCGGGACGAGGTATAGGCGGTAGCGGGTAGATTATAAAGTGATAAGTGCGAAGTGAATATAATATCGTAAGGTTGAATATTTCGTACCTAATATCGAAAATTATTTGTCAGAATAATTGAGTACAAACAAATAAATATTGTAGAATTTGATTTCGGACAACAAAAAAAGAATTGTGAATATCGGTTCACAAAATTCGTAGTAATCGTTGAATACAATATTAAAAAAAATAAGTAACCCTCGAATTGTCCAGTAGTGAGTGAGCTGTTGATGGTGGATTATAACTAAGACCACTGATGATCATGTCAGCTTTAAAAAAAATTAATAAACTAGATCAAAATCGGTTCATCCGTTTGGGGGCTACGATGCCAGGAATAGACACACAGACAGACAGACCACCTATAATACCCCTCCTTTTACATCGAAAGTTAAAAAAAAAACAATAGCTGAACGTTTTAGAGAACCGCCTACATTTTGGAAGTCGGTTATAAAAAGATTTGGATGGAAGGACACAATATTTAATATAAAACGTATTTTGTACTTGTAGTGTATGCTGGTATGCCAAGAGAAATTGTCTCATGCACTTACGTCACGGATGACTTTGACAGATAGAATTGTCAGTTAGTCATGATACAACCATTGGACTGGACGTACGCGTGGCGGGTGCTGCTGAGCCAATTTAGAGATATATCGTACGATTGGCCATATCGTACATCTGGCGACGAGGTCAAAAAGGTCAGTGGATAAAAATTACAAAAATATACAAAAGATTATCGTATCTTACAAATCCGCTTTGAAAATAACAAAGGAGGGAGGTAATGGAGGAATCAGTCAGTTGTAGCCTATAGGTGCAGTCAATCTTGTAGATTGTTTAAAATATAGAATATCGTATTGCCCATGCAGGCATATAGCAACCTCCGTGGTCTAGTGTTTGGAGGTAGGCTCTCGACCCGAAGGTCGTGGGTTCGATTCCCGCATTGGAGCGACAAAGAATGTTGTTTCCAAGTATGGTTATAACAATGCGGGCTGATCGCCTGATTGTCTGACGGGAAGGATGATCCATGCGTCGGATGCGCCTGATCTGTGTGCTCTTGTATACCGCACACACACTTGGGCACTGTAAAATTGCCTGCGTAACTGGTTTGGTTTCGGTGGGGCCGGTCATCGTCACCGAAATCGATGTGGAAGTTATATCTTATATATAGCTAAATTATTAGACATTAAATAGTGGTAAGTAAGCAGGACTCCAATCCAAAGGCTACTATGATTATTATGTTTAAAATAAAACCATTATAATATATTATAATATGCTGGTTACATAAGTTATATTACAACTAGAATCTAAATATCACTAGGCATAACTAATCACAGTTTAAGTGCTAGTGAAACTTCCATAATTACTGTAAGTTTTGATACCATGTTTTATATTGACACATGTAGGTAATTGGAAGTGAGGCATTTTGTACTTGATGCATTTTTAATTAATGAGTATGGGCTACTTACGAAACTTAGTGAATTAACAGAATCTATAGTAGCAGATAATTGTTGCAGTTACCTGTAGGTTTTAAAGTGTTGAAGTATACGACCTTATTATATTTTATACTCCAAACTATACTATTCAGTGCAAGAGGTAAAGAATAGTGAAAAGGAATGTAAAATACTATTATTAGGTAAGTTTAGGGTTTCCAAATCATAAAACCAATTGCAAAACAATTGTTTCACCGAGTTAGTGTTACTGTTAAGTAGGCACATCTGTAAGGTTTGTGATTTGTAAGGATTGTGATATAGAAGCGACATGTCGCAGTACCTACAGATATTATTAGATCGGGGGGCACGGGAGTGCCCCCGCCAAGTCGAGTGATTTATATACTAGGTATACTGAAATGGCAATGGAAATAACCTCAGTATTTGCTTACGTATTACTGCATAATAATTATGCAATCATCATGTATTGCTAAAAATAAAGAAAAAGTGGAAAAAAAGTAAAGTAATATGTTGTTACCGATAACCAAGTAAAATAAGAATATTCTGCTACTGCAGATGTTTACTATTTAACGTAACGTACCATAATAAATGAGATCTCCGAAATATTACACTATTACACGAGCCCACATAACAACACAAGTTCATTTGTTTTATCAGATAAGAATGCAATATGTAAAATATATTATGTTTTAACATACCTACCTAATAGTTTTGATGAATAATTGTTGAAAAGTTTAAGCGTTGCATTCGATAGCTATATTAGGTACATTGCTTTACTGTATCATAATATCAATAAGACAGCGCCTCGCGAGTGCAGGCTTTGATGTGTGATGTGACTCTTGACACACGCACTGCAGTGTAACCGGGCAGTTTACTGTTTACGGTTTAAGACTTATTATTTCTCAATAAGAATACATAATTCACTTACTTGAGAATAAGAACAATCGTCATTAACTTACACCAGTACAAAACACAGCTTACAGATTTTAATATATAACATTAAAAACTAGGAATTTAAAAGAACACAGCAAACTGTTTCGATACAAATTTATAACTATCAACCTTTTTGCATTCAAAAATATAGGGTAGTTGAAAATATTCGCTATTCATCGAACTCAGTGTTATCTAAAGCTCGCGTACACTGTCAAGCTATACTTTTAAATGCAGTAGATATTATATCCTTGTAGTCTTACATTAATTTAATATGTTTCTACTTAGATCTTTTAGTATCATTTTAGTGTATTAATATAACTATAATGACGTTTATCATTTATTTTGTTGATATTTTAAATAATTGTGGTATTATCTAGTATACTCGTATTAACTTTTAATTAATAGCCGGGCTTTGTTTATAAATCTGAGTCTACTGCTTATGAGCATAGCTAAAGTTGACTTACTAAATAGGTAATGTCACGAATGTAACATATAGGTTTTATGCAGTATAACTGATCATTAAATTGATAATGTCAAGTGATATTTTAGCAGTATAACTGATCATTAAATTGATAATGTTATGAAGGTTACATACTAGCACAGCGCATCATTAAATTGATGACGGTTAAAAAAATGTATGAAAGCAGCAAAGCTGATGATGATTTGTTAAAAAGTGTATAAAAATAGCAAAGCTGATGAAAGTGTATAAAAGTACAGCGCATCAATAAATTGATGACGGTTAAAAGAATTAATGAAAGCAGCAAAGCTGATCATTAAATGGATAACGTCACGAAAAGTGATATTAAAAGCAGTATTATTGATCATAAATACATACCAGTGCAGCGCATCATTAAATTGATGACGGTTTTTAAGAAGTTAAGAGCAGCATAGCTGACCAGTGCAGCGCATCATTAAATTGATGACGGTTTTTAAAAAGTTAAGAGCAGTATAGCTGACCAGTGCAGCGCATCATTAAATTGATGACGGTTTTTAAAATGTTAAAAGCTGCATAGGCTGATCATTAAATTGTTACCGTCATAAAAGTGCAAAAAAAAAAAAGCAGCATAAAAGCTGGTAATTAATTAATATAATGGTATACTAAATGATAATAATCATTAAATTACGTCATAAATATGACTTGGAAGTGGTATAGCCAATCATTAAATAATTATGGCCATAAAGGTGACACGAAATTGGCAATGCTAATAAGCGAATTGATAAAGTAAGAAATTACATGACATGTAAGCCGTGGGCTGATTATCGAAATTGACTTGTAAGGCATGTCAGCAATATAGTTGATCATTCAATTGATAAGTATCACTTCTAAGCAACAAAGTTGATCATTTAATAATTGGTAAGGTCATAAGAATTACAGACAAGCAGTATGACTGATTATTAAATTGATGTTACTTTGTTTAAAAACAATAAATGGTTAATACTTTTTGGTTGCTACAACTAGCAAGAAGTTTTGTAATATCGCCGGGTATAGTTGATTCGTATTTTGCATCAAAGCAGGGTCAGGTTTCCGGTTCGCCTAGTTAGGCAACATAACAAAACATTATGAACACAAATGTTGATTTGAATAGAAGGATGACCAAATGAGGAGTTCACGAGACAAGGAAAAAATGTGAACAAACATTGTGAGGTTCGTCATTTTGTCATATACTTGAATAATAAATCTGCGAAATTTACCTGGAAAAAACGGGTAATGTCGATGGTTGTCAATTCATACTCGAATTGTGTCAGACGCTAAATTACAATCGCAAGACTACAGTCCGTCGAGTGAAATTGCTAATCGTCTTCGAATGACAATGATAAGCTACTCTTGGGTCAGTGATTTATATATTTAAATATGTAAATATTTTCATTTTATATTACATTTATACGAGAATTGTGCGAATGGAGGAGTATGAAATTTGCCCAGTAAATAAAGGTTTATGTGGATTAAGGTGGAAAAAATTCAATAGTGTTTTAAATAAATAGTATAATGAAAATAACATCACACACCTTAGGTACTACCGCGCGTTTGATAGATTCAATTTTGTTACACGTTGATGTTTGTGAATCTGCCTGTCTGCCACAAATCCATAGAGAATGTAGATTACGCTATGCACAAGTTACAACATACATATTTTTATTATTTTATATTTATGAGGCAAAATGGCCATTATAAAAAAAAATCAAAAACAAAAAAAAAAACCGGCCAAGTGCGAGTCGGACTCGCGCACCGAGGGTTCCGTACAAACCTGCAAGGTTTACAAAGTTCGTTCATTACGACAATCGAGTCATAACTATGGTATTTTTATTGCAAAATGACGCGTTTATGAGGAAATGGGTAGTAAGTTTAAAATTATTAAAAAAAATATATTATGTGATGTAACTAAAAATTTATGGTTTTCGTAATTTTTCCTTTATCTATGCTATAAGACGTTGC
Organism: Glaucopsyche alexis; assembly: GCA_905404095.1. Taxonomy (NCBI): domain Eukaryota; kingdom Metazoa; phylum Arthropoda; class Insecta; order Lepidoptera; family Lycaenidae; genus Glaucopsyche; species Glaucopsyche alexis. Next base: position 23,312,434 of record FR990052.1, read on the forward strand.
TTCGTACCAAATTTCAAGATTCTGAGTTCACGGGAAGCACCCTGTAGGTTTTGATTCCCTTGCAAGTGTCGAAAATTTGCGGCATAAACGGCTGTATCTTTTGATTGCGTTGGCTTAGAAGTTTGATTTTTTCACAGCTTCAAGGGACAGTAGACCTGAGTAATTGATATAAATTTCAGCTTCATACCTCCACGCGTTCCTGAGAAAAAGGGTCTTGACAGACGGACGGACGGACAGACGGACAACAAAGTGATCCTATAAGGGTTCCGTTTTTTCCTTTTGAGGTACGGAACCCTAAAAATGATGATTTATTATGGGTGAGTTGCGACCATAGGGCGTATGATATGACGTATGACCATAACTGTAGTATGATCATTTCGGGTTTCCTCACGATGTTTTCCCTCACCGTTAGAGCGTCTGTATAATGTACTTGAGATCTGAAAAAGTCTCATTGGTACACGCCACAACCTGGGATTTGAACATGCACTCTCTCGAGTGTGAACTAAACGGTCTACCCACTAGGCCACGGAGCTCTCCCTTTCGGGGTTATTGCTACAATAAATAGGCGTATATGAGGCAAGTACGCTTGATGAACTTGATTGTACAGGCGAAAGTCATGACAATGGGAAAGAAGCATTTAGAGCATAGATATATAATATTAAAAAGACTAGTTTAGAGTCTAGTTTAGGAAATTGCAAGGTGAAGGATCATTTCAGATAGTTTTGCGGATGTAAGCTACTTTTTAAGAAAGGAAATGATATAAATAGTTGTGAGATGGAGAACAGAAGAATTATTATTACAACAAAGAAATCCAGAGCCTCTTTTTAATATAATACATCTATATTCAAGAGACAGAAATAAGAGTAAAATTGCAGTTCGACTTTAATCCGGTATTGGAAATTAATGAAAATAGCGAATTGTAATGTGATATAGGCTAGGGGACTCACAGTATAAAAGTGATTTAAATCGATAATAAAGCATGGTATATCCAATATAGGTTTTCTATGTGACAGAAGTTGGAATAAGGCATTCAAGGGGGTAAACATATATCATCAGTATATGGGATTAGAAGACATTGTACACAGTTATTATAAAATATCCAAAATGACATACTAAGCCCAGTTTCACAACCACTACATAATACCTACATAACGACCGAAACGAGTGTCGGCAACAAGATCAGAGGGTTTAGGATAAAATATGCACTCTAGTATAAGCTACAACTACACTAAAGTTTAAACATAACACACTCCAAAAATCCAAGTACAAATAATTAAGATATAGAAGTTTGGAATGATTCAACAGGGAAAAGTACCAAAACGAAGTATAGTACACTTTATAAGACAATGAAAGTTCTTAAAAGACAAAGAGAGGAAGGTAGAATATACGTCGGTCGGATAAAGGGTGGAGTGTGGAAATAATTAGGAAGGTGAATGTATTGATTTGAATTGATTTGAATTATACTTTATTAGTCACTTAATATGATGCTGAATTACTGATAAAATAACGATATCCAATTAAGATGTTACAGCATAAATTTAGGGCATTCTTATCCGTGGTTATTAATTCAATTTTGACAAGATACAAGTAGAATATATACATGCACAAAATAAATTAAAACAAGGAAGGGATGTAGTGTATGCTGGTATGCCAAGAGAAATTGTCTCATGCACTTACGTCACGGATGACTTTGACAGATAGAATTGTCAGTTAGTCATGATACAACCATTGGACTGGACGTACGCGTGGCGGGTGCTACTGAGCCAATTTAGAGATATATCGTACGATTGGCCATATCGTACAGTACTAAATTGTACACTCGGTTTCTTTCAGCTAACTCGAGTTGTGTAACTTGATTTCAATTGTAGTTGAATTTTTGCTCGAGTTAACTCTAGTTGTATTTTTTCCGAGTTGGCACATATCTAGAATTAGTCTTCTATATAACTCCATTATCAACTGCTTCCCTCTCAGATTATCTCTTGAATATCACCAGCCAAAAGTTCATTCGAAAAAATCACAAGCAAAAATAGCATCTTATGACTTATGTATAATACAAATCAGGACAGACAGGCATTGTAGCGTGATGTAAAGTGTAGACCCATGCAAGTGCCATCTATACGCCGCACGCCGCACCTTTGACACAAATATCACATATATTATAAGCCAAACCATTTGCAGTTATTAATGGGGATAAAAATAAACCTTATTTCGGTTTTCGTTAGAAATGAAGTAGACATTTTAACACATTTATGTTCGCCCACTTTGAATAAAATAAGAATAATACAATTAAGATAAACACAGGGAAAGCAGAATAATGTACGTACTTGTAAAGCTGCATAGCGTGTTAATCTAACACGAATCGATACTTAATTACGTACTTATTTTTCTTTTACGTGGGGTCAAACTACTTGTTGGAACTAATCACAGACCGCTCACGTCTCGTCCCTTAACCCACACCTCGTACACAAGAACTTTTCCAATAAACGTTACCTAGATGTCGCTGCGGTCACGGCGCCATTGTCCGGCGAATTTAAAAGCTCCGAGCATTGTGATTTGTCCACATCTACTTGTGCTACCAATTTATAAGAATCCTTTATTCCTATTGTTAAATGTTCCGGAATCAAATTGAATTGATTTCTTGAAAAAAAAAAATATATTTCATTTCTTTGAGTGCTATTTCTTTAAGAAAATTTTTATTTTTCAATTGTTTAAGCTTAGTGTAAGATCTGCGAAATCTATATTATGGAAGTACAAAAAGCACAGTGCAATTATTATGTAAACAAAGTGCCAAGGAAATTGTTCCACTACTAAACGTATATTATGTTATAGATGAGGCATGTTGAGGTTAAATTTAAATTGTCTCCACATCAATGGCCCCGCTTTTGTAGTTTTTGGGGCATTACGTGATTGAAATGCCTGTGTTTATAATATTAATCTTCGTAACAATCACTTCGTAATAATCCTTGTCCTTAGATATTATAACGTTATAATATCCATAACCACGTACCAAAGTATCGGTATATTTTTATGAGGTTTCCGTAATCGATACGCGCCCGGTAATTAATATCGGGTTGCCGAGGAAAATAATATTCGACACTGCCCGCAGGTCGCCGCAGGTGTCACGTGTCCGATAGGTAACAGGTAACAGGTCATAGATGACAGGTAAGTGTTCACCGAGGTCTTTACCTGTCATATAATATAAGCTGGCGTTTATTAGTTCACTCGATTACCTTTGCTAAATTTTGTCGCTGTTAAATATACAAAAATGACATAATCTATAATAAGACTCACAATATTATGTATAATAGATATCAGAAAATAGCATACACACTTTAAGAATTGACAGAAAATTGCGACATAGGAAACTAATAAAAAACCGGCCAAGTGAGAGTTGGACTCGCGCACCGAGGGTTCCGTACAAACTTGTAATAAAAAAATAGTTCATGGTTTATGTATAAGGCTTATGAAATTATAATTTTTTTATTTTTAAATTTGAGTTGATGGTTACGGAACCCTAAAAACTAGCTAAGTGCGAGACGGACTCGCGCACGAAGAGAGAAAACGGCACAAAATGGCAAATATTTTGTTGTATGAGAGCCCCTTGAATATTTTAAATATTCCATTTCTAGTATTTGTTGTTATAGCGGCACGAAAAATACATCATCTGTGAAATTTTCAACGGAGATGAGATGAGGTGACAGACGGATAGACAGAGAGACTGACGAATAGCGAAGTCTCAGTAATAGGGTCCCGTTTTTACCCTTTGGGTACCTACATAATCCTAAAAACGCTTGAGTTGCATACCTATTTATTAAAAACTGTTCTATGTTTTTCATTACTGTGACTTATGCTACGTAAGTAATATATATATTCTTTGCTTATGCTACGTTGAGGTATATAAATTTCAATTAACAATATAGCACATACTGTACATGTACCAGGGATCTAATAATTCAGTTTGTGTAATGAACAGTTAAACGTAAGCCGCAGGATAACCGCAAGTGAATAATTTCACAGTAAAGTGTGTCCATCCTAAGCGCACACTACTAAGGTGGAATTTTAGGTAGGGATGTCTCTACTGGTAGGTATTGACTATGAAAATTATACACAAACCCCCTTAGTAATAAAAATATTTACACAGTGCATAAACTATAGTTTTGTCATTGCCTGTCAAGCTACTTTTCCAACGTATAAGACAAGGACAAAACATTGTATAGCTTACGCATTGTGTAAATATATTTTAATTAATGAAGGGGAATGAATTGTATGTTAATATAAAACTTTACACGAAGTATAACAAAAGTGATAAGACTAGTATGCCCCCTTGCGCAGATCTTAAGGTCCATCCTGCTAAATAAAACCTGCAATAATACAATTGCAATTAAGGCCCTCCCCCGAGCAAAAGACCTTGAGGCGGTCAGTCGCATAACTCAGTTCAAAATTTTTCACATAACTTAGTTCAAAATTGACCAAAAAAAAAATGTAAACGGCGAATATCTAGCTTATGAAATTGCCTATCTATTGGTGTGTATCCCAAATAAAATTAACTTGTAAATACTATGGAGACGCTGAAACTATAATTCAATGTTACATTCAATTATAGTTTCAGCGTCTCCATAGTATTTACAAGTTAATTTTATTTGGGATACACACCAATAGATAGGCAATTTCATAAGCTAGATATTCGCCGTTTACATTTTTTTTGGAACTAAGTTATATTAAAAAATTTGAACTGAGTCATGCGGCTGACCGCCTCAAGGTCTTTTGCTCGGGGGAGGGCCTTAAGTCCCGATACGATAAAACTGCCAAACCGGTAGTCTCTTAAACGTTAAACCAGCATAAACGCGTTTTGATTGGTCTAAACTTCACAAAAATACGTTAATGATAATAAGGCGCTTTACTTATATCAATAAAGTAAAATAAACTCTACGTTAAATAAGAGAATTGAGGTTCTGGGTTAAAGTTAACCCTGGGTTAAATATCATGTTATATCGCTCGTTCTTCATATTCATGAAAGAGACGGCATGATATTCTAACCCAGGGTTAAGTTAGTTAGCCCAAAACAGTAAGAGCGTATCTATTCACATTGCGATATCGCATGTCGCACCAATAAATTACTAAGGCACGCTCTTATGTCTTTGGCAAAAGTGCGTTTTTCCAATATCCAGAACCGTCGCATATAACAATACCGATAATAACAAAGACAGGTATAATGTTTCATATTAAAACATAACGCTATCAGCTCTTTTATACCTTAGTAATTTATCGGAAAACGCTCTAAAGGTAAAAGCTATTTTAACACGACAATCGACGAAATGTTAACAACTCCTTCCAGAAAATTCGACGTGGATGCCGCGAATAACTAAAGTAATTTCAAATATCGAATCACAATATTATGGCAGCCTACCGCGCATCGAAATCCTGGTTTAACTGATACCGAGCTACGAGATAAATTGAGCGAATAATTTCCCAGGGAAGCGAAATACTTTAGTTCGAAGCCATAAACGTATATAATACAAGCTATTGCCCGCGACTTCGTCCGCGTGGAATAGTTACTTTGGGATATCGCTAAAATTTACTCGCGACTTCATTTACGTACGCTTTCGCCGTCACGACTGCCCGCCGCGCGCCGTACATTTTTATTTTTGCGCAAATGATTATATTTTTATTACCGCGATATCTTCTATAATACTCATTGGAATCAAATGATGTAAAATGGCAAATTTCTTTTAAATTAAATGCTTGTAATGAATAACGTATTTACTTGATTATTCAAGTAAATATTGATTAATTGATTCTTTATGAAAACACCTTCGGAAATGATGCTTAATTTTAGAACAAATTTGGTTACCATAAAAAGGTTATAGTGAGCCAACCTCAAAAGCTAGACATATACAGTCACGGACATTTTTTTAGAACTTTCAAAGGGAAACAATTCTGTCACATAATTTTAGCGAAATTTAATTAACCGCTTCCGCAGCGTACGCAGCGAAAGCTCTCAACGATTTTGAAACATTCTTGATTGGTGCTCCGCTCGTATTGAGCTTAGCATGATGTTATATAGCCTAAAACCTTCCTCGATAAATGGAGTATCCAACACAAAAATATTAATTCGAACCAGTAGTTCCTGAGATTAGCGCGTTCAAACAAACAAACAAATATACAAACTCTTTATAATATTAAGTATAGATTATAGACGAGGCATGCCGAGGCAAAAACTGTCCCATTTAAGTAAATGGTTAAACTTTTGGGGTTTTTTGGGACTATTATTACATAATTCGAGCTATAGTAAAATCAAGATGGCTGACATTTGAGGTATTGAGAAAGCAAGATGGCGTAACTTTTACAGGCACACGGGCAGGAGAATCGTCTGATTGGAACATTGCCGCCCTTGTAAACTTACAACACATGTGCGGTTGTACTACGGACATACGGCATTTTCCTGTTATTTTAAATTTCAAACATGAATTGTTTTTTAAAAACAAAAAAGCTTACAAAAGCATTCAGTAGGTATACTATTAAAAATCAATATTTTCATCGAAACTGCGGATTGTTTGGAGCACGCCTGTCTAGTGAAAAGGCCGTAAACTTGTAAGTTGCTACGAAATGTATGGCCAAAATTTCTGAAATATCCTCAGTTTGCACGTTTATGTTCGTACTCACCATCTTTTTGTATTTGATGTTAGTACTTCTTAGCTTTTTGTGACTTTAAATTGCATTTAATTATAAAATTATACATAAAATTTTAGTTCTTTTTAATTTAATCTAGTTGTATTACCTAATTATTTCTGAATTTAAAAAAATCTTGCATGTAAGACAATACCCAATTCAAAAACATTTATTTCGACAGGCAGATGCTAAAACTTATACACTGTAAAGAAGTAAATAAATAAAAAACAATTATATCTTTAGCTTCCAGATCCTACGTTCAACATTTAAGGAAATATTCATCACATTATACATTCTAAAGTTCATTAGAAATTAATATATTTTATGCAAAGCGGGTACTATTCGTGCAGTATGAAAGTTTAACCAGTAACGGCGGGTGCATTAGAACGGCCGCCACATATTAATAAGGTGGTACTTTAGACCCCAGAGGCGGTTGTAACGTTTGTATGTAAAATGTCTATATTTTACGTGCAAATGTATGAATTCCTGGTGGATCTTCCTTCGTGTGGAACCCGCAAATAGTGCTCCGTTGTTGCGAACCGCTAGGTATTATTTATGCGAAACTCCTGCTCGACATTGTAGTACGTCAGACCGTCAGACCGTCCAATAAAGATACATTGTCTGAAGCTGTTAACCCTTGTTCTAGAAAAAACAAACAAACCAACCACTGACCCAGTATGGTATTTGTACAGTCCGTAACAGTTGTAAATATAAGCTTATAAACTTATAATTATTTAGTTTTAATAGCTCCCCACACCGATTGGCGATCACGGTGACGGTGGCCGGTTTCATTGTAACCAGACCAGTTACGCAGGAGTAATTTTTTTATAATGTCCAAGTGTGTGCGCAGTACACAAGAGCACTCTCTATCCCTTTCTCTTAACTCTTTTTCATAACCCAGTGGGACAAATAACCGACACGACTGGCGAGAGATAAGGGGCAGGTCCGACTTTTTACATGCCCATCCGACGCATGAATCGTCCGTATTGTCCGACAGTCGACACTCAGATAAACAGCCTGAATTTATTTAATTACTTTTAGGTATTGAGTTTTAAGTTTTTAACCATCAATCAATTTAGTTTTAGGTATCTACTTTCAAAAAGTATATAAATTTAATTTAGGTTTTTTGTTGATTAAGCAGATGTAATTTTGAGTCAAGCTAAATGTATCAGAATGAGTTGAACTGTGAGACAAAATCACAGTTGGCTGTTTTATCTGCGAGATAATAATAATAATTTATTGTTTGTTTAAATAACATCACAAACCATTTGAATAAAACTGGGGAAAAGGAAAAACTACTAAGTACTTTAAATAACCGATTTTTCAAAGGGTAATAATTCTATCAATATTTAACGGGCTCAGTGGTTAGCGCGTCGGCTCTTAAACCGGAGGTCGCGGGATCAAATCCTGCCGAGGAAACAAAAAAGTTTTTAATTTTTTTGGGTCATGGTTGAGTTTTAATTATGTTGATAATAATATAAGTATTAAAAATGTTAAATTTAAGTATTGTATAAAAGTATATACTAGGTATTTCCCGTTGTCTGGTACCTGAAATCCGGAGATACTTAGCACGGAGCCAGTCTCGGTGGGATTGGGAAGCGTCCATAGATATTATTATTCTTATAATATTCTTTACAAATTTCATAATATTCTCACCGGCTCTTATATAAAACCTTTAACAATTTATCGGGCAAAAAGCGACACTTTTCCCATAGACTGTACTTCGGAATAGCTTTATTGGTCGTCAGAAAAGTAAGTTTCATGTTGTCTCAAAAACAACCTTCAGCCATTGTAATAAGAACTATATTAGGTTGTGTTTCCCATGTCGTTTATAGTGATGGAACGCAACCAGCCACCCGTGAAGCCTTCGATAGCGATGTTACGATAAAACTAATAGAGTTTTGGACTAACGTACGATTAATATAGTTATAGGATAAAAATAACTTGGCTATTACAAATTGAAATAATATTTACGTTGAAAGTTGGCAGTTGCATCGATATATTTTGGGTGTTTTTGTAGGGTTGGGAAATATTTATATCGGTAAAGTTAGTGCGTTATTTCCATAATAGATTTGCATTTTTTGGCAATATGTTGTCATGGGATACTCTTCCAAACTTACCTGTCCGGTAGTTGTGGTATAGTATACGGGTATGCAACCCCGGCTTCCCTAGCTATTACTATCCTATCCCTTGCCCTCCTGGGCGGTAATATCCTACATTCCCTATTTCTCACTCTAACTTACCAATCTTCCTTTCCACACCACCTATTCCTAACCTCTCCACCAATCCGTGGAAACGCAATGGATAATCAAAAATAATTTAATTATCCAAAATCGCGGCGATGTGGCGAAACCACCCATCACGTCTCGTTTCTCGCGGAGGCGAAAAGCGGCCCATGGAGAGACGCTTGGCTACGTTGAATGTAAGAGGAGGAATGGATGGTAAGAATGAAAGTGGACGAAGCGAAAGAAGTATGTAAGGATCGTAGCAAGTGGAAAGAAGTGGTCTCTGCCTACCCCTACGGGAAAAAGGCGTGATTATTATGTATGTATGTATGTATTTTTTGGCAATATAAATTTTTGTGATATAATATTTAGAAGTAATAACTTTTAAATTGCTTAAAGCCTGTTGCATAATCTTCTAGTGTTAGATACCTATTTGCATGTTTTGTCTCTGTTGCTCGATGTAAAGTTAGCAGAGATTTCCGAATAACCTATTCGACACATACATACATACATACAAATAATCACGCCTTTTTCCCGTAAAGGGGTAGGCAGAGACCACCTTTTTGCCACTTGCTACGATCCTTACATACTCGTTTCGCTTCGTTCACTTTCATTCTTACCATCCATTCCTCTTCTTACATTCAACGTAGCCAAGCGGCTTTCCATGGTCCGCTTTTCACCTCCGCGAGAAACGAGACGTGATGGGTGGTGAAACACATCGCCGCCATTTTGGATAATTAAATTATTTTTGATTATCCATTGCATTTCCACGGATTGGTGGAGAGAGTAGGAATAGGTGGTGTGGACAGGAAGATTGGTAAGTTAGAGTGGGAAATAGGGAATGTAGGATATTACCGCCCAGGAGGGCAAGGGATAGGACAGTAATAGCTAGGGAAGCCGGGGTCGCATACCCGTATACTATTCCACAACTACCGGACAGGTAAGTTGGGATGAGTATCCCATGACATATTCGACACTTACTAGAAAATTGAGAAATAAGCCCTAAGGGTTAGTTTACACCGAAACGTGACGAGACGCGATGTGGCGATGCATTTTAAAGATAGCCATTAAAAGATAAACTCTGTTCAAAATTGTCTCGTGGTAATGTTCTTAAGAACTTGTTTATTGTGATAACATATTTAAGTTTTTAATTAAAATATCATATACATATTTTAATCCACATCCATGGTCCAGGAACATAGAAACTTTTTGTTCCATTGTCGGGATTCAAACCCGCGACTCCCGGCTTGAGTACACGCTCAGCCACTAAGCCGCATAGGTCGTCAAAATCTGAGGCAGTGTGTGTTGTTGATATTTTTATTTTTTTTGTATTTCTAAGCATTGTTTAAAAATATTTGCTGTCTGCACATCTTCCTCCACATAAACTTTATCACCGTTACTAATAAACTTTGTGTAAGTTTTAAATAGTTATACAGTGTTTTGTTCACGTCATTCAAGTGACATTTTAATTCGATTGAAGAAGACAAATCCCTGTGTAACTATTCAAAGTTTATACAGCGTTTATTAGTAATGGGGTAACTGTTCAAAACATCACACTCGTCTGTTCGCACAAGTCTCGTAAAAAGTTAACCTGTACCTGTAGGTACTATTATTTATTCTGTGCATGTACTGAAAATTTTTGCTTCACTTGTACTGAATGTTTTTTCTCCACGTATTAATTCAAAAAGCAATACCATTGACAAAGCCAGTAATTATTTCTTCCCCGACTCGTGACTTTTCTCCTGGACCCGGTGTTTGGGGGATTATTGATATTAGAGATGCCACGAATAGTGAATTGGCCGAATACCGAATACCGAATATTCGGCAACGCTGTAGGCCGAAGCGCCGAATATTCGGCCACCGAATATTCGGCACGAGATACTTGTCGGGAGCGCATTAGCTGGATTAAGACAAGTCGCAACCTGTTTTCCTCGTTGCGTTGGCGCGGCAGGCGACGACTAGCGTGTATAGTGAGAGGTTATTTTCTGAGGCTGGTAACATTTACGATGAAAAGCGTAATCGTTTGCCACCAAAATATCAAGGAGAATAGAGATGAGGATTACCATCTCCATACATGAAAAAGTGTCCGTAAATAGCGTTAAAAAGGGGGCGCAGACGTAACGGGGTGTAAAGCGGCAAAATTTAAACGGATAACTAAATCTTAGCATCTTCTTCGGTTATATTTATAAAAATACTAGCTGACCCGGCAAACGTTGTTTTGCCTTATAAATTATTTCTGTATGGAAAATAGATAGTAGCCGATTCTCAGACTTACTGAATACGCATATAAAATTTGTTAAAAATCGGTAAAGCCGTTTCGGAGGAGTACGGTAACTAACATTGTGAGTTGTGACATGGAAATTTTATATAAGTATTAGATATTCGACTACGCGAGTAAGTAGAATATTCATTTACTGAATTAACTACTTTTAAGTCTACTAAAGTCGTCAAAAAATTTAAATAATAGACCCAACTCACTTCAATCCATCACTTATTCCTAACTTCATATTACGACTCTTAGCGCCATTATGGCCAATTTTGGGACTATTATTTAATTACTTTCGTCGGACACTTTTTAGCTTTTCTGCCTTAGAAAGTTGTTGCTCCTTTTACTCTACCCTCCATAAAAAAAATGCTGAAAAGTTTGTTTTTATCCATCACAACTTACCACTGATCAATTTTAATTACTAAATTATTGTAATTTGGAAATAAGTACATAATTTTGAGTAATATAACGTGTCTTTTGACATGATTCGGTATTCGGCCGAATAGTACGCATTATTCGGCCGAATACCGAATAGCAAAAAAAGTGGCCGAATAGGCCGAATACCGAATAGTTGCCGAATATTCGTGACATCTCTAATTGATATTATTGAGAATTCCCGTTTTCCTCCAACACAAACAGAATTTACTTGTTGTTTTCTTAGTTCGATTGTTGGTAGGTTTGTAATTATTGGAAAGTTGAGCGTGTCAAAAATAAGTGCTATGTATTTTCCATTAACCAAACCATGACCAAAGAAATATATGGCGCATTTTACGTCAAGAGTAAAAAAAAAGTGAGTTCGTGAATTTTGTTTATACTCTTTATAGTCTTCTAGTTGACATGGATGTGTACACGCAATTCTTTTTTCGTATCGTACTTTATAGCTGAGATTTAAAAAAATTACTCAAAGTGAAATCCGTTATTTTTGTATTTTCATCAATTAATTTGTAACAAAAACAATAAGTATTGTTTCTTATAGTTAAAAAGTTGAAGGTTTTTTTTTCCAATCCTTAATTTGAATTTATTTGCGTACCTATAGTAAACCGGAAGTGAAGATTTGAAATCGATTTTGGATTAACTGCGACCATTTTAATTTTAAATATTTTTTGGTTGTCCGCTTGATGTGAAATGCCAAAAAAATGTATGGGTGTTTACATAGGTAACCGTTTATAGTTGGATACTCAAAGGTAACCGTACATTGGTATGTAAGTCGGATGATATATGCGTTTTTATATTTTTGTTTCAATGTGGTTTGGATGCCACTGGACGACGAGGTACAGTATTTTTTGGCGTAGATACAGACAGGTTAATTTTTTAAGTAAAAACTTCTTTAGCAATGATTGTGATTTCAAAGTCGAAAGACACATAAATGTATCTGCCTCTTTTTACTGTCGCTTCTTTATATGTGATTTGAAAGTCGATTTCCCAGAAAACGTTCAAAATCTTTCCATTGCTCAATTAAAAAAAGCTGTTAAAGAACGTTTGTGTGCTAAAGCTTGTTATAAAGTCAGTGATTTCATTAACGATTACACACCTTGGGAATATGATGGTCCCATCCAAGGCTGCTTTTATTTACTTAAGTATGCTCTATGTACTTATGACTAATGTTATATAGATTATGTTACAGCATTGTAAAAATATTTTTTTAAAGGAACAATTTTCCCATCTTTTTGCTAAAAGGTGGCCCCGTGCGAGTTTCTTACGCCGGTTCTTCTCGCCGGGCTAGTTTCCGAACCGGTGGTAGGCATCATGTAGGATAATTCTATAAGCGTTATATTATAAGCTACATGGAAATAAAAATTTTGAGTTTGAGTTTGATGAAACAAAAAAAATATTCTAAGGAAGGAAATATTTATGAGATACATATATTTTCACTTCTATCAGGCGTGAACTGCACACAAGATTTTTTAGTACCTACGTAAAATAAATTTTAATCTTCCTTTTTAAAGCTGAAAGTTTTGCTAAGTTTATCACTTTTAATATAATTCTTTTGAACTTTCACCTATTGGAAAAAATGAATATTTCATATTCCACGGATCCCAAATCATCGTGCTCACTGGTATGTAACGTACAGTGAAAAGGAACATGTACAATGCATGTCACAGTCAAAGTATTCCGGCCAGTTTCGACAATGCCCGCCATGCGTACACAACACAATGCGTCTATCTCATGTCGCCGTCATAATTCTACTTCCTTTTATAAAATTGTTGCCCGGGATTCTCTTTTGAATCTGCGTATGCCTGAGAGATTGCGCGTTTGAAACGTATGAAACGGATGTAAAACATATCATGGCATAGAGTTTTCAGAGGATCTTAAAGGTAAAATACATTTTTTTATTGGCTTTTCGAAAAGTATATACTTAATAAGCCAGGAAATATTGTTTTTACAATGGCATATCTACGATCAACCGTTGACGAAATCCTATCCTACTATGTAATATTATAAATGTGAAAGTTTTTAAGGATGTATGGATGTATATTGGATAGTATGGATGGATGCTTGTTACTTTTTATCCCGAAAAATACAGTTCCTGAGGGATTTATTTACGCGGGCAGAGCCGCGGGCAACAGCTAGTATACTAGTATAGTAATCACAAAAGTGAGATCATTGGAGTGCATTAACAATGCTCTACATAAAATTAACAAATTAACATAGCCAACAGGGGGGTGAAACTCTCATACATGCACAAATTAACAGAGTACAGAGACATCTAAAAATGACTGTCCGGTACTAACAGTTTGAAAGTTTTCGGATTGTCACAACAGATGCCACTAAGCGACTTCTACATCGCGCTATCGCTAACACAAGGCGTATTTATAAGGGCTCGCGAACATTTTACTATGCAGCAATCATATCCCACTATTAAAGAGGAACTTGGTCGTTGTTGTGTCTACGACTTTCGATAAAACTTAATTTCTGTCCATAATTCAGTTCAATAAAAATTATTAGGCGGTACTACATCCATCTAGCGGGTTCGATAGTAACTAAAACGGTACAACGCCATCTAAAAACGACATTCCGAAACTTTTGCAAGACTCAGTTTCAATTTTAGAGTTGCGCATCTATACTAATATATATCTGTATTATCTATGATAGCCAAGAGCATGTTCTGTAACTACCAACGCGCAATAGGTTTTCTTTAAATTACTTCAAAACTTGATTACGCTTAAACTAATTTTCCTAAAGAGCATTTTAGCCTGATCTATCAGCATGGAAACTTGAAATTTAAATTTAGAATATTTATAAATAAATTTGGAACCAGATTACTTGAAAATAGTTGACTCTGTAAAAGTCATGTATGAAACCCTGCCTTTGGTTTTAAAATACCTATTTAGCGATACTCCAAACGGTGAGGTAGAATGAAAAAATATTTTTCATCCCCACTTCATATGTAAGCCATCCTTAAAGCTTAAAATTATTATGATTTTATGATGCCAAAACCGAGACCTTATAGTATACACATAATATAAATATACTAAAAGAGATGTTTGATTTTGGGCCAGTTCTATGTACACTACATAGGTAAATAGGAAAAAAATATGGGAATATCATAAAAATACGAAAAAATTAATTTGAAGAAGGGTACATGCGTACAAAAATGATTATTTGAAGAGTTTTTTATTGCGAGAACACTATTTTTAGGGCGGTCATGACAGTTGTTTTGACTTGACTTTTGACGTAGTAGACAGTTTTACGAAGACACGACGTCTTGAATGCCATACGTCTTTCTATGTCAAAAGTCATGTCATTGACAAAATGACTTTATTTAGTTAATTTTGATCTGATCCGCCATGTTTTATTTTACTTTGTGTTGCTCTCCTTGACGAAGTTAATTTAAATGTACATGGAAACGAAGTGAAATTAAACAAAATAAAGAATAGGAAACGGTTACTATATTATGTAGCTATATTTACATATACTGTACGTAGGGCTGGCCCAGGCCTCATACATTTCTTGAACATCGCTTTTCATACATAACTAGATGTTGCACGCGACTTCGTGCGCGCAAAACAAAATCCCGCGGTAACCGTACATTTTACCGCAACAAAAAGTTGCCTATGTCCTTCCCCGTGGTCTACTCTACATCTTTGCCAAATTTCATCATAATCGGTCGAGTAGTTTCGGAGCCTATACAATGCAAACAAACAAACAAACTTTTCCTCTTTATTATATTAGTATAGAATAATAATAATTAATTAAAGATGTTAGAAGGGCTGTCAGACGGATAGACAGAGCGAAATAGTATCTTTGTATTATCATAATAATTTAAAATGTTTGGTAAACGGTGGCCCCGTGCGAGTTTCTTACGCCGGTTCTTCTCGCCGGGCTAGTTTCCGAACCGGTGGTAGGCATCATGTAGGACAATTCTATAAGTGTTATATTATAACCTACATGGAAATAAAAATTTTGAGTTTGAGTTTTGAGTTATATGAACTATAAGGGTTCCTTGTAATACTTCGGATCCCTAAAAGTCAGACTTCACTCCTATTCATAACTTACTGGTCAAGATAGCGTACTTTACTGTAATGCTTGGCTACCGTCGCCCCCTGAAAGTATGGCCTCTGATACAGCCCGACTCGTATATCTAGACGAATAAGTCTCTGCTCCTACTGGTAGCTCCCATGTCATATTAGATAAGATAGGATGTTTGTGAGGTGTCAATAAAGATTTGTTATTTTGTGCAAAATGTTAGACCATGTTATTACAGAAAAATATCCCTGATATAAAAGGTAAAAGGTTCGGTATAATCAATTGCGGATATTTTGAGCATATGTATAGACGTTTAAGCAGAAAAATAATTGCCATACTATAAAATAAAATAAAAAAAAACTTTTCTCTTTAAGGGCGAGTTTGCGTTTTGCGGAGAGTCACCCATACATGAGATGAATTTTTACTTTGAGTATTTTACCTGAAGGTCTTTACACGAGCAGTGAATCATGTGCTCGAAGTATCTGTAATTGATTTTCGGAGACGATATATACTGGGTTTTGGCCATAGACGTAAAATTTACCCACTAAAAACCGACGATGCTCAAAAAAACGACGATTGAATTTTCCCCTGGAAAGATTCTGGACCCAATAGTTTGATAAGTTTAGATGTAGGTGTGGTTATTTGTTTATTCCAGTTCATAGTTGGGTATTAGGATAGAACATAGTCTGTCGGGACTATCTGACTATCTAATAATTTACATTCAATTATTATCGTCAATAAATCCTAATAATTTACATGTAATTATTCACGTTGTATCGAGATGAAAGAATTATTACCATGGCTTCCGGGGTTCATTATTGAACTTAATTAAGTACATATTACCAGCGTCAGAGCGGATTTGTGCGTCACTTAAACGAATTAATAGGGATTTGGAAAGATTAAAGGGAATATCTTTGAGGGGATTCGGAAGTATGAAGTTGCGTAAAATCGCAGGCTGCGTGGGGTCTTGTGGCCTAACTCCGTCTGCTTTTTGTTGCTTCTCTCCTCGACGACCTCTGTGGCTCAGTTGGTTGAGCGTGTTGGTGCTCAAGCCTGGGGTCGCGGGTTCAAATCCCGCCGAAGGAACAAAAAAGTTTTTCTGTGTTCCTGGGTCATAGGTGTCTATTAAATATGTATATAATATAATAAAAATCTTAAATATGTGTATTGTATAAAAGTATTAAATATATTTCCGTTGTCTGGTACCCGTAACACAAGTTCTTCGAGAACTTACCACAGGATCAGATTGACGTGGTGTGAAGCGTCGATAGATATTATATTATATTCTCTTATTTGGTATATAATATTTCACTTCTTCTGGGACTATATGATCCGGATTCCGATAGGTCGGGGAAAATTCAGAGCACTGAAAATAGAACTCTGCTCTAATACAATAGAGTTGAAAATCGAAGTGTCGAGCTGTTTAAATTACATTGATACTTGTATGTTCGATTTTCAGCTCTATTATAATTAGCACAGAGTTCTATTTGTAATGTTCTGAATTTTCCCCGGCCTACCGGATTCCGGACACTGTAGTGCCTGGTCCCAGCCTAACTTTAACGCCTCTACACACGTGCCACAGCTTCCGCGGCGTTTTACTACTGCGGCAGAAAATCCATACAAATCCTAGTGCAGCTGCGCCGCGAAAGCTGCGGAGCGTGTGTAAAGGTCAGCTAACACCGAAACGAGACGATAAGCGACATTTGCTACACTAGAATATACACGTTTAATTGCAAGAGTAGGTACTAAATAAAGTTTAATTATGTATCTGTTTTGCCTTCTAAAGGGTCCTCCTAAATAATAACGAACTGAAATGCTTTAAAATTATATTATTGAGACTTCTACATTTTCCTTTACAGAGCCATATTAATACTCTAATAAATCTACATATTGACATAGGCTTGTCATCAGTTTTTACTTTTAAATATGAATATCAAAGACAATTTACTATGTACAAATTCGACCGAACAGTATCGCTTTTTTGAAAACGCAGCGCCACGTCGCGTATCGTAATTGTTCGGTGTGAAGGACACTAAGAGGTCAAAATTAAAAAATATAGCTGTCGTACTCCTCTAAATATCGTCAGTATGTTAAATATCTACCCCATTTATAGACAAGTGTTTTATTTAGTAACACAAATACTTAGGTACAAATTAAAATAAACTTGTTAGACATGGCTTCAAAAATAGTTGTACCTAATATTAGGTATACAGTTCTAGCTTTTTACAGTTACAGTTTCCCACGGGAACACTGTACTTTTTCTGTATAAAAGTAGCCTATGCTTTAATCCAGAGCCTAAAAAATAACTATATCAAACTTCATCAAAATTCGTTCAGTATCTTATGCGTGAATTTTTTTTTAGTACCTAGTAGCACTTTCATTGGTTTTACCGACTTTTTGAAATTTCGTAACCACGAACCAAAATACTATTAGATTGTACAATTTTCATACACATTTCACTTTCGGTAATTATTTTAATTCTGGTATACATAGGCACAGACCACAGAGTAATTAATATATTATACTTAATTATAATGGGAATATTCAATAAAATAATTTGCCGTTGCGTTAACAACCGATGTAATTATAACGTTTCTATTACAACTAGTAGATAATAAAAAAAACTTAGGCCTCCTTTCCGTTAATGGATGATTTACACATTATTCTCCGAACGAAGTAACCACTCTTGAAATACTGTAGTGCCTGGGACAGTCGGTTTTTAAATGTCGTATGGTTGCCCAAGCACATACGGCATTCTCACAACATAGTCAGCCTAGTCCAGAGGAATGACTGGTCAATACGTCTGGGGCCAACTATGTGCGGGTTTCCTCACGATGTTTTCCTTCACCGTTAGAGCGTCCGTATAATGGTACTTGAGATCTGAAGAAGTCTCATTGGTACACGCCACAACCCGGGATTCGAACCTGCATTATCTCGAGTCCGATCCAATTGGTCTACCCACTAGGCCACGGAGCTCCAGTAGATAATATGTCTTCATAATTCATCATCAGAATATATGGCTATGATGAAGTTGATGCGATGATAATGATGCGAGTCCGTAACACAACTCTTATTCATTTATCATCAAACACTAAGAAATTCCATGCCATTCATACATCCATTAATATATACTTACTTTGACTGAGAATCTTAATTTTTGGTAGTACTTATTTGCTCCCATTAGTTAAAAAAAAATTACTCAAAAATTACGTTTTCGTGCAAAATACCGATTCGTATGTTTCCATGAATGGTTCTTCGTTTTGCGCTGAAAATGCTTTGACCACTCACTTAGTAAATGAACGAAGATACTTATTTGAAATATAAAATTACAATCATACAATAAATTAAAAAGCTTTGAAAGAGTAAAAAATATTAAGAAATTGGTTTTCTAAAGAGTATTACTTTTTTAATTTTAATTAAGCAAGTATTACAGGGTGTTCAAATTAAAATTAGGTAATTGTTGCCAAGAAAAGAGTCAGAAGTATCGCGAGATGATTTTATAATAAAAAAATATTTTTTTATGATATTTCTAAAGAAAAAAATAAAATAATTAAAAATAATTTCGTAGTACTGAAAGGAACTTTTTATAAGTTTCAGTTGTCCGTTTATTTACAGATAAAGTGAAAAAAATAATTAATTTAAATTATAGTTTCGTAGTACTGAAAATAACCCTTTATAAGTTTCGCTCTGTCCGTCTGTCAGTCCATCCATCCGTTCATCCGTCCGTCCATCTGCCTATCCGCCCCTGCTAGCTTCTCTAATAATTACGAAACTAGATTACCTAGCGATTGATATTCGATCTTAATTCATATTTCAAATTTTAAGTTTCAACTTTATTAGGGTTAGCTACGTTATAAAAACTGTAAATGTTGTCTATTGAATGTGAAAAAATGAATAACAAATATTTCAAAACCAAGAACAAATCTATATACAGTAAAAAGTTACGCCATCTTGGTTTTCACCATACTTCAAATGACAGCCATCTTGTTTTCGCCATACTGCAAATGTCAAAATGGCCCCAAAATTGGGGACATATAACTGAAGACAGTTTTTGCCTCGTCTATAATATACATATACGTCTAAGTTGACAGTTATGTCAAACCAACACTTGCTGTAATTGGTAATGCATGGAAGTGTGAGTTATTGATCTGAGGTAGTATGTGTTACTTTTTGTGTTAACTGTATTAAAAAATAGTATTCTGCACACGTCCTTCATCCACATAAACTTTAACTTTGTCAAATTTCATAAAAAGGTGTAAGAAGGTTTCGCTTCACGTAATAATATAATAATTATATAAATAGTTTTAATTTCACTTCGATCACTTCATTCGAAAACAGTCTAAATTTCTCCCAAAAGCTTTTTTAAATATTTAATTTTCTTACCAATATGTTTACGCAATATTACCACAAATTAGAAAATATAATAATAAATACTTTATATTATATGTAAAAAGAAAACCTATTCTTAAAACGATCTAAATCGATCCAAATTTAAAAATTTTGACGGATCCTTTAACTGCCCACAATTTTCCACACAACCGTGGATATAATACCGTATGCTTGTAGTAGTGCAATCAAATCGATAGATAACTATCACGGTTGTAACGGAGGCCTTCTTAGCGGAGGTTGGGATTAATTTTTTCTGGAAGTCCTACAGTAACGGAGGCGGAGTTCGGTTACAACCCTAATAACTATGTCGCTATTCGTCTTTCTTTAATCTCTGATATTACTATATCGTTCACTGTTTTCCATTGTATTTACTATTTAGCTATTTTTCAGGTAAAACAACTTCTTTGATGGCTATTTACCGTCTCCCCACATCTTTGTACAATGCATCTCTAATGATAAAACAATAAACGAGCGGTGTAACAGTTAATCACAAGCCCATCCCCCTCGCAGTAAATTTAGACTTGTTTTCAAAACACACGTTATTTTCGTAGCGTCTTCGAACTTTTGATGTGACACACTGGATATAAGTCATTTTGGTATCCCCTTAGTCCCTTACATAAATATTTGGTAAATAAAAGGTTATAATATGTATTATTGTATGTAACCTTCATTAAAAAGCTACCCCTTAATATTTTATTAGGTATATATTAATGACCTAAGTATATATTAAAGGAAATTATCTCTTTGAAGAAACAGTGAAAATCTGTTATAACGACATTGAAGAGACCAATAGGTACTGCATTTAGGTCCACTTGTGCAGATCTCGGTTAAAGTTAACCCTGAGTTAAAATAACATGCCTTCTCTTTCATAAATACGAATAACGAAAGAGATGTCATGATATTAACCCAGGGTGTACTTAAATCCAGATCTGTGCAAGTGGGACTTAAAGGCGTAATAGCCAAAAATCGATAAACCGATATTAATAAATGTTTATTTTATAATTATACTCACTGTTGGAGTTGGACTTCTAATCTTGTCGGTATATCCGGTTTGTCGTATTAAATATGTCGTTGTAAAAGGTATGTATTGTGGAATACCTACTTCACCTTTTAACCGACTTCCAAAGATGGTGGCTGTATTTATCATTTCAAATCAATTAGGTTCATAACAAATCCAACAACACAACAAACAACAACACCAAAAAATCAAAAAGTACAATTTACCTGTACTCTCTGATTTTTCAAAAAAAAAAGTGTCACTCCTAACAAAGCGAAATCAATTGTTATTTGTTGCCGAACGAGCGAAACGCAAAATTCATACACTCGTTTGCATAAAAAGTACACGTGCGTACAGTCGCCGACAAAACGCACCACTTTTGAATTTTATTTTCATAGTAATAAGATTCAAATGTAGTACACCGGATCTGCGAGTGTACCTATGTAACGGAAATGGGGAATTTATTCCCGAGGATTTCAAACGAAAATAAATTGGCAAATATTATTGCAGCGCAGTGGAGGTGTTGTATTTCGATATACTCGGTTGCTTAGCACGGCGTACCCTTTTCGTGTCTGAACGATGACTGTGGAATTTTATTCAGATTGCAGTAGAGAGGTTACTTAAAATGAGTTTCATTATATTTGATCAGATTGCAGTAGAGAGGTTTATTTAAAACTAGATGTTGCCCGCGACTTCGTGCGCGCAAATGACTATAATATATTTAAATTAGATAGTCATTACATAATTTATATTTAAATTATATAATAATAAAAATATATAATATATAATTTCGCAGAAACGGTACATTTTTCCGCGATAAAAAGTAGCCTATATCCTTTCCCGTGGTCTACTCTACATCTGAGCCAAATTTCATCAAAATCGGTCTAGTAGTTTCGGAACCTATTCAATGAAAACAAACAATCAAACTTTTCTTCTTTATTATATATTAGTATAGATAATATTACTATACGATACCTACATTTAAATAAAATTAAAGTGTCTGTTTGTAATTTCAATTTAACAGCTTTGCGCTAAATGCGCAAATTATACGGTAAATATTATGATAATAATATTATATTATACGGTCTACATCAAAAATCTATTTAAAAAAATTGTCAGTCGTTCCATCCGTCTGTCTGACTGTTTATTCCGGCTAATCTCTGAAGCGGCCGGCCCAATTGTGACCGGACTTTCACTGGCAGATAGTTGTTGTTATAAGGAGTAACTTAGGCTATTTTTAAATTAAGGTTTTGTTTCTAAAAAAATAGGGTTTTGTTCGATTAATAGTTCCACGCAAACGAAGTAGCGAGTACCAGCTAGTTGTAAATAATATTATGGAGCAGTAACAAAATAATCAGCCGAACTCGTAAATGCAATGAAGTTAATTATGAAATCGTATAATTTTAATGAGATCGCCGAAAAATTCGTTAAAAACTTATTAACGCTGACAATAACGAGTTTATTTCATTGTTTTCCATTATCACTGAAAATGTTAACATTTCGTGGATAAAATTATGAGTGTATGCTGTACGCGGTGTACGTTAGTAATATTTATTCTTTGGTGTGAGTGTACACATTGGTGTGACATTATCATATAGTCTTATTATAAATTATAATACGAACAAATCTTCATACGAGAAAAAGTGACGCCATCTTGTTTTCAGAGTACTTACCTTAAATGTCAGCCGTCTGGATTTAACCATACCTCAAATGTCAAAATGGCCTCAAAAAATTTGAAAAGATTTTGAAGTGGGGATAGTTTTTGTCTCAACACGCCTCGTTTATAATAATTATATACGTCTTTGTTTTAATAGTATTATATCAAATCTCTTATTATTGTAACGTCCGTAGCTTTAGCTAGCTAGCAGTAGATTGCTTGGAGTAGGCTCAAAAGTGTGAAGAACTCAAGACTTTTCTGACTCGTGGTCTCTGATGGAGAACATATTCAAATTCAAAATTCAAATTTATTTATTTCAGACTACTCAATGGTTCATTATACTTAATTTAATTGTCTATGTAATACAGAAAAAATATTGACTTTTAGTGGGCTATTACAAAACTCATTAACCTATAACATTATAAGCAACATAATAATATAAATTTAAGAGAATGAACTTAATTTAAAAACATCGTTTTCCAATAGAAATTCTAATTTTAATACAACGATCATAAATATGGTAACACACATTCTATACCCCACACACTGTGACGCCCAGTGATAAATAACACTACCTCATAATTATACCTTCATTAATAATGCATATAAATTGAGGCATATGAAACTGGAGGCATTTCATTTGTGTGACTTAAAATAGATTTTTGATAAATAATAATGCTTAGAAAATCAATAATGGAAATAAATATTTGATTTAATGCTTACGTATATGCGTTTAGGCAGAAAAGAATACAAGAAATAAAAAAAAACGTCATAAGAATACATTGAGCTCTACACGGCGCTATGAAGGTAGGTAATTGACATTGAATTGATATTATTTAGGTAAAGCCTTTTTTACACAGATATAGAATAGACCACAGGAAATGATATAGACTACTTTTTGTTGCGACAAAATGTACGGGTCCCTCTAGATTTCCTTTTGAGCAAATGAAATCACGGACAACATCCAGTAATAAATAAAAGTAAACGTACATAATATTATGCACTCTCAAAACGTTTCATGTGAATAATTATAATGAGACATTGTCCGTACGTACATGAAGATGCTGCTTAAGATGAGTCTATAAAGTTTAAGCTGTCTATGACTCAGCAACTCATAGACAAAAAATGCAATGAATAAGATAAACATAATTCAAAGAACAATACATACTTAATATGTATTATCGAGCGGGGCGGATCAAAAACCCCTAATTTGCATAATCAACAGTTTATATACAATGTCAACACCGTGGATTATACTGTAAGAAAGTTAAGAGGGGTGCTTAATACTTCTAAGACTTGAGAAGAAACTCGATTTTGATAATGCTTTTGAAGGTTTTGTGGAAAATGTATACAGGTGCGTTCAAATAAATAAAGGGTTTAGTGGTAGCTACATTGGATGTTTTATTAGTAATATTATGCATGACGTCTTCGTGGTCCAATGGTATAGAGCTTGGCTCTCGATTTCGGAGATCATGGGTTCAATTCAAGCATTGGAACAG
Organism: Glaucopsyche alexis; assembly: GCA_905404095.1. NCBI lineage: Eukaryota > Metazoa > Arthropoda > Insecta > Lepidoptera > Lycaenidae > Glaucopsyche > Glaucopsyche alexis. The sequence continues at coordinate 23,336,603 of FR990052.1, forward strand.
CTTAATATTATGCTGTTTTTAATTCTGGTTAGGACAATGTAAGCTGACCACCTGATTGTCTGAAAGAAAGATGATTTAAAAATATATTAGTCAACATCTAATAAAATCTTATGATTTTCCTAGAAGATGTTGACTAGGTGACAAAATCCTAAACCCCCCGGTGCCCAAGCATAGTACTTTGAAGACTACGCTTGATCATCAGCGGTGGGGGGTTACGTCCATCCTTAAACAGGTCACGTAGCTGTATGGGTATATTCTTTAACATACCAACGAGGGCCTCAACTCTTACATACTTATAGAGTGAGCTTGTTGTCGTCATCAATTTGAATTTCTCGCCCTCACGCAGCGAAACAAAACGCAAGCGTCGGTTTTCTGACACGTCGCGATATCCAGTCATGTAGGATTTACACGAGTACTTAAACTGCATGATAAAAATCGACAGTCAAAATTTAGATGGTCGATTTTCGCCGTGCATCATTAGTCACCCGTGCAAATCTCGCATTAGATTTCATAACCGTTGGAACGGAACCCGAATAGTTTTCTATTGAGAAAGTTTGATATTCTAAGATGTAGATATAACTCGAATTTAAAATTTTAATTAGATTGATTCTGCTCTGAAGACAATGGGTCGGTACATGTCGATACTATCGTACATTTAGCAGGCAACGGAGTTCATATCGACGTGACGACGCATATCTTTGCTATGGGAAATGAAAAATTGATATTATTGATTAAGAATCACAGGAATGTTTAAATGAATCCTTTCATGGATTCTATTGACCCTGGAATCGGTCTTGCTAACGAACATTATTTAGTTGGTATTCACAAGCAGTAGCAAGCAATATGTTTAAAAACACTAACATAGATTCAAATCAAATTGTATTTTTTGTATTTCCCCGCTTATTTCTGTAATTTTAACACATTTGGGTTAAAGTTAACCCAGGGTTGAAATATCAAAAACGAGAGAGATAATAATGTTATATTATAACCCTGGGTTAACTTTAACCCAGGGGGTCTAAAAAGTTCACTTTAGGTGAACATTAGATGAATCATATGCATAGATATGTAATATTAAATGATCATATGCAATTCATATTATGTTCGCCATTTTACGCAATTCAATTAAAAAATGACAAAATTGACGTTTTCTGTCAAAATATATGAAATATAATATGAAAAACCAAGTCGCCTTTTTGACCGCCTGATCTGCGCAAATGGGCGTAAGAAATTTAAACGGTATATTCTTATGTTCCAAACAAAATAAAGATATTTTCCCTAATATTGCCACTATTTGCTACAATAACGGACGAATACTTAAACGTTGCTTAAATTAAGAGGAACTTAATTAACTACTGCCTTTGTTATTCTACATGCAGAGACAGCGACAGCTTGCAATTTAGGGAGCACCTTAACTATAAGTAGCGTGTGGTGTGTGAGTAGAATATATTATATAGTAATGTAAGTGTGTATGAGTAAGTATATAAAATGTGTAATATCTTATATTGTTGGTTCAGTAATAAATCATATTCTAATGAATTAAGTTATTTATTGTCTCCGTTGACACGACCTTACAAACGTTTCGCCTTGAGTAACTTTTTACTACCCAGAAATTTTGAAAAATATTTTACGTTTCAGTGCCATAAAAGCCTTTACTTAAGCCGCGTCAATTAGAGCCGATCAGGTGAGTGGCGCTCAGAAGATTAAGAAAAGCCGATAATGGACCGAATTCGAAAAAGGTTAGACCCAAACGGATTTCGGAAAGCCAACGTTAAGAAAAGGTAATTTCGTGTAAAATTAAAAGGGTTGACTTACATGCGGGATCAGCATCAGCTTTTTTATGAGGCATTTATGGGCCTTTTTTTTTTCTGGCTCCTCGTACGTGCGCGTGGGGCTGCGGGAATCCAAATTCTTCCGCAGCCCCACACTAGTGCTGGCCCGGTCTGTCCGGGCCTCGTCTCCTGCACGGGGTAGTGAGGTAGGCATTTATGGGCCTACACTAACCTCGATGGTCAATGGCCAAGTTTATTGCGATAAGTCGTGATCACACCAACATCTAACATTTGGATAATTATAACGCTTAAAATAAATATCTCAGAAATTATCTTCCGCTCAATGCTCGTATAATATAAAAACTTAGTAATATTTTAGTGAATTAATTCCAGTATTTTAGTGCTAATAGTGTCATAGTGAGGCCTCGATGATAGACGAAGGTCTTCAATTCAATTCATTTATTGATCACCAGAATGTAGTATAATTACAAAGATGGTAAATTAATAATATTATAGTTCTAGTGCATTCTGCCATTATAATGGCGTGTGACACTTGCAAGCTCTTATCATTTGCTACATTTTTATGAAAACTATTATAAATATAACGTCCAATCCAGTCAGGTTTGGACTTTAGGATGGGTTCAAATTCATTTACATCGGCTTTATGGTTTACATTTCACATGCCAACTGGTTGTGAAAAAGTTATCTTCATAACTTTGTTTCAATAAAAAAAGCTAATAAACTCTTCAATCCGACACCAATTGTTTACAAACAAATGTAAATGAAATGTAAATGTATCAATCCTTGAGCTATAAATCGTATCGTCGTGGTTTGTTTTCACAATCCAACATAATAGTCGAGGGGAGGCCTTAACTAGCAATCATAACAGTTCAATATCGCATACAATTAACTCAATTTATTGCGTATTGACCTGTATATCGTAGTACTTATTGATTAGTGCACTCGAGAGGTCGCATGTTTGATTCTGGATAGGCATGGTTTTTCTCTAGCTAAATGTAGCTATAATGATAATAATGCTTGAACGGTTAAACATCGTGAGAAAACTGATGTCTCTGAGAAGACAAGCAATCTTCTTAGACGATGTAGTCTACTAACTGCACCATGGCACGATGGACTACATAACAGCTAAATGCTCTTCCATTACAAGCATAAGAGAATCCCGGGCCTGAACAGTACAGATATGATGATGATGATAAGAAATCCCTGTTCGGCGATGTAGAGATTTATTCAAACGACGATTTGATATCTCTTTTATGAATGGTAATATTCTGAAGAAAAGTCTTGCCAAAATTGCAAAACACAAAATCAACGCAACTTCTTCGAAACTCCAACGGGTAGGAAAGGTTTCAATTGTATATTAATAACTTCGGACTAACATGTGGCATGTAGGCTTAATAGGAAATTTACTTGCTGTCATGTTGCCCTTAATACAACGAAATAAAGTTGAATTTGCAATACCCATTACTGAAAATTTAGGTAAAGTTACTGTATTTTATTGCGCAGTTTTCGTATATCTTATCGGATTGGAATAAGGTTTATATTGGCAACTATTTTTAGGGGATCTTGTCAAAGTTTGCAGGAACAGATGTTGTAATCGACCCCAAATATGGGGGCACTTCGGAATTGATTACACCATTGTATATAGGTAAGCGGATTTCTTTTTAATGGCTTTCCCTCTGGAGTGGTCAGCGATGTGATAGGATTGTGCTGGAAAAATCGATTGACTGAAGAGTAATGTCTGTCAAGATAAGGGGTTCCAGGTTCTTAGTACTTACCTAAACAAAAATAGATTATTTCTTTAGCAACATTTAGGTTTGGAGAATAGTAAAAAATTCATTACTTGAACTCGAAATAATAAAATAACACAAAGTACATGCAGGTTAAAAAAAAGTCCAAATTAGCGGTCCTACTGCTGAAGCAGCTATTTTCCAGGCAACCAATTTATAAAGAAACTACTTATAAAAGAAATTAATTAATAATGAAATTAAATAACAATGGAAAAACGTAGTATTATAATAGTATTAATTATTTTGTATGGCTTACTTAAGAATGCTTGTGACTGAGATTATTTTAAGGAATGTCTAAATTAATAAAATTAATAATAATGTTTGAATGTGTACGAAATAGTGTTAGTCATTAGAATATATTTTGTTTTTTATGTATGATTTTATTCTGGCATATAATTTTGTAGCTGTCAAGATGAACTAATACCTAAGGTATTAGAAACATTAAAAACCTTAATTAAGTTACCAAACCAAGAGCATATTAGAACATGTCGGAGTGTTCCGTTACCATCAACGCGCAGAGTATACACTCTGTGTACCAAATTCCATTTAAATCAATTCAGTAGTTTTGGCGTGAAAGCGAGACAGACAAACAGACAGAGTAACTTTCCCTTTTTTATAATATTTGTATAGATAAGTAGGTATATCAAACGTCGTCCATTCATGTTACAGAAGTAAGAAGCGGGTTATGGAAAGATTTTTCGCATTTAGTATTTTGCCAAAATACAAATAAATCAATAGTTTTCAATTTTAATTCGATATAATATTTAGATCATCGCGTCACCCCACCAAGCTCAGTATCAGTTTAAAGCCGATTTATTTGTACACGCTTTGTGTTCGCTGATTGGTTTAAGGGTTGCACCATGTTAAAGCTCTTTTACGCTGCTGTCAAAATATTAGAGAATGCGAAGAAAATGTCAAAAAAATTGTTCTCTCTCTAGATACTATTATGTATTGCCAATACAGTCAGCAACTTAGTTTATATTAGACAGTAATTTATTTACTACACTAAAAGATACCCGTTCCATATGACATCAGTGATACACTCCACATGCGCTGTGCAGTTCGGTGCAACTAGACTTTAAATTCTTACAATCAAACGTATTTCTTCTTGTGTAAAGAATAAAGCTCCCTTTTGAAAATCTTAAAAATGCAGCGCCATGTCCCGTATAGTTTTGTTTCAGTGTGAATCGACCCTTATGCTAGAACGTTACTTAAATTAAAAGACGAAGGTACAATATTATGCTGTCTTTATCTATCTGCTAGGCATAGAAAGTGGCATCGTGTGATTTAGGGACCCTCTTTAAGTAGCTTGAAATTTCAGACTTTTGAATTTAAATAATAAGATATTATTTATTGCTCAGAAGGAGAACAATCTATTACGGTTTTTAAGTATTAGCCAACTATTAACTAGTAAAGTTTTTATTTCTGAAATATGCAATATATGAAAAGTAAAATAAAATTCACGTACCTACAGTAAAACCAATTTGCTAATGATTTACATTTTAGATAAACATGGTCGCACTGTATATTTTGCGGTTTGATGTTTACTAAAATTCAATTATTTCTAACTTGCTGAAAGGATAATTTAATTCTACTACTATTATAAATGTGAAAGTTTGTGAGGATGGATGTATGTTTGTTACTTTTTCACGCAAAAACTACAGAACAAATTTTGATGAAATTTGATATGGTAGTAGTTTAAGATCTGGTTTTAAAATATAGGCTACTTTTTATCCCCAAAATGTAATTTCCCACGGGCATAAGCGAGTCTAAAATATTTAGAAACCTAAATATACAATAGTATTTTATTATAAGCTCCAGTACATAAAATTAAATACTAATCGCTTTAAGTATTATTCAGTATCTGCTAATCGCTCGGTAGCCCGCTACTCGCGTCCCTATGCTCTCACCCTTGATCTATATGCACGATAAATACACGTTAAGGCGCACTGTCGCGCCCACGTTCAATTAACGACGACACTTTATTATTTAATTCTAAAACAATATAATAAATAGCGAACCACTGAGATAAGTTATCTCTCCGCAAAAATCGAATATATCCAAGTAAAAATAATCTTATCGGCAGATTCAAGACACGCGATTGAGATTGTCGAATGATAAAGTTTTGTTTTGACATATTCACACAGATTAAAGAAAGAGGGACCAATAAACAGCTACATAGTTAGCTTTCGTTTTGATTACACTACCACAAGCATACGGTGTGTCCACGATTCTATGGAAAAATTCTGAAGGGGACGTCAAAATTTTCAAATTTCTATCGTTCTATGAAAGCTGTTTCTCTGTACCCTTTGTATATTATATAAAATATTGATGAATTTTATAGACTGAGGTTTAGCAAATAATATATAGGTAGACAGGAATTTCATGTTGTTTCATGAATAAATTTTTTAAGTTCTTTGTTTTATTCATTACTAGATTTTGCCCGCGAAATCGAGCGTGCAAAAGAAAATCGCGCTAGCACTGTATAGTTTATCGCGATAAAAAGTAGCCTGTGTCCTTCCTCGTCTACTCTATCATCATCATCATCATCATCAGCCTATCGCCGTCCACTGCTGAACGTAGGCCTCCCCCAATGAGCGCCAACCATCCCGATCTTGGGCAGCCCTCATCCATCCGCTGCCAGCCACCTTCTTCAAATCGTCGGTCCATCGTGCCGCAGGACGTCCTACACTACGTTTGCCTAAGCGTGGTCTCCACTCTAATACTTGTCTGCTCCATCGATTGTCTGTCCGTCTGCAGACATGGCCGGCCCACTTCCACTTCAGCGTGCTAATTCGTTGAGCAATGTCGGTGACTTTAGTTCTCTGGCGAATAACGTCTACTCTATATCTGTGCCAAATTTCATCAAAATCGGTCTAGTTCAATTGAAACAAACAATCAAGTCTCCTCTTTACATCATTAGGTATAGAAAAGGAAAAAGTTATATTGCATCTTTCTCGTTATCTTGTTTTATCAAACTAACCATGAATTAACCGAAAACTAATCTGAGAATTACGAACACCGTTGGTGGGCTCTATCAGTGGATCTGTGTTCTCAATCATTAAGCTTGTCGGATCGGATCGTGTGGCATCTCGTGTTATCTCCATCAGCCATCCGACAACAGCCGACGTCAGCGTGTGAGCGTAAACAGAGACTAAAAATGATAAATTAATTTTATTAATTCTCATAGAAATTCCACAATATAAATAACCTAACCAAGAGCATGTCACCACTTTTCAATAAACTATATTAACTATTTGCTAAAACGTCATTCAATCACTTGTCCGTTTTTTGCGATACAAATTTGACGTTTTTAACAAATAGTTATAGATAGATAGGTTATTGAAACAGACCGTAAGGAGGGTTCCATAACTATCAACGCGCTATAAGTTTTCTTTGATTTACTTCAAAAGTTATTGCCCAATTTGGTTCAAAATAGTTTTCCTAAAGAGTTTTTAACATGATATACTAACGTAGAAAATTGCAAGTTTCTAAGTCTTATAGTTTAGAAATGCTAAGCTTATTACCAACCAACTTATAAATCATTTTGGTGGCCGATTACTCGAGAATAATTGACTTTATAAAAAGTTATGTATGAAACCTTGCCTTTTAAAAGACGTATTCAACGATATCCCACACGATGGGTAGAAAGAAAAAAATTTCATCCCTACTTCACATGTATGGAGAGCCACCCGTAATATAAAATATTATTATTTTATGTATTTATGTAGTCTTATGTAATTATAAATATAAATGCTAAATCCGAGATCTATACACAATCTATGACTATACCCATCCATTTACTATATTCATAATTACCGACACTAGAAGCGCGGATAGACAGACAGACAGACAAACTATAAGGGACTAAGATGTAGAGTTTGTAAAGTTAGGCTTGTAGAGTTAAGGCGTGTAGAGTCATAAGCTTGGTTTTACATGAGATCTGATTACTTTTTGACAGTGCGATCTTGGCATCACTTTACATGAAAATGTTTTTAGTGGAATATTATATTTGGATAAAAATGAACTCTGTATAGTAATTAAATGTGTAACGACTTATCGTCATGTTGTTAATCAGCGACCACAGGTTGTTAATAAATGAAGATCAATGAATAATAATTGCAACTAAAACATAATAATATTATAGTAATTATTACATAACGGAAAAGTGTAACATTTCTTCAAAGTAAAGTGCTATTCGCCAAGTTTCTAACAAATGTAAGAAGAACAAATAACTTCTTACTACCATATGGGACACGTCATGTGTTTCATCATTGGCTTTAAAAGAATGGAATGAAATGGTTATATCGCCATTTATAAAATTTTTACACATTTGGTCATATTCTATGCTCGACAAAAAGTATAGATAGTTTTTTTCCGATACAGAATATTATGTAGAGGCTTCTACGCATATAATAAATTATAATTAAGGCTTGTTGCCTTGTAGGGACGAGGAAGGTATACTTTATTTTTCATTTTCGGGCCAAGAAGATTATAGGTATCTGGTATACTTTTTTTTGTATGGCATTGTCAATTCTAACCTTCATTATGATAAGATTAAACCTACATAATATCTTAAAATTTTACATAATATCTTAATTAATCGTTGACAAACGTGAAATTAATTGAAACAATTTTACACTAACTGACCGACATGCGTTCTGTCTTAACTATGAACTGCAATAAATAAATAACTACACCTGCAAACTATATAATATTATGTTTTTTTCCATTTTAAAAATCAAATACTAGTAATGGGATACTCATCACAACTTACCTGTTCGGTAGTTGTGGTTGCATAGTATACGGGTATGCGACCCCGGCTTCCCTAGCTATTACTGTCCTATCCATGCCCTCCTGGTTGGTAATATCCTCCATTTCCTATTTCCCACTCTAACTTACCAATCTTCCTTTCCACACCATCTATCCTTCCATTACCCTATTCCTACCCTCTCCGCCAATCCGTGGGAACGCAATGGATAATCATAAAAATTATTTAAATATACAAAATGGCGGCGATGTGGTTTGCCACCCATCACGTTCGTTTCTCGCAGAGGCGAAAAGTTGCCCATGGAAAGCCACTTCGCTACGTTGAATGTAAGAGGAGGAATGGATGGTAAGAATGAAAGTAGACGTAGCGAAACAAGTATATTGTAAGGATCGTAGCAAGTGGAAAGAAGTGGTCTCTACCTACCCCTACGGGAAAGAGGCAGTCTCTGCCTAATCCTACGGGAAAGAGGCGTGATCATAATATTTTTCGACCGAGTTTTGAGATAAAGAAGTAAGGTAAAAGCACTAATGCTCGACATTGAACTAAAAGACGACATTTTCAAGAAAAATGTTTTCTAATAAGAAAACTAATCATTAAAATAACATTGCTACTGATGTTAAAGACACCTAGTCACATCTATGATACATGCTCAAAAGTTTGTGAACATTCAGAAGCAAATTTGAAAATGGCATCAGTTGACAATAAACAATGTAAGCAGGTTGGCGTGTTGGGCTTATTTCTTAGCGTTTTTCATAAGGCAACTGACTTTTTACAGGTATAATTTTTTTCTTAAATTTATGATTATTGGCTTCTGTTAGTTTCGATATTAAAAATGTACAAAATTCTTGAGTAATTAGGACCATTTCCTGGTTATTTTAACTCGTTTTTGTATAAATTTTAAGTGGTGTTTACTATTAGTACCAGAAATGAATCAAAACCTAAAAGATGACACGTGTGTCTTCTACTAGGGTTACATCGAACTGAATTTGTTAGCTTATTTTAATACAAATTTAGCCTTATGCTGTAGAAAATAAGTTCCTGTCTGAGTTTCGTGTCTTTTACTCTATTCTAACTAAAAGAAGACAGTGTCAACTATTAGGGTAAACTCGATGTCAACTATTAGGTTATACTATTAGTATTCATTAATTTCATATGAAGTTAAAAGGAAGACAGAAAAAAGTACCCTCTGTTGTTTCTTCCACACAATAAAAACAATAGTATAAAAAGGAGAGAAAAAAGAATGAAATGGATGAAAAGAAAATAACCAAGAGCATGTCAGGACTTGTTTAGGGAGGGTTCCGTAACTATCAACATGCAATAGGTTTTCTGCGAATTACTTCAAAAGTTATTGTCCGATTTCGCTCAATATAATTTTTCTAAAGAGTTTTTAGCATGATCTATCAGCATGGAAACTTACAAGTTTCTATCTCTTATAGTTTAGAAATACCAGGGGGGGGGGACCAAATTACAAACCACTTTGGAGGCCGATTACTCGAAAATGGTCAACTTTGTAAAAAAGTCATATATAAAACCTTACCTTTAATTTAATAGACCTATTCAACAATACCCCACATGATGGGGTAGAATGAAAAAATATTTTTCATCCCTACTTCACATGTATGAAGAGTCACCCCTAAAATGTAAAATTATTATAATTTTATGATGCCAAAACCGAGATCTATACACCATCTATAACTATACCAAATTTCATCCATTTATATTGATAATACAAGCTACAAACGTGGACAGACAGAATGGTATGCTGTGATAAAACCAAAACTGTAGAGTAGAAAGAGTCAAATAGTAGAAGTCTCAAATTACGCCAAAAAATATTGTTGCAGGTGATAGGCTGAAATAAACATTTAATTTTCCATTAAATTTAAATAGGTAACTTGATGTGATGTTTGTCTACTATTAGTGCCAATTGATGTCTATTTTTGGTGGATTTGATTTTCGACGCTGTCATCTTTTAGTGTCTACAACAAACCTTAGAAAATTGTAATTATTTGTTGAAAATACAACAGTCTCCAAATATTTTATATGAAAAAGTTAATTTCTAAATGTTGCTCAAACAGGAAAAGTAATTGCAACTGTACTTATTTGGTAAATACATTTTATATTTGGCAATGAAGTTTGATTCGTCCTTAAAGTGTCTAGTATTAGTGCTTTTACCTTACTCTATTTTTTGTATGATTTGGTTTCTTATGGTCGCAAAATGTACGGAAAACAGTCGATTCATGTCAAATTTTAAAAGCGTTCATAATAACGGTGTTGGTATATGACCATTGACCATGGTTTACTATTTCCTATAGTAAACCATTTTGTAGAAACATAAACTCAAACAATCGTTAAACAATAGAACTAAGAACTAAAACAATATCTATAGTCCACACGTCACAAATAATAGTTTCATGGGATTTTAATAGTCCATAAATGTTACTTGGTCAAGTCACTTTTGAATTATTCATTCATTCAATATTCTAATAATAGTAATATTACAACGCCTACTATAAACATATTCTGGAGTTAATACTTAATCTGTTGTTGATTTTATCTTTGGAGTGTAAACTCTATTAGAAAAAAATTATAGAAAATAAGAGTTACCTAGTTAAGGCAGGTAGTAAGAATCCGTAAAATATTTTTTGGGCTTGACTTGTTAATTAGTATTAATTTAATTGTTTAGAATAAAATAACAGTAGTTGACATTAGAAGTACCTAATTGTTTACTTTGGTGGTAATTAGGTTGGTTAAAGTTATTTATTATAAAGGAAATATTTCTGAGTGAACTGCGTCTCTGAAAAGACTAATATTTTTGTAAGACACTAAAAATGAAAATGAAATGAAAATACACTTTATTGTGCACAATCAGCTGTTACACAAACATATTACATATACATACAAACAATATTATATAAGCGATAGTACACAAAGGCGGCCTTATTACTAAACAGCAATTTCTTCCAGACAACCTTTGAAAGAAAGGATCAAATTGCTGGAGAAGGGTAAAATTGTGCTCAAAGTATACATATTATAAACATAAAATATATAATATGATAATATATATACTTAAATACATACATACTAGGGCTTAATATTAATAAACATAATATAAATATATACAATATTATACCTACTATTAATAATACTATAATTTATAACACTATAAATATAATATATTGTTAGCTGCGCTCCCTACCAGTTGATGAACAAGATTCCCCCCGCGCGATCAGACTATAAAAACGGGCCGCTCCCACCAACTCGTCCATTTTCTCCTCACATTTTCGCGTGCTCGTTACGTTCGTACCTACTCTGTCCGTGAAATTTCTTTGTAATTTTAATTGTAAATTTAATAAATTCATATTTTGTGTTGTTTAGTTTTAATTTTTAATATTTAATTAGTTTTAAATATAAAATCAGAATTGGGATCTGGAGGCCAAAATACCGCCAAGTGTCATCTCTGATTTTTGCGATTTAAATTAAGTAAAAGTTTCTGTTAATTAAATAGAATGGCAAGTAATTCGCGTAAAAAACGTCAACGAGAGCGCACGCCTCCTCCTATAGGTATAGATCGTCTGGGCGCTACGATGGCGGCGATCCTCAACCGGCTCACCGCGCTGGAGCACCAGCGCCCGAGTCCCGAGGTGCGGTCCGACACGGCGGGACACCCCACCGTGCAAGGGCCCGCGCCAGCGCCCGTCCCCAGCACGAGCGCCGGCCTCGACATGGCGGTCAATGGCAGCGAGACGAGCTCACCGCCGCGGCTGGCCGGGTCACGCGCAAACTCAGCGGTGCCGAGCGAGCCGTTTGCTGCGCCGAACACGCCGCTGCCGCCGGCAACGCCCTCATCGAGCCAGGACACGACGGAGCGTCTTATCGAGGCGCTAAAAGGCATCAATCCGGTGAGATCAAACCATTATTATGTACCCGATTTTGATCCGAGTATCCACGATGTCAACACGTGGTGTGACGAGGTTGACCGTGCACGTGCTCAAAATAAGTGGGACGAAAAAGAGTGTTTGGCTCGAGTCGGTTCTTGTTTAAGGGGTGATGCACGTGCATGGCTGCGCGATTGGGGTTCCAGAGATCGAAATTGGTCTAATTTTAAATCCGAATTAAAAGCCCTCTGTCCTCGACGAATTGACATCGCGAATATACTGTTCGAAGTTATGTGTACAGAATCCGATAAATACTCCACATACGCGGACTACGCACGTAAGTCTTTGTTACGATTGCGTATTGTAAATGGTTTAAGCGACGAGCTATTATGTGCAATTATTTTACGAGGAATCAAAGATCCTCAAATTCGCGCATCGGCTACAAACGCGAAGCTGACACCCGATACGATTGTGGATTTTTTATCGACATACGTTATGCCACTAAGCCGTTCAAGTGCAAGTGTTATTAATTATAACAGTGCGCGCAATAACAATTTACGTTCGAGTGTTCCCGTGCACCGCGATAAGAAGAATAGGAAGCGAAACGCGAGTGCGAGCGACGGTGCTAGGACCTTAAAATGTTACACTTGTAATCAATTCGGTCACAAGAGTGTTAATTGTAGTAAAAGTTTGAAATTATCTTCCGATCCTCATGACGCGACAAACGTTAATAATTCAAATAATACCTCTCGATCGTTTGTAGATAGACCGAAGTGCGATTTTTGTAAGAAGATAGGTCATTCGGAGGAAGAATGTTTTACTAAACAAAGGTCACTTTCACGTAATAAAGCGAACGTTAATTAAAAATAATTTTTGCCGCGAAATTGTAAACAAGTGTAACAATCGCGATGTAATTAGTGCAGTTTTATGCAGAGTACCCACATGTTTTAATCGACAGTGGTTCGTGCATATTGCTTATTTCAGAAGATTTATTAAAACACTTTCCTTACCGAATGAATCATAACGCACAGATCCTACGCGGTTTGAACGGTACTTAAATACGATGCAACTAAGTATTACGTCACGCTCCCTATTGAATTCGATGAGGTAACCTTAGAAATTGATTTTTATATTGTACCCGCCGGTTGTTTAAGCACGGCGCGCCGGTGCTAATCGGTAGCGATGTGTTGAACCGTCCTGGTATAGCGTACAATTGTACAGGTGATTCGCAGCATATTATTAGAAATAGCGGCTTTGTAAATAATTTGATTTCTAATGTTTACGACTCGATTAATACAAAAAAAAATCCTTTGTGTGGCAAATACAAGGAACGACTAAACGATGTTATAAGTAAATATTCGGACTTCTTTCTCAGTGGAACGGCCACTACTACAGTAAAGACCGATGCATATTCTTGTCACTAGTGTTGCCCCAGTTAACTATCGTCCTTACAATATGTCCCACGGAGAAAAGTTACGTGTACGAGCGATAATATTAGTGATCTTAAACGGAAAGGTATAATTCGTGAGTCCAAGTCCGCGTACGCGAGCCCCGTTCTTTTGGTAAAAAAAAAAAAAAAGAATGGCGAAGATAGGATGGTTATTGACTACAGAGCGTTCTATTATATTACGGTAAAGGATAGATTCCAGCTTCCCCTGATCGACGACCATATAGATGGAGTCTGGGTTTTCTATTAACTTGTGCAAATGCTTTTTTCTGACCACTGAAGTGGAATATCTCGGGAGGACTATAAGTAATAGTCAGGTACGGCCGAGCACCCATAAGGTCGAGGCTTTAGCTAAATCTCCTAAGCCTCAAAATGTTAAACAAATGAGGCAATTTTTTGGCCGGCTACTTCAGGCGGTACGTCCCGGGTTACGCCGCTAAAACAGCTCCTATAGCAGTCCCAACCAAAAAAAAAAAAAAAAAAAATTAATTTTGGTTACCTAGTATTCATGAATTTGTAAGAAAATACATGTCTTATTGTGTGGTATGTATAACCCATAAGAAAATACCTCGTGCCTTATTTATTACAACCTATTGTCATGGACTAAGCCGTCCACTCCTTTCGATACAATACATACGGACGTACTCTGTCCTCTTCCCGAATCTAATGGGTATAAGTTTGTTTTAATGTTAATTGATTCCTTTACGAAGTATTATCTTCTATACCCAATTTATAGGCAAGAGAGTGCCAAGCTCAAGCGTGTAGTTACACATGCTATTTCTATTTTTGGTACACCACGTACTATTGTATGTGATCACGGACGAATGTATGAGAGTAAAGAGTTCACTAGATGAACTGCTAACTTTGAGATAGAATTGCATTTCATCACGCCTGAAATGCATCAATCAAACGGACAGATTGAACGCGAACGAATTGAGGTAAATCACAGGTCTGAGGCATGGTCTAATGTACTATGGAAGTTTCAGTTAGTACTTAACATCACTAAACAAAAGACAACCCAGACATCGGCTCTAAACCTGTTGATTAGTACTAATCTACCACACCGGTCATACGGTCGTACGTTAAAGACAGCCACAACGGGCAGTAGCTCAAACCGTGAAGCTTGGCGCGAGCTGCGTCGACAGCGGGCGGAGAATTTATCGTCACTAAACCAAGCTAACCAAGACGCGCGAGTTAACCAAAATCGCACAACGCCAAAAACATTTGCACTGAACGACTCAGTTTTCGTAATCAAAAGGTCTCAATGTGCAGGAAAATTAGATCGTGGCATGCGGGGTCCATATCGCGTTACAAAAATCTTACCAAATGGTCGCTATGAACTTCGGCTTATCTCTGGTTCTTACGGGAAAACCACACAGGCCGCTGCCGAGTATATGGTTTCATGGCAAGGCGAATGGACACCCGAGACCTGCGCAGCACTTTTTGATTGTAAGATTTTTATTTACTTACATCTTTGTTATGTAAATGTAGTGGTAATCTGTACCTATTTTTTGTTTAGACGCTTTGCTTGTTGAGAACGATGCGTACTTAGTTGCATTTGGCATTCGTTTGTTCTATTCTTGGCCGAAATCATTAAGGTATTGGTGGACTCATGACGAGAAAAGACCTACGTAAATCCTCAGCCACGAACTAAAAGGTATTGGTTGACTCACGACGAGAAAAGACCTATGTAAACCCTGAGCCACGAACTAAAAGGTATTGGTTGACTCACGACGAGAAAAGACCTATGTAAACCCTGAGCCACGAACTAAAAGGTATTGGTTGACTCATGACGAGAAAAGACCTATGTAAACCCTGAGGCACGAACTAAAAGGTATTGGTTGACTCACGACGAGAAAAGACCTATGTAAACCCTGAGCCACGAACTAAAAGGTATTGGTTGACTCATGACGAGAAAAGACCTATGTAAACCCTGAGGCACGAACTAAAAGGTATTGGTTGACTCACGACGAGAAAAGACCTATGTAAACCCTGAGGCATGAACTAAAAGGTATTGGTTGACTCATGAGGAGAAAAGACCTATGTAAACCCAGTGTCACACACGAAAAGGTATTGGTTGACTCAGGACGAGAAAAGACCTATATAAACCCTGAGACATATCTATATAAAGGTATTGAGGTTGACTCGCAATGCAACGATAAAAGATCCTAACAATGATATTTGTGTAAATTCCGCCGCGAACTCAGAGCAACTGTAGACCATTAGAACGTTATTTATGTTTTTATTTGCATCTCACAAGCACCGCGCTAAATACTTGTACCTACAACGCTTGTATGTGCAATTCAGAACGTTACCAAGAGGCTCATATGTTTATTGTTACAGATGATGACGACCGTGTTGAGCCTCCACCTGGCACGTCAGCGACCCTCGACGCTGGCCCTTCGGAGGCACCTGCTACACCGGCTGCCGAAGACGCCGCTATCACCGAGAGGGTCTCGTCTGGAGCCTGCGAGGACGCCGGCCTGTCAGGAGAGGCCGTGTTAGCTGCGCTCCCTACCAGTTGATGAACAAGATTCCCCCCGCGCGATCAGACTATAAAAACGGGCCGCTCCCACCAACTCGTCCATTTTCTCCTCACATTTTCGCGTGCTCGTTACGTTCGTACCTACTCTGTCCGTGAAATTTCTTTGTAATTTTAATTGTAAATTTAATAAATTCATATTTTGTGTTGTTTAGTTTTAATTTTTAATATTTAATTAGTTTTAAATATAAAAATATAATTATTATCATGAGCAATTGAAGAAGCCTACAATATGATTTAAGTTTGGCACATACTAAGATAGTAGTCTTTTAGGTGAGATTTAAAAATATTTATAGATTTAGCTTGCTTTATTTTGGTAGGGAGAGAGTTCCAGAGTAAGACGGATTGGACGGAGTAAGAGGAGTGGAAATACTTAGTGTTGTGGATGGGGATATCTAGAAGGAGATTTGTATAAGACCGCAGCTCTTGCCTGTCGGAGCAACGGAAGCTAAATATGTCTTTGAGGTATTGAGGACTATTGGGATCAAATAGGATGTTATAAAGGAATGAGAGTACGCGGGCATTACGACGAAATCGAATCGGTAACCACTTAAGTTTTTTTCGGAACTCGGAAACATGGTCGAATTTGCGCAACCCAAAGATAAATCTTAAAGACAAATTCTGAAGGCGCTCGAGTTTGTCGAGTTGGTCTTCGGTCAAGTTGATGAAGCTAACATCGGCATAATCCAGGAGAGACAGGAACAATGAATCAGCTAAGGCCACCTTTGTGGGTATCGGCAGCACATAGCGAAGTCGTTTCAGGGAGTGCCACGTTGAGAATACCTTTCTGCCTATCTCTTTCAGTTGGTGAGACCAAGAAAGATGCTCATCAAAGTACACACCAAGATTCTTCACTACTTTACTGTATGGTATTGTTGTACCATTGATGAGCACCGGAGGTAAAGTATGCCAGTCAATTGTAGAGACCAGCCCCGGGCTGCCGATAATTATTAATTGAGACTTAGCGGGGTTAATAAGTAATCCATGGTCTTTGCTCCAGTCACATATGGCCGATAGGTCTCTGTTCATAACACCCACCGCCGCAGGCAACGCATCCAAAGTCGACTGGGTATAAATTTGCAGATCGTCTGCATATAAATGGAATGACGAAACTATATAAAAGGTGACGACGAAGTTTATAAAAAGGGCAAAGAGTAAAGGGGACATAACGCCACCCTGAGGGACACCGGCAGTTGTAACGGTCCAGTCTGAAATAGATTCTGAAATTTTGACTTTCTGTCGGCGACCTACAAGGTAGTTTCGGAGGAACTGAATCACAGAAGGTGAAAGGTGAAGGGCCAGCAAACTGGGAAGGATATCATGGTCAATAGAATTGAATGCGTTACTAAAGTCGAGCAAAGTTAGGATGGTGAGCTTCTTGTTGTCCATACCAGACCGAATATCATCTGCCACCTTGACTAAGGCCGTAGTAGTACTATGACCCGTTCGGAAACCAGATTGATACCTACTAAGGAGATTATTGCGCGTGATGTATGTAGTAAGTTGGTGTAGTATAAGTCGTTCTAGAACTTTTGATAAGAAAGGAAGAATTGATATAGGACGAAAATCAGAAATAGTTTTAGGGCGAGAAGATTTAGGCAAAGGGATTATGTGAGCGGCTTTCCAGGTATCAGGAAAGGAACAGGATGATATACAAAAATTTAAAATATGTAAAAGGATGGGAGTAATTATGTCTAGGATCGGGATAATCATTTTGCGACTGATACCATCATCACCAACGGAGTTCGACGCAATCGACATGATTTGTCTTCTAACCTCGCACTCAGTGAATGATATGAAGGAGAACGGCTCGATGTTTGAGTTAGGTAGTAGGGTAATTTTACTTAAAGTTTGCAACTTTATAGCCGGATCTAAGTTAGGTGAACAAGCAAAATGTTTATTGAGTAAATTAACATCAACCTTACAGGAATCACTAAAATCAGACTTTTTGCCAATACCAAGAGTTTTGAGGAATTTCCATGTTTTACTTGGATCGCCATTTTCAACTGAAGCATGGATATGTCGCCGTTGAGCATCTCGACACATAGTGTTGCATCGGTTACGCAATTTGATATATTTGGCCCGATGCTCATCGGAGTTACTTTTTTTATATTTTGCTTTGGCAGAATGTTTGGCATTAATGAGCAATTTTATTTCATTTGATAGCCATGGGGCTGGTAGATGCTTAATCCTAACGGGCTTAACGGGAGCATGCTTGTCGTAAAGAGATTTAAGTAAGCTATTAAAAATCTCAATCTTATCATCAACTGATTCAGCTGTGTACAGTGCTGACCAGTCTGTGCGGAGTGTATCTTCCCTTAAGCCATCTAGGTCCATGGAAGAGAAATTCCGTTGCAGAAGTGTTCTACGTTTTTGTTTATGTGTGCGAACGTTAAACGCGACATAGATAAGGTCGTGGTAGGAGAACATTTCCGCTGAACTCTGACCATGTTTACTAACAGAATTTGGCGAAGATACTATGATCAGATCAAGCCATGAAGGACGGCAACCTGGAGAACAGTGTGTTGCGTTAAGGGGTAATAAGCTCATATTACATGAATCCAAAACAGACTTAAGATTCTTTGATCTACTATCATCTTTTAGCATACACGTATTAAAATCACCCATTATAATTGAATGAGTATAACTGGGCTTGTACGATTCAAGTATGCTTTCAAAAGATGAAAAATAGTTGTGATGCATCGATGGGCAGTAGAACACACCCAGAAGTATTTTACTGCAAAAAGATAATTGGATCTCAATGAGCAAATACTCAAGTGAATCCAATGGCGGGGGCTGGGCTGACGAACTAATAACAGTAAAAGAAATATCGGAACGCAAGAAGATCGCAACACCGCCACCGCCCCTTCCAATACGATCGTTACGGATTAATTTATAACCTGGCAGACTGTAACAAGTAGATGGTAGGCAAGGCTTAAGCCACGTCTCCGACACAAAGATGGCGTCTACATCAACTTGATCGAAGGAGGACAGCATATCAGCATAATGAGCTGGAATGCTCTGCGCATTAATATGAACGGCCTTAAAACAATTTTTGACTGTAGAAAAGTTACTTAAAATATTATCCCTTAGCGAAGTATATGAAGCACTTATAAAGCTATTATCGCTACTTATTGAGGAAGCGGAAAAAAAATCATCAGAAGAAGTGTCAAAACTATTATTCATAGTGTTTTGTATTGTAAAACGAAACAATAAAACAAATATAGTATACTAATAATAATATAAGAAAAATATATGTTATAATATACTAAAAATATAATAAAATTAGCTTAAATTATTTACCTACTTAAAACACCTCATGCCTACAGTGTCTTAAGTTATGTAGTACTAGCCCCCCTAATACTAAAAATATTTACACCACGGATATGCTAATCCATGTTGCTGTCTGTCTGCAAGTGGCTCCTCCAACGTATCAGCAACACGGGTAAGCAAATCCGTGGTGTAAATATTTCTGTTAATAGGGGGCATGAAGTTTGCTAACCCTCAAACTAGTAGTAAATAGACTGGCGTGTTGATAATATGCTTATTAGATATTGGTTGCTATTGATACGTAATGTGTACGATATATTTCTTACTGCCCGTGTGCTAGGAAATAGGATATGGACGCGGAAACGCGATTTTACTGCTTTGTCAGAAATCGAAAGGACTCTAGTTACAGAGGGAAATAAAATACCTAATCTTATTATAGCACATATGACATCATCGGTAGCTATGTCTATTTCGAAATGAATAAAAGTAAAACGTGGATATAGATTTCTAAAATATTGTAATTTAAATACATAGATTACTTTAGTTATACTTACAATCTCAGTTGTTCTAATCGACCGTAAATAAAATTAATAAAAAAGTAGTTAAAAATAAATTCTAAAAAGGTTATGGTATAGGTATTATAATATTAAGCAAGCCAAATTAAAATTCAATAATGAAGACCGTCTTGAATCAGATTTTAATCAATATTTTTATAAATGAATATTCCTTGTAGAAATATATTAAACCAGAAATATACTTGACCATTAAGTAAAATATATACCATTTGTGGTATTACAATTTGCAGCCCTGTTGCTATACAACAGTAAAATTATAGTAAAACAGTAGATATATCGCATGGAGACTGGAGAACGTTCAGTGTTAAGCCATAATCATCCTCACTATATACCCTCAATCCTCATTAAAGTCAAAACAAACAGCGGCCATTCTTAAACTAGAACTGGTCCGCATCAGCCCACTCGTGGCCAACTCTTTGACCTCTGGCCCAAAGACAAAGGCAAATTGCGAAATGGCGCATAAATGTTTGACCAGGGCATTCGTATTAACGTGGTGTATTCATTAAGCTTATTAAGGTTTTCAAATCGAATGTAAGTTTATATTCAGATTGTTGAATGTCAAGTTTTATGGAGAATTTTGAGTTATGACTCAATAAAAGTAGGTTTACCTGCATCATTTATTATTTGCGGTCCGATTCATCATCTATCAATTGATTTCCTTTGATGATTGAAGGCTTCGTAGATTCGCTTCCTAGACATTCGAATTTCTGCGCCCGTTTGAGTTCGAGTAGACAAAGAGGAGAATTGGGATAGGTCCGAGATGGATCAGTAGCTATGAGCCTACTACGTAATAGAAATAACATCACTATTGAGCATTCAAGTCTCTAGTGTTGTAACACTCTTTTATGACACTGGGTCATAAAAATTGTGCTGTATTCCACCTCACCTATTGCTTGCATAATATAATAACTCCCCGCCGATCTCTCGTTGACAGTGGCCGGTTTCATAGAAACCAGGCCGGTTACGCAGGAGTAATTTTATAGTGTCCAAGTGTGTACGCAGTATACAAGAACACTCTCTCCCTGTACTCTCGTAATCCAGTGGGACGGATAACCGACACGACTGACGAGAGATGAGGCGCAGGTCCGACTTTTTACATGCCCATCCGACGCATGGATCATCTTTCTTGTCAGACAATCAGGTGATCAGCCTGCATTGTCCTAACCAAACTTGGAAACAACATTTTTTGTTGTTCCAATGCGGGAATCGAACCCACGACCTCCGAGTCGAGAGCCAATGCTCTAACCACTAGACCACGGAGGTTGTAGTGTGCATAATATACTCGAAATATGAGAAGACATTATACGCTATCTATTTCGTTTGTCTACGGTCTCCAGAAATCGCCACTCGCCTCTGACTTGATCGTATTATGAACGTGTAAGGTAAGTCACGAGCGGCCACCGACCAGCAGATAACATCGGTCCCGTTCCGCCGACTCCTGACCTCTCCCGTCTTTGTGTCGCCGAATTACCGCAATTGGGACTATAGTGGTTCTGATTACTCCTAATTAACTTCTAAGTTTGAGTTCATATTTAACAATAACTTAAACGTTATGTACTTTACGAGTTTCACTAGATTTGTTACCGGAAAATGTAACTTAACCAATGAAATATTTTCATATTTTTACAAGCAGTCCTACCTCTTAAAATATATTTTTCTGCATACGTAATAAGTAACAGGTTAATAGTAAATACTTAACTTACGTAGTGGAATTCAGCCTAAACTTTCTTAAATCACTGGGACATGGCCTTCATCTAAGGCGTTAACCCACTATACATCAAACCAACGTTACAGAAAATGATGCTATAAATAAACAACCCTTTGAGTTATGGGGTAAAAAGATACCATACGGGAAAATGAGGCTTCCGACACATGACTGCGAAATTGACACCATAATTAATTTGCCACCTACAAAAAGGTCCCGGAAATAACCCTCTGACCTTCCTTGATGAATTACCCTGGGCCTTTGTCGCCGTCGATAAGGGTATGCCCTTTATTGATTAGCTGACATTTCAGGGACTTTGTAGGGCGTCTTGGAAGAAGCCCTACGGATACAGGGCATGAACAATTAGGGTTAGTGTGAGGGGTACAAGTGGCACCAGGTGGCATTTGAATTCTTTTATTGGGGACTCCATTCTTTTATTTAAATCGAAGGGTTAACAGTGGCAGTCGATTAAATGGGGTCGTTTGTAGACTTTACATTTAAATTACGACAAAAGTCTGTTACTTTTTGATTACACAGCCCACAGGCTTCACAAATAAAAAATAGATGAATATTATTATAATGATGCACAATTTGGAACTTAACCGGTACATTTCAAATTACATTATTAATAAAGTGTTTAAATTTTCAAAACCTACCGCCAAATTAAAAGTGCCATTTTTGCAAAAATATTGTTAGAGCCAATGCACTATAAAATACGCTTGATAATATCATTACTGGTCGTGTCCTGCGGTTTCGTCCGCGTGGGCATTATGGTTTCATTTTATATTGGCTAAGGAACACGGCTTGTTCTTGTCACAGATAATATCTGGTCTAGATTTTATCCGATACCTAATATTACGAGAAACCACGTAGGTGTAATGTAGCTGAACGGTTCAAAAAACTCATTGGACGACTTTGAAAACGAAATTTATTTTTTGATTCTGCATTTATATACTTTATCAATGTTTAATATAAACTTTTGCAATTATTTTTTATTAAACTAGGAAACTTTTGTAGCTTTTTAACTTTTTCTTGTTTTAATTTTCTTTTTAGTACCTTATTATTATTTTTTTAATTAGTAGCTATTAGATAATATTATGCTACGAGTATAATTGTTATTTATTGAGAATTAATAAAATTTTATGTTACATTATGAATAATAAAGTTTTTTGTTACATTTTTAATAATCACTGCCAGTTAAAATTAAAAGTAAACTTTTGCATATTATGAATTGAAAATAAGGCAAAATATCTAAAAAAGTTGGTCATCTTTAACAATAAGGGTTATTGTTAAGCATTTAATTAGTTACGTACTAAATTTTTCATAGAATGAGAACTTAAGGTTTGGTTGTTAGGGCCAGCTTTTAGACCGATCATGATGATTCCAGGAGCTGATATAATAACACCTGCATGCACCCCGACCCAAACGTCATTACGGTAATATATTCAAATATATTCCCGAATAATGGCGGTGCAGCGGGGCCATTAAATCCGCGGACAGAATTGACAATGTTACAAAACACCCAAAACGTGTTGAGTTTTTTCATTTTACGAGCAAAATATAAACGTATCGAATTACCAAAGTTTTGTCAGTTATCGCGGGTGTTTGGTTGATAATTGACGACCTTTGTGGCGCAGTGGAGAGCGGTTGTACGAATGAAACCAAACTAAGGTCTAAGCGGTTTTAATCCTGCAAAAAATAAAAAGTATTCTCTCTTTCTGGGCTTTGGATATTAATATAAGTACCTACTTACAGTTTAAAAGTGTTAAAATGATAATCCTGATACTTGACACATAATAAATTCTCGTGTTTCTTTTTTCGTTAACGATTTAAGTATTATATTATAATCGCTAAACTTAATTATTTTTATTTATTTACATCACAATAAATTATAAAAAAATCTAATTCAATAGCCATTGTTTGAAAATTATCTTCACTTTCTAAATATTATCTCTATATTATAAAGAGGAAAAGTTTTTTTGTATGTTGTTTTGTATAAATAGCTACTACTGGACCAATTTTAATGAAATTTGGCACAGATATATGTAAGCATATTATAGAATTAATCGTAAGGTGTCATAAGTTATTCTAATGATTTCATTATTATGTTAAATCTTATGTTTATTTCTAACTGTTATAAATATATTTTAATTGCAAAATGTGAAAATATTGTCAAATAGTTTTGATTTCCTGAAGGTTGATTTTAGTGATAAAATTGATTAAAAGTGAGCCCATATCCGTTGTAGTGGGGTGAGTAAGTGGGGAGAGTAGGGGTAAGAGCCCGGCATAACGGAGGGAAAGCAGTTGGAAATCAACCTTCAAGAAATACACCAGTCATAAAGTGTTGTGAAGTGTATAAATTATAAAATAATAAAGTGTTAAAAGTGAGTGTTGAATTATTTCCAATATCTTCAGCAAGTGGGATTCACTACGACGCCCTTAGCACGGAAAACGTAAGTAAATCTTATTTTAATGCAATTTGATTCCCTATTTTTTTTTCTTTCTTCTTCTCTGTATGTTTTTGGGTTTTAGATGATCTGAGTACAGTGATTAATAATATGATGATTCCTTAAACTTAAAACTTTAACTACTTTAAAAATATTTAATATTTCAAAATACTAGGATATAGAAATTAGTATTAAAATTATTCTATTATTTCAATATATTCTATATCCAATCCAATAGCTTTTTCATTTTTAAATGACGTCATTAGTCATTTTATCTATTATAATGGCTTGAATACGATGTTTTATTAAGTTTTTAGACGACAAAAAAATATATTACAATTATAATGTTGTTTATAATTTTTCCCAAGATAGATAAAGTATATTATTGAAAAAAAAAACATTGTAGGGATTTTTGAACTGTTGTTTTGTTGTTTGGATTTCTATTTTTATTTCTATTGGTGGTATTTCTATTTCTAACGCATGACTAATGAATTTTCATTTAATAATGTAGCGATTATTACTTATCCATTTTGAACATAATATGAATTTTTATATTTAGTTTATTTGCTATTAAAGAATAATATAAAATATTATAATTTAAGATCATTTACTACAGTAAAAGTAATTCAATTTAATAATATTGAGAACTATCAAAATGTTGTGCAGTTGATCTATAATTATTTTACCACAGAAGTATTATGTGGTAGTGTAGGTATAACATTACATGTTATAAGTTAATTAATGAACTTTAATTACAGAATAATCTAAGTGACACTGGTGATATTTACTTGTTTAGCTTTATTTATTTTTGGATTTGAAACAAATCTAAAATACTATAAACAAAATATACTTTTCATTTAATTCTGTTTTTTGCATGTAACAACGAATAAGTTGTATTAATTATCATATTTTTTTAAAGACAATAGATATAAATATATTTGACCTAACACAAATAATTACAAGTTTCAGATGGATCATGATGAGCCTGGCTGCAGTTCGCGGCGAGTGTCCGCATCAAGGACGAGAGAGGCGAGTGCGCGTTCCCGAGAGCGGTCGAGGAGTCCAAGTGTTGCGCTGCCTTGCCCTTGGGAACACAGACCACGTGCTTCTGGCGCACCAAAAGAAGCTCGACGCACTCGTGATCGTGAGTCTAACCGAAGGTCTTTACGTACACCCACCCCTAATGACGATGAGCTTGAGCAACGTCTTAGGGACAATTTGATTAGGGATGTGAGACGTAGAGGTAGAGTTTCGGACGGTGAGCTTGAGCGACGACCGATCTCTACACCTACTACGAGATATCATCACCCGAACGATGAGCTTGAGCGACGTTCGAGGAATGACTATCGCGACCGATCGCAACTGGGACGTAATGAATATAGAGATCGTGAGCTGGTGATTCGACCTGTCAGTTCTAATTCAAGAACACCGAGTTGCCGACTAACCGAGCACCGAGCTTCGATTTCTCGACACAATATACCGGACCGAGGGGGTGATTTAGTACCAGATAATAGACAATCTAATGATATGTTTAGTCAGTTTTTAGATGCTTTAAAATGTCTAAGTAAGGGTGGAAATAAACTTAGTTCTGTCAATAACGTAATCCCGGAATTTGACCCTATGAATAAAACTCAGACCATGACTGACTGGATAGGGAAGGTAGACGAATGCTCTGAAATTTATGAATGGAGCGAACGCGAAACTATACATTATGCTATACCAAAACTAATGGGTTTAGCAAAGTCATGGTATGAGAGTCTTCCTAGTGTCAAGTTCTCTTGGATTGAATGGAAAATTAAGCTTACTGAGTCATTTCCAAGTAGTGATAATTATGCAGAATTGTTGACAGAAATGCTAGCCTTAAGAGTTAAGTACGGCGAACCTTTAGAGCAGTATTACTTTTCAAAGCTGAACTTCCTTAACCGATGTCAGATAACTGGGAAGAAAGCAGTAGACTGTATTTTGCATGGCATTGAGGATAGAGCTATAAAAGTAGGAGCTCAAGCTGTTCAATTCAAGAGACCAGAAGAAGTTTTAAAGTACTTTAAATTGGTTAAGGTGGGTCAGTTAAAAAGTACAACTAGTACTACTTCTAGAACAAGAAATGACAGACGACCACAGACGACTTACTCTAATAAAGCTAACCAATTGAATACTGACAAGCCCCCTATAAAATGTTTTAACTGTAACGTAGAAGGACACGTTAGTTTTAAATGTCCGAAACCATTAATTAAGTGTAACAACTGCCATAAATTGGGTCACCATGTTGTAACTTGTCCAAGTTTGTCTAAAAGCCAAAATACACTACAAGATAAGCCCAATGTTGAGAAAACGGTACTAAATTAGATTTATGTAATCAATATAAGGAAAATTACACTAAATCCGCAAAAACTAAAGAAAATAATACCTACACTGAAATTACTAAGACTGATCCACCTCATGACAAATATATTGTAACAATTAAATTAAACAATAATCCATTAAAGTGTTATGTAGATCTTGGTAGCGAGTGTTCCCTAATACGACGTTCTAATGCTGAATTATTAAACTTGCCAGTTACTTTTGATAACTTGCCACTAATGAGAGGGTTAGGTGGCAATTTAGTTGCGCCAATAGGAAAAACTAATGCTATAATTGAAGTACAAGGAATAGCCGTTCCTTCTATTGAGATTTTTTTAGTTGACGACTATGTACTAAAATACCCCGTTTTACTTGGACACTCCTTTACTGAGCAGCCCGGTATCTTTATTACAAAAACATCAACCCGTTTAATTTTTGAGAGTATAAAAGAAGATACAAAGTTATTCCTTACACTTCAATCTGAAATTTGCGTTGAACCTTTAAGTATTAGGGCAATACCTGTTAAAACAGATCGGAATTTTAATGGCAATGTTTATGTCAACGGTTCTGTTAGAGGGCGTGTAGCAAGTCAATATTATTTGCTTCCTGGAGTGTATTTGATTGCAGATGGAGCTGGTAATGTTCTTGTTCAAAATCTTACAACAAATCAATTAAGATTAGCTAAAGATTCGTTATTAACTCGAGCAATCCCCTTTAACAGGACTTTTGACGTAAACAGAATTACTACGATTCATGATCCAGTAGATACTTACGAATTTAGACATGGTGACGACATTACTCCCACACAAAAAATAAAGTTAAAGAATTTGCTAGAAGAATTTAAATATTGTTTTTCTACAAGTCTTAAAGACCTCGGTTTTACGACGGTAACTGAAATGGAGATTAAACTGAAGGACTCTGATCCAGTAGTGTATAGACCCTATCGTTTGTCATTGGCTGAACGAAATCAGGTTCATGGTATGATTCAGGAAATGCTCGATGCTAAAATCATACAGGAATCTACGTCGCCTTATGCAAGTCCTATTGTCTTGGTACAAAAGAAAACTGGGGACAAACGATTATGTGTCGACTATAGAGCCCTAAACAGGAAAACCGTCAAAGAACATTACCCAATTCCACGAGTAGAAGATCAACTTGATCTCCTTGCAGGTCATGAGTATTTTATATCATTAGATCTTGCGTCAGGGTATTACCAAATACCAATCGCGGAAGAGTCGCGGAACAAAACGGCTTTTGTCACACCCGAAGGACAATTCGAGTACCTTCGAATGCCGTTTGGTTTAGTTAACGCCCCATCGGTTTTCCAGCGTACAATCAATAAAATATTGTCAGAAGCAAAAATTAAATACGCGGTCGTATATATGGACGATATTCTTATTCCAGCGCATAACTTTGAAGAAGGAATTGTAAGATTGAGGGAGGTACTCGAATTGCGCAAAAAGGGTGGTTTGACGCTTAAACTAAGTAAATGCAATTTCTTCTTTAAAACCATAGATTTTCTGGGGTTTGAGGTAAGCTCTGCGGGCATTCGTCCCGGCAGTAGAAAAACTGAGGCAGTAGAAAAATTCCCAATCCCCAAGAACCAACACGAGGTGCGACAGTTCATGGGTCTTGCTAGTTTTTTTAGAAGGTTCGTTAAAGATTTTGCTATTATCGCTAGGCCTTTAACGGATCTTCTGCGTAAGAACTGTGATTGGAAATGGACAGAGTCACAAGCTACCGCTTTTAATTCTATTAAAGAAAAGTTAACAGAGCGTCCAGTTATAGCTCTTTATGATCCACACGCAGTAACCGAACTGCATACCGATGCAAGTAAGTTAGGTGTAGCTGGGATACTGTTACAAAAAAACAAAGACGGCATTTTACGTCCCGTATCATACTATAGTCGAAAAACTACCATAGACGAACAGAAAATGCACTCCTACGAGTTAGAAACGCTAGCTTATAGCTTCGCTGAATAGGTTTCGGGTGTATCTTTTAGGAATATCATTTAAAATTTACACAGACTGTAACGCCTTACGAGCTACTCTTATAAAACGAGATCTTGTCCCTAGAATAGCACGCTGGTGGATTCAGTTACAGGAATTTGACTGCGAGATAGAGTATAGACCCAGCGATAAAATGGCTCACGTCGACGCGCTTAGTAGACATCCTATTAGCTCGGAAGTAATAGAAACGCATGTTTTAGACGTATTAAATATAGAGTCCGATAGTAATTGGTTAAGCACAGTCCAGTCAGTAGATGAAGAAGTTCAATCAATTAAAAATATTTTAAGTAATCCAGATAGCAAAAATGTTATAGAAATATTAAATAATTACGAAATTAAAAATGGCATGGTTTATCGGAAAACTGAGTCTGGTCTTAAATGGTTAGTTCCAAAACCTATGCGATGGCAAATTCTTTAAAAAAATCATGACGACATAGGTCACTTCGGATTTGACAAAACTTTAGCTCGAGTAAAGGATTCTTTTTGGTTTGCAAAAATGCGTCGATTCGTAAAAAAATATGTAGGTGCATGCTTAGAGTGTGCCCACCACAAAACATCAGGAGGACCTCGTGAAGGATTTCTTCACCCCATACCCAAAATCGACAAACCCTTTCACACCGTTCACGCGGACTATCTAGGCCCCTTTATAAAAAGCAAACGTGGTAACTGCTATCTTTTGGTTATAGTAGACAGTTTCACTAAATATGTTAATATAAAGCCCGTAAAAAATGTAAAAACCTCTACAACCATTCGAGTTATCAAAGATCATATAAGTTATTTTGGAGTTCCAATTAGGTTAATTACTGACAGAGGCTCTTCTTTTACGAGTAACTCTTTTAAAGCATTTATAAAAGAAACCGGGATTAAACATATTCTTAATGCTGTCGCTACACCTCGTGCAAATGGACAGGTCGAGCGTTTCAATAGGACGATTTTAGATGCCTTGTCAACAAAAACTCATGGAAAAAGTGACAGATCTTGGGACGAATTTGTACAGGATATACAAATTGGTCTTAATACATCAATACATAAAACGACACAAAAAAGTCCTTCTGAACTGTTATTTGGCTTTAGAGCAGTTAGTACTACAGAAGGAATGCTACATGACGTTATTAATGAAACGATTAAAGTAACCCCCTCTGAAAAATTAAGTGAAATGAGAGATAAGGCGGGAGAACTTATTAGACTGCAGCAAGAAAAAGATAGTGAAAGGTTTAACAGAAAAAGAAAAATGGGTAGTGTTTATAAAGTCGGTGATCTCATACGAGTTGAGCGTGAAATTGGTACTAACGATGGCAAATCAAAAAAACTTTTACCTAAATTTCAAGGACCTTACCGTATTATAAAACTTTTACCTAATGATAGATTTTTGATAGAAGATACGCCTTTAACACAGAAAACTAAACGACGTTATGAATCGATAGTGGCTATCGATAAAATACGCCCTTGGCTTAATCTAACAACTGACTTAAATAGCTCTACGGACAATGATGGTGACAGTGACGACGACAAATGAATTTAGGTACCTAAAACATATTATACCTAGTTGTTCGACAATATGTATTAAGATCTAGGTATATAAATCATTCTAATAATAAGTAATTAGTAAATAAATATATATTTTTTTGCAGATTGATTTTAATATTTTAATTGAATTTAATATAGTCGTTAGAATGAAATCGATGTCTTGTTTTGAAAAAATTTAAAGAAGTTCCTACAAACTATAAAAAAATACTTATTTTTATTTTTTAAAGTTCTAAGAAAAGATTATGATGTGTTTAAGTTAATATAATGTTTTTGAGTTGAATATTATGTTTTTGAGTTAGTTTTTTTTTATTTTTGCTTAAATAATTTCATATTGCTAGGCACGGGGACGTTCCCTTCACCAGATGGCCGAGTTGTAAGCATATTATAGAATTAATCGTAAGGTGTCATAAGTTATTCTAATGATTTCATTATTATGTTAAATCTTATGTTTATTTCTAACTGTTATAAATATATTTTAATTGCAAAATGTGAAAATATTGTCAAATAGTTTTGATTTCCTGAAGGTTGATTTTAGTGATAAAATTGATTAAAAGTGAGCCCATATCCGTTGTAGTGGGGTGAGTAAGTGGGGAGAGTAGGGGTAAGAGCCCGGCATAACGGAGGGAAAGCAGTTGGAAATCAACCTTCAAGAAATACACCAGTCATAAAGTGTTGTGAAGTGTATAAATTATAAAATAATAAAGTGTTAAAAGTGAGTGTTGAATTATTTCCAATATATAGAGTAGACTACGGGATAGGTCAACGGGTACTTTTTATCGCGAACAATGTATAGTTTCTGCGCGATTAACTTCTGCGTGCACGAAGTCACGGTTAACATCTAGTTTAAAATAATTTGAATATAAAGGTGTGTTTCAAACAATTGCTATTATCACATTATAATAAACAGAAACAGTGCCACTCCGAGAGTTAGAAGTGAAAACAATAGCGCACAGATAGGCATGTGGCGCGCAAACAATGTCAGATTGTAATACTATACAGATTTATATAAATAAAAATAAAAAAAACCCATCCGCCCCGACTTACATGGTACACCTCACCGCTCCGGTATCGGCAACGATGTCGCGAGATAAATGGTTCTTTACAGTCTCAAAAAATACCCAACGCACCTAAAGCAATTTTCCCTTCAAAATTAAATTCGATAGCAGTTGTTTGAAACTAACCTAGCCCAACTCTATTAATGCATAGAAACATGTAGCCTATACATTTTAACATTCCATTTACTGGCAGCTGATACTCTCACGGCCAATTAGTCACCACGGTGCGTGCAGTGACACACCTGTACTTTGTACGTGTACAGTAACAAATGTACAAAACTACAAACACGCGATATGTTCACGCCTGTCACTCTGTAACACACACGTTACACACGTCTTGTGAAGCGTTCCCGTATTGTTTCTATGACAATGTGATTTTTCAATGCTCAACTTTTGACGTGCTATTTGTTTGACCGTTTTGTAAGTAAAAAATATTGGAGGTAGTTAAAATGTTGAAATTTTTAATGGCCACAAAGTATAGGTTAAACTTGTATTCTTCACTCTTGAGTATGTTACTTATAAGTTACGAGTAGTTGTAGCAAAGAACAAATATTAGTAACGTAAAGAACCGTAATTCTATAGATTTACATGAAAGACAGCTCGCAGCTATGTGTGCGTGGCTAGACGTATGCGGGAAGTACGTGCAGCGAGCGGGACGTAGGTTTTTTAATCCTGGCTTTCGTTCACAAAGCTGGCCGCTGGTGGTTTTGTGCTTTGACATAATTGACAATATAATTTCATAATATGATAGATTATGATAGATTTGTCTAACGAGTGTCAACCTAAAGGTACGTGCACATTATGCCGAGCCGCGGCGTGTCGGGGCGGACCGCAGCGCAGCGCAAAATGCTAGCACATTGGTGACGAGCCGGGTCGCAGCGCATTGACAGATTTTGAGTACAATGTACTGCCAGAATTTGTGTGCAACTGACGTTATGGATAGCTCTGACGAACTTTATTTTTTTTTACTGTTGCGCTGTTAGAAGCAGTTTCCAAGAGAAAAGTATTCGGCGAATACCTTTTTGTTTTGGGCCGCAGCGGCTCGCATTATTGCGCAATACTTTTTACTATTTGCGTTCGTGCGATGCGGCCCGCCCCGCCCCGCTGCGCTCCGTCAACAGTGTGCAAGCGGATTTGTTTTATGCAGATCTTTCTTTATTATTTCAAGTAATTGAAAATATCGATCAGGAGTCATCTGAAAATATCCACAAAACAAAAAGGTATTCGCCGAATATCTTTCCTTTAGAACAAACTGGATGTATCCATATTTTACGTTTTCTTTTTTTTTTTTGACGAACTTTTTGTATAGATAAGCATAGGCTATTTATTATCTTTTTCTTCTAACAGCAGTAAAAGAAAAGAAAGTTCTTCATCAGAGATATAGTCAGTTGCACACAAATTCTGGCAGTACACTGTACTCAAAATCTGTCAATGCGCTGCGACCCGGCCCGTCACCAATGTGCTAGGTGCATTTTGCGCTGCGCTGCCATCCACCCCGATACGCTGCGGCCCGGCATAATGTGCGCGTACCTTTAGGCTTACGTCAACTGTCTGTCGTTTATAGAGAGTGTCACCTCTGTGATCGTAGCACAATATTAAATGATACAATGCTTCTTTTACCATAGAAAAAAATAGCGATAATAGTGTTACTAGATTTTATCTGAAAATTGACATAGGTAGTAAAATAAGACAACTCAAATCCACAGTTAAACATAATTTATTTTATACTATTTTAATTATCACAGATCCATTTATTTTAATAGTCATCACGTTAACAAAAATATATAATATAATATAAGGTGGTGACATAATAATATAATGATTAATTATTCGATTCTGTCCTACGTGTCCTATACGCGATACATGTATATACATTATACATACTTTATATACAAATGTGATGAATAGAATTTCAAGTATTAATTGTTTAAAATATTTGCAATCAAAATTCTCAACACTTCATTTCTATTTTATGTAGGTATATCAAGCTTAATAAATATTTTTTTGTAAATTTTTTTAGTTTTTTGGGTTTACACAATAACACAACTTTGTCTTGCAGTATAGGAACAAATGAAACAGTCATCGTTATAAACTGATTATGATAGTATTTATGAAATTATGAATTTTCATGGAATACGCTGTGATAAAAAATGTAGATTGTAGTAGCAAAGTTATATAAAATATTGTAAAAAGTGCGTAATTTTGCTGATGAAATGGTGAGAAGTCCAACTGGTAAATAGGCAGTGTAGTTTCAGCTCATAAATGCAATAGAATTGAGTCTTTTAGTTATTATTATGGAAATGTCTAACTTTATCCATTAATATAAGCTCGCAGTGCTAACATAGCTTATACTCGAACCGCCAATAATGCTGCAGCATTTTTCGTTTGGCACGTAGTTTTAAAAACACATTTTAGAAATTTAAAAATAAATATACATCAATAATATACATAACAAATATTTTTATCGTAAGTATTTTTTCTTAAAAACTGGTTTCAGCCACTACTCCTTCCAACGTAATACATTTAATATACTTAAGCACAAGAACAAAAACCCACTAATACATTTCTTCACACTCAAACACTTAATATAAAAAATAACAAAAATAACAAACCGTAGGCCAACCAAAATCGTTGGCAATGTTCTTTTAAAGATTAGGCACTATTATTGCTACTATTATATAATTTATTTAATACGCTTATCTACAGCATAGGTAGGCTCTATACAAAATAACTACTTTAAAAATTTAGGCCGCGGCCTTCGAAACTAGACGATCTATCGTATTAACTACAGCGCAGTAGGAATTCATAACCAGGAGGGTCGGCCCTGGAGGAGGTCGGCGGCGTCGTGGCGCTCCATCTGGCGTAACGCCGTCGCCAGCGCCGACGTCGCGCCCGGGCCGCGCTCCCGACACTCCCACAACTCCAAAATGGCCTCCGTCGGCGAACTCTTCGTGGCGAACCAAGTCGTGTAACGATCCACACCTAATTTGGCGGCCAACGCGCGCCAGTCGTTACCGCGAGCGTTCGGTGGATCCAAAATGGCGCAGAGCTGCCGTTTCACCCGTCCGCTCAATTTGAACGGGGTCTCGGCGCATTCGGTCACACCTGTTTCGTTCACCGTCATATTCCGTTTGACGCTGCCCTCGCTTCCGTCGTCGCTGCGGCACATTCGCCCATCCATTATGTTCTCTGTGATATTGAAGCTCCGCTGAGACTCGCGAGGCGAGCGGCCTCTCGGGGACCTCCCGCGCGTGTCCTCGACAGATATTCGGAACGTCTGTTTGTACGACATGTTCGTTCGCTGACACGCCGAGACGGTGAAATCGATATTGTCGCAATCGTACGTCCGCTCGACGACGAAGCTGCAGTGGAGTGCATTATAATTCGATCCCCATACGTGATTGAACGGGATCTCCTGATAGCCAATTCCGGGTTTGATTTTCCAGCCGGGGCTGACGTGCTCCAAATTCAAACACAAATTCGATCCGCCATCTTGGAACAGCAGCGTTCTCGGGCGGTCGAGCAGCGCGCCACCTAATTTCTTTTCTTGTTCCTGACAATAGTACGGCGCGCACGGCGTGTCCTCGAAAATGTACAGGCGTATGTTGAATTCGGAGCACGTTTCGGCCAGCGGCGCCGAATACACGGCTAATTGGAGCGTTTTCACGGCTTTTCCGTTGAAACTCTCGCCGACGAGCACGAAGGTCGACAGCATGTCGGTGACGAGGTATATCTTGTCGTTGTCGAGCTGCGTGAACACGGGAGTGTTGATGGTCTCCTGGCCGAGGCTGACTACCTTCTTCCACTGCGGGTGTGTGTCGGTTTTGGCGTTGCTGTGGTCGATGGCGTAGAGGGACAGGTTCCAGAACCCGTGTTTGAGGCTAGCGCAGTGCGGTATTTGTAGAACAACGGACTTATTGAGCTGCAGCCGCGGCGGGCCACACTTAACTACCGGGCTCAGCTGCGTGATACCTGCGGGCAAAAAATTGTTTTTACAAAACGTCGGCCGACTGCGGACACACGCCCAGGGCCGATATTACTTCGCATAAATTACGGTCCTCGATATACCATGATTATATGGCTGTGTTAAATTATTTTTAATACTCGATACTTTTAATTCGTTTTTTATTTACCTCCAGATCTTATCGTAATTAATAGTTCTATAAACTATAAATTATTATGGTGCAGTAATAACTATAATTAAGATATCAAGGATGATCATGGGTGTTTTTTGTGTGATTAGATATAACAAATATTAAGCTCAGCCAAAACGTGTATCTAAAATGGCGAGCAAAAAAACTGACCGTTTATAGTGATAGCTTAAGGCTATATAGAATAAATCATGTTTTGTTACTAGATAAAATATAGAATGCTAAGTCACAAAAAGTACTGAATATGTTTCTTTTATTAAACTGATATCTTGTTTCGCCACAATTGGTGCCTCTTACCAAAAATTATCGTATCAACTACAAGGCCATTTAGTTTACTCTAAATGGCCTTGTAGTTGATACGTTAATTTTTTTTAAAAGTTGCAGGCATGTCTCACCTTTCCCAAGTCTGTATCTGTATCTGTCATCCTTAACAACGGCAACGTAGATCTGGTCCCTTCGGCCTCTACTGATGGCTCCCTCGGGTATAGAAAGGGCCACACCAGCCGCCGGCAGGGCCAACCTGGCCCCAGAACTCGAAACCGAAAGGGACTGGGATATAGGTGAGTTCGAGACGAGTTCCGCTAGTTGCAGCGTGACTGATTCGTTGGCGGCGTCGTACATGGACCCGGCTGCAACAATAGGTTATTGAAATAGTCAGGGCTCCGGGCGTAGTATGTTGCAATTAAAAGTTTTAATATTACCTTAGGAACTTATGGGCATTAAAGTTTCTCACGACCCATAAGAAACATAGGCAAGGGTACAGAGGAATTAAAATATCAACATTTTTTTTATTAATTTTGTTAGCTTTTCAATAATTTTATAATGAATTTACATACTAATTTTATAGTGGCTACATGTTATATTACAACTTTTGTTCTACAATTTTTTCATTAAAATATAATTACTTACAGCTAGTAAAACAACTTGAGGCGGAATGCTCGGACTCCGTGTACGGCTTGCTATCATATTCGTCACTGTGGCCTTTGCTAGATGCACAAGGAGTCACCTGATGGTCCACTGGAGATGCATAGCTAGTGGACATAAAATATAATCATAATTGTAATCCTATTAAAGATTAAAGGCTAGACAATTATCTTATTTTAAAATATGAACGAGTAGGTAAATGTATTATTCGGATGCAAACTGGATCAACGTAGGTGATGATGATGATGTAATAATGATGATGATTATTATTAAGTAATGATATAATGATTATTCCAGTAATGACTGCTAAAATTATATTCAGGATACTGAAGAAGAAAGTGGAGATAAAAATCTTACCTGTTAGTCAGATGCGGCACATCATAGTGATGTTCTGTCCTCGGATCTGGTGGTGGATGCTCGTACCGCGGGGGCCGATGCTGCATCAGATCAGGCGCCAGAGATAGAGACTGCTTCTCCACAGTCGGATACATCTCCGGTTGGAAATCTAGGAAAAATAATAGAAAGTAGAGCTCGCCCTGTGATCGAAATTTCCCCATAATAATTCATGTAATTTTTAAGTATGAACTTTACAAGGGTTCTTTTGCCTCGTATATATATAAAAAATATGACAGAATGACGAAAAAATGTTAGCTTTCTGCACACCTTCCTTCATATAAACTTTGACAGTGCCGAATAAAATGACACTAATTATTAATATAATATTATTATATTATGATGATGATAATATTATGGTAAATTATTATTATTTCACTTGTACAGGAGATTTTGGATCTGGAAGTCATTGTTAAATGATAGCATAATCAATTGCCATTATTGATAATTGGATCTTATATTCTTGGCTTGACAAAAACACGGAGGACTTTAACAAAAATTTGCTATAAAAAAAAGGAGACAGTTCAAGCTATTAAAGTGTTTACCGGTTCTAGTCATGGTGTACAGAGAGTGATCCCTGGTCTTCCTCTGCAACAGTTTGTAGACCACAGCGGCTCCAGCTAGGAACACTACTACTGCGACGGCGATTCCGATGTAGAGCGGTACATCACTGTGAGCGGCTACTGTGGAAAAAATGATCATCAGCACAACCAACAGTAGTCTAACGTGGCTACAACATTTTACATTGAGCAAACATTTTCTTCTAGTTATGACAATAGTTTCTTTGATAACACAGGCCTACAACGATTTTGGTGCCGGGGATTTTAGGTCTGATTTTATGTATGTCTTACGTGGTGATGTCAAAAATGTTACCGGTTTTTTTCTATCAGCTCTAGTTTCCGAGATAGAAAAAAATACAGTTTTTAAAAATATACACATTTTATCGGCATTAAACATCAAGAAATTGTCTTTTGAGTGATTTTCTAGGATGAAACTGACATGGGCAATCTCGCATGATTCCCCAGCATGATTCCCCAGCAATAGTCGGCCATCATATGAGTGTTCCACTTCCCTTGGTATTTATTCTCCATCGTTTTTATGTCTTGGTGGAAACTTTCTCCTTGTTCTTCGCTTAAATCTCCTAAATTGTGTTGAAAAAGACCTAGGTAGCTATTGAGATGGTGTAATTTTATACTCATGTTACAACCTAAATTTTTGAAACAGACCAGCACTTCTTCTACTAATTCTACATAGTTGTCGGCTTTATGATTACCAAGGAAATTTTGTGCAACTGCCACAAAATATTTCCACGCTAACCTTTCCAGATCATTCATAGAAGTCTCAAAATCAGTGGTGTCTTTCATTAATTAGGTCCATCAATGATATCTAGATAGAATCAGTACTCAAACCAGAAAATTTCTATGAAATAAACTGAAAATATTGACCATTTCTGTCGAGTGCCTTAATAAATTTCTTTATCAGCCCTAATTTTATATGCAATGGTGGAAGAATGATTTTTTCTCTTGGAACTAAGGCTGAATAAGGAATAGGTCTTTGTGCTGAAGAAACATTAGGGTATTTCCATTTGTGGCGACTTTATTTGTTGATGCCCACTATATTAGTCATACAAAAG
The DNA here is from genome assembly GCA_905404095.1 of Glaucopsyche alexis. Lineage (NCBI taxonomy): Eukaryota > Metazoa > Arthropoda > Insecta > Lepidoptera > Lycaenidae > Glaucopsyche > Glaucopsyche alexis. The sequence continues at coordinate 23,374,844 of FR990052.1, forward strand.
TAACAGTCATCATAATGATTTTTTTGTTCTCGCCATATCATAGGCACCCTAAACTTTAAAGACTTACGTGACCCTTTCTCCCATTGTCACAACGCATAGTTTCATACACTATGAGGCACCCACACTTTATCTTGGTGTCAAATTTCAATACCGAAGTAAGCAGAATAGATACAATTTACAGTGTCTGTAATTAATTTACGCTGATCTTTCAGTATGTATTCACCACAAACATAACAAAATATATCAGGATTGTTAACACAACATCTGGACTTACTAGTCATAATAAAATAGTAATATAAACTTTATCGATGTTATTGTAATAATGACTATTTATGAACAAGAACGGGAAAAAAATTAAATGAGGGTAGTAGGTAAACTAGAGCTGATGAGTTAAAATGGCGTATGGCAATATATTGTACATTACCTAATTTATCGACCATAGACACAAACAGAACTGCACCAAATAAAAACATTGTTTTTGTAGGCCTGTGTAATAATTAGATTCGTCATAAAAGATTATTTTCATAATAGATATGCACACTGCAACATATCGCAGTAGCGTAATAATATTTATTCCTATGGTGATTCCCCTTTGGTTCTTTGACTCTTTGGTCATTGCAACTTTGCGCTGTCTCCCGCTTAAATTGGGGAGGGAATTTGGAATTCTTCCTACTACTTAAACCTTTCTTCTTATTCATTTTGTTACAGGTCCCAAGACATATTTAGCAAGATTCTCGGGCACCCCTAAGTATTTTGTGGTTGGCTGCAGCTATATATAGCTAGCTCACAGGAGTTGCAGTGGTGGGAATGTATAGTTGGCCGATACCCATTAAAAATAGTTCAAGTTTTTATGCAAGAACTCAGTCAATTTTTTTCTATTAATATAATAATATAAATTACAAATATACATAGTTGTTTGGAATCACCTTTAAACGAATAAATGTTGAAAAAACTAGTTTCAACTTGTACTAATTTAAAACCTCTGAGCAAAATATGTACTTGCAATTATAAAAACAAATGATAAAAGTCAATATTAAAAGTTTCATTTGACAGACGATTTTAATCGCAAAAACTTCCTAATAAAATGAACAGTTCCATTTTGTTTGGTACTTAATACTTTAAGTCGTACTTATGAAATGGCGAAGTTCAGGGAAGTTGTATAAATTACGTAAATGCCGCACACCTTCCGAAGTTGAGCATTACCCTAAAAGTCCAAATTGTAAGATTAAAGCTGACATTCGGGAGTCGTGGAACTAACGTAAACATTTTAGGGGAGAAGAGAAAATATATAAATACCTGCGTAAAATGTTAGTAATGTTACTAACAAAAACGTGAGATATTACTGAAATTATTTGAAAAGATAACATTAACGAATACTCTTATCGTTAATGTTATCTTTTCAAATACATATGACATAGCTGTGGTCCTACTGTTTTCGAATGATATGGTAAAGTAATTTTTAATATTTAAATATGAGTTTGATCTGATTGGCGATGTTAATGTATCTTTACCAAGTCTCAATGTACTCAAAGTACTAGATGGATTATACAAAATATATTGACTCATACCTAGTACCTTTATAAGCAAACGAGGTAGGCATATTCTGGCAACTGGGTTTTAAAATTATTTACGACATCGCATCTATAAGTTTACGAGTGCTGTCTCTCGCATCTTAACGAGTTATTTTAGTATTATTTAGTGGAGACGTTTTTACACATGTTTGAGGTATTCATTATTTAATCGTTAATTTATTGGTTGGAGAGCCAATTTAATTTATTAGCCCTTGAAGACTCTCTTAATATATATGTGAAATCGTTGCAGGAAATAAATTCTCTTCAATATATTGTGTTGAACGTAGTAGTTACTAGATCGTGTAATAAAATCTATTAGCTGTTTTCTCATAATTAATGCCTCATAAAATTATTACAGCAAAAATCAATATAACAAGAAACAATTTGTAAGCCATAACCATAGAAATACGAAATTAAACCATAAATATACCCAATTAAAGCAAACAGCAGTTACAATAAATTTTACAGCAACAAATTAATTAAGAGATTATTTCTCGTTAACAAAGGTTATCTCGATCGATGATTATGAAGTCGTACCGGTCTATATCAGAACGAGATAATCGTGTGATTGGAATTTTGGGCCAATTAAGAACAATGTTTGAGAAATACTGGTTTTATTATGAAGTAAAGCAAAATTTATCAGATCTTGCCAATACGCTTATCGAGATTAGCTTAGTTTGTATTTAGATGAAATAATATCACTGTTTTGCCTTTCTAATGTAAATTAAACATTTCTAGTATCTAGGGAGTAGGGAGTGGTCCACAAGACGGAAACTATGATAAAGCCTATTTACTACGGGTATCTAAAAATCAAACAGAATACTAATAATAGTAATAGTTATTTTAAGTTTTATTCATGATTTTTTTTTATTTTTAATAACGTTGTTGTAAATATTTACAAGGTGATAAAGATACTTGTAATAAAATCACAATATCCATTAACCATACCTATCCTGATACCTTTAAAAATAAAAATGATTAAATCTCTTCCAGTGAAAATTTAATACAAACCTTATGGCTTTAATTCAGTTTTTGTACAGCAAAAAGCATTTCTGTATACAAATTGCCGAGAATGAACTACAAAATATGAAAAATGAATTAAGAGGCGACCATTTTTAATTAGCACAGTAATGAAGTCAAAAGCGCTGTACCGAGTTTATTAAATTTCAGCGGGTAGTCAGATAAATTGTTACACAGCACACGTTTGACCTACATAGGCTCTATCTAGGATGCAACACAGTACACTACACAGAGAAGATTTTAAAGTTTCATGCACAACATTAGACACACGGTTCGCTGAATTTGCTTTTGGATATTGCCACCGACTATTTGAGCTTAGAAAATATACACGGGGATCTATTTTCTGTTTCTTTGCAAATATATTCAAACCGAATATAGAATTTGAATTTGTAAGCTTAGCAATCCTTGCGCAATGTAGAACACTATCTGACTTACTAAGCAAACTTTAATACCCAAGCCTCTTTTTGTACAATAAACAGGCGGTCGATTAGACCCCATGTGCAAGCAATGGCTTATAACATATTCAATTGTGACTTATTAAATTAGCATACACTATCCCACCACCTAACTAATATGCTAATATAGTAATAATTTAAATGCGTAAGTTTGTATGTATGTATGGATTAATAAATATTTTTTTAATCTTTCATGCTACAACAACTGAACAAGTTTTAATTAAATTTAGTATTATAGTAGTTAAGACTTTGTATTAACATATAGGCTTCTTTTTATCACAGTGAAATGTACGGTTCCCGTAGAATTTCTCTTTGCGCGGATGAAGTCGCGGCAACATATATATAAAATACATACAAATTAGTTTATAAATCTGTATCAAAATTGCTACATTAAGAATTACAGAAAGTAGATAGTATCTATGCAAGTTAGTGGAATCTTCTTTCTGACTGTTACAAAAGCTAAGCTAAGATTAAGCCGTGCTTGTCCACTTTACCATTAAAATTCAATAAATTCCTATTAGATCCCGTGTATTTATAGGTAACATCCGTTGATGAGTCAGATCTAATAAAAGTTTGACGTTGGAGGAATTAATTCGTTACGTGCCCGCGCTTATCAGATTAACCCTGTAATTGGACTCGCCGCAACAACTTTATATCTGACGTGCTTTTGCATAGTTATGAATGCCAAAATGTAAAATTTTCGCAATTTGACTTACAAAATGGACGTGAAACTTGAGTACATGCCTACATCTATTTTAACGAAATTTCAGGTAGTAATTATGCTTTAAGATTTAATCCATAAGTAATCCCCGAATTGTTAAGCTAAGAGCGAGTTAATGATGATAAATTATAGTTAAAAACACTTTCAACCATGTCACATTTTAAAAAAAAGAAACTTTAGGAGCTAGGATGCCACGGACAGACACACACGTCAAGCTTATAATGCCTGGGCCCCTCTGTTTTCGACAGGGATTAAAAACTTACTTTGTAGGTTAACAGGCACATTACAATGTAAAAAATGAATACCTACTTCAGTTATCTATATTATTGGAGCCTACGTATAAAACAAAGTATAAAATACTTAACCACGAGGGTAAAGTTCCGATTAAAGTAGCTATGAAATCGTTTATGAGAGGAAATAAATAATTTAAAATAACTGGTACGTTTAATGAAAGGACCTATCACATTAAGTAGATTTTCGCTTGATAGCGACTCCCGATAATTACCGGCAATAGGCTCCTTTTAAGTCTGCCCCATTAAAGCCTTCGAGGACCCAATACCAGTTTTATTACAACCGGGATCAGGATTAGTCCAAGCGGAGCATAAACTTTCAGATCATTTATTAAACAGTCATTAATAATAAATTAATAGTTCCTAATGACTACGAGGAAAACTTCAAACATAAATGAACGCAAGTAATGGTAACAATTTATTGAAGGGTTAACAACGATATAGAAACTCCTAGAAACATTGTTGAAGAATATAAGGACTTTATTGAAAACTCAATAAATACGTAAATAGCTTCACGAAAAGCATCACAAAAAGGGATCTAAAAATAAAGAATCTGATAAAATTGAATACATATTATGAACAAAAACAACAGACATTATTAAACCGTAAACACTGCTAAAGAAATTCTTCGATAACAAAAAGTTATGTCGGATAAACGTATAGGGGCCGAATGCACCCCGCTGCTCCATCGAAGGGTTATGTTGAAATTTGTACACTGTGTAAACATTTGTCAGTGCCAGTCGTATATCCGAGTCCGCTGCAGCGAGATTGGAGATACTGAATCCAATCGAAAACTCCAAACCCTCGTCGCTTCAGCTATAACATGGTAGGAGGCCATTCTGAATTAAATTCTCCAATTTCACTGTACATGGAAATATGACCCTATTGCATTGACGCACAATGGCCATTCCCCCGTACCATAGTATACGACTTTTTGTACAGTTCGCGATCACCCGCTGAGCTCTCGCAGTGGAATCACAACAAATAATTTACGGCGCCCACCTCCAGTAATGAGAATTGCAACTCATATGTCCCTCGCATACTCGCGTTATTAATAAGATTAGCTAGAACACTTTTTACTCGTAGACAGGGAATTTCAATTAAGATCTTATATTAGAAATGGCGCCAAATAATAAACAAGATGAAGAGTTTTCAGGGAAAAATAATTAGCAAAAGAAATCCGTAGTCGAGATCCTCTTCAGTCCAGTATTTACTTTTAAAGGTTTGTTGACTCCGTGAAAATTGTATTTTAGATGTTAAAATGTTGTAATTAAGGATTTTAGAAAACGAAAATCTTTCGAATCGCTAATTGGAAACCCCGCAGTTCTAATTAAATATTTTGGGGCCATTGAATCGTAATCATAACGTCTTAACTTTCCCAAATTAATATTTAAGATTTACGAGATTTCGGTAATTCCACGATCATTGTTATGGAGATGAGTAAAACCTTCGAAACTGGACGAAATCGGTACAAAAACGAAATGTTTTCTCAATATTTGCTACAGAATAAATGAACAATTTAAATCATCAAAAATTATATGGTTATAATTTGATATTCTATGCTTCACAACATGTGACGTACTGAAATTTCATCCACCTCGAATTGGGCTCCTCGTAAATGATATTGTTCAATGCTACAGCGGACAGAATTACAACTATCAAAATTCGAACTGAAATATCAGTTTACAATATCAAAATATATTGTTTCATTTGCTGTCCATTTATTGTATCATACGTTTCGTACGGTAACAAGAAGTACCTAAGTGATTTATAACAATTCGGATTTTTTCTATTACAGACGTATCAAAGTTAATACTATTTTTAACAATTATACTTATCATCAATTACCAGTTCCAAAATAGTGACTGCTACAAGTTAAAACCGACAAAAACCACTTTATTCCCCAAATGTGAACACCCAATTTACAATTAATCGATAATGAAATTTCACTTCAGAAATCGATTCAACAAACGGCAACACTATTTAGGGAACAAAAGATGAAAAGCACCCATAAAACTCCACCATTTCCCCTTTGTATGTTGGCAATTAGGCTAATGAAGTGGGCCGAACGCGTGCAAATGAATGAGTCTTTCAAACGTTCTTCGTATTGGTCTAAGATACGAACTAAGGTCGACCTTCACTGATGTGTTTACCAGATGAAAGTGATATTTTATCAAATACAATAAGTTTCTGAACATATTTAAATTAGGCAACCCCTTAAAAAATGGTCAAGACTATAATTAATTCAAAGTCAAATTTTTTTAAAAGCAAATATAACGTGTGACATATAAGGTATATCCATCCGAAACCCAGTGAACCCATGAAACTGAACAACTTTTCCCAAGGAACATAGGTCGAAATATGAAAAAAAAAAAAAAATTGGACCTCCCATATAAACCGCATGGTCAGCTAATCAAATTAGTATGGGAGAACCAAATTTTTTTTTTTCATATTTCGACCTGTGTTCCTCGGAGAAAGTTGTTCAGTTTCATGGGTTTCGGATGGATATACCTTATATGTCACACGTTATATTTACTTTTAAAAAAATTGACTTTGAATTAATTATAGTCTTGACCATTTTTTAAGGGGTTGCCTAATTTAAATATGTTCAGAAACTTATTTTATTTGATAAAATATCACTTTCATCTGGTAAACACATCAGTGAAGGTCGACCTTAGTTCGTATCCTCTACTATATTCAACGTTTAACCTTTCATGTGGTTGAAGCCACATAGGTTTCGCTTCAATACGTATCGTGAGAAATAGGAATTCAATACGCTGACCAATTTGTTTTGACCAATTGATTTTACTTATTTCTTTTACCTTAATTAGAAGACTGTATTTTATGTGTCGTTATATTTATTTTAACTTAAAATAACCTAACTAACATACATTTTTAATTTCATAATTAATTTTATAACTAATGTATTGCTAGTGGTTTTTAAATTATAATAATAAATTATTGAAATTTCAGGTATAAAAGACAAATGCAGATTTATAAGAGAAAAGGACGTTGAGAGGTTTATTAAAGTAACTTGTGCAGATAAATTTAATTTGAACAGGTAATTAAACAGGTGTAATAGCTATTATTAATTTGAGGTCGAATATAAATTTCAGATTAACACTATGCATACCATTAGAAATACAACTTGATAATATCCAAACAAGTTTCTGTAATTGATTAGGTTATTAGCTTAACAAGGTAAGTATACGATATACCATATTTCTTAGGAAGTTATTAAAGGATATGGACTTGCGAGGAAAAGTTGCAGAAGTAAAGAAATTTTTGCTTAACTTATCAAACTGTGAGATGACATCCTAACGTAAAGAGTTTTCGTATAAACGAAATGAGTAAAAGGCTTTGACGAGAATATGTCCTTATAAATGACGATACCATTTCAAGTAAATGTGATCAGCACGTAAGTGAAGATAAACAAAGCAATTTATCGGTAAATATGACTGAGATTGCAGATTTATTTAGCGTGAAAAGAAAGCGATCGGGGAAAACAAAAAAGTTTTAGTAAACATGCTAGATGCCTTCGGCTATTTATCAAAACGTTCGATAAACAAGAGGAAATTGAAAGCAAGTCAGCGGGAGCCAGGAAAATGATTTATTACTATAAACACACTGATCATTTTCCATTTGGTATATTGGATTGCAACAGGGGAATAAACGACGCTGTAAAATTCGGAACGCACGATTGCTAAATTGGATTCTTAGCGGCATTTAACTGCCATCGATTAATAGATTGTATTACTTTTATAGCCGAGATTACATAAGATATTTGGAGCAAGAACACCGATCATACATATTACATAGGCATTAAAAATGCTCCACAAGTAAACAGGTATTTTATTATATTATACCAACATCTGTTTATGCCGTAGTAAAACCAAACCTCTCATACGCAAAAGTAAAGACACGGAAACCATTACAGTATGAAAATTCAAGCCGACTTTAGGAAAGTGTCTCATAAAATTTTAGGCCCTCTTCCATATTTAGAAGATATGATACGACCCAGATGGTCACGGCAGCCGATTTTAGTAGCTACATTGGAATAAAACCACCATAAGTAGACCCATAATGTTTATTATCTCTGTATCGGATTCGTAAAACTTCTCGTGCGCGGGAAAGGTATGGCGGATCATCTAATAATGGTACGTTGGGGTTACTCTCGATAGCCCGTATAAAGGGCAGTCCGAGTATTTCATAGTTATGAGCGCACGGAAAGGGAAGTATATTTTTAGGTGTACGGCATCTGGTTGAACGAAACCGTATGCATTTCATAGAATCAGCTTAATTAACATGTCCCTTGAACAGTTTCATAACTTCGAGAACTTCTGACAGGGCATCATAACAGTAAGTCTGATATTTTTGAAGACGTGGCGGATTCGGGACACGGCAGTATCATAAATTTGTGTTGCAGGAAGTTGTCATAAAGATAATAAGTTTATTATAAATATGTAATCCAAAATCTTAATAGGAATTCAAGCACATTAATTTTAAAGATATTATTGTGTTATGACAAGAGCGGTATAAAATATTAATTCAAATTAATAAGTTAAAAATATGCTGACAGATCTTAAAAATATGACCCAATGCAACATCAACACAAATTGTGAGATTATTTTTAACATATTTTTTTACTATTAAGTACACCAGCTTATGTAGAAAACAAGAATTATTATTTTGACAAAAAATGTAAAAGTTTAATAGAAGTTATAGTTTAATTTTAGATGTGTAGTATAAGGGGCAACGGAAGTAGAAAACTGTAACATACTGCTTTGACGAAAACTTTTATGCCCTAATAAAAGTATTTTATTTATTGCGACTTGTTTCGAAGTAATACAGGATCTTGTAACCTTGCCAGGGGACTGGGTTAACGATGTGCTCTTTCCTGAGATAGATTTTATAAAAACGGTAACAGAAATATATTATGGTCATCGTTAGACTTTTATTCCTTTGATTTTAATCAAGTTAAAGTTTCTGGAAACTACGGATGAATTTTTGTATGGAAATCATCAGCTTCATGTAAGTCTAGTAATTTTAGGTAAATATTTTTGACTAACTCACGATATGGCTAAAATAGCGTGCTTAAGTTATTTGAAGATTAAACGAATTTATCTTAAGTGAAGTTCGATCACATTTATATGAGCTACTTCATTCTTAGCGATTTATTTATTAATAAATTCTTTTTAGTCCTTTCAGAATCCTTTGCAGGTCTGTCTCAATCTCAAACAATAATAACATTTTGTTACCTCCATGAACTCCACAGTAGTCTCCTACACAGTCAGCATGCTGGACCTGGGCTCCGGAGCAGGCATCTCCCACACAGGATCTGCGTCGGGTTTGTCTACAGTCAGACCCACAGACAGACCACTCCGTCCACGCTCCCCATCTTCCGGGGGACGCTGTAACAATGAATCTCGTTAATGTTATGGTTCTTATCTACACTAATATTATAAAGAGGAAAACTTTGTTTGTTTGTTTGCAATGAATAGGCTCAAAAAGTACTGGACCGATTTCAAAAATTCTTTCACCATTCGAAAGCTGCATTATCCACGAGTAACATAGGCTAAATTTTATTTCGGAAAAATAGGGTTCCGTAAGATATTTGGGTTTTTCGGACACAAGGTGTAAAAAATCAACCAGAAAAGTTACTTATTTTGCGTACGCTGCCTAAAATATAAAAGATAGATCCATATAATGTTCTAATTAATTGTAGATATTATAAATATCTACAAAAAAGTCCGCGACACACTATACCTATCTATGTCGAGTGAGGCACAACAACCATTTTTTTATTTAGAAATCTTGATTTTTTTTTGGACTACATTAAAACGCGTTTATTTTACTTATGCTATTAATCCTTATTAAAATAAATTATTTCATCACTAAGTACAGTTTATGTTGATAATATTTGGTCTTTGAATGATTAAAATTGGACGTTTGGTTTTGAAGTTATGGCGAAATTAAAATATTACGATTTCTGCTATACGGCCCGTTGCGAAGTGGGTGACATTCTGTAGTATTAGTATCAGTATTGTACCCGTGCGAAGCCGGGGCGGATCGCTAGTAAAAAATAAAGTTTTAGATGAATTGCAAATTGCAATATTTTGTTAAAAGATCGAAGAATGTAGAAAATATCATAAGCTCGTTAATAAGCATAAGCAGGTTTTATGGTCGTCTTATCAATAATTACGATGATTTGAATAAACTGTCAAAACGGAAAAATGCGGAAGTACACATTTAAAAAAGAAACGAGAAAAACAGTAAGTAACTTTTAAAGCATACCTACACTAATGCTAAATAACATCAATATTCAAAACTAATAACACTGTTTAGAATCAAAACATATTAGAAACATTAGCGTGCTATCAAACACGTATCGTTTTCAACGCTTTTAACAGCACATTTCCAATTACGTTATTAATATTTTCGATACAGGTCCATTACAATTTTATTACAATGGCTGATCACGCAATGGGACCATTTGCAAATTTGATACGCGGTGTAAAGCTAAATTTATTAGCGGAGTTAGGGAATTCGAGTTTTTCACTTTAATTCGCATCAAAACCATTAACCACATGCGCCATATTGTTATCAAATTGATCATTAATGTAATTTAAATGTGAAATTAGATTAGATTTAGCAATTGCAAATGTATGAATGAAAACAGTTGATTTACGAGATTTAGAATTCGGATCCACAGTACGCAGAATACATCTTCTTTCTATCATAACATGAAATAAATATAATATTATACATTCAAGTTAATACAACGATAAAAGTCATAAAAGATGTAAAGACAATGAATGACAAAATGAGCGAGAAACGACATTTATTCTTAGCGAAGTAGACCCATGCAAACATTAAAAGTAAATTCGTATAATTTATTTCATACACGTTTTAAACTTCATAAATTGAAATGAAGCAAGACGCTCGGAGCTAAATGGGAATACAAAATAAATCAGAACATTTTTTCATTTTAGAATTAATAGACTGGATGAGAGTTCGTCGTGTTTCTGGCTCATGTATAGGTTTGTGGCATCCGCTTTTTTGGTATTATTTTATGTATGCATTATGCATTACAGGTATTCAATTATTTATTATTTGTTAAAATTGTAGGTTGGCACACTAGTTGAGTTTTTCGATTTGCGATCGAATATTGGTTTCTTTAATTTTCATACTTGTTATTATTGCTCTTATAATACTACTTAGGATCACTACAATTTTCATAAAATATTCCAACTTTAGGACTTAACAACAAATTTACTAAATTAACAAAGTTCCATCGTTACTTGTACCACACGTGTATGTGTGTGGGTCGCATCTTTTATTAATTAATGCGCAGGCGCATAAATCAATCCCACTTCATTAGACGCGACAACACAGACGAACAGGCAAAGGACAAAAAGACGCGCATGCTCAAAAAGTTCACCTAAATACCGCATGAGCGTAGTGTCACTTTAATGAAGTTAAAGCACTTCTCAACGGGCGTTGTTCGAATTTTAAACAACGAATCCCTTGCCAGCTACAGAATTGTGACGTCACAGAATATGAATTTAATATTGTCATAGTTTCTTTCATATGAAACTTCACTTTATCTATAGTATACTTAAAATACAATTATAAACGTTACTACTTTATTAGTTTCACCGATTACTCATTCTAAAAATACCTATACTCATAAAATCAGAAGTGATAATAGAAACGATATTTCAAACCATCACATAAACAATTTATAACTAAAATGGACAATATAAATGGCTACTATAACACGCTGTAAGTCATTAGCTTTCTATTTTTTGTATGGTTCATTACAATTTTTCACTGTCGGTAGTCGTTTAGTAAATATTAAAATTGATGTATTGTATAGTTTACGTTTCTCTTTATATAATTTGTAATTTACACTAACAGGTTGTCGTTATTTATTTTACCTTTTATAGCTTTGAATTCAATTTTAGCTTCATGAATGTTATGAATATTCAACATAATAATATGATACTGATTCGTTTGTTGGTTGCAGTCTTTACAATTGTACTCAATAAAAATTCACATAATATTTTTTTTTCTTTCAAAATAAAATTCTGTTTAAAATTAGCAAATAGAAATAATGTGTCAAATTTGTGTAACTTATGAATGTTATCTCTAACTATCCAAAGATTTTATAATTTTTTTACAAATATAATTTTGGTCCACTAAAAACAATTCATAAAAATTACAAGTATTTAATGGCACACTTTGGCTTAAAATGCGGTAGTAAGCCTGTTATTATGAGCAGCAGTTGACATGTGCCCAAGTGCTTTCAGTTTGAAACAAACACTTGATTAAGTTTTATTGTCTACCCGGTTGGTCCAAATTAAACACATTGTATGGCTGTTTGGACAACACCATTGTTTTTCGTTATTAAAAACTTTAATAACTATAATATAAACAATAGAATGCATTTTTGTGTTCCACTTATTTCGGAAAGTAATATCAACTAAAACTCTTTTTATTTTACCAATTGTTGTATTTGAAATTTGAGGTAGTAGGTAGGTAGCCAGAGATATTAAATATATTTTTTAAATCAAATAATATATTTAAATGAATTATATTTCAATCAAATACAAATTACCTCAACTTATTTAAAGTAGATATAGGACAAGAATAATATGTACAGTAGCCGGCAAATCCGGTGTACCACCGGACTTTATTGCTAAAGTAATAAGATCGAAAAAGTGAACAAACCCACTATCGGCGAGTGGCGACCGTACATATTTCAATACAGTAATGTAGAATCTCAATCTTGTGACTAGCTAGTTTGGCTTGTCTAAGATGATATTTTTGATTTTTCATGGCAAGGCCTTTTTTGTCTGAATTAAAGTCTACCAGAATAAGATAATTTTATATGTACTTATTCCAAGATTTTACTGTAATTTGGTCTCCAAACTTAAGGGCCGTGTGTATCAGAATTCTCAAGACTGTCGGCTACTCCTTTGTAATTTTGTCATCGCCATAAAACATTGCTTTGGATTCGACTAGACTGACTATGTTTTGGTTATTTATTTTTAATTTTAACACTACATATTAATAAGTATTCTTTACATATAAAATATTTTAAGTAATTATATAAATTATGTATAATTTTAACTGTATGTTAGTTGGCTTCAGGTGTGCTTTCAATTTGCCCACCTGGATTTAGCTTGAGTTCATGTGACAATTTCTAGTTTTAAGGAAACCGGTATCTAAGGGCTTAATAATGTCTTGATGCAATCAATAGCTTAATTTCTTTTATTTCTTCACATTTCACGTTATAATATAATGACATTATCTTAAATTCATATTAAACTAGCTGTTGCCCGCAGCTACGCCCGCGTAAATATAGAATCCTGGGAACACTGTGCTTTTTCGGGATAAAAAGTAGCCTATGTTTTAATCCAGGGCCCAAACTACTACCATGCCGAACTTCATCAAAATCCGTTCAGTTCAGTTCCTTAGTTTTTGCATGAAATAGGAACAAACATCCATACATCCTCACAAACTTTCACATTTATAATATTAGTAATATAGTAGGATTTGTATAGTTAACGAAACAATTAATATGATTTTATCGTAAGGTTAACACCGATGCCGCGATGCTACGAGTATATCCAAGATGCGATAATCATCATTATCAATGCACGACAACTCGACAACTAACGTCCAGAAATAGGCAAATTGTCGTTTTCAGTGCAACGTGATACACACACTTTATTAATTCATAATCTCATATAATTCTAACTTCAAAGTCCTAGTAAATCTATATATAGGTCCACCCGAGTACGAAATCTGATACGCCTTAGCTCATAATTGTTAGACGCGGGCGGTAGCGGGGAGGGGCGGGGAGTTCCGCTCCACATTCTGTACTCATTATAACACTCATTGTTTTAATTTGATTTTCATAGCTTCTTCGGTTTCCGTGTTAAGTGTAGTCAAAGTCAGAGGTAGAGTTCTGAGAAAAAAGTTTGAAGTCAGGAACAAGAATTTGCCATTTTGACTGACTATATTATGGATTCACTTGCCAAGAAATATAAATAATAAATAATAGCTAAATTCGAAGTAAATTCAGCTACAGCCTACAATATATTATTTAAATATGTGAAACAGAAACTTTCAGTCCAATTTTACGAGAATTGTGAGAACGGAGGAGTATGGTATTTGGCGTAAATGAGGAAGGTGAAAAAAGCTAAAACTTGTTATTTTATGTAATGTTTAGTACTATATACACAAAATTAATTAAAATAACAACAACACAATACTACCTCACATTACACTACCCTACGTTTGATAGATATATTAGATATTATATTTTTGTTACACGTTGACGTTTGTCAATCTGTCACAAAAATTACTTTTTTCTATTTATGAGGCAAAAGAACCATTTTAAAGTTCAAACTTCCTCTTGTTCTAATAAATGCATCTATATACCTAAGCCTTAAAAAAAAAACGTAGGCCTTTGCATCCGTTAATGGATGATTTATAACAGTATTCTTCGAGTGTAGTAACCACTCTTGAAATATTGTAGTGCCTAGGATAGTTGGTTTTCAAATGTCGTATGGTTGCCCAAGCACATACGGCATTCTCACAACATAGTCAGCCTAGTCCAGAGGAATGAACTAGTCAATACGTCTGGGGCCAACTATATGCGGGTTTCCTCACGATGTTTTCCTTCACCGTTAGAGCGTCCGTATAATGTACTTGAGATCTGAAAAAGTCTCATTGGTACACGCCACAACCTGGGATTCGAACCTGCACTCTCTCGAGTGCGAACCAAACGGTCTACCCACTAGGCTACGGAGCTCATCTAATCATCTCAAGCCTTTAACAAGTATAAAAATCTATTCAATTCCCTTTTGTAGGGAAAAGAAAGCTTCATTATCAAAAACCCAATCCAGGAGTATGAAAATGAATCGAGTGCGTACCCCATTAAAAACTTTTTTCGGCTTATTTGCTTTGAGATAAGAAATATTTGTAACAGCTGTTTTACTTTTAAAAATATTTCAATTTATACCTGTTAACGGGAGGTCTCTTGATACGATCAAAGTATTTACAGATTGTATCGTGTTCCAAATATTTTTTGTAAAAATTCAAATTCGAATAATTCGGTGTAGTAAGTAATTAAATTCTCGTATTCATAAATTCCATTTTTGTAAACAACCAGCTGGGTGCTTTTTGACATTAAAAAAACTGTTTCAAGAATTTATTTTATTTAACATAATTAAGTAACCTTTTTTTTATCAGAGCCAATATCATCAATAAATTATTTACCTTGTTTACATTTGGTATAATTTAAATAAAGAATAATACATTATAATCAATGTATTAAAAGTTTAAGGAAGTAAATATATTAGCTACTAAAAATATTCTACTCCATATCTATTATTATCTACTCTTACTATATTATAGTACTTGACTTTTCTACTTATAACTTAAGTAAGTGTATGCTTACCAATCAGAAGCTGTTGCGTGTTATCGTACACTTGGAGATCCATATTGTAAGCATCTTTGTAAGCAGCATTAAAATAAAAACATATTCAGTAACACTCCATAGAAATATCTATCATATACTTGTATTTGTCTTAGTAGATAGGTACAATATCGACAAAGTTCGTGCTCGACCGCAACGACTGCAGACATAGTTCAACTATGTATTTAGATGTGAGTAGGTATGTGAACGTGCGCACGCCGTATATCTATCAAATACTTGTATCTATCTTAGTAGATAGGTACAATTTCGACAAAGTTCGTGCTCGTCCGCAACGACTGCAGACGTAGTTGAACTATGTATTTAGATGTATGTGTGCGTGCGCACGATTTAACGGCACTGCCCTATGCCTGGTCCAGCGGTAACTTGTTCAATAGTTAAAACGAATAAAAATTTATAATATTTATTCTATCTATTAGCTTGAGCGTGAACGTTAATATTATTATAATGTTAACAGTTAATTTTAATAATAGTACTTAATTTTAAACTGTTTTTAATGTTCTAAAATGAAAACCAATTAATGAAATTTCAAAATCAATTTCATCGAGCGAACATTTGAATGTAAAAGTAATCTCCATAATAACTCGTTTTCTCTATCATTATTCATAAGCATTACAAAAAGAAAGATATTGAGAAAAATTAAGTTTGTATACGATAAATCAACTGCTCGCAATAATATTATATCAACTTTTAGTTATCTCTGACCTCTTTCTATCAAGGAAATAATAGTTTCTTTATTAGCAAATAACAGTAACATATGAATTCTCTGTTAATTTGTACTCGCTAATAAATCATCCACGGCTCTCAGAACACAAACAGTACTCTAATTACACGGTGTCTCTGTGCCGATCAAAGCTCAAATAGCTTTAGAAATAGCTTCTAGTACATTCAATAGCCTAAGAAATAGCCTTTAGTACGTTCAATAGCATTTAGTAAATAAATAGCTTACGTAGGTTGCGTTAATTAAATGGCTAAGCCTATGTTTCTCATAAAAACTATGATCTTTGATTGAAGGTATTAATTTATAATTTTGAACACTTCAGAAGCTTCAAATGTTTATCTCCTCAACTCAATGTCAAATTTAACAAGTTTGTAAAAAGTAACGAATGAAGAAATAGCGAACATTATTATTAGTGGCGCGTTTGGATTTTTGAAGACTTAATGCAAGGTCTTCAAAAATTTTATCCCAATGTTTTAGAGATTTTGCACATTTGAAGGCATTGGCATATTACATATCTGATATCACTAACGTAGGCACTAATTAATAACGTTCCTTCAATCCAAGACTTATCCAAGGCTATCTTGGATTGCTATCTATTTCTCGATAGATCTCTCATCGTAAGTTAATCCTTGATCGGTTACTAGAAAATTGCTTCCCAAAAATATGCTGATACTTACGATTGATAATTCGATCTTGGATTATATCAAAATCGAAAAAGGATTAATTTTGATTTCGAGCACAAAATTTATGTCGTAGAAACAGCTTACAAGGGGCTTGTTCCCATGTCCATGTCATGACGTCACGTCGTCAACGTAAAACGGCACGGTATCGCGGTGTTGCGGATTTACATGCCAAGTAAAATTCTCGTATATTTTGACGGAAATCCGGCGCCGGGACATGCATTTTTACTGCGCCGTGATTTTGCACGTAATGTCGACGCACAGTACCTCGACACTGCACCACTTCCCGTTGACGACTTCGTGGGTTCGTGGTGTAGACATGACGTGGGCAGGCCGTAAAAGCTGCAACTCACCATTCTGACACAGCAGGCAATCCGACGTCTTATGCACGCTCTGACCCTGACAGGGGGCCCCTCCGTTCAGCGGGTGCGGCTCCGTGCAGGAGCGTGTTCGGCGTTGCCCCGCGACCCGCCCGTTGCAGCGGCACTGGGTCCATGGACCCCAGGCGCTCCAGCCTCCGTTTACTGTGAAAAAGGAAATTTTAAGCAAAATAAACTTTAAGAGTTGAGCAAATAATGGTCAAAGCTGTAAATGATAATTGAGAAATTGTGAGACGTTCTTGTTCTTTTTTGCGAAGTACTTCTTAAACTTTTGCAAGAGAATTAGGTTTCAGGAATATTACGTCGGACTTGTTGTTGATGAACCTGCACGCTTGGCATGACCATCATAGAATTTATTTTTGTCTACACAAGAATAGACATAATGATGGATAACATAGACAACATGCCAGTTTTTCTTTGTCAATCTGACATTTTGTCTATTCTTACTTAGAAAGAAACCATTTGTATTTAGGACCGGAAATGCCCTTTAAACTCGTCGAGTGTTACAGGACTCTATACATAATCTCTTACTATAAGGCAACCCAGTTGTTCGTTTGCTGGTACTATTAAAAAAAAAAAAAAAAAAAAAAAAACTGGAAAACCAACTCAACAGGCAAGTGAAATTAAATCACAGTCACTTTTTTCTGCAAACTGCCGTATTTTAAGAGCGGTCGGCACTCCGGATTTTTCGACTGCCAATTTGGATGCAATCATTTTCGTGTATCTCCATGACTATAAGCAATTATTGCACGGAAAAATACCCCACTATTTTGCTCTTTTTATACATGTGATTAACTTCAAGTCTGTATTTTCAAGCAAACCACTGGTCTGTCTGTCTGTTTGTCCCCAGGCACCTCATGAACCGTGATATCTAGAATGTTGAAATTTTCACACAATATGATCTATTTCTGATGCCGTTTTAATAACAAATACTAAATATGTTATACTTATGTTTTTTGCCGTTTTGTATGGAACTCTTCGTGCGCGAGTGTAACTCGCACTTGGCCGTTTTTTGTACACGACCAGTTGCGTGCCCAGGTCCGAGTTGTTTTACCTCTGTGTTTCTATGAGATTAAACCTTATGTCGTCGACATAAAGGTTCTTACAGGGGTTAAATAACTTCGAACGGTCTGTGCCTAGAATATCGGATTCGTTACCGATTTATTACGCTACATTTAATTTTGCGTGTTATAGTTAAGCCCAACCAGATAGCATCTGTTACAACCTATGTAAATATTTAAGGTTAAAATACAATTTATCAAATGACACACTATTTATAATAATTACTATTGTGGTAAAAGTAACCATACTAACTCGCGCCCCTATCGCATACACGTGTAAACGAGATAGCAATATATTCGTGCGCGAGTGAGAAATAAGTAGCAATGTTAAAAATTATGTGCTCTGCGACCACACTTTAGTAGTTAGGTAATTTTAATTTTACGGATATTAATAGCTATAAACCTTCAATAATAAAATTTCAAAACTCAAATAGGCTATGAGGTACATTTGACAGAACAAATCTTCATACAGTAAAAAGTTACGCCATCTTAGTTTTCACGATTACCTCAAATGTCAGCCATCTTGTCTTCACCATACTTCAAATGTCAAAATGGCCCCAAAAATCTCTAAAGGGGATATCTCTAATACACTTTTTGCCTCAACATGTCTCGTCTATAATAACATATAGGTATACACAAACCTGATAACTTTAATAGTATCACCTTTAACTTTCAAGACCCTAACCAAAATACATCCCATATCTTAAAAGCTAAATCGCAAGCGACATGTCACTTAACGACGACTTACGTCAAATCCCATACATTTTGTTTTCGAACATCGCCGTCGAAATTATCGAATGCATCTTGACTAAAGCCCCTGGATCTTACAAAATCTATTAGTTAATAACAATATTTTATGCCGTCAAGTCTTCACAGTTCATCATTAAGTATGTATTAGGGAAAAATATGATAATAGGACCCTGTATCACAAAAAGCGACCATTAATTCTAATATGGCGGCACATGTGGCGAGAAATCTTATAATTTATAACCATTACCGTTGTTTCACAGGGTAATTTCGGTGAGTACTCAAACTCTTTATATTTTATTTATGATGAAATGAGTAGGTATATTATTTTTCATAATATTATGTTTTTTTTGTCAAAAGATATTGGGTCTCAAAAGTTATTTACAGTTACCTACAAACAAGCATCTAAGATCTAAGCTAGTCTGGGGTCATAGCTAGAAGATACCAAAATAAAGAAACGAAGAATTGCAAGAAATAAAGAAAGTATAGAAATAAGTTTTTCCCGGACAAGGCGTATTAACTAGAGATGGCCGTTATAACGTAAAGCGTTTAAAAAAGCGTGCTTTTATAAATAAGTTGTAAAGTCGTTTAAAAATTTAAGCGTTTATCACTTATACTTATCATTCATATCGTTTATAGTCATAAAGCCATAAGTGTGGTATGAGCAAAGAAAAATAGTTCTTATGACAGCGCAATAAGAGTGAAAATTCTTTAATGTAGCTCATCACTTATTTAAACGGGTTATTTTTTGTACTTATAACTATTAAGCTTTTTCGTGTTTATTCACTTTTTGTTAGTTGCGCTTTGCGGGTTGACGAAAATACGTTATATTACGTTACGCAATAATTCGTATTTTAATCGTAATAGTGGTGCTTTGGTGGCTTACCGTGAAGTTTTAATGTAAATAATAAATATAATAATGGTCCATATGGACGTAATATAAACTTTTCGTGTAGTGTTTTAGTATTAAGTTTATTAAGTTTTTGTCGTAAGATGACGAATAAACGACGTGAATTGGAACAGTAATTTATAGAACTACTTTGAAAGAAATGAGGTGGAAAAAGTGGCGATGTTTGTTATCCTATAAATCAACTATTACTAATGATAAGCAACATTTAAGATTAATGCATATTATCAACATGTAAAAACATTTTTATGAGTTCATATTATTATATTAATAATTATTCAGATTTCAGACAGTCCTAAGCCTGCAAAGTACGAAGGAAAGTTAATTTAAATCAGTTTAAGCTGTAGGCGACGCACTACGATTAGGTTTCATCTAGGCATAAGTTACTGTTATTACTTATTAGAATTAAGTTGTTTATATGCCCTTTTGTTTAGAATAATATGATTTTTGTTTATGTAACAGAAAGAATAAAGTCGTACCGCTGGGACGTTCAAATTTCTAATGCTTTGCCCGCCACCTCGGGAACAATAGTCGCACAACCGCACGCACAAGTGACACACGTTTGAACGCTCCACCGGCACATAACTATCCAAAACCGTGGTTTTATTCAGTCCCCTATAATCGCTGGTCAATCGAGTCGGATCTGAACTAGAACTATCATGTATCGTACGCCAAATAATAAATCCCGCGTAAAGTTAATTGATAGACTAGAAAGTGCATCGGAGCACGTGTTATCGCGTGATTGTCGCGAACAACCAAAAACGCGTAAAATGTCGAAATCGGACTGTACATTAGTGAAAAGTGAGTCAAATGCAGTGTCTCATAAATCGTCATCGTCTCAAATTAGGCGCAAACAGCTGGAATTAGCAGCAGCCGAGGCAAAAGCTAAAATTGCCGAGGAAAAAGTCGAGGCAAAAGCTAAAATTGCTATGGAACTTATCGACAAGCGGCTCGAATGTGACTTAGCCATGGTCGAAAGTTCAACCTGTAGCAAGCCTGCTAGCATCGACGGGAGTCAGTGTAACGTGGAGCAGTGGCTGGAACATAGTAACGTACAGCCGCCACCCGTGGCGGTAGCAACGGCAACGGAGGCAGCGCCGGCACCTAGCGCAGACCGCGCACCTAGCCGCGCCCGCGCTCCAGACGCCGACGGTATACTTCAGCTAGCTCACACACTCAAGGACATCATGACTGCCACGTCACCCTACCAGCAAGACGAACGACTACTCACTCGGTTATCGACACCGCGAGAGCTACCAACATTTAGTGGTGAATGCTTCGACTGGTTGCATTTTCGAAGCGCGTATGATGAATCCACACAGGTATGCCAATTTACTGATTCTGAAAATTTATGGCGACTACGCAGGGCGCTCCGCGGCGAGGCCAAGGAAGCCGTCACCGATTTACTGATCGGAGGCACCTCGCCAGCTATTGTAATGGAAGCGCTGGAACTCAGATTTGGACACCCAGATTTAATTGTTCAACAGCTGACTGCGCAAATGAAAAAACTATCGCCACTCTCAACTAATTATCAAAATGATATAATTAACTTTTCTATGAAAGTTAATAATTGTGTTGCGACGCTGAACTCACTCAATCAGCATGATTACCTACGCAGCCCTGAATTACTGACGACAGTCGTCACCAAGTTGCCTAGTATTTTGATAAGCAAGTGGTCAGACTACGCTTACGACAAGCTAGCTAGCAATGTACCGAAATTACAGCTACTAGCTACATTTTTAAAACGAGAATCTACTGTGGCCTCAACAGTCGGCGTTACACACCTGCGAGACAATCGTAAACCCGACACGGTGCCCGCCGGACGAGCGAAGCCGGATGACAGGCAACGACAATCTACCTACTATAATCGTCCTGTGCTTGCGACGGCAACGAAAGCCGCTCGACCGACGTCATCAAAATTATGCCCGTTTTGCTCAAAATCTGTTCATCCACTTATCGAATGCCGATTTTTCAAACGTGCAATGCGAAAAGATAGATGGAGATTCGTAAAAGCAAAAAATCTATGTTTTTGCTGCCTGTTGGAGCGACACGATAATGCCGCATGTCCAGCGCCTCTGTGCGATATCGATGATTGCGGACTGTCGCACAATCGTCTTCTCCACTTCAAGAAGCCTGCAGTCGACATGGTGGCTACAGTGAGCGCGCCCGCCCACGAGCCGCAGACAGCTGACAGCGAGTCATCATCTTCAGCGCGCGACGAGACCGTGGCCAACTTGGTCGCCGCTCAGCGCGAGCCGCGCGATGCCGCTAACCCAGGTGCCGCCGCCGCCGGAACTCCAGGACCGCGAATGGGTTGTGAAGTGTTGCTCAAAGTGATAAAAGTCAATCTAAGTGGCCCAAAGGGCACGGTGAGTGCGTATGCATTGTTAGACGATGGTGCATCCATATCTATGATCGATAAAGACTTGGTAAGTGAATTAGGACTTGTAACTTCTCAATCTAGCCCCATAAAATTTATTGATGCCTTCGGTATTGAAATATTTCAGTCTGATGTACCTAAAGTTGTAACTAATATATGTGGTGTATTTGAAAATAAAAGTTTTGATGTAACATTACGTGTAGTAAACAACCTAAAATTACCAAAACAAGATTTGTCAATAGTTAAGAATTTAAAATGTAATCATTTGCTACAAATTAATGACAAAGTATGTAACCAATGTGTAGTGCCTCGTCTACTTATAGGTGAGGACAATTACTTCCTCATTGCTCCTCAGGAGATTCTGCACGGTAACAAGCAGGAACCTTATGCTACGAGATGCCTACTAGGCTGGTCTATTCATGGCTGCATCGGTCTCGCTCACACTCCCATGAACGGCCACACTTTTCATCTCGCTCACTCAGAGGAACACGATAGTAAAATAACAGAATTAAATAATTTAATTAAACAATCGTTTGAACTAGACTCGATAGGAATATCGACCTTACGCCGCGAAAATACGGCACACTTGAGAGCAGTACGTATTTTAGATGAGACTGCACGGAATATAGGTAACCAATGGGAAGTAGGTCTACCTTTCACGAAAGACAAATTGGAATTTCCCAATACATTTGATTATGCGCGTAAAAGACTAAATAGTTTAGTTAAGAGGTTTAGGTCTGACGCCACGTACGCAGACAAATACCGCCGGGAGATGCGGAGGCTCTTTGATAACGGCTACGCGCGTGAAATAGCCGATAACGAACCCGCACCCAGCCACACATGGTACTTGTCGCATTTTGGAGTTCAAAACCCGAACAAACCCGACAAGCTAAGGCTAGTGTTTGATTGCGCAGGTAAAGTAAATTGTGTATGCCTAAATGATTTTCTTCTGACAGGACCCGACTTGTATAATTCGCTCCTAGGAATTATGTTGCGTTTCCGCGAACACAGAATAGCACTGACTGCGGATATTAAAGACTTCTTTGTTCAAATTAAAATACGGGCCGAAGATCAAAATGTTTTCCGTTTTCTTTGGCAAGAAAGCGCCGATGATAGTGTAAAAATATATGTAATGCAAACTTTGCTTTTTGGAGCTACTTGCTCACCGTTTGTCGCACAATACATAAAAAATAAAAATGCGATTAAATACATAGACGAATGCCCCGAGGCTGTTTATGTCATATTAAACGACCATTACATGGACGATTGTTTACATTCATGTGACAGTGAAAGCAAAGCTATTCAATTAATACGCGAAATATCCGAAATACATAAATCAGGTGGTTTCGAGATAACCCGCTGGTCCAGCAACGGTACACAAGTACTTCAGGCTGTCCCGCACGTGGCGCTTGCACCCGCCGCTATCGAGTTACAACACGGAGCTACGAACACAGCTGAGCGCACTCTAGGTTTGATGTGGCATCCGAGTGAAGATATGTTTAGTTTTAAAATAGCTTTAAGTCGAATTTCGCCTGACATCTTGAATGGCACCGAGGTACCTACTAAAGCTCAAATGTTAAGCATTATAATGTCCGTTTACGATATCCACGGTTTTCTTTCCCCGTTCTTAATTAAAGGTAAAATTATTTTTCAAAATGTCCATCGCAGCGGGGTCGAATGGAACTACCGCATCCAACCCGAGGAGCATACCTTATGGCTTAGTTGGCTCACAGATTTGAAGTGTCTACACTTACTTAGAATTCCTCGATTCTATGGCAACGCACAGGAGTGGACACATTGTTACTCGGCGGAACAGATGTTAACGCACTTCACTAATAGTTTAAACGAAGGCGACATAGTTGAAAAACAAATGCATATTTTTTGTGACGCTTCGTCTAAAGCTTACGCTACTGTTATTTATTGGCGTTTCACACGTGCCGACGGGTGCGTACTAGTTAGTTTTGTCGCTAGTAAATCTAGAGTAAGTCCATTGAAGCCGACGTCAATCCCGCGGTTGGAACTACAGGGTGCTCTTTTAGGCGCGCGACTCGCAGGAGCTATACAGCGCGAACACAAAGACATTCAGCCCGGTCAACGTTATTTTTGGACGGACAGTAGCACAGTCCTGCAGTGGATTCGAAGCGATCCTCGTAGTTACAAACCTTACGTAGCCCATCGACTGGGCGAGATTGATGAACTTACAAAGTCATGCGAATGGCGTCACGTGCCCACCGCAAGCAACGTCGCAGACGCGGCCACTCGTGAAGACGCACCTCCATTAGAGTACTCAAGTACCTGGTTTCAAGGTCCTTCGTTTTTAAGACTCCCTGAAGGTCAATGGCCTAGGGACCGGAAGTTTACAAAAACGCTTGAGGATGCAAAGTGCGAAGAACGAACCGTACATTTAGTAGTCGTAGATAAATCGACGATGTCTCTGCCTAATGAGAATAATATTTCGAATTGGCTTACTCTCGTACGCGCAACTGCTAGGGTTTTAATATTCATTAGAAGATGTCAGCGTAAGCGATGCAATCTTGACACTCTTCTAATGAAGGAGGCAGAAGACCTGCTGATAAAGAAATGTCAAAACGATAGTTTTGCTACTGATGTAACCTTATTGAAACAGAATAAGCCCCTGTCACGTGATAGTCGCTTACTACAACTAACCCCTTACGTAGACGAGACCGGTCTCATGCGTGTAGGCGGTCGTGTAGAGGCTGTCGCCGGTGTCGAGCTTAACTCGCGAAGACCAGTTATTCTAGAAGGAAAACATAGAATTACACGTTTACTGGTAGAATACTTTCATAGACAAGCACTTCACGGTGCGAACGAACTTGTCGTTAACAATTTGAGACAGCGGTATTGGATTCTAAAGCTCAGACCGACAGTTCGTGCCGTCGCGTCCCATTGTTTATTCTGTAGGTATAGGCGCGCGACACCACAGCCTCAGTGTATGAGCGACCTACCGGCCGCTAGGCTGCAACATAATAGACGTCCATTTAGCTACACCGGAGTAGATTTTTTCGGACCACTCGAGGTTACTGTTGGCCGTGGAAAACAAAAACGTTATTGCATGCTGTTCACTTGTTTAACTATTCGGGCAGTACACATAGAATTGACGGAGAACTTATCAACTGACTCCACAATAATGGCTCTTAGACGGATGGCTGCACGTCGAGGCATGCCACAGGTTATCATCTCGGATAACGGCACAAATCTTCGCGGTGCTGACGCGGAGCTGAGACGCAGTGTGTCTGAGCTAGACCAGGAGGCCATACGGGAGGCAGGGACCATACGCGGCGTGGAGTGGAGGTTCATACCCCCGGGGGCTCTAGAGATGGGTGGAGCATGGGAGCGCATGATCCGAACTGTAAAGTCTTCTTTAAAGGTAGTTTTAAAACAGCGCGCCCCACACACTGAAACTTTATTAACTGTTCTAGCCGAAGTCGAATCATTAGTAAATAGCCGTCCTATTACATACGTTTCAAATGATCCACAATATCCCGAGGCTCTGACGCCTAATCATTTTTTAATCGGTTCCTCATCGTCAGTTCCACAATTCGGTAAATATGATAACTCGGATTTAAATTTAAGAAAACGCTGGCGCGTAGCACAACGCCTCACTGACATGTTTTGGGCACGTTGGATTAAAGAATATTTGCCCACCTTACTACCACGCCAGAAGTGGACTACTGAGTCTAGGCAGTTACAGGTTAACGATTACGTCATCATAATCGAACCGAACTTAGAACGAAACTGCTGGCGGCATGGGTTTGTGAGCGCGACCCACGCGGGCCGCGACGGGCGAGTCCGCATCGTTGACGTGCGCACACGCACCGGTGTGCTGCGCAGACCTGTGACACGCGTCGCCCTACTGGCACCACAGGATGATAGTAGTGCTAACTAGCTAGCACTAAGGAGGCAGATTGTAGGCGACGCACTACGATTAGGTTTCATCTAGGCATAAGTTACTGTTATTACTTATTAGAATTAAGTTGTTTATATGCCCTTTTGTTTAGAATAATATGATTTTTGTTTATGTAACAGAAAGAATAAAGTCGTACCGCTGGGACGTTCAAATTTCTAATGCTTTGCCCGCCACCTCGGGAACAATAGTCGCACAACCGCACGCACAAGTGACACACGTTTGAACGCTCCACCGGCACATAACTATCCAAAACCGTGGTTTTATTCAGTCCCCTATATAAGCGATCGAAAAACGTAACATAAGCGCAAAAAATATTATAACTTATAAGTGGCAATAAGTAGATAAGCAAATAAGCAACTAAGCAACTAAGCAGTTAAAAAAGTTGCTATTGAATATTTAATAACGGATAAGTTAACTTTTAATTTTAAGCCGTTTATCACATCTCTAGTATTAACACTTGAATTACTCGTACGCCAAAACGTCATAGGTAATTGATTTTACAATAACATTGTTAGGATATACATTGTAAGAATTTTCTCTAGTTTATTATTTTAATATTTTTATCGTAAAATGAGTCCGAAAGGAGATACCTGATGCAAAACAATAACTATTTTAAGGTGGTCAAGTTTCAAAATGGCAAAGTTTAAATTCGAGAAAAGATCAAAATCTATAAAATTACCAATTTACAAAACTCCCGGAAAACTTTCCAGGTGAAACTAGTAGCTACAGTAGTTTTATTCTTTACTCTTTTTATTTTGTTCTAGGCAAACATTGATTAGTTATTTTTACACCGTAACGTAAAATAACTCAAGTCGAATGGCCCGTTAAATGAGAATTTATTGTAAATTACTAATTCTGACAGAAGTTATAACTGATTCGTTTCGCTCTCGGAGCGGGTGAACTTTTCTAGAAGTTCGTGAAATAATTTATTATTATGGATTAAAATGTGAAATAAGTTTCATATTAATGGAGACCTATCTTTTAAAGAGCTACATAATTTTATCTTAAGTATTAGCTTTCTTTCTCATTACTGTAAATATATTAACTTATTTTATACTCTTCATATTTATTGTTTCTATTCGTATAAGGTGTCTTAAGAATTCTTAGCTTAAGATTTAACATTAAAAACTTAATGAAATTTCCTATCGCCTTTGTCATTTTAAAACATAGATATAGAGTTTATATATAAAAAAAAACTATGCATAATATCTTAGGTCCTATCAAAAGCATATTTTAGTATATTATCTGAGTAATTTATATTCTGATATATCGCTCGAGTCTCGACCCATTACCAAAAGGGCCAAGATGGGCCACCCGCAGAACTAATGAAGGCATTCTCTGGCCATAAAAATTGATTGGCCATTTCGGCCTAATAACTATTAAATCTTAGTATAAATAATGCTCAGCTCGGGAGCGCTTTATCTGTTTAATAGCTGGGTATAAGTTAATACGTGACTCTAAGGTACAGTAATTGCTTTTATGGATAAATTCATTCATTTTATTTTAAGCCCTTTGGTCAGTAAAAGTTTCATTTTTGTGTTTGTAATGTGAGAATTCAATTAATTTGTTTAAATAAATGAAGCTAAAGTTATGAACTGCACGACTATGAAAATGATTGGCACGAGCATATAAAATACCGAAATTACTGCGTTTAGGGACTCATTTGCGTGGCGACGCATTACTTAGTGTTGAATTGTCGTATTAGATGTTACATATACAAATTAAAAACAAATATGTTGTTAATAAAATTATATTATGTACCTAACGCTTCATTTTATAAAAAAATATTTCACATACCATCTATCATAGTATGTTATAAATAAAACAAGGTAACCTCCCCAATTAAAAGCATTATGATTAATAGTTGAACGGTGCTGAAAGAATATTTAAACGGCGCCATGTTTAAAAGTTGGCGCACAATACATTGTTATTTGTTTGTTGGTTCGTCACGCGAACAATGATACTTGGCACGTTTAGTTGGAAGCTTAACATATTATTACGTCTAACTTACAAAGTTAAACACAATGTTGAAGTTTTAGCTAGGCATTTTATTTGATAGTGTAGGTATAAATGCTAGCATAGATAAGAATATAACATATTTTGAACTTGAAATCTGAAGATGGTACATGTAAACAATTTTTATTATATTATTTTTGGTACGGCAAGCAACATTATTTATTTCTTTATCTATTCGTAAAATGACGAGCAATTTTTATTTATGTGCTGATGATGATGATGAAAAAGCAATTTAATTTAGACAAATTACACGCAACATATTAGGCCAATACTGAATGTGGCGTGTACGCCATCTTGAACAGCTGACCCACACTGCAGGGGGCTCATTATACACGGAAATTATGTTTTGAATATAAACTAGTCATACGAGAGTTTATTCAATAGCGACACATTGTAAAGACTAAATAGGAAATCAATAAATAACTATTGTCTGAGAAATCCCTTTAAATAAACTATACAAAACAGCATCAGTGGTTCTTGAGAAAATTGCGTACAAATATACTTACATACATACATACAGGGGACTCTCGTTAATTCAAACCCGATTTAATTCGAACCTCTCTGTAATAAAAAATTAGTACTAGTTCCCAAGATATTCTCATTATTATTCGAACTATATCAATACATTTTTATGCACTTGGTAATTCGAACGAAAAATTCATCTCTACGTAACAAAACGACGCGTTCATTCGAACCCATCTGCGTCAAACACTCGACAATTCAAAGTTGCAGAGAGAAAGATTACAGAACTTACAGAGGTACTTAAGTACATTTTGAAACAATTCTAAACTCGTTTAATCATGCACGAGCCATATTGTAATAATAACTTTGACTCACACTTGCGCACGCATTGATTTGTTTAGTTACATAAGTTTAAAACCAATTTTTTTTCGTTTCCGAACCATTGAATATTTCGAACACTCGATAATTCGCAATATTTTATCGCAATATATTTATATTTTATAAGAGTCGACTGTACATACATACATATTACATGCATATATAAAAACATATAGGTCAAACTGAGAACCTCCTTTTTTGAAGTCGGTTAAAAATAGATGAAATCTGGGAAATTACGCCAATTAAGAAAGAAATCTTTATTGTTTTCAACGTCACGAAAATAGATAATAATCTATTAATTTGGTGTCATTTTATGTGGTACTATAAAAATCATAAACTCAGTTTAAAAGCAACATCCAACGATAAAACAATAGAAATACATGAAGAAGCGTTACAAAGGGCGCTCTCTAATAAAGTTAATTGGTCGCAACCTGTAGCCGAAATAACTATTCCAATTAGTGCAGCCGGAGTCGGAATTCACAGCTCAAACAATCCATTTCCAGGCTCGGTCACTTCTGTTATTTGAGTTTCTCTATCGATTGATGATACGAAAGGGGTTTTTAAAATAGACGAATTAGATTGTTTTGGTTCGGAGATGAAAGGGTATGATTGTTACGACGTATCAACTCGAGCGGTAACAATAATAAATAACATAATTAAATTTTTTATTTCAAGATAGTTTCAACTCAGTCTACCGACTCAAATTAAAATGTAATCAAATAAGAAGGACTAAATTTAAAACAGAAACGACAAGAATTATGTATGATATATTGAATCACGGTTTCAATTTTAGCAATGATCTTATTAGTTTACGATTTAATAAAACATATTTACATGAAGAAGGAAGAAAAAAATCGTACCCCCTTTAGTACCGCGCATTAAATTTGAACGTGCTAAGTCGGAGGTGCTGATTGCAATCAGTTTGTCAGGCGCCATATTTCCACAATGGCGTGGGCGACGCGGCATCTCTAATGACTCTCCCATGCGCTGGCGCACTGCAATAATTGCGGACGATCGGCCGTGCCCTTTGATCTTACTAAAGTATAGTTATTACAGACAGAAAGGGTAGAATCTGCGTTAAAGAGTACCGAGAATTGTCGGTTGTCAGATGAATTATACAAGAAACAATAAAATGCGTAAGATGCCTAGTTAGATACTCGGTAATATAATACGGCTCGAAATGCTAATCAGATAATAAATGACGCGGCACTTGTATTAGAGCCGTTAAAGTGTAAGCTTAATATCTAAAAATCTAATTGGTGGCTGCATTATCAAATTTTATGGCTCGTGAAATTTTATAGCATACTGGTTTTTTTGTTTATTGTCTATGGGAAACGAGAATAATAGCTGAAACTGGAAACGGGTATTAATTAATGGAATATTAAATACAAAAAATTGAAAAGATAACAGAGAAATCTTACTTAACAATGTAAAATGCACTATTTTATCCTAAATGAAAATAAACCTGACCCATTTAAAACTGTGTACGCTGAATACATTGTTCGATTACATTATCCACAGTTAAATCATAACGAAGACAAAGTTTTCAAGAAAACATAAAATATACAAAGTGAGGTATATTTAACCGAGACAAAGCATTTTACGAGTATTACTTTCAAACATGCAAAGAAATATTAATTAAAAGTAAAATGTTACATCAAATATTAACATGAGCAAATTAACTCACCGTAAACAGTCAGAGTGGCCGATTCTGAAATCCTTTTCCCAGCTATGTTTTCAGCCACGCAACTATAGTTCGCCATGTCCTGGTAAAGAAAAATAAACCGTATAATATTATGTTACAAAAGTTAATCTAAATACGCAAACTAAACATACATTTTACATAAAAAAATAAAAAACAAAGTTTCGTTTGAACAAGTCTGATTTAATTTATTTACAATGATGGTGTTGCGTGTACAGAATCAAAAAAAGAGAAGAAAATGTAAGACCTAAGCTTACATTCATCGGTACACGTAAACACGACTGAATTACACTAACACCTGCACGCAACGGGAGCGATAAAAATTCTATTAATAACAATCAGTAAGTAGATTATCGAAATACAAGAGCTTAAAGTCATAGAAGTTGATAAAATTTAACTTAAATGGAAAAAAGGAAAATTATTTGTTACACAAAGTAGGAAAAGTAAAATTCAATTAGAGCCTGTCTCATTGATAAGGGTAGAAAACGATAGCAGTTACGAGATATTTACGTACAATAAATGATGTCGTACTGGTTCAATTTCAGAATGTAGATGAAACTACATTACAGCTTAAAAACTAATTTCTAAACACAATGGCACTAAAATCTAAACTAAGCCTGAACAAATGTAAAGTTAAGATATTAGATAGCATTGGATGTGCGCGCATGACTAAAAACATTACATTTAATTAAGAAAATGGTCCCAACACCTCTGGAGATAATGTTACTGAGCGACACTGGTTGCAATTAATCCAAGCCTCGCCGCAAAGGCTAATTAGTGAGTGTTGTAGTAAAGAAACTAGAGATGGTGTGAGTTATATGCAATTTTGTCGTCAACAGCCCAACTTGATTACTGGCTGGACTATGAGTTTAATTATAATGTACTTCGATTTCATATTCAACCTCAACATTTTGAATCTTGTTATTATGGTGAAATGTTAGCTGTGTGTTGTTAAAAAATATTATTTATTTTTCACTACTTTTGATTTTTTTTTAGATTTTTTATAGTTAGTGATATTGAGTTAAATATAATCTATACTAATATTATAAAGCTGAAGAGTTTGTTTGTTTGTTTGTTTGTTTGTTTGTTTGTTTGAACGCGCTAATCTCAGGAACTACTGGTACGAATTGAAAAATTCTTTTTGTGTTGGATAGTCCACTTATCGAGGAAGGCTTTAGGCTATATAGCATCATGCTAAACTCAATACGAACGGAGTACCAATCAAGAATGTTACAAAATCGGGGGTCTTTTTTTCCTTTTGAGAGCTTTCGCTACGTACGCTGCGGAAACGGTTAAAGTTTCGCTAAAATGATGTATGGCAGAATTGTTCCCCTTTAAAAGTTCTAAAAAAAAGTCCGCGACAGTATATGTCTATCTTTTAAGGTTGGCTCACTATAACCTTTTTATACTTACCAAATTTGTTCTAAAAGTAAGCATTATTTGTGAAGGTGTTTTCATAAAGATTATATTAATCCTTATCCAAGTAAATACGTTATTCATTACAAGCATTTAATCTAGAAGAAATTTGCCGTTTACATCATTTGATTTCAATGAGTATTTTAGAAGATATCGCAGTAATAAAATAATCATGCGCGCTATAGTAAGGCGCGCGGAGCGGGCGGGCAGTCGTGAGGTGGAAGCGCTTCTTCTACGTAAATGAAGTCGCGGGTAAATTTTAGCGATATCCCAAAGTAACTATTCCACGCGGACGAAGTCGCGGGGAAAAGCTAGTATTTAATAAACTTATAATCTAAAAATATGTATGACATGATTCACACAAAATTTAATATAGGTACGTATTTATTCATACAAAAATAGCCTTCTTTGAACTCATACATACATACATATAATCACGCCTCTTTCCCATAGGGGTAGGCAGAGACCGCCTCTTTCCCGTAGGGGTAGGCAGAGACCACTTCTTTCCACTTGCTACGATCCTTACATACTTGTTTCGCTTCATCCACTTTCATTCTTACCATCCATTCCTCCTCTTACATTCAACGTAGCGAAGCGGCTCTCCATGGGCCACTTTTCGCCTCCGCGAGAACGAGACGTGATGGGTAGCGAACCACATCGCCGCCATTTTGGATAATTAAAGTATTTTTATAATTATCCATTGCGTTCCCACGGATTTGCGGAGAGGTTAGGAATAGGGAAAGGGAAGGATAGGTGGTGTAGAAAGGAAGATTGGTAAGTTAGAGTAGGAAATAGGGAATGTAGGATATTACCGCCCAGGAGGGCAAGGGATAGGACAGTAATAGCTAGGGAAGCCGGGGCCGCATACCCGTATACTATACCACAACTACCGGACAGGTAAGTTGGGATGAGTATCCCATGACATTATCTTTGAACTCGCTTCATTGAAAATATAACTTGCAAGTTGCGGTTGTGCGCATGAGCAATACATCTTGGTGGTACAAGTGGTAGTGCAAAATTACGAGAAAATCCAGACTAAAATCTCGTGAAACCTAACTGGTGAGTGGAAGCTGAGAAAATTAAATTAACTTTAGAGTTTTAGTGTAAGAAAAAAGGAGGACACTCGACAGAGACTTGTGTCGCAATTAATAAATGTCTGTCTCACTCGACTAATTAGTCGCAGTTCAGATGGGATAAATAAACAATTTGCGACAAGATGTTGCGATTGTCCGAGTTAGCTGAACATGTAAATGAATTTAAAGTGTCGGCCATCTTATCGGATTGAGTGAAATAACGGATGTTAAATTGTCGGCATTAATAAGACATGCTTTATGACTAAGCTTCACTGATAACACAATGGAGGGAATTTATAGCTAGCTTCGACAAATTTCTACGATTGTCTGCCTTTCGTAATTATAGACAAAGTAACGGTTCACGGCAACGCAATACCATTTGTGGCTTTAAAAATTTATGCTTCTACAAACATTTATCTTTAGCTGATAAAATTGCAATTGTACAATAACGAAATTGTGTTTCATGGGATAGAAAGTCTTAAAGAAAATCAAGTTATATTATGAATATGGATAATCTGTAATATTTCTGAAGCGTAAGCATATTATGTAGGTACTATCAGGGAATCTAATTCATAAGCAGGTTGACGGTTATCATGATTTGTCCGTATTATTACTGACAATTATATTGTGACTGCATACTGTCATTACAATACAAATAAATTATGATAAAACTCTAACTACCTGCTTTTGAATTAGATAACCTGATATCACATATACGTATGCATTTCTGTTAAACTAAAGACGTCTAGTTTTGGTCATTCAGGGTACAGCTGGTACATTTCCCAGCAGAAGCGATTAGTATTAGTATGCAATAGGAGTCTGTGAAATTAGTTGAGACTGCACCACGTGACTGTACTACACATGTTCCTATTGCATTCTAAGACGATAAAGGAATCGTAATGTATTTCTACTTCCGGTATCTAGTATATCTACACTAATATTATAAAGACGAAAACTTTGTTTGTATGTTTGTTTGTTTGTAATGAATAGGCTCAAAAAGTACTGGACCGATTTCAAAAATTCTTTCACCATTCGAAAGCTATATTATCCACGAGTAACATAGACTAATTTTATTTTGGATAAAAATAGGGTTACGTAAGATATTTGGGTTTTTCGGACACAAGGTGTAAAAATGACAACCAGAAAAGTCACTTATTTTGCGTACGCTGCCTAAACTATAAAAGATAGAACCATAAAATGTTCTAAATAATTGTAGATCTTATAAATATCTACAAAAAAGTCCGCGACACACTATACCTATCTATGTCGAGTGAGGCACAACAACCATTTTTTTATTTAGAAATCTTGAAATTTTTTGGGACTATATTTAAACGCGTTTATTTTACTCATGCTATTAATCCTTATATCACTAAGTACAGTTTATGTAGATAATATTTGGTCTTTAAATAATTAAATTTGGATGTTTGGTTTTGATGTTATGGCGAAATTAAAATATTACGATTTCTGCTGCACGGCCCGTTTAGATCTATGAGTAAATTTTTTGTTTTGTGTTCGTTGTAACTATGATGGATAGATACTTGAATACCTATTTATTTAGTGTTTGTTGTATTGTTAGTCCTGAATAGTATAGGTATTTCATACGATAAAAGTATACCCACCTACTTATTTCATTGAGTTTTAGTAGGTACCTATATTAATTTGTTTCTGTTTGTTTTGACTAAATTTTGCCCGTTTTGTTAGAGGTTTAAAGACATTCTGTAGTATTAGTATCAATATTGTACCCGTGCGAAGCCGGGGCGGGTCGCTAGTAAGTATATATAGGTACTAGATTATGCCCGCGACTGCGTTCGCGCAAAAGGAAATCTCGACGGAACCGTACAATTTGCCGCAATAAAAAGGAGGATATGTCCTTCCCCGTGGTCTATTCTATATCTGTACCAAATGTCATCAAAATAGGTCCAGTAGTTTTGGAGCCTATGCAATGCAAACAAACAAACATTTCCTCTTTATTATATTAGTATAGATATATAACGTATGGTATATTATATTAGTATAGATATATAATAGTACAGAAGTATAGATATAACGTACGAAATGCATTATTTTGTTACGGACTTTATGATTTCTTTGATGACTGTTATTTAATTAAAGCTTTATGTCAGACATTTTTTTTTCTAGTTCTCGTAATTTACAGGTCTTTATAGCGCCAGTTTATAATGTTGTTAGATGACAATCCACTTAGCTTAATCTTATCTTATAAACACCCCCTTATCCTCCACCACCTTTCAGGAACACTTCATTTCTGTGTAACTCTAAGTGGTAGCACCAACATATCCAACACCATAATAGCTTAAGATAACAAACTTTCAACATACTGTGGAGCGTGGAGCAACTCGCATAATGATTGTACAATTAAAATTTATAAGCAAACTTGAATGGAGGGGAAGCGACGCTAACAACGTGAATCATTGTGAATAATCAAAAACACGTAGCGCGGAATTATGAAATTTAAATCTTATGACCACACGCACACAGTTGTTTTTCCCTTCTTACGGTTAATGTGTAATTTGTACATATGCTTTTAATGTGGTACATATAAAAATCGTGTTACAATTTGTGGTGTCATTAATTTAAGTCACGTTATTATTTATTAACATTAAATTTTTATTTATAACCGAATATTTAAAGGCCCCACAGACGAGAGGCCGATCGTTTCAGTTAGAACTGACGTCAGTTCGGCCTGAACGGATTCGAGCACACACACGAAAAAAATCGCATCCAACCCAATTTACGTCAGTTCGGCCTGATCTGATTCGGGCCCACACACGGAACAGTCGCATCAGTCCATTCTGGTTTGCCGCGCGCTACGGTCGTGTTTATCAATTTTGTACTTAAACACCGCGAAAACACATACAACGCTTGTACACGATACACGCCCGCACGGTCGCGGCTCGGGCAAGAACTGAAGCGATTTGTCCAGACACGGTCAGGACAGGCCGCGCGTTCAGGCCGCTCGGTCAGGCCAGAATTAATGTTGCCAATTTAGTTATTTTACAAAATTTTACTAAATTGAGTATATTTTTATTCCCTCCTTGGTAGAAATTTAGTTATTAGTAGTGTTTTAGTAGGAAAGAGCCAGACAGTAATCATATGCAAAATGGCCTAGGTTAAATACAAAAAAAAACCTATCATAATAATACATTCGTCCGTAATTTTCTTAAAACTACCCGTTTAATTAATATATACGTAATATTTGCTAGTATATTTTAATTTAATGGTAAAATTTATAGTAAAATTCAATGAATGAAAAAAATTTAATATAACAAAACCTAAAATGCAATGGTTTTTGGGGGGCTTCAGGAATTCCTAAGTAGCTTCTTTAGTAGTTATTTAGTACTTTTTACTAGAATTCAATACGAATTTAGTAGTTTCACAAAAACAGAGCTGGCAACACTGGAACGAATCGCTTCAGTCCGTACGGCCGACTGACGCGATCTCGAAATTGCACACAGACGATACGATTTTGCATCCGTTCAGGCCGAACTGAAGGCAGACCGGATCATGTATGGGGCCCCTA
The DNA here is from genome assembly GCA_905404095.1 of Glaucopsyche alexis. Taxonomy (NCBI): domain Eukaryota; kingdom Metazoa; phylum Arthropoda; class Insecta; order Lepidoptera; family Lycaenidae; genus Glaucopsyche; species Glaucopsyche alexis. The sequence continues at coordinate 23,411,799 of FR990052.1, forward strand.
AAATTTTTTAAGTAATTTTATTTCGTTTTACAGCAGTAGAATAGAATGAGTCGATCAATCTCCAAAAATGTTTACTTCAACGACAAAAACCTTCGCCGCCTAGTGGAGCTTGGTTCTCGACTCGAAAGTCGTGGGCTCGATTTCCGAATTGAAACAACAAAAATGTTGTTTCCAGGTTTGGTTAGGACAATGCAGGCTGATCACCTGATTGTCTGACAAGAAAGATGATCCATGCGTCGGATGGGCATGTAAAAAGTAGGACCTGGACCTAATCTCTCGTCAGTCGTGTGGGTTATCCGTCCCACTGGGTTATAAGAGTAAAGGAAGAGAGAGCTATCTTGTGTACTGCGCACAAACTTGGGCACTATAAAATTACTCCTGCGTAACTGGCCTGGTTTCACTGAAACCGGCCACCGTCACCGAGATCGGTGTGGGGAGTTATTATTATTAATGTCTTCATCTATACTAATATAATAAAGAGCCTTTAACATCTTTAGCCTTAGTAGTGACAAAATATTATTCTATTAACAAGTACAGTGCTACACCACTACACCACACTAAGATGACTAACTAGTCAATCAGTAGTTACACAGTGCACACTAATTAGCCAATTACGAAGCGGAAGTGAAATAAACTTATTATTTCAAAAGAAGTTTATTGTTGTGCTAAGATTCAATAAGTATACATATTGCTCAAGAACAAAACGCGGGAATGCCAAGAAAAGATGTTATATTATCTTATTTCAAGCTTACTCAAGCTTATCGGCTTACTTCAAGAATAGTACGAGAGAATCTAATATTAAGAGGAAATTCTTTTACATTTAAAAATATCTAAGAACAAAACGAAGTCAAGTTTGTTAAAGAAAGGCAATTAATCAACATAAGTCTGCAATCGGCCCTAAGTTTTTAATTGAAAAGTTCCCGAGTTGGTATATGAAAACTTTGTGAGGAAAAATGCACTAGTTTTAAAAGCAGATTAGAAATTTAGATGTTGTAAAAGTGAATGTAATGGCGCAGAGAGTAGTGAAATTCGAATTGCAGGGGGTTTTCATAACAACACAATAATATTATGATACTTTGTTAAAAGATAGAAATGTATAAAGAATGTATTTAGCAATGTAAATCCTTAGCAGAAAGAACCTTTGCCTAGGTCTAAGCAGTTGTACCTACTAGGAGAAGATTATTTTTAATTTATTTGTATTTATTTAGAGGTGTTTTTACCAAAAATTCAACATCTTAAACAAACAACAAATTTAACATCACCATGTTTAGTGTTTTTTTCTGTAAAGTGATTTCATCATGATTTTTAATATTATGATAAAGAATAGGTATAGAATTAGACAGACCTCAATATTACGTTTAAAGACACAAAATATGTTAGCAGGCGGGAAGAAGGTAAATATGCGTAAGCGCAGGCTGTTTTGCATTTCAATATATGATTTGATTTCGAGGCAGTCGTATGCAAAGCGTTTACTTGACGTAAAGAGGTTTTATACACGACTGTATGCAATCTAATACTATTTTACGTAAAACATAACGTTGAAAGTTAACGAACCTACCTTCAACATTTATATGCTATTTTGTAGCAACATACAATTTCTAGAATCATAAACTATCACTTTAAATGCTGCCTACTTTGCATTTTATGATAGCGGTTTTATGAAAATAAATACATATTTGATATATTTGGTTAAAAGTACTCGTTCAAAACCTAAAGAACTTCAGTTTTATATTTTAATGATTTATGTATATGTCATAGGCATCGTAAGTATACGATAACAAGAATATATTTGTATGGTACAAATATTATTTTCAATGGAGTAATCATACGTACTTGTAAAGTAGCTCGTGAAATCAGCAAATTTCCTTCAGGTGAAATCAGCACATTGTGGTCCTGCTGAAGAGGAATGCCGTGTTTCATCCAAGATACTCTCGGAGGTGGAGCGGCGGCTGGAGGTGAACATCGCAATGATGCAGCAGAACCAGCCTCCACTGATACTGGTGATGGGGAGAGAACGAACTGCTTCTTCAAATCTGCGTGAGAAAAATATTGTATAGCTTCTGAAATAATTTCTGGACTATCTAAGTATGAAAGACTTTTATGTATATATTCAATGTACTTTCATTGAAAGTACAAAAAAGGGATATAAGTGTAATATTAATAAACTAAAGTCCATACGGATAAGTTGAATGAAACGACTAGTTCCTAAATAATTCAATAAGCTTTTACAGAAATTTATCATGTGAATATTCGACCACAAGTAGTCTCAAATGTTGAACAGACGTCTGGGCGAAACAAAGAGACAGACGTACGAGTATATTGTGAAACTGAGGCGTCTTTACAAAATACAGTAGCAATATAAGTTAGAAATTTAAATGCACAAAACATAAGCAATATAGTAAACGGTTGGTGAGGGAAGTAATATTAAAACGTTTATATGGGACATAGTAAATATTAAAATACTCATATGAGGCAATAAAGGATACAAAGACCGTTTCCCCTACGCGGAGATACAAAATATACATGTCTTTGTTCTTTCAATAGGTATATCGAATACAATGATATTACACAAAAAACAATTTTCTACCCCAATTACTGTATAATATGCGTCAATAAAAGATGACATTTTATCAGAGATATTAATGAAACCCGCATTGGAAACGTGATCCTGAACAGAAATCAGCCGTCAATAACAATTACACGTAATATTAATATACACGCGAATAATATCATTTCCATTGCGTGTTTTTCTTTCGGTGTTAAGTTATGAGCGTAAAAATAATAGCAAGTAGTCGGTGTTTTAGTATAAGAGAAGATACTCAGAATTCCTACTATTTTTTTACGTAACATATAATAACTAAATATGTGACTGACATGCCTACATTTCTTAAGTAGGTAAGTATTAAAATATATACCAAACAAAATTATCGTCATCAGTTATTTTCAAGTAATTGAACTATAATTGATCCATTTACCAAACATCAGTTTGATTAATTAATTTAGTCGCTTCCGCTTATAGCTTATTACTTTCATAGGCGATTCCCACGTCAATCCTAATAAAAAATCGTAACACGATCGATTATATAATACCGTCCACGCTCCGTCCCACAAACAATAATTGCTTTTCATTAAACAATTAACCGTTTTGGCGTGTTTTAGACGATTGGTTCGTGAAGGAAATAGCTATTTCGTTGATCGTTAAAGTCAATTTTGAGAGCCTATATTTATTCGACAACATTGTTGACGGTTTACAGCGACAATAAGGAAATTAACAGTGTTGTAGATTTATCTTTTGGGCGTTTTTGTGTAGATGATAGTGATAAGCCCAGCGGGGGGACATCTAGTATCGGTTGATATCCACTATAATTGAATTAAACTGTTTTATTTATAAACTGTTTAGTAAAAAAATTTGACGTTTCATTACTTATCATAAAATATACAACGTTAAGGAACAGCTGATTGATGATAAAGGCCATTATTGTAACTTTTAAGGGTACAACCAATGAATGCAACTCAGATTGCAAGTGAGAATTCGAAACAGTAAAGTATGCCTTAAGGCGTAGAGTAGCCCAAATAGCATATAACAAACGCAAACAAATAAAAGCAGGTGCTTCAAAAGTAATTGCATGGCGTTACAATATAAATGAGTTACGTTATGAAACAACGTGAAAAGGTTATTACAGGAAAACGGGGCAAACAGGTGGCCGCAGTTACACTTGCGATGAAATAGGAAATAAATACTATATGAGTAAAGAAGCGGAAAGGGTTTGTAAACGTACAGTCAGAGAAAATGCTTAGTAATTTGATTCTCATAATTTACGATGACGTTATAAGTATACGAGAAAATAGTAATAAGTCCAGTTTTAGAAATATTTGCGACATTCAGTATCCTCGTCTGTGTTTTGCTAGCCTATGGACTATTACTCATATTTGTCTCCTGATTTTACATATTTTGCTTTCGATTAGAACAAAGTGATTCTGTTTTTATCTGCGTCGCGCCCCATAAATATCATCTGTTTGAAAGGATTGCGAGCAAAACTAATATTCTCTAGTCCGCTCGTGGTGCAAAATGAACGTTTCAACTCTTGAGTGCTTTAAGCGGAGCGAAGCCATAAATCTGGTGAGTATACGCTCCATTACTTGCTTGCGTCCCAATGTTGTACAGTCAACAGAAAATTCATGATAGCGAGCTTTTTGAGAGACGAAATATGGAGTTCCGCCGTGCATTGAAATATGAACTCCCTTTCAAGTCCTTAGAAATATGAACTTTTCTCTTTTGTCAAATGGCTCAAAAATGAAAATTGCGAAAAGACGAAATTTTATATATCCAAGCACTGCTATGTTATATTATATAATTATGTATATTTGTTCGGTATACATTTAATGTGTCTGAATAAATAGAATTGAAATTGAATTTACCTATAAAGTGATGACTTTTTATATTCAGATAAGCGATCTCCATGTCAAGATTCCTGAAGATATTTTACCTTTATCTTTCCCAAATGATAAAATTTCGTAAATAGGGTTTTGAAGATCTTTGTGATTACTGTATATTGAGACATTTTTAATGTGAGAAAATAAAGTGAACTGTAGGTACTATCGAATATTTGTTTAGCCTTTGCGGTGGTTTGAAAGAGGCTTGCCAAGTGGATTGCTCAGACTTAACCGGTGCTCAGCTGTCCAGCTTATTCCACTAATGCTACCGGATTTGTACCGCTAAAATATCCAGGTCCAGATTTAATTTTCATTCAGAAGCTCATCGAACATTTCAAAAAAATTAATTTGAAAATATGCAACAGAAAGTAGGTGTTCTAGTTATTTTCTTTAAGTCGTTTATTAGTTTATGGTATCAATAATAATAAAAAAGTTTATATAATTGTATTTTTCAATGGACGAAGAGAGCGTTATTATATTTTGGGCATAAACATTACATAGGTTTGTGTGATTTGAACTGTACTACAAGATTTTTAGTGTAAAAATCGTAGCTACAAAGTACTCGAATGGGTTTTTATTAATGCAGAAAATTATCATCTAAAGCAAGTATTTCCAGATGAAAATACCTAATCTACCTAAATCTGTTGAGATTATTACCTAAGCAATTAATTTGCAGTGGGCGGACGTATTAAGAAAGTTAATATTCAAGAATCTCGGAGAGTAAATACTAAAATCATTTACGATCAACAATTAAGCAACTTAATAGGGTACCTAATCTTAATAAGTGTGGCAATATTTTGATTAAATCACCGGACATTTCGTAGTAGAGTGAATATAATTCGAGCACATTTAAGGACATGCAAGACGTTGTAAATTGTAAGCTGACTTTATAAAAGCTCGCCGTGTCACAACAGATAAATCGTGGATATAAATTATAGCTATCGTTTGTTTTTGGCAAACGTTTACTGATATGAACATCTGTTATGTTATATCGTTTAAGTCCACATACAGTAGTATTTTAACTAGAATGGCGAACTTGTCGCTAAAATTTTCGCTTTTGTTGCTTCGTTCAACTGATTACAATCTACTTTTTTACTATTAATATACTCATACGATAATACTTTTATGTTTTATGAGAATTTCTATACAAAAACCAATGAACTAGTTTGAATGAAATTATGAACAAATCTTTTTTAAAACTCGCAGGTAACACCTAAATTCAAAAATAAATTACTTCATCTATTTTTTTCATGATTTCAATTTGAAGGTAAATGATTTGAGTTTGAAGTACATTTATCACGAGTTTACTTATTCGGAAGCTTAGTCACTGCCTTATTTATATCGCGCGACAAAGACAAAACATAGAATTAAGCTATCTGACACTTAACACAAGACAATACATCTATACAGATAAATAAAATTGAAGTGTCTGTTTGTAATTTCAAATTATTAGCTTTTACTTAATGCATATGAAACTATATTCGGTACTTACAATAAAAATACCACTTTTAATTTTTTTTGTCTGTCTGTCGGTCTGTCTGTCTGTTTGTTCCGGTTAATCGAAACGGCTGGACCGATTTTCACGGGACTTTCACTGGCATATTCTAGCTGATGTTATAAGGTCTAACATAGGCTACTTTAATTTTAGGGTTCCGTATAAAAAATAGAGTTCCGTTTCCGTTAGTTCTATGCAAATAAATTTGTCGACTATTAGCTACTTGCACGTCCTACATTATATAAAATCAAATCAAATCATTTATTGCATGAATGTGGTACACATAAAGGTATATATTGGAGTTATATTGTTGGCTTTATCAAAACTATCTCAGCACTTATATCTACACTAATATTATAAAGAGGAAAACTTTGTTTGTATGTTTGTTTGTTTGTTTGTTTGTTTGTTTGTTTGTTTGTTTGTTTGTTTGTAATGAATAGGCTCAAAAAGTACTGGACCGATTTCAAAAATTCTTTCACCATTCGAAAGCTACATTATCCACGAGTAACATAGGCTAAATTTTATTTTGGAAAAAAATAGGGTTCCGTAAGATATTTGGGTTTTTCGGACACAAGGTGTAAAAAATCAACCAGAAAAGTTAGTTATTTTGCGTACGCTGCCTAAACTATAAAAGATAGAACCATAAAATGTTCTAATTAATTGTAGATCTTATAAATATCTACAAAAAAGTCCGCGACACACTATACCTATCTATGTCGAGTGAGGCACAACAACCATTTTTTTATTTAGAAATCTTGATTTTTTTTTGGACTACATTTAAACGCGTTTATTTTACTCATGTTATTAATCCTTATCAAAATAAATTATTTCATCACTAAGTACAGTTTATGTAGATAATATTTGGTCTTTGAATGATTAAAATTGGACGTTTGGTTTTGAAGTTATGGCGAAATTAAAATATTACGATTTCTGCTGCACGGCCCGTTGCGAATAGGGCGTCACCAAGGCGGGGTGCGCGTGCGGGTTAATGTTTAGTTTAGTTTAGTTTAGTTAAATAGTTTAGTTATTTTATAAACATCAAATTGATAATATCTTAAAATATAATACATTATAATATCTATACATCTATACAGTTAAATACAATTTAAGTGTCTGTTTGTAACTTCAAATTAACAGCTTTTTACATAATGAACCTGAAAGTATATACGGTACTTACAATAAAATACATTTTTTTTTAATTTTTGTCTGTCCGTCTGTCTGTCTGTCAGTCGGTCTGTCTGTCTGTTTGTTCCGACTAATCTCTGAAACGGCTGGACCGATTTTCACGGGACTTTCACTAGCAGATAGCTGATGTTATAGGGTCTAACATAAGCTACTTTTATTTTAGGGTTCCGTTTAAAAAAATAGGATTCCGCTTTCGTTAGTCATAAATAAAGTCGCGGGTAAATTTCAGCGATATCCCAAAGTATTGTTCCACGCGGACGAAGTCGCGGGCAAAAGCTAGTCATTTATATACTAACAGTGACAATATAATACATAGTATAATAAGCAAAAGTAAAAGAAAACGAGATTGTCTAACAGTGAGCTGATGATGATGAATTATTATTATATATTAAAGATACACTTTCTGTCATGTCAGCTTTAAAACAAAAATAAGTACATCAAAATCAGTTCATCCGTTTGGGAGTTATGATGCCACGGACAGACACGTCAAAGTTATAACTGCAACCATCTGTTTTCGTCAAGGGGTTAGAAATGAAGTCGCTGCCATTCCTGTTCGCTTAGCTCTTACTGATTTTAGTTAAATTTTGAGCAATAGAGTTATTCAAGAGGAAGGTTTGTATAATTATACATTGCACCCGTGCGAAGCTGGGGTGGGTTGCTAGTTCAGTATAAAACAAATTTAATTTTTGCAGATATCTGTATGTTTCGTGTAAAAAAAAGTTCTGCTTGTTTTCTTAGTAGGTACATACATATTTTAAAGTATTTTACATTATGTAATTTTGTAAGACCATTGTATCTACAACATTCTTGCAATAAAATAATTTGATTTGATTTGAAAGTAGGTCCTATAAAATTGTGTTTTCTATAAATCCTACCTTTTTGAGGATGGATAGTCATCCATCCAGTCGATGGATGGATCGAAAAAACTTAATATAAACGGATTTTGATCGAATTTGCTATGGTAGTAGTTAAGGCTTTGTATTAATACATAGAACACATTTTACTCCGAAAAAAAAAAACACATGTATTTACGCGGGCGGAATCGCGAGTAAAAATTAATATCCGTATACATCTTAAAACTCAAGAGCGTACAGCACATTCTAAATTAATATTTTAACACACATACTGTTTTAGAAGCAATTCACGTTAAATTACATCAGACAAAATCCACATGAATAAAATAGAACCATTACTGCGGGTATAAAATATCGCCCTAGCGATACACATGTTGGACTATTAAAATTTGTGAGTACTTCGGATATCGGTTTAAAAGCCGACGCTAAATCTTCACGGGAGGACTTAGATGTGACACTTTTACGTGCACTCACTTTCAGTGGCGGAGCTAGCCTAGAAGCCCTGTATCAAAATGCGAGGGTGCCTTCATGAGTGTCAGGATATCTTATAATACTTAATAGGTACTTTTAACAAAGTAACTTTATTTATTTGGCCTATTACATTTTAGAATAAACACCATACCTACAGACGATTCGAAAAGGTTTTAATTTTTTTTCTTCATTTAAAGTCGGTTAAATCAGTCGTAAAATGGTACTTAACGAGAAAATATGTTCTTTAAATATAAGAACCCGAATTTCATATTAAAATGATTAGGATATTAAATATGACACGAACTAAGAGTGATTAGGTACTTGTAGTATGTGAGATTGTAAATAAGTCAGTAAAATTACTAACACACGTACATGTCCCTATAGCTCGGGAGCCCTGTAATTTAGTTCGTATGGCGTTAGCTATGCCCCTGTCGCATCATTAATAGAGAGGTACTTGTGAGGGAGTAACAATTAAAGCTGTCGGAATGGAAATTTAAAGGCGTTTATATTACATACGGTCGGTGCGAGCAATTACATCTTATATTTAGACGTTTATGCGACGAAACGACGTTCCATCTTTTAATAGACCTACAAAAGTCTGGTATATTAAGGCATAGCTTTAATAAGACTTTTCAGGTACATTAAGTACCTACAGAGAATTAAAATACATACATACGCTAAATCCAAACAATAAATAATAATATAATATTACAATAGTAGTGTAGATAATGTTTTGACTCTGACAAGCTCTATAATAGATACGCAAAATCATAAGAAAAATGTAAATGTAATGCAACTTACAATATAACACGCAGACCGAGATAAAAAAAGATTTCACACGATTAATAATACAAACCATTACTTATTAATCTTTTAACGAAAAAAACATTTAACAAAAGAAAATTTAAATTCCATTAAAAGCTTTAAAACAGAAATGTAAAACTGTTTCCAACTGATGGGCGTAAATGATAAGTGGGTAACACCGGTAGGGAGTTTGTTTGACTATAAATTCACCCAACGTTTCATTTCCTGAATAAGATTCGTACCAACTGAGCCGTGTAGATACAGTTATGTATGAACCTGGTCACTTTATAATTGAATTACTTCAGCTATATTATTAAATTGTTGCCTAGTAGAAAATATTTACATTGAATCAAGCGAGAAATAGAAAGAAATATTTTTCTCTCTATTTCTCGCTTGAAATTAAACATTTTTGATTACGTTGTATTACAAAGGTATCACAGAAAATATGATATTAAAATAGAGATAAAAGTAAGTTAGTTATTGTTTTGTTTAATATTAATAAATGATAAGTAAACATTGTCTATGGAGTCAAATTTGAAGTAAAAAATATTCTTATGCACAATAGCATAACAATTATAAACAAGTATAACAGTAGATACAACGTCATCTTAGTAGAATATAGCATTACATAAATCTAAGAAATGGCCCTCTCTGACATTTATTTAATATGCACAGAAGATTTACTCCCATTTTAGATTGAATTTAATCGAGTCGTGCCGTAATGGCTTCTATAACATAAGTACCATCATACATCATTGGCCGAACGAATTTGATGGTAACCTTTGGGCAGTTCCATTTGTCTTCTAATAAATTCGAAATCAACATTCTAATAGCGTAATCACATTTTACGGGGACAGTTATAGAAGTGATAAATACGAAATATGAACTGAATATTCTGATGCATTTAAAATTTAACGTATAAAGCCTCGCTTATATAATATTATAACAGTATCCAATGAATATATGGATCTAATCTGATATGGTGAAGCAGTAGGGGTTCTTTAGGGATCGCCCAACATTATCCACATACTCAAAAGCTTACAAGCCTTAGATTTACCCCGATAAGTCTCTTGTATCGTGCTGTTTTGTGTTGAAAGAAAGGGGAAAGTGTATATATGAAGAAAAATATTGTAATGATGTTTTGGTATTAAACTATATAGTTTAAAAACCGAAAACTTTACTAAATTTATAACTTATGTAAAAAATTGACGCTCATACTAGTAGACTAGTGTGATATATTTTGCTATAACGATACTTATGTTGAGGAGAAACCTGACATATAAGTAAGGTCAAACTTAGCCAAACGTAGACATTTCAAGAAATAAATATACGTAGTGGGATAAAATAATAAATCCACTTTTCTTATTCCTATGCGATACACCAAAACATTATATGCCACCGATACTACTATAAGCGTGGCTCTCCCACTGACTGTGGGAGAGCCACGCTTCGGCATGAATGGGCCGGCTCGACCGGGTAAATACCACGACCTCACAGAAAACCGGCGTGAAATAACGCTTGCGTTGTGTTTCGCCGAGTGAGTGAGGTTACCGGAGGCCCATGGGGGGGATTGGGGATTTTAAGGACCAGGAACGCAAGTCGCAACACCAGAGGAGTTACAAGTGTAACTCCTCTGGTGTCGCGAGTGTCCATGGGCGGCGGTAATCGCTTACCATCAGGCGATCCGTCTGCTCGTTTCCTGGCTCATTACATAAAAAAAAAAAAAAATACTAGAACTTCAATAAACTTTCACCCCTATCGAGCACAAAACGATTTATAACAAAAGTTGAGCGAAGTATCATAATACATACTTTATTCAACTTCAAAGTACAGCACAAATACTCAAATACCTTTTACGTATAACAATCTGGAAGTTCTCATTGTCAATTTAATAAACTTTGAAGATAAAGTCCGCAACTTTAATTGAAAATGTTTCCTCGAATTTTGAGCTCGCTATCGAACGGGCACGTTTTAAAACATCCCAGCAAGTCATCTATAGGTATTGTTACATTCATATTATTAAAACATTTTAGTATATTACTTGCTTGTACATCTTATTAATTCAATACATATCTATCTTATTATTAATTATAGTTTTAAAATAATAGTAAAGGCATTTGACGACCTCTGTAGCTCAGTGGTTCAGCGCTTTGGTGCTCAAGCCGGAGGTCGCAGGTTCGAATCCTGCCGAAGGAACAAAAAGTTTTTCTGTGTTCCTGGGTCATGGATGTGTATTAAATATGTATATAATATAATAAAAGTATTAAATATACTTCCCGTTGTCTGGTACCCGTAACACAAGTTCTTCGGATACTTAGCACGGGGACAGATTGACGTGGTGTGACGCGTCCATAGATATAAAAAAAAGAAAATGTACCAAACGCCGATTCACGAAAAACTAAAGTTGATGATGAAAGATCATTAAAATAAACTAAGTTTATTTTGTGAGTATCTCGTTTCTGAACGCCAGGAAATTAGGGGGACATAAAAGAGAAACTTTTGCAATAAATTCTAGACTACGAGTCTGCAGAAACGCACTTTATCATAGATCATTACCATGGCTTTCTCGTTTACAGAAAGAAAGAAAATAAGGGTGAATGCCATATTAATGATTAACCCTTATTTTGATTTACGTCATCGATCGCTTAAGTTTTTCTTTACAGTCATAATATTCGTGTATTAAAAGTTTTACTACAATAAATTAGTATAAAATGCACATCAAAGATTGTGGAGATTCGTAAATCATAAAAGATTTGTCTGAGGAGCTTAACTGTTGATAAATATGCTAACACTAATGTCAAATATATTTGAGAATTTATTTTAACTACAACTATACCTACTAGGAAGAATCAGTTGAAAGTAAACAACAAAGTAGGTGAGTCCAAAATAACTAACGGAAATTCTCAAATTATGAGTTTTGATGAAATGTTTCGCCACGGCTTGTTTTCACCGGAAATGTTATTTTTAAATATCAATAAGAGTTTATTGATATTTTTACTACCTACTTATTGACATGCTCATTGATTTGACTGTTTTTTTTGAAATTCATTTTCCCAGCTCATAAATTGAAAAGAAATTTCAGGTCAATATTATGGTATTTGTATTCATTATTATATTTAATATTATGTTAACATCTAAAGAAAAACATTAAACATGGTGTGACAGATCAATTTACATTTGAATATTTATAGGGATATGAATAGGCTGCTTAATTTCCACTTTCACATTCTATTGATATAATTATAAATATAACATAATATACTTTTCATACCACCTGCTCGACAATGTCTGATTATATATCATGCAATCTCAACGTAAAGCAAGTCATTGACTCCCAAGGGAGATAATGTTGTATGAAACTCCCAAGGGATTAAAGTGATTTGAATTTGGAACGTTAAAATTCGTATGAAAACTTCTAATAGATACGTATCTATCGTAGAGTTTTTCAATAATAATATGGTATTGCTGAGATTTATTCGAAAATCGAACTGGCCACCTATAACAAAAGAAAAATGCGATTCAAAAAATTCAAAGCAAAAGCCAGTGTTTGGTGCTATTTTCAGAAAGTAAAATAGGTACCTACTAAGTTATTTTAACAGTTCCGTGTTTTAACATTCTCCCTAATAAAAATATTACTCTGTCCCTCTGGACAAATGTGTTCAATATCAATGTTAACTTTTAACAAATAAATGTTTTATTTATGTAGCCCTGGGTTTTTATTGCCTCGCAGTAGGTATGAAAAGTAGAGTATGCACCTCTGGGATAAAGCCTGTCTTCGTCTTGGGCAGCTTGAACCCCTCGCTTCACTCAGGACTCTACATAACTCCCTCGCTTCACTCGGGAGTTAAGTTTTAACTCCCTCGCTACGCTCGGGAGTTAACTCTAGAGTCCCTTGTTACGCTCAGGATCCAAAATGCTGCCCGTGACATAAGACACTGCTTTATCCCCTTGGTGCAAAATCTACTATTACATTAAGAAAAATAAGTTGTGAACTTGATTTAGTAAATAATTAATACTTACATGCTAATTCCACAATTGCAGGCTGACTCCTTATTTCGCCCCGACTGCTCCATGCATGACATGTGCAAGAAAATCTGTCTTCACCAAAATATTCCTCCAAATGATCTCTCGTTACATTACACTCAGCTTCAACAATTCTCACACCACTTTGTGGATCAACAAATTCGAACTGTGTACTCCCAATCGATCTGATATCGTTACATTTGAAATACACTTGCAAAGCATTAGCAGCACGACATCTTAACATGGCTGGTTTATTGCGTACAACGTAAGCGTGCTGGGGTTCCAAAAGGAACATAGGTAAGTCATCAGTCGAACTTTGCAAAAGATGATCTCCCGATAAAGACGGAAGTTCATCTGCATCATCGTCTTTGTGATCATTGTCATCTTCTTTATGACCTTCATGATCGTAATCTTCTTCTAAATAATCCCGGTGATGTGACGGAGGATTGTTCTTTTCCGAATTGTAAGGATCCAATGCCTCCACACCAGCCGGATGCGCATATTCTGGCCTCAACGGTATCGGTGGTGATGGAGTCGTCGGACTATGTTCTAATTCCGTAGCACTTTGCTCATCTGAAACAAAATTAAAATTTAATTGGAGTTAAAGTGCTTGATCGTGTACTTAATATGGTAAGTTGATAACCAGTTTCTGCGAAGGAAATGAAATATGTTCCAAATGAGTGTATAAATAACGTTTAATTATTGCACGATGTTAATATCGTTTGATAGGCAGAGTTAATGAATACGGTGTCAGTGTAAATAAACGGCGACTGTCACAATAACAGATCCCTTGAGTACCGTAATCGATTTCTCTCAAAAGTCCGCACCTGGTTTAACGCCTCACTCACGCCTGTTTACACGCAAAATATAGATGATATGCGAGTCCTGTGCTCCCCACCCCACGACCCCTGATGTACGAACCTAAAATAAATCGCAAAACAACATATATAAAGCTCAAATTTCGAGTAGTTTCGACTTGTTGTTACTGATGTGCGATCCTGTCGCAGTGTTGACAGTATTACTAGAATTGTTATTATTTGAAAAGTAGAGCTGTACGAAAATAAACCGCAAGTCTTGTGGAGCGAGGATAACTTAATTAGTTTCACTTCCGTTCAGTATATTTCTATTTCCGTTTTCATAGGGACTGAACGCTATTTCCTTCTTAAATCTACATTTCCGTAATAGAATTTATTTTGTGGGCATTTCGACATTAATGGTCATTGTTGTAATAATTAAACTTAATGAATCGAAACTTATAGTGAAAAAATAAATTAAATAATTTAACTGGACGTTCTTCCACTGGCTAAATTATTACCTTCTCAGTATTTCAGTAAGTATTCTTTCTATGTCTTGTATTCTCTATTTAAATTTTCCACTTTATGCAGTTTATTGTTCATCGGATATTAAAAAAATAATAATACACAAAAAAGAACATTCTCAATTTTTCCCACATCAATTCATTTCATTGTCTTTTGTTGCATAATTTCTGATGAAGGTAAGTTAATTTATTCAGTAAAGCTGTGTAATGTGTATAGTCCAAGTATTTCATTGTAGTTCGTTTACTGTTAGTTGTCTATTATCGTTTTGGGTTGTGTAACCACTTCATCAATACGTGCATTCAATTTAATTGGATTTTAGCTGCATAATTAATATTTATTTGATTTTGTTTGCAATTTGTTTTCGTCTAACAGCTTTGTGTACCTATTCTAATTATCAGTAGTTTATTTACTACTGATTTAACTATCCACTTAAATTTAAAGGTTTTTTTTTCAAATACCAACTTTATACACTATAACAATATATTGCATATTGTCTTAACTCATAAGAGTACCTATTTATCGATGTAAGATAAAAATTAACGTTACAGTACGTTTATTTGTTTTTGTAAAAAATATCATTAATTTTGTTGACGAAGTATTATACTTATCGCATATTAAGATAAAACATAATACAATATGTGGTTACATATTTAGTTATTTATGGTTATAATATCGATGGTTATTTATCAATTGTGTAAGTCGTTTGACGTTCGAATATATCGGGAGTTCAATGAAAATTCGTTTACTATATACTCGTAAACCAAATAAATATTAAATATTATCTATACTGATGGAAATGTTTGTTTTTTTCTTTGTTTGTTTGCATTGAATAGAGTCCAAAACTACTAGACCGATTTTGGTGAAATTTGGCACATATATAGAGTAGACTACGAGGAAGGACATAGACTACTTTTATCACGGAAAAATGCACGGCTTCCGCGGGATTCCCTCTTGTGCGCACGAAGTCGCGGCAAAATCTAGTATATTATAAAGAGTATCCTTATTCCAACTGAAAAATGACAATTTAAGCCACAGCATTCCAAACTAATCAAGTAGCGTGTTCATTCCATATAAGGATCGTTTTATACTGAAACGAAACGATACACGACGCGGAACTGTATTTTCAGATAGCTCTATTCAAAATAGAACTTTATTCGCATATTATGCACTGTATGACTCATGTCTTATACAAAACATGTATATTTTTATGTAGTAAAGTTCAATTTGAATAGCTTTCAGTGTGAACTGACCTTTGCTGTTTATTGTTGAAACGAAAATGTTATCAATCTTCCAATGGCAGTATTATATTTTTTGACAGCCTCCGTGGTCTAGTGGTTAGAGCATTGTCTCTTGACTCAAAGGTCGTGGGTTCGATTCCCGCATTGGAGCAACAAAAAATGTTATTTCCAAGTTTGGTTAGGACAATGCAGGCTGATCACCTGATTGTCTGACAAAAAAGATGATCCATGCGTTGGATGGGCATGTAAAAAGTCGGACCAGCGCCTGATCTCTCGTCAGTCGTGTCGGTTATAACCGTGTCGGTGTCGGTGATAATTATCAGTCCCACTGGATTATGAGAGTAAAGGAAGAGAGAGTGCTCTTGTGTACTGCGCACACACTTGGGCACTATAAAATTACTCCTGCGTAACTGGCCTGGTTTCAATGAAACCGGCCACCGTCACCGATATCGGTGTGGGGAGTTATATATTGTATTTTTATGGCACAATTTTGGGCTTTCTAATACGTTTACGTATTTTCTTAATTTTAAAATTCCAGGACATGAAAAATAAACGGAAACAAGAATGGGTGGAAATGAAGGAATTCCGTATCGCCACATCGACGTGAAATATGTTGTGTCTGATGTATGTTCGGATTCTCCGGGTTCTACTAACGAGATCTAAAAACAAACCGAAACTCATCGGATCAGTCCCGTCTGAGTTGAAAGAGACCGCCTTCTGTCATTTTGTTCGGTATTCGGATAATTAAGACTCGCTTCGGTGTGCTTCGATTCCATTTGGGTTCTATATTCTCATTTGTAGTCGTTACATGCACTCAAGGTTCACTTATCAAAATTTAGCCGCGAAGTATTGATAAAAAAACGTGAAGCCACAAAAAGTGTTACCTAGAATCATTATTTGCAATTCCTATGTTTGAAAGATTATCTATGATATAATAAGTATATTTTATTATATAACTTCCATATAAAGTTATAACCACTTTATTTCCAAGAGCCAATTTCTTCGTAAACATTACGTCACACATTATTATCAAACAATGCCGCATTCCATTTTGAACAAATTGTTCAAATCATTGCTCTATTAGTAATTCCAGGGATAGTGAACCATTTCATTAATTCGTCTCGCACTTGACCGATGTAAGTGTATATAGAGGAGAGCGTATTGATGAGAAATACTTAATCAACGTCCACAACACTCGGAGCTAGAATGCACTTGATTCGGTCCTACAATGAGACATTACATTGGCTTCATTAAGAAAATTACATTGTATTTATTGTGTTTCAGAAGTTATTCTAAGAATGATTGACTGTAGGAATTGTTCCTTTAACTATTTTCATCTTTTCTGAGTTTGGTTTTGTTAAAGGTCTATTTTAGATTTAAGTTTTAAGTTTACAAAACGAACTTAAATTTTAAAGAAAACCCTAAATAAACCAATTTGGGGTTTTCTTTCATAAGCTTATATATTTAATGATTGTTATTGAATATTCTTAAGTTTATTCCATGTAAAGGTATGATTACCAAGTTATCCAGAAGAGGCAAGGTAGTAATTATTTTTAACTTTTACTGGCTTTTCTACACGTACTAGCTGTCCCGTGTCCACTTCGTTGGGCGTAAAACATTTAAACTTATGATGTAATTATGAGTGTGGTTCGTTTAGCACTGAGTTCTTTTATTTATTTCCTGCCTGCGAAAAGAAGGGTTACAATATTATTTTTAGTGCATATGTATGTATTTTTATACCAATTTGACTATGTTATATTTTCTCATAGTCCGCTGTTTGCCCAGAGCCGCTCGCGCGAGTTAACACAACCTTATCTCTTTAATAATGTCCAAATTATGAGCAATATATGAGATAGAAAAATTTTAAATCTTAAACATTTGCAACGATAATTAACTTACTTTGATAAAAATTTATAATTGTTGAAATTTATTTATAAAATTTAAAACATTGCACCTAATGAATATTTAATATAAAAATTACTTTTTGTGACTTGAATAATATGCTGTCCTTAACTTTTTTGCTAGCATTAGCAAGTTGAATAATTTTTTTCTAGAATTAAAACATAATATATCGATCATCGTTGTGGTAGCATTCGTCAAAAGGTTTTCGTTAAAAGAATTTCTAAAATCGGCGTAGTAGTTTCAGAGATTACCCCTTATAGCCTCGCAAAGTTCCAAACTCATATAGAAACAAACTTTTCCTCTTTAAAATAGTAAGTATAGATTATAAAGAAGTAGAGAAGATTACACACTCAAATCACACTTCTGTTATATTTTACTAGGTATTTAGAAATACCTAAATTCTACCTTAGAAGCTTACCAGATGATGATAAATTATTAATTGAATTTAAATTTGTAATTACGTTTTAAATTAATGAATGTGATTGTAATTATTTACGTAAATAGGACAATGCTTACCCTTAACTGACCTTTTGATATTTTAAAGTCTAATATCGATACTTATCTTCAAAATGTCGATTTCATGACTAGACAACACTTGAATAATAAATCATTTGAATGCAATATTGATGATAAATTTGTTTTCATATTGAACATTAATTACTACTCATAAGGAGTGGCCTAAAATTTGTTTTCTACAAACTTACGTTATTATACTCTAAAATCTACATTTAAAGCCTACTTACCAGATGATGATGAATTATAAAATGAATTAAAATTTGTAATTATGTTTTAAATTAATGAATTTGATCGTAATTATTTACGTAAATAGGGATTTAGATGCTTTATTTTAAATCTAAACAAAACTACATATTTTGCACTTTAATGCCGATAGCGCATAAGCTTGCGCTATTTATCACATTTAAATATCACGTCAATATGACGTGCATAATAATGCAATAAATAAACAAAATGGCGAATTAAATTTAGTCGAATTTAATATTTTGTTTATATTTTAATTAAATTAATTCGGAATAGAGTATTGTAGAATTAGTTAAAGTAGTAAATTATTTCACAGTAATAATACACAAAATTTCTTGCACTATTTCCACTTTAATAAGTATTTTACATTAATTTTAATATGTTACACGACCGGTTTCGACAACGTCATCATCAGGTAAATTATTAGTAAATTATTATATATGTAAATTATTTGTTTAAAACGTAACAATGACCTGTAAACGTGATGAAAACGTAATAAAAATAGTAGTCCAATAGGACCATAGTATTTGATAACCTTCTTATTTCTATATGAATATAATGACATACTTTGAGGCCCTTCACTAAATTAACACTTTTGACCTCTCGCCACGTTTTTATCGTCTGTATTACCAGCAATAACATGTAATGATACTCGAGTATAGAAACATCGTGCTTCTAATGGTTCAGATATCGGGCGTTACTCCCGCCTGTTTTTAAGTGTATCGATAAACTTTTGTAATTTGTAGTTACCGAAGCCCTGTGTCTATTACGCCATGTGAATTCACAGTTCAAGTTTCCTATTATAATTTGATCTTTATTACATTCGTAATAAGACTATGATTTCACGTCGTATGTGCTTTCTGGTCTCCGGTTACTTTTTGTAATATATTGAACAATTTGTATCAAGTTTGTTACAGCCTACGATGCACTTTAATTTTTTATTATACTTCGTGGTTTATCTATAAATTTCCCATTTTTATCAATATTGAAATGCCTATTTACCAAGATACAATTTCTAAATCCGTATATTTTATAAAATTATACAGATCCATATTACGGATCAATTTTATTTGTATTGGTATTGTATTTTTTGCCTTCAAGTTTCTTTGCAACAAATGAAATGGTTACCCTACGTCCTTACGACACTTGCAAATTATTATAAGCCGTAAATCCCCCGTGGAAAATGAGTGGCTATATTTTATGCAAACTGTCGTTATATCTTTGCTTTTTCCTTTCAAAGTTTCATTTCTGCTTTCGTCGGATTCCGCAATATTTCTCCAACAATACGGAGTGTTACTCGAGGAAATAAATTAGACGTGTTCTCGTTTTGATATATCTGTTTAAATGGAGGCATCATAAAACATTCAAGTGGGGGAGCTTTGGCATCCGTTGAAGATGCACTCCACACTCAGTTACTCGTAAATGCACTTAGCGCTGAGACATAAAAAGATGCAATGGGTAATGGAACCAGTGATTCGGTTATGGACCCTCAGATCGAAGGCTTTGAAATACGATAACGTCTTAACATGTTAGAAGTGTAAAGTGACATGATTGTTTTCAGGTGCTAAGAAGACAACATTGAATCTGCTTCAAAGAAACAATTTTAAATCATGATTCACTATGCTTGAATTTTATTTATAAATTGCATAGTAATAATTACTATATACCGTATAAGATACACTATTAGAAAAAACTAAAATTCTAATGAGTAAGAAGATGTTGACAAAGCTAGAGATTAACGTAAACGTTAATTCACTTAATGCACCATAAAAACTGCTTACAAGGTGCAAACTGTGAGACTTACTTAAGAATCGGAACGATCTCACCTAAACGCAAAAAATGTACAAAAGCCGACCACACCCACAAAAACTGAATAGCCACCTTTAAGAATTGTAACACGATACATACAAAGAATAGTCGAGTGCCAGTCAAGAGGTTCCCAAACAAGATAATCCCTTTGTTAGTCGGGTTATAATGGCGTCTCTTGGGAGTCTAGTTCTATTATTTTCTGTTTCGTTCACAGCAGCTGTACCGCGCGTTTAAGTTTCGAATTTCACTGTTGATGTGTATTCTATTTCCGATATCTTTGAGCTCTCGATTGATATTACTTTACGTTTTGAGTGCACTTTGAATTATATACCACGAAGTTAGTTTTCAACATCCTTAACTTAAATCTTATAAAATTCATTAATATATTTTATTATATTCAATTTATATTATACTAGCTGTTACCCGCAGCTCCGGCCGCGTAAATACAGTATCCTACAGGAACACTGTACTTTTTCGGGATAAAAAGTAGCCTATGTTTTAATCCAGAGCTCAAGCTACTACCATACCAAATTTCATTAAAATCCTTTCTGTAGTTTTTGCGTGAAAGAGTAACAAATATCCATCCATCTTACTATATTATAACTGTGAAAGTTTGTGAGATGGATGGATGGATGGATGGATGTGTGGATATTCTTTAATATTGTAGAACATACTTTGGTCTATTATATCAATAGTTTCCGCAGAGCATGCGACGATATAATATGTTTTATAGCATTTTTTACACCTTGGGTTACGTTATTAAAGTTTTAGTAAGGATCCCTAATCTTTTCTAGAAATAAATATAGCCTATGTTACTCAGGGTGAATGTAGCTTTCTAATGGTGAAAGAATTTTTAAAATCGTCACAGTAGTTTTTGAGTTTATTCATTACAAACATACACACACACAAAATACAAATCTTTCCTCTTTATAATATTAGTGTAGATTGGTTATAAAATTAAAATACTTAAATTGTATCAAATGATTACTTAAAATGCAATAGGATAAGAAAAATAGATATACGATATCCTAAATGTGAAAAGACGTTATCTACTTTATTGATATATACACGAATCCACAAAAACTATAACCCATTCACTTGAAAATAAGATAAAACGCATCCATCCGTTCACACTTTTTATCCGCTATAAGTTGTGAAGCGTCTGAGACAGTTATCTTTTTTGTCGAGGGCCCTTACGTTGGACCGCTTATATTCATGATGTACAAACTTGAATAGCACCATTAAATTGAAGTGTGCATAAATAATTTTATGCATTCAGCAAGTTTGGCATTCCATATTCATTTTCACTTTTCATCGGCAAAGAATATTGCTATTCGCTATATGGAAAATAGAAACAATTTTTTTCATATATTAAAAAAAAAATTAAATGTGTGAAAATTTGAAAAACAATCTTTCACGCCTTTGCTACGTATGAAATTTATAACGAAGTATGTGCAAATTACATTGGAATGTGATAACAATACAGCTAGAGGTTAAGACATACTCGTAGCCTGATCTTAGTGAAGCCAAAAATATAATAGGTCATCTGTTTGTCGATAAAATTAGAGCCAGAAAAATCTCGTAAGATTATTGTTTATAGACGGCAGTGACCGCTCGACGTTAAGTAAAACTATTTCGAGCGTTGATAATGGGCCAAGCTTTCTTCTAGACCACTCGCATACTTCACTAATTGATAGCTAAGGATTTCGGGATTTGGTTTAATCCGAGATAGAAATCTTAAGAACCGAGACAGAAATATCGTCGATTATACCGTGAATTGTAGACAAGGTGAAGCATAAGTCGTCAGAAACATCGTCGTATAATTTATGAAGCTTAGTGATAATCAAAACAAAAATATATCACCTTAAGTCGAGTTAAGTTTACTTAATTTTATTTGTCTGTTCGATTTATCTTCTGAAGTCATTATGTAAAGATAACATGAAGAAGAAATATTATCTAAAAGAACATGGGTTTTCATCGGCAATAAAGAAAATTATACTGATAAGTAAATTCTTATGGGTGTGATGTCAATAATAATTGATTGTAAATGCAAACCAATGCAAAATCAGGTTAGATTTTTCGAAGAACTTGAATTTATAAATGTGGTTTTTTAAATTGGTATGTAGTACGTGTACAAAAAAGGAATATTTACCGTGTTTGTCGGCGACAATGGCGACCACCCATAGCAGGAGGAGCACGCTCCCGCGCGCCATAGCTTCACATGCGCACGCGCATCACCTAAAACAATACACTGTTTGAATACGTGAAAGTCAACTAATATTTGAACTGGAATATTTACATTTGACCCATCTTTAAGTGAAGCACAAAGAGGACAATTGTTCCTCTCAAATCCTATGATTGAACGCTTTTTAAATGCACTTGACTTAAAAGCATCATCATTATCATGAAAGTCATCAATTATTAGAAAACGAGAAACAAAATAATAATTAGTATGTTAAAACAATCACCTTCTAAAATGCTTCTCTTAAATATGAGTTATTTCAAATAATCTTAAAATTGAAATAACTAAAGTGAAAACACATATCCAAAAAGATTCAAGTTGCTATAAAAATCATGAAAAATATTTTTCGCCTCTAATAACTTAATATCCGTTATAAACCCAGCTATTATCTGTCGGCTCACAAGAAGGGCATTTTGTATAGCACCAAGCCGTAACTAATTGGTCCCTTTAGGTGCTTAGAGAAAAATAAACGAGAGTCAGGCTTGGACAGAAATGTGGTAAAACCGCATTTACACCGATTGTAATATAATAGACTTGGGTTTGGGATGTTTGACATTTATTTTTAAAAGTAAAGCCATGTACTATGTCGGGTTTAGTGTAAGTATTCCATGTTGGTAAAGAAAGGACTAATTTATCTTGGTCATATAAATTATCTTCCTTTTCTAGTATTGAGCTTGCTTTTTTAACGGTCCTTTGGAATTAAGTGGGTAGTAATTTTGAGGCATAAATTCTTATCAGAAGGATGGAGGGTCTTAAAAAATCTCCATCCGGTGTTGAAGGGAACCTGATACCCAGCCTACATGTATGGCACACGCCCACATCAAATTTAATAAACATACATGATGTATGTACTTTGTATAGAAACTTCCTGCATATTTTATAACAACGATGAGTAGTGGGATGAAAGTATTAGGTAGAGTTTCTTGACATAAAAATAATAAGTATTGGTCGTTCGAATCCTAATTTACATAAAAGCGTTAAAAGCGTTAAGATGGTGTTACGTATAAAATAAAACATTTAATATTAGTAATGATGAAGAAGATTGTAAAACAACTGTTAAATTACCTTAAAAATGTTTTAGACAAATTATTAAAAAAATGGTTTTAGAAATTTTTGACTTACCTTAAAATAATATAGAAAGCACTATATTAATATATAAAATGTTGGATATAGAAAAACTTGGCCTAGTAAATGTAAGTTGCATGTAATTCATCGTTGGAGGCTTGAATATCTGTAATAATGATGGAATAGCCACAGATACCATCACTCATACGTGATACTTTGCCGTAGCCGCTGGCGTCTCATATTTCAGCGTTCGCCCGAGTTTCTCGTATTTCCCGTTTTAACTACTTAATATTTTTAGTACCGTACATTCCGTAGATATCATCTCAATCATCGTCTTAAATATGATCATAAATAAGCTGGGACGGGTTTGATAAAGGGCCGTATGCGTGTGCATTAGCCAGTAATCTCTTCACTGTGTTATCTAAGCGCTTATCTCTCGAGTGATTACGGGAGCTTTTGTAACAGCTACTGTTTGCTCTTTATCAGATATTAACGGACCGCCCAGGTTTACACGTCTAAAGATGGAATCGGTACTTGAAAATTATTTTTTTGATTGTTTAAAAATATATTTCTTGTCATTCCTAATTTTTTGTATCTTCCCTCCTTATTTTTATTCTTATAAAGAATAATTCTATAATATCCTACTGCTATTATTGATATTGTGAAAGTTTGTGAGTATGGATGGATGAATGGATACTGCTGACTGGATCTTGATTAAATTTGGTATCGTAGTCGGTAGTTTACTAGTACTAAGCTCTAGAATTGAAAATAACTTTTATCCTGAAAAAGTACCTACGGTGTTCCCGTGGGATACTTGGGATACACGAGCGGAGCCACGCAATAAAGTTAGTCATGAAAAATATTAACACTGTGTCTAATTTTAGGGGTCCGTATTCAAAAGAGTAAAAACGGAGATGAAGCCTTGTTAAAAACATAAAATATTTTACATTATTAACTCTCTGTTTGTTCTTTATTAGCTCTAAAACTTTGTCAGTTATCTATTACAATGTTTGATGATGATAACATTGACTTATATATTTTAATCCAGTTATTAGACTTACAAGTTAGCTATCGAGTTATATTTAACTGGCCGTTGTTATTTTAGTTTCTAGTGTTTGCGTTTGTGCAATTGTTATGAGTCATAGTTCATTACTTGTAACAGTGGGCTTTCATTTGCTCATTCCACGTTTTTATTGTAATTATTTTATTTTCGATGGTTTATACGACGTATTTGTGACCGTTATAGGTAAAATTCCTCACCCACTATAACTGCTGCACAAGTATATTATCTCCGGTATTTTCCTGTTTTTTTTTATTTAATAAATGAATAGTGTTTTGAAAAATAAGGACAGTTTACAAAAGGAATAGTATGCTAAAAATCTAGATTATTAAAGATACCTATTGCGGATAGTCTGAAGTAATTTTCGAAGTATTATAATATATAAAAGAACATTTTATAAAGGTCGTACAAGCAGGCGACGTCACACGCTACTAATGTTGCTACGAAATGTATAGCCATATACATAAAATTTCTGATATCATCGAAGCAGCACATTCAATGCAACTTAATCTACCACTCAACCACTGAAGCTCCTACAATGTCTTACAAACTAGATTAGCCGTTAACCACACAAATTAACTTTGTCGTCGCCGCGTCGGCACACAAGTTTACAAAGTAAATTTTAACCCATTGATTTTATTTGCTCATACATTAAGCGGCTTCCTGTAGAATTTCATTATTGGCAAAATCCGCGCGCTCGAGTTCGTGGTTTCTGGTTGCTCGAGAATTTACCAATTTTAGCTTCAAGATTTTACTTGTAGTGATGGAATGTTATTTGCAATGGAATTGTCTTTGTGGAAATAGTTAAGTTGTTTAGAATGTATAGAGAAACTAGCTATTGTCCGCAGCGCCGCCCGCGTAAATACATCCTACGGGAACAAAGTCCATTATTGATATAAAAATTAGCATATGTGTTAATCCAGAGCTTAGCCTACTACCACCAAATTTCATCAAAATCCGCTTAGTAGTTTTAGCGTGAAAGAGTAACAAATATCCAGCTATATCTATCCATCCTCACAGACTTTCACATTTATAATAGTTGTAGGATGTAATATATTGCCACAATATTGCTATGAAATGTTAGTTATTAGGAATCACATTGGTGTGATAATCGCAAAGTATGGATATTGTTGTGTCGCTTTCCTGTTTTATGGAAGAGGTTGCAGTTTCAACTCCTGGGATCGTAGATACTCTTACTGTAGGCAACACAGCAATAATAGCGACCTGCACACGTAAAGTTTGGACCGCGTCAGACTGCGTTCCAAAGCGCGAAGGGATCTCTGCGGACTGCGAATCGGACTGTGGTGCTAGTTACAATAAAAAGTGCGTCATTGTTTAGAATGCTGGCGTCTTACATAATCACGATGCAAACTGTGAAAAATGCCAAATCGGACTGTCGGCCACGCATTTACACGTTCGGTTCGGAACGTGGTTTGGAACGGCGTATGCTATTGGCCGCGGTCAGAACTGTATGTGGGACAGGAGTTGTTCAAATGTCAATAATAATCAGCATTTGTTATCTCTACAGCTTTGATTCTTGTCATTAAATATTTCGTTCATATCCAATCTGGACGTAAACAAAATGATCGAATTCTACCAAATTAATGGGTCATTGTATTTCTTTCTTTCTCGGTAAATAAGTGATATTTAAATTGCATTATGTGTTCTAATTATTATCTTTGTTTACTTTGTGGTACTAAACGCAGTAAGTACGTCACAGATCAAAGAAAGAGGAACAGATAAACAGCTACATAGTTAGTTTTCGATTTGATTGCACTACTACTAGCATACGGTGTGTTCATGATTGTGTGAAAAAATTGTGAGCCGTTTAATTTTTTAAAATTTGCATCGATATGGATCGTTTATGAAAGCTGTTTCTCTATACGTAAATATATACAATTTTCTACTCTGTGATGTGCTCCTCATGTCTGAGAGTCGTGACCTCGACCTTCCATGATCTTCTTTCTTACGATGGAGCGCCAGTTTTTCCTTTTTTCGGTCACTGGAAGTGCATCATAGACGGTGGATTCAAGTGTGGTGCTGATTTGGTCAGGCTAACGCATCGGGTTCTGTTATACAATGATAGAAATTTGTGCAGCATTCCACGAGACTTCTACCACTACTACCTACTAAATAGTAATTTACCGACCTCTAAACGTTATGCATAAACATTTATTACAGATCTACATCATTAAATATACATTATGAATGCGAAATATTGTCAATAGGGTTACAAGTTACAAGTCGTCATACGTGCGAAGAAATATCTCGTAGATTTTTAACCGACTTCCCAAAAAAGGAGGCGGTTATACGTTCGGCTGTATATATTTTTTTTTTTTTTTGTATGTTCAACGATTACTCCGCCGCCTGTGGACCGATTTTCAAAATTTTTTCTGTGATGTATAGGGTGTAATCCCAAATTGGTCCTTTTGATATCAAAGTGGTGACCTGATGATGGGATCCATGAGGAATCGAGGGAACTCCTCGAAATTTATATGGACACATATGGTGATTTTGACTTTTTCTGAAGTAGTTCAAGCATATGTTACCAAAAAGTAAGATTTTGCTCCAAGGTATACCCTGGATCCAAAAGTACAGAATAGAACTCCTGACTCCTTATAGATACATGTTTGGGGATTTCGGCGTTGTTTAAATAACTGCAAGCATATGCCACCTTGTCAGTTAGAGTAATCATCATCATCAACACCACTATCACACCATACATCATCAGATTATGATGATATAAAAGGTATTTCTCATAGTATTTTACACTAACACGGAGATCATTGAACATTACTCTGCCGTTTATGGACCTATTTGCAAAATTCTTTTGTTGTTGCAAAGGGTTTAATTCGAAATTAGTCCTTTAGTCACTAAAGTGGAAACCTGATGATGCGAGCCATGAGGAATCGAGGGAACTCCTCAAAATTTATATCCACACATATAGTGATTTTGACTTTTACTGAAGTAACACAAGCATATACTACCAAAAAAATAAGATATTGTACCAAGGTATACCCTGGATCCAAAAGCACTGTACAGAACTCCTCAGTCTTTAAAGATATGCGTTTGGAAATTTCGGCATTGTTTAAAGAACTGCAAGCATATGCCACTTTGTAACTTACAGTAATCATCATCATCATCTTAATAGCAATACCTAATGGAGGCTTGGCGAGTATTTAATTATACATTCGATCGTTTAGTTTAGACGTTCTTAAGACGTATTAATAATAACTTAACAAAA
This sequence comes from Glaucopsyche alexis, assembly GCA_905404095.1. Classification (NCBI taxonomy): domain Eukaryota; kingdom Metazoa; phylum Arthropoda; class Insecta; order Lepidoptera; family Lycaenidae; genus Glaucopsyche; species Glaucopsyche alexis. Next base: position 23,439,703 of record FR990052.1, read on the forward strand.
TATATCACTAAAAAGGGTGAAATTATTATTTTTAAACAAAAAATTAAACCGACTTCCAAAGTAAAAATACACAAAAAAGTATGAAATAAAACTTAATCTCTAAATAATTCCCCTTTCAAATTCGGCTAAAATTTTTACTATTTCTCTACTCAATCTTATTAATTTTGAAGTCGGTACCAGCAAATATGAACGTAAGTTGTATAAAATATTGTAGAATATTGTTTGGGCTGGTGCCGATTTCAAAATTAAGAAGATTGAGTAGAGAAATAGTAAAAATTTTAGCCGAATTTGAAAGGGGAATTATTTAGAGATTAAGTTTTATTTCATACTTTTTTGTGTATTTTTACTTTGGAAGTCGGTTTAATTTTTTGTTTAAAAATAATAATTATCTATGAATGCCATCGATATGAAAGCTTTCGTAAACAGGCTTTTTTTCTGTTTTCGTCTTCTCGATACAATATATTATTCGATGGTACTGGATAACCGAGCTTTTCTCGGAGCTCTAGAGTAAGTAGATAAGTTTATAAAGTAGAGAAAATAAAAAAAAGAGTCACTAAAATATTTTATCGGGGTTCGAACTTCAAACTCACCACATTTTGAATTTTTGAACAAAGCAAAAATTATACAGTTGCATACCGATATTCCAATTGGACTTACATAATATAGTCAAAATTATTGTTGCACGACGAAAGAAACAAGATAAAATAATAGCTTAAAATGCGTAGTTTCCTAGTATAGCCTAGACCTAGCTAGATCGAATTTTCTCCCCCAAAACTCCCTGTTTTAATCGAATGAAAATTCGATAGATAGCATTCTAAATTTCACCGATTATACCAATTCTATATTAAAGATTGTCTCGTTTAAGGTAGGTATAAGATATTATCTACTTTGTGCAGATTTAATTTAAAAAATCACAAAAATTTTAAATTCTACATAATTAATATTATGTTCATTATCTACTGGGCAAAAAAATATATTTTACTTGTTAGTATTACAGTGTACAAATGCCATTTCATTACAAAAAGATTTTCAGCAATGTAAACATAAACCGTTGTTGTTCGGGACGTTAAGGTTTAATACCATAACTAATTTTATCATTGCAATGAAACTGAATACTATTTTTTGGAAAGTTATTACACATTCAGATAACTGTTGTTAGGTAATATTATTTAAATTGTTACATCGTGGTATAAAAGTTCCACTATTGATAACTCATTTTCGACGAAATATTTTAATAATATACAAAGATTAAAATTTCCTTACAAAATCACACGTTCGCAATTTTTGCACCAAAATCCACCATAATACTAGAATTTTATTTTTAAAACTACATGTTCTAATCCTGTAGAAACCGTACATTTTGCCGCAATAATAAGTAGCTTTTCTTTCTCATGGTCTACTCTATATCTGTGCAAAATTTCTTCAAAATCGGTCCACTAGTTTCGGAGTCTATTAAAATGCAAACAATTAAGCAACATGATTGTACAAACAAATATTTTCTCTTTATAATATTGTTATAATGTATCATATTATTTGTGTATATAAAAGTTATACGTTATAAATTCTTATACTGCGGGCGTTATAACCTCACGAGTATTGATGGAAATTGACAGGTAAGAGCGAGGACATTATCAATAAGTGTGCACTTCCTTTTATAGCCAGCTATTGGCGCCAGTGGAACCTAATTACACTTGCGCCTGAGCTGGCACTTACATTTTAAATATTAATGGGTAATTGAAAATCACGGAGAACAAATAATAATAATAATAAATCTATGGACGCTTCACTATTACACCACGTCAGTCTGGCCCCGTGCTAAGTATACGAAGAACTTGTGTTACGGGGACCAGACAACTGGAAGTGTATTTAATACTTTTATGCTTTGCATATATTTAATAGTGTTAACATAATATACACATATTGAATAGACATCTGACCCTGCAACATAGTTTTTGATCCCTTGCTGGGGTACGTACCTGCGACCTCCGGCTAAAGCCAACGCGCTAACCACTGAGCCACAGAGGTCGCCAATGGGGAAGCATTCGGGGCATACTATTTGCTAAACATACACCGGCATATCTAGCTTATGTGATAGAATTTTGTGCATTTTAGAAATATCGTACCTGTACACAGTGAATTTTACCTGTCCCTACGCCTTTTTTGAGCGTCACTTGACACTGCGACTATAAAATATTATATTATAAGATAAAATTGAACTTTATTCAGTGCGCTAGAAGATGCACTTTTCATTGCAAGAGTTCGAATTTCGAGCTGCACCGGGCTGCGTAGCGCTCGTCTCGGTGTGACTGACGTGAACGTATGAACGAATAAAAATCAGCTATTCATAATAATTTGACCAATCACAGTGGTCAAAATTTACCTCCGTCTTTTTAGGGTTCCGTAATACTTAAGGAACCCTTATAGTTTCGCTCTGTCCGTCTGTCTGTCTGTCTGTCTGTCTGTCTGTCCGCGCCTCTAGCTCCTGTAATTATGAATATAAATTGATGAAATTTGGTGCAGTTATAGATTGTGTATAGATCACGGTTTCGGGATCATAAAAAAATAATAATTTTATATTTTAGGGGTAGCTCTCCATACATGTGAAGTGAGGATGAAAAATATTTTTTCACTCTACCCCATCGTGTGGGGTATCGTAGAATAGGTCTTTTAAAATAAAGTCAAGGTTTCATACGTTACTTTTTTATAAAGTTGACCATTTTCGAGTAATCGGCCTCCAAAGTAGTTTGTAAGTTGGTCCCCCCCCTAGCATTTTTAAACTATAGGAGATAGAAACTTGCAAATTTCCATGCTGATAGATCATGCTAAAAACTCTTTAGGAAAATTATTGCGAACCAAATCGGACAGTAACTTTTGGAGTAATTTAAAAAAATCATATTACGCGTTTATAGTTACGGAACCCTCTTTAGACATGTACTGACATGCTCTTGGTTAGGTTTTTTTAATTTTTATTAACTAATGTATTTATTTTCATTTTTTATTATATTTATTTTAGATTTTTTGAACAATTCGGTATAGTAGTAGGCTCTGGATTAACATACAAGCTACATTTTATCCTGAAAAAGTGCAGTTTTCGTGGGATACTGTATTTAGTAATAAGCTAGATTTCAGAACAAAAATGTGCCAATGACCACTTAATATTGTGTATGGAAGAGCATTTCTCTTCGTGTCAATAGCAAACGTCAAGTATATCAGCTGAGGAATAATTGCCTACGGGAATGACTGAATGTGGGTTAGGAGATAGTTGCGTCCTTTTGCGATGAAAGAATGAATTAATTAGGACCTACAAATGCAAAATAATGAATGAAAGACGCAAATAAATACAATATGCAAATTTTCAAACGCTTTAAAGCTTAGGTATATTTATTTTTAGCTATTTATGCTCAACAAATATTTCAAACACTCAAGTAATTCAGTAGATTGTAAAACATACCCTGTAAAAAAATTCTCCTCGTATGGGGCCGTCCATTAATCATGTGATTTTTTTAACAACTTTTTAGACCCCTATCCTGTAATCTAATATTCTATATCTATACTATCAGGTAAAATGTAAAAAGTTTCATAAATACGATTTTACAGTTTTCACGCGTTCAATAAATAGAGCTATCCTTGATAAGGTTTTTTTCTCATTACATAACTACATTACATAAATATTGTAATAAATTGTTTATCAGGTAAAATTTAAAAAGTTCCATAAATACCATTGTACAGTTTTCACAACGTGTTCAATAAATAGAGCTTTCCTTAAACGCTCAAAGTTCGTCTAAAGTTCTCGTTAGCTTTATGGGCGTGTCAAAGCGCTCATTATACGAATGTTTTGTAAGTGTAAAATAATACTTCCGCGAGACACGGTTATTGTCCCATTATGTTCCCAGGAGCTTGGAGCTTTGGGAATGCTTTATAAACTAATGACTATAGTGACAGTAAGAGTATTTTACCAAAATTAACAACCCACAATAAGTTATGTTAAACATGCTATTTATAGCGAAAATGTGTGATTAAATGTGATAAAAAAACGACATTTCCAGATGGGGTATAGACCAATGCCGATAATTTTTGAAACAAAAAAAATGTAATAGGATGAAACCCATTGGAAAAGGAAGATTAACAAAAATTAAGAGAAAATTAAATCAAGGGCGATTTGAGGTCGGGAAGTGTAAATGATTTTTTCCTTTTATTTTTGTTATACGAGTATTATCTTTCCAATGGGTTTCATCCTACTATATTTTTTTTTCACTTTTGACCATTTTCAAAATTAAAAGCACTAGTCTAGTAAGATAGTCTACGGGTATAAGTGGCTGGCACTTTATAGAAAAAATTTACACCTACCTTAAGATTATTTTAGTTATTTAGCTAAGAGGAAGTATATTTTTCAAAACAATAAAATTTTATCTTAAATATTATAGATCTGAGGCCACGATAGAAATATTTCCGCGCACAAACCGGCTTAAGAATGATTTATCGCGGATTAGTGATCGTAATGGTATCAGTTGAAAAATTCGACGCAATTGTAACTTAGCTGTTGATTAATTGCACCATATCGATCAACTATTCACACCTGCACCAACTGAATCTGGTTCTAATAAAAACTCACTGATTTCAAGTGCGTTGGCGATATTTTAAATATCTCTGTTACATGTGTGCAGCTTGAGCCTCATTTATCCTTACTCTCAGCAAAAAGTAATCAAGGATTATTAATATTACATATATGTAATTATCACGACGGTTTTTTGGGAGGCCGTGGTACCGCTCCAGTTGAACCAACCCATTCGGTATAGCTCTCACACGGTATATTTTTCTCTACCCTATTGCTATTATAAATGTGAAAGTTTGGGTGGATGGAAGATTTGTGACTCTTTCTGTGTGATTTTAAAGTAAACGTAGGCTGGATTACCATATTATAGGCTACATTTTGACGACTTCTGTGGCTCAGTAGTTGAGCGTGTTCGTACTTAAGCCGGGGGTCGTGGGTTCGAATCCCGCCGAAGGAACAAAAAGTTTTTCCGTGTTCCTGGGTCATGAATGTGTATTAAATATATGATATAAACATATTATTTATGTTTATATCATACACATATTTCCGTTGTCACAAGTTCCATAACACAAGTTCTTCGAGAACTTACCACGGGATCAGATTGACGTGGTGTGAAGCGTCCATAGATATTATTACATTATATCCGGAAAAAGTACAGTTCCCGTGAGACATTGTATGTACTGCGAGCAAAAGCTAGTTTATATTTAAATGCAAAACAACGCTGGTGGCAAGCAACCTACTGAATTACTAAACTTATGTAATTTACTATCGTATTATGTTTCTCCAATATGTGGAAGTCCATAACATATTCAAGCGCCACACCCACAGCTACACTGCCTCGTATAAATATTAAAATACCGTTATAATGTATTGATTATGATAATGTGAATTTATACTAGCTAAAAATAAACTGCGATCGCGATAAAAATAGTTTTTCGTATTGCAAAACGAACTTTTCGTATTGCAAGGTGCAACTATTGACTGTGACGTTGTGTTAAATTTTCAGCTCAATCGGTACAGAACTTTCTGTACTGTTAAAGACCACACACCCCAAAGTTTTAATAGTAAGGGTCATACCAAGAAGCGACGCGACGAGACTCGACACTGCATTATTAGATAGCTATTCAAATTTGAACTTTATTCACTACACATGAAGATAGTTGTAATCATTGCATTGCAAGAGTTCGAATTTGCAATATGAGTGAAGCGCAGGCGGGCCGCGCTGGCGGGGAAACGTGTTTAATCGCTATATCTTATAAATAAAATTCTCGTGTCACAATGTTCGTTCCCGTACTCCTCCGAAACGGCTTGACCGATTCTCATGAAATTTTGTGAGCATATTGAGTAGGTCTGAGAATCGGCCAACATCTATTTTTCATACCTAATTTATAAGGCAAAACAACGTTTGCCGGGTCAGCTAGTTATGTTATAAAAAATATAGAGCTCCGTAGCCTAGTGGGTAGACCGTTTGATTCACACTCGAGAGAGTGTAGGTTCGATTCCCAGGTTGTGGCGTGTACCAATGAGACTTTCAGATCTCACTTACATTATACGGACGCTCTAACGGTGAAGCGAAACATCATGAGGGAAACCCACACATGGTTCGCCCCAGACATATTGACAAGTAATTCCTCTGGACTAGGTTGACTATGTTGTGAAAATGCCGTGTATGCTCGGACAACCATACGACATTTAAAAACCGACTGTCCCAGGCACAACAGTATTTCAAGAGTGGTTACTTCGCTCGGAGAATACTGTATAAATCGTCCACCAACGGATGAAGAGGCCTAAGTAAGTTTTATAAAAATTCAGCGTCGCGTCGCGTTTCGTCCCGTCTCGTCTGATGCTTACATAAGGTAGCTATGGGCCCTTTTAGAAATAATTAATAATTAATTAGTAATCTTCTATCTATGTTATATACCTTATATACCAAACCACAGCCACAGGCCAAACCCTTAAGGCTAGAAATTTGAAATTTTGCACATGTATTAAAGCACACGTATTATTTGCAAACTAAAGAAGGATTTTTCAAAATTCAATCCCAAGGGGGTAAAGTAGGGGATGAAACTTTAAAACTTAATTTTACGCGAGCGAAGCCGCGGGCGATTAATGCTAGTTTATAGGTATGACACAAGGTTTTGTGTGAGCTTTTTTATTGCTTAAGTCCTAACTTAGGCAAAGTTATGTATTTATTACAGTACCTATACTGTTAACAAATACATAACTTTGCCTTTGTATTAGATATAAAGGCTCTGCAGTTAAGAACCTTAATTTAATCCCAGTTCATGTGGAATGTGACCTTGTGTTACACTATAATGCTGTATACAGCCTTCTAAATAATATTACGTATGAACGTAGCGTTGATTGATGAAGCATTTTTTGTTTATCTTTTGAAAGGAATCGTAACATGCTTTAGATACCTCTAACGGCACACAAACACTTGAACATATTTTTAAAAACCTTATAATAATACTTAAAATTTTAAAAGTTAAGTATTATTTAGGCAATGAAAATTATTTGGGATTTCATATAATATTATATAACTTGTCTACAACTTCAGAGTATGAATTTCGGAAAGTATATAATACTAGATGTTGCTCGCGACTTCGTGCGCGCAAAAGTTAATTTCGCAGAAACCGTACATTTTTCGCGATAAAAAGTAGCCTATGTCCTTCCCCGTGGTCTACTTTATATCTGTAATTTCATAAAAATCAGTCCAGTAGTTTCGGAGCCTATTCAATGCAGACAAACATACAAACGTTTCCTCTTTATTAAATTGGTATAGATAAAAGATGATACACAATTCACTGTAATAGTTCCAATGTCAGATTTGAAACGTATAATCAAATAAACAAACTTTTCCTCTTTATTTAGTATAGACTAGTTTTTTCCCGAGGCTCTTACACGGGCGTAAATGTTTCAATCCAGAGCCTTAACGACTACCATACCAAATATCATCGAAATGCGTTAGTAGTTTTTGCGTTCAAGAGTAATTACATCCATCCATTAATCTATCTAACTATCCATCCTCACAAACTCTCACATTTATAACAGTATATACTGTATAGGAGGATCGACAGAGTTCCTACTCGACCAGCTCTTAAACATTATCCTTTACAATATTTAAACAAAAAGGCAGTGGCCTCATCGACTGCAGACGTGGTTGAACTCCGTATTAAGACCAGGTAGACCAAGCGAAATAGGCATTTAACGCTTCCAAGAGTTGCCCGCAATTGCCGCAAAGCGAGCCGCGCGCCTACGTCGCCGGCGTGAACTTACATGAACCCAAAGTGTTACAGTGTAGTCGTGTCGGCAGTAGGTCAATTTATTTTATTATTTGCATTGAAAAAGATAATAAAATTCATAGATAACTGTTTTAATGCAACACATAGCACACATAATTTGAATAGATATTATAGGTACCTAAGTAAAAAATGCTTAAATTTTATTCAATTACTAGCTTTTCCCCGCGACTTCGTCCGCGTGGAATAGTTACTTTAGGATATCGCTAAAATTTACCCGCGACTTTCTTTACGTAGAAGGAGAAGCGCTTTCACCTCACGACTACCCGCCCGCGCCGCGCGCCGTACTATAGCGCGCATGATTATTTTATTACTGCGATATCTTCTAAAATACTTATTGAAATCAAATGATGTAAACGGCAAATTTCTTCTAGATTAAATGCTTGTAATGAATAACGTATTTACTTGGATAAGGATTAATATAATCTTTATGAAAACACCTTCAGAAATAATGCTTACTTTTAGAACAAATTTGGTTAGTATAAAAAGGTTATAGTGAGCCAACCTTAAAAGATAGACATATACTGTCGCGGACTTTTTTTTAGAACTTTTAAAGGGGAACAATTCTGCCATACATCATTTTAGCGAAACTTTAACCGTTTCCGCAGCGTACGCAGCGAAAGCTCTCAAAAGGAAAAAAAGACCCCCGATTTTGTAACATTCTTGAATGGTGCTCCGCTCGTATTGAGCTTAGCATGATGTTATATAGCCTAAAGCCTTCCTCGATAAGTGGACTATCCAACACAAAAAGAATTTTTCAATTCGTACCAGTAGTTCCTGAGATAAGCGCGTTCAAACAAACAAACAAACTCTTCAGCTTTATAATATTAGTATAGATTTTGACAGTTTCTATGCAGTGTGTTCTGTTACAAGTATAAAAACACGCTGTGTTCGATGTGTGCATGGAGACGAGTACCTATCGTTAGCTCGTGTGGTCACTAAAGTACGTGTCGTTTCGTGAGATAAAAATACTGTATCAGATACATAGGTGTTGACGATTTGATGGTACCTACTTAGGCAGACACTTGCAAAAAATGTATTCCTACTGCCGAGTCCGCACGTTTGCCACTTGCCGCAAAATCCAAACCTCCACAAACGTTTGACTTTTTGAAAATCCGGATTTTTGAATTTTTTCTCCCAAAAATCCGGATTATCCGGATAATTCAGATTTTTTCATTTTTTTTTAATTTGTTGCATATTTTATAAAACTTCAATGTTTATTTTACTACTATTTTGTAGCAAAAATTACACTCATTAGTAAAAAAAAAACAGTTACTTTTTTATAATTTAATTTAAATAAATTCTTATTTTAAGTTGTAAGTATTAGAATTACAATCTGAATAAATAAAAACATAATGAGATTATATCAAAATTATATACTTAATTATATTTATTTTTTCATTTTTATAAATATTTTTGATTACGTTTGAAATCCTAGAATGTTCAGTTTTATAGTTAGTATTTTATTTTGAATAAGGTATTAGGGAAACGAAGAACCGGTCTGATTTTGAGAACCGGGAATTTCGGGACTGGGCAATTTTGGAACCGGGATTTCCCGGGAAATTCGGGAATTTCGGGACTGGTGTTACAGCATGAAATCCAAGTGTAATTACTGTCTCAAAAGTAATTCAAAATATAAGAATAACATTTTATAGTACAATTTCAATTATAAGGTTATAATGGCAACTCGACACATCAGCCAACATGTCACCGCCATATTAACGACAACTTTATTAGCGATAGTAAAGATCCGTAGGTCATTTTAGTTTATTAGCATTTATTGATGGTGTTTCAATCTAATTTTACTTCGAATTATTTGATTTTTGCAAAACATCAAATGGTTGGGGTGTTCAGAATGCTATTAGTGTAGTAATGCTCGAACGTCGCGGTAACCTATTAAAAGTGGCAGAATAGATAATAAAAAGAGTAAATAACCAAACACACACTCACAAAAGCTGACACACTATAGGAATAGTGTGTCAGCTTTGAGCAGTCGTCGTCTTGCAAAGTTGTAAAAAAGACCATGACGTAGACATACTGAACGCGTCAGATTATAATTAGTGTTGTTCATGCGCCAACAAGTCTCTGATATGAAGAATATATTAATCTAACGATTTGCACAGAAGTATGCACAGTGCAGTGCCTAGTTTTGGTTTACAAGATTTCGCATTTAAAACATTACACCTAGTAAGGATAAGAATATTTTGATGTCAATAAATGTGCGAATAAAAACTCATTCACAGCAAGGACATTAAAAAGGTTTGTTAGTGAACGAGAAAAGGCAACAAAATCAATTATTATTGGAACAGTAAGATATGACATCGGCTATTGCCCATTGGACAGCGCCCAATACACTAATAATTGAACTTCTGAGCTAAAAGAGTGATATAGTTTACCTTGATCTAAAGATATTTACACATTATCTTATAATTATAAAAACATATTTTCTCGCACCCCTCACAGTTAGTTTACCGTGTAATATTTTTAATTTTTGTCTTTAATTCACTTTTGGAAATGATTATTATATTTTTATCTAATATTTACAATTACCGATGATAGTTTATTTAAATACTTGAAAATTTTAATACAATCTGTTCGGTACCGAAAGTACCGAAATTCCCGGTTCTCAATTTTTGATTCCCGGTTCTCAGAGCGATTCAAAATTTCGGGAATTCCCGGGAATTTCGGGACCGGGATTTCCCGGTTCCATACCCTATAAGGTATGTATAAATTGTTATTTACTAAATGTTCCAGCAGTAAAGAATTATAAAAAAGTGGAATAGCCTGTGATCTTTTTAACGCTTTTTTTACATAATTATCTACGCCACAGTTCACCACTACCGTTTTCGTAAAGTTCCATTTCTATGAGAAAGTACTAACGTAGGAAAATTATTACAGTTTAATAAAACGTAGGAAACTGAAAATCCTTTAAATTGAGATCCGGGGAGTGAAGACAAATCATTTGAAGTATGGGGCTGAACAAATAATTTTGTATGGACGAAATTGGACCACTTTTGAGTTATTGAAAGTAAAAACCACCCACCTATTTGGGTAATAATTAAACACGTAAATTGTGCTTTTAATTCCCTCGGTAACTAACAGAAGTACAATTAACAATTCTAAGCACAATTTAAAATCTGTAACTATTGTAAGATCTTTATTTTAACATTTTACTTACAAATAAACAGTAACATCTTACTCTTTATTGCACTTTGAAGTTTCCGCTATAAGATGAAAACTACATTACTTAAAAAAATAACAGTGGTTTACACAAATCGTTGGTGCTATTTTTGGCACCTATATCTTATCTTTAAAATATTATCTAAAAAATAATTATTTCTACGCAAAAACAGGAGCGTTGATTTTCATTTAGTTTTGCTACTGACTCGTTAGTTTAGGTTAGTTTAGTTCAATCAAATGAATTTTAATAATAAAAAAAAATATATTACTTTCATTCATTCGGAAAAACTCTCTCTAATCTTAAACCAACCAGTCAGGTATTATCGACTCCAAAACTTCTTCCCAAACTTTTTAAGAATTTATTCTGATATCATAGAGATAAGATTTAGGTATTTGGACTTAGATATTCATTATTTAGAAGATAATTAAATATAGTTAAACCACTACATTTCCTTTTAAGCTGTCATATTAATTTGGCATTCTATGATTGTAGAAATTAAAATTGCAATAATATGTTTTGACTTTCGTTAGTACGAATTCAATTAATAATAAATATAAATATAGAAAGCTTTAATTGGGTTTGGATTTGCTTATTATACTTCTTACTACTTGTGCAATTAAAACTGAAACCATATTCAGTGTTTTTATAAATTGGATCACCTATTACTGAACTGTACTACTACTAAAAAATATAAAATGGTAAGTATCTTAGAAACAGTCCATACATATACATATATAGCGACCATAATATTTTAGCAGATCTTCATCCCTCGCATCTCCATTTAATGGATTGACTATGTTCTACCAAATAACTTGAATAAATGGAAAAATGTGTCAACAATTTCAACAGGACAAAAAAATAATAATATCAAATTATCCAAAGGCATGGATTTAAACTCACGACAAAACAATTAAATTTTGGATGTGAAAATACCGAATATTGAATACTAAATTACCATGTTGGCTAAAGAATGTAAGGAATAAAAATTTACAAATCTGGTGACTAAGTAATACGACTGAATATTCCAAACTGGCAGACATATATTATATTAGCGAACAAATAACCATCTTGGCGACAATTTGTGAGTACACATTTAATTTAAGAATAGGCACATATATTTTCCCTAATGTAGGTAACTCAAAAAACATACAAGCAGCAAAACCAGCGCACATAAAAAAAAACATAAAGAAGCGTACAAAATTCCCAATTTTTAATTTTCCTCGATTTTAGGGGGGTGTAGATATTGTGTAATTTGATTTTGAAATTTAAAAATAACGGATATTCATTTTTCGCAAAATTAACATAGGTGTCATTACCAGGTTTTTGGGGGTGCTGGATACGAAAATGGCATTCATTTTGAAATTCCAATATGGCGGACATACTTAATTTTATAAAAATAATATGGTTGTCCTTTTGTTGGTTTCTGGGGGTGCTGATTACAAAAAAGTCATCCATTTTAAATTTCCTTAGTAACCCCGCAACCTCATATTTTCTTCATTATAGAAGAAAAAGAAATTTGAAAATCTTGAATTTTCCAAAATTTCCATAGCTTTATACATCCCTCGTATCTCAATGTAGAGCATTTTTTTTTATAAAATTGATTCTATCTCGGAAACGGTGCATCCTATTGAAAAAATAATGAAAATTTCCTCCCCTTAGGAACCCCGCAACACCATATTTTCTTCACGATGGAAGAAAAAGAAATTTGAAAACCCTGAATTTTCCAAAATTTCTATAGCTTTATACACTGTTTGTGTCAAAGTAGAACATTGCCATATTTTTTTTCTATAATCGCTTCTATTTTAGAAACGGAAAAATAATACTATTACTGGAAAAATAATAAAAATTTCCTCCCCCTTAACTTCCTTCCTTCCCCCGGAAATCGCATATTTTTTTCATGAATGCCAAAAAAAGAAATTTGAAAATCCTGAATTTCGAAAAGTTTCTATAGCTTACATAGCTGGTACCTCTACAAACTACATGTTAATTTTACGAAGATTGGATAGTCTCCATTTTGGAAAATGAAATTGGAAGACAATTTTATAATCAGCATATGAAACATGGAAAAAGACATCCATTTTTAATAAAAAAAAAAAATATACGCCATTTTGGAATTTTAAAACGGATTTTATTTTCATATTATTCTGCACCCCCAAAAACCTTGAAAACGATACCCATACCAAAGAAAAAAAAACCTCCAATAGTATCCAAAACTGGGATTTTCCGTAGCTTGCAAATAGAATTTTTAGCAGCTATTAATTTATCAATCAAATCTTTATTAGCTACTTACATGGTATAATGGTCACCAACTCATCGGTGCTAATTGGATTAAATTTCGCTACTTTTTATCTGCCGATTTTTGTATTTTTTGTCACTTGAGTGATTTCACCAGTTTGGTAATTTAGTCGCCAACATATTAATTCGCTGCCAAATTCAGCAATACAGTATGCTCACGTACAGTCACCAACTTATTTTTTGTTCACTCGATTAATTATATCCCTTATTCAAATATTGTACGTCTAGAGTACATACTAATTACAACTAAAATATGTAATTTTCATAGTAGTAACCAAGATTCGAAAAACTCGAAAAATCCGGATTTTTAAATGAAAATCCGGATTTTTCGAATTTTTCGAATTTCGAAGTATCCGGATTGCAACCCCTACTTGCGAGTGACTTGGTGTGTTCTGCAAAGGCAAGCATGACGGATGTTGAGCACGTATCCTTATATTTTATTGTAAACTAGCTGATGCCCGCAACTTCGTTTGCATAGAACTAACGAAAACGGAACCCTGTTTTTTTTAAACGGAACCCTAAAATAAAAGTAGCCTATGTTAGACCTTATAACGTCAGCTATCTGCCAGTGAAAGTACCATGAAAATCGGTTCAGCAGTTTCCGAGATTAGCCGGAACAAACAGACAGACAGACCGACAGACAGACAGACGGACAGACAATAATTTTAAAAATTGGTATTTTATTGTGAGTACCGAATATACTTTCATATGCATTAAGTGAAAAGCTGTTAATTTTAAATTACAATCAGACACTTCAATTTTATTTATCTGTATAGATTTATTTATCTGTATAGATAGAACAGCCTCCGTGGTCTAGTGGTTAGAGCTTGGCTCTCGACTCGGAGGTCGTAGGTTCTAATTTCGATTCCCGCACTGGAACAACAAAAATTGTTGTTTCCAAGTTTGGTTAGGACAATGCAGGCTGATCACCTGATTGTCTGACAAGAAAGATGATCCATGCGTCGGATGGGCAGGTAAAAAGTCGGTCCTGCGCCTCATCTCTCGTCAGTCGTGTCGGTTATCCGTCCCCCTGGATTACGAGAGTAAAAAAAAAAGAGTGCCTTTGTGTACTGCGCACACACTTGGGCACTATAAAAATACTCCTGTGTAACTGGCTAGGCTACAATAAAACCAGCCACCGTCACCGAAATCGGCGTGGGGAGTTATTTATTATTATTATTGTAAAAACAGAAATCGAAATAAAAAGAAACGAAAAGTACGGCAAAGAAGATGGTAGATGTTACAAATTCATAAAAACTGTTTACTGGCTTATTCAATAATGTACTAAGGCTACTCCACGCATCAGCTACTTTTTTCTCATAATACACAACACAATAATATATCTATGGACGCTTCACACCAAGTCAATCTGGTCCCGTGGTAAGTTCTCGAAGAACTTGTGTTACGGGTACCAGACAACAGAAATATATTTAATAATTTTTATATTATACACATATTTAAGATTTTTATTGTATTATACACATATTTAATACACATTCATGACCCAGGAACACAGAATTTTTTTTTGTTCCTTCAGCGGGATTCGAACCCGCGACCCCCGGCTTGAGCACCAACACGCTCAACCACTGAGCCACAGAGGTCGTCTCATCTGGCAAAAGCAACGACGTGGCGACGATAATGTTATTGTGAACTAGCCGATGCCCGCAACTTCGTTTGCGCCTAACTGACGGAAGCGGAACCCTATTTTTTAAACGGAACCCTAAAATAAAAGTAGCCTATATTAGACCTTATGACATCAGCTATTTGCCAGTGAAAGTCCCGCGAAAATCGGTCCAGCCGTTTCAGAGATTAGCCGGAACAAACAGACAGACAGACCGACAGACAGACAGACGGACAGACATTTTTAAAAATTGGTATTTTATTGTAATTGTAAGTACCGAATATACTTTCAGATGCATTATGTGAAAAGCTGTTAATTTGAAGTTACAAACAGACACTTCATTTTTATTTATCTGTATATAGATTTAGTTCAAAAATTAAAAGAAGCATAAAAAAATACAAAACAAACTTTCCTATAGATTTTTATTGTATTATAATATGTCCATGATCCGGGAACACAGGAAACTTTTTGTTCCTTCGGCGGGATTCAAACCCGCGACCCCCGGCTTGAGCACTAACACGCTCAATCACTGAGCCACAGAGGTCGTCTCATCTGGCAAAAGCAATGACGCGGCGACGATAAAATATAACATGTTATTGTGTATGATATGTATAATTTAGTTCAAAAATAAAAAAAACAAAACAAACTGACTTTCCTACACTGCGTTAGAAACGAAATAATTGTTCGATAAATACGCGGGTAAGCCGTGCGCTAGCAAAACTGACATAGGTCTGTCCTCGTCAACGCCTAGCGGGCGACTGTGGGGCGACTCAAGCGGCTTACGCACGCTGCATTTCAATAATTATTTAATGTTAAAATAATTAAACCAACATGCAAAATGTCACCACAAATTATTCTTCTTTAAGTTATTAGCTTTTCGTAGATATGATTTTTGAAAGTAAAACTATCATGAACTTCATGAACAAAAAGAAAAATATTCAAATTTAGCCTCCTCTTCGGAATTATTTTTGATCGAGTGAAGTTTTCAATATTATGTTTTGAACCACAAATTGTAAAAGAACATTAAGTAAACAACAATGTGTATTTTTTTTGGCTTTTTAAAGTTACTATTTGTTTGTTTATTATCGATTCAAAGTCATGTAAAATTGGGTCTACACGGCCTTAACACGTCAGTATTTGTGCGTGCATGATTCAATAGCGCTATTAAGCGATTTTCGTCTTACGCCTGGTCAAGCGGAAATTTGTTTGATAGTACCTACTATGAATGATGTATTTTGGATACTCATTATGAAAATGTATCTTGCAATATTTATACTTTTCTATTTCTTATGAAAATTACAATTGCAAAACCAAAATATAAAAACTGTTTGATAAAAACTCTAGCACGCACCCACAGAAATAGCTTTCTCAAAGAATTTCTTTCGTAACATCTTATTATAGTCTTATCGGCGCATCTTCACGTGACAAAGCTTTATAATGTAAGGCCGCATTACCCTATTTTACGTCGTTTACGGCATTATAAGCCTTACGTGCTCCAGGGATGGTTAAAAAGATATTTATACGATAGTAAGTACCTTTTAATCATCATTACATGCGTCCATTACCCAGTGGAATAGTTTATAGTTTACAAAGCAAGATGCCAAGATGCTTATCCCAATTGGATTTTTTTTCTAAAGTGAACGCTGAAGGAAATCCTAAGGAAATCTAAGAAGTCTGTCAAAGTGTCAAACCGTACTAAGCTCGCGTGGTAAACATAAGATCATTTCACACCGAAACGATACGAGGCGGCGCTTTATTTTTAAGATAATAATAAATAACTATACATAGCGCGTCGCCGCTCTTTCAATGAAACCCGTATATTCTTGTGTGCTTAATAAAGTTCAATTTTGAATAACGCTTTGGTGTGAACTGACCCTTAGTCTTTAAGGATAATATGCGAAAGAATTTTTGATAGCTCGAGCCTTTTACTTCTTTTGCAGGAATTTGCATTCCCTAATACCGTGCTGACATTATTCGCAGCTATTAAGTGTGTAAATTAGCATAGATTTCTGAGTGGAACAGTAATTTATCAAGTTTAGTTACAGTAAAGACATAAATATTACTTTAATGTTGATGGATGTGTTCGAGATAGTTATCTTTAAGTAGTTCAAAACTTTATTAACTTCTGTATCACCATTCACCGCGTTAAGGCCCCCACAGACGAGAGGCCGATCGTTTCAGCTGGAACTGACGTCAGTTCGGCCTGAACGGATTCGAGCACACACACGGAAAAAATCGCATCCAATCCAATTTACGTCAGTTCGGCCTGATCTGATTCGTGCCCACACACGGAACAGTCGCATCAGTCCATTCTGGTTTGCCGCGCGCTACGGTCGTGTTTATCAATTTTGTATTTAAACACCGCGAAAACTCATACAACGCTTGTACAATATACACGCCCGCACGGCAGCGGGTCGGGCAAGAACTGAAGCGATTTGTCCACACACGGTCAGGACAGGCCGCGCGTTCAGGCCGATCGGTCAGGCCAGAATTAATGTTGCCAACTTAGTTATTTTACAAAATTTTACTAAATTGAGTATTTTATTCCCTCCTTGGTAGAAATTTAGTTATTAGTAGTGTTTAAGTAGGAAAGAGCCAGACAGTAATGATATGCAAAATAGCTACTAAATACGTGATATTTCCTAGTATATTTTAATTTAATGGTAAAATTTATAATCAAATTCAATTAATGAAAAACATTTAATATAATAAAACCTAAAATGCAGTGGTTTTTGGGGGGCTTCAGGAATTCCTAAGTTAAGTAGCCTCTTTACTAGTTTTTTAGTAGTTTTAGTAGAAATCGATACGAGTTTAGTAGTTTCACAAAAAAAGAGCTGGCAACACTGGAACGAATCGCTTCAGTCCGTACGGCCGCCTGATGCGATCTCGAAATTGCACACACACGATACGATTTTGCATCCGTTCAGGCCGAACTGAAGGTAGACCGGACCATGTATGGGGCCCCTTAGATTTGTAACTGATGACTTCCTCTATATACCTACTAGATTTTGCTCGCGACTCTGCCAGCGTAATTACAATATTCTACGAAAACACTACACTTTTTCGGAATAAAAAGTAGCCTATGTCTTTGTTATCAAAATCAGTTTCTACTAGACGCTTCACGTTTTGCATGAAAGAGCAACAATGAACAAACATCCATCCATCCTTGCATCAATTTTCACAAACTTTCACATTTAGAAGTAGTGAGATCTGAAAATTAATGAATATATGACTCTGCTTTCAGTAATATTTAAATTTTACTAATTTTTGTTAATTTTTAAACTTCGATGAGAACAGAAGGGTGTTACAAGTTTTCATGTCTGTGTGTTCATCGTAGCTTTATATCTAGTTTTTTTGTTTGAAGGCTGATCGACAGTTTTTTGTTAATTTTTAACCTCCGTCGAAAGCAGAGAGGTGTTACTAGTTTTCATGTGTGTGTGTCTGTCCGTGGAATCGTACCTCTCAAACATTCCTATACCGAAACCGATTTATATCTAGTTTTTTTTTTTGAAAGTTGATCTACTGTAGTTTTAACTGCTTCACCACTTCACAAAACGTTAAAAAAAACCTGTTTGACTATACCAACTGCAAAAATAAAAAAATACATTTAAGTAAAGTAAAAAAGTATTTAAAAGTAACACAAAGCTTGTAATCAAAACTTAAAAGCTTTTTAACGGAAAAGTATGTAATAACATACTCACAAAGATAATA
The DNA here is from genome assembly GCA_905404095.1 of Glaucopsyche alexis. Lineage (NCBI taxonomy): Eukaryota > Metazoa > Arthropoda > Insecta > Lepidoptera > Lycaenidae > Glaucopsyche > Glaucopsyche alexis. The sequence continues at coordinate 23,458,365 of FR990052.1, forward strand.
TTACAGAATAACTATTATCATATAACACATAATAATTATAATAATAAAAAATTTATGGACTTTTTATCACAAATCGTCATAAATTTTGTTTATCATTATAACATTTTAAGTGCCTTTCCCAGTGATGATATGTATCGTCATACATAATATTATGTAGGTAACTACTAACTACTAATATTATGTGAAAGTTTGTTTGTTCATCATTCCGATTTCTATGGTGATTGGTGCAACATTTTTTGTATGAGCTTTTCCATAGAGTTCAGTAGCATTCGTTGCTTTTAAATGGTTTTTGTTTAAAAATCAACATGAGTAATCTTTTCTCTTTATTCTAAAAACATTATCTACTTATCCAAAAGTCTAAATTTATAAGCTTTATAATTTTTATTAAGTAAATACCCAATAAAAGTTTATTTGTAATTGAATTTTTAAATGTAAAAAATAAAAACAATCTGAGGTACCTATCTAAAAATAAAACAATATGTTATCTAAAAATAATCTAAAAATTTAAAAACTATGGTATGCAACACCAATATATAACTTAGGTATAATGAACCTTCGCCCGCGTGAAATTAGGCTTAAAACTTTCATTCCCTATTTTACTCCCTTGGGGGATGAATCGTGAAAAATCCTTCCCTAGTGAATGCCTACGTCATTATAATTATGAGAAATAGGTTTTTAATTGTAAATTTCAAATTTCTAGCCCGGGAGTTGATACATCAGTCAATCAGCTTTGTCTTTTATATATTATTACTAGCTGATGCCCGAAACTTCGTTTGCGCAGAACTAACGGAAGCGGAACCCTATTTTTTAAACGGAATCCTAAAATAAAAGTAGCCTATATCAGACTATGCTAGTGAAAGTCCCGTGAAAATTGGTCGAGCCGTTTCAGAGATAAGCCGGAACAAACAGACAGACCAAAATTAAAAAAAAAATGTATTTATTGTAAGTACCGAATATACTATCATATGCATTAAGTGAAAAGCTGTTAATTTGAAGTTACAAACAGACACTTAAATTTTATTTTCTGTAATAGATAAGACTAGCTGATGTCCGCAACTTCGTTGGCATAGAAGTAACGGAAACTGAACCTTATTTTTTTAAAAGGAACCCTAAAATAAAAGTAGCCTATGTATATAACATCAGCTATCTGCCAGTGAAAGTCCCGTGAAAATCGGTCCCGGTCCAGCCATTTCGGAGATTAGCCGGAACAAACAGACAGATAAAAAAATTAAAAATTCATATTTATTGTAAGTACCGAATATACTTTCATATGCATTTAGTGAAAAAGCTGTTAATTTTAAATTACAAACAGACACTTCGATTTTATTTATCTGTATGTATGTATGTATAGATATAGATAAGCATTTAGTATGTAATATTTTAAAACGGACTCATTAGAAACTTACAGCTGGCCAAATCTCAAAAATAATGAGATGGTAGGTAGTGATATAAAAATAAAAATATAAGTATATTGTAATCCTCTGTACTTACCTAATCAAAAAAAAAAAACGAAGGATTTTTAAAATCACATTGAATATGAAGTGGCAACACTCGATAACTATCAACAATGGACCGACATAACAAGCTGAAGCGCCTTGGTTTATGTTAATTTGTCTCACGAAGTCGTCGAACGAAATAAGAATATTGAAACAACACCTCATTGTACCACTGATTGAAGATAATGTAATTATTGCGTGCCCGTTAAACTTGGCTATATCAAAAAGAAGCTTCTTACAATCATTATTCAAACTAAAAAAAACATTGAAAATCAAAAATTCTAACGAAAATAAATTATGATCATTTTATAAGTAATTTGTGAGAAAATATTAAGAAATTACAGAGGTAGGAGAAAATCTGAGGAAAAGCCGGAGGCGTAGCAAAATTTTATATTACATAGATTAGGAATAAGAAGTTCTTACTTTTGCCTTAATAACTAAATGTTGGAATGAAAAAGCTCCAAATTAAAAAAGTAAATAAACGTAAGGTCTGTATAAAATGATTCCTAGATAGAAGATAATAATTTTGTACAAAATATGACCAAAGTATTGTCATAACCATAAAAGCACCGCTAAGACTAAAATGCTTTTAAGTTAAACAATTTTAATATCATGGAATGAAACTAAAAACTTGATCAACTACTTTATATGTTTGTAAACAAACAGTAAAAGCTCAATAAAGCCTGATTAAACTCTGATACCTTTCACCCAACAGAATACTTAACATAGAAATGTATACACACTCTTAATAAACAAACCAGTGTAAGTCAGTCATTAAAATTTCATTAGCGAAATTCAACTAATAAACTAAACCAACAAACCTTAGCAAGTATTAGAATAAACTTCTCTCATAAAATCCGTAACGTGGTGCCACTATGAATTAGTCATTCACAAACGCTCGTTTAACTGTATGCTAAATAGTTTCATTCACATCACCCAACAAATCAAGTTTCACTATGCAAATGACACCGAAAGAACAGTTTCCACTAAAATCGCGGCGAGTATCGGAAAAGCTCCGAGCGTCAACACGAGACACGACCAACGCTCGCCGACGACGCGGTACGACTGCCACGGACCCAAACAGAGGGGAATTGGGAATCGCGGGGTAAGGATACCGGAGAGAGGGGCAGTCTCTCCAACCGAGTAGATAACTTTTGATCTTTTTGGTACTACAGAAGATTTTAATGACACACATCTGGTGATTCGAAAAAAGTGCACTTCGTCCTAAGTGTTAATGCATGTCAAGGGCTTCGAAATGATGTGTTAGAAAAAGTGGAGCGAAGGTTGCGGGTGACATTTTTATAAATAACCCACATAGAAACGTAGACAAACTGCCGGATTGATTAGCTGCAGAGATACAAGACGAGGAGAATATTGGAGGTAATTTAAAAGCGATTCCGTGGGGAGTATGAGAAATATTCGAACGTTTTTCGTATTATTTTCACATCAGACATCACTTTCGTGGCAGATATTGCGCAAGGTTTTTTGTCCCGCACATGTCAGGGAACTACAAAAGACCGAAGCAGGTACAAAAGGCCCATCCCCTCTCGAGTTACAGCTACAGATTAATGGCGGGAACGTAGAGTTAAGATCCTAAAAACTTACAACTGCATTGTGAGCCGCGTGCAACAATGGTCACAATAGATAGAATCGACTTCTGTTATTAACGTATCGTTTATCGGTTCCCTGTTCCCTTCTTTCTAATTTGGATAATACGAGAGTATTCGAGGATGTTCGCACTACAGATGTTTAGAGGCGTACCGTTAACAGCCTAACAAATAAATGCATTGTACTTTCCGAGTATTCTCGTAAATGTATAGTTCTGATGACAATGTAATGTACTTTAAAGTAATATTAATAATTCGAAGTTTTTTTGCATGGAAATAATATTGAGAATAAGCCCGATGGAATCCATCAAATGGAAATAAAATTATGTGCTCGATTAATATTATTATCCTTCATAAACCAGCTACCGGCTTTTATGATAAAGCCTCCTAATATAATTTAGATAGATTAAGCCTTCTGGAAAAGATTAAATTTATAATTAGAGTTAACAATTTGATCATGCCATAAACATCTTACATAATTATTTACTTATCTACACTAATATTATAAAGAGGAAAACTTTGTTTGTATGTTTGTTTGTTTGTTTGTTTGTTTGTAATGAATAGGCTCAAAAAGTACTGGACCGATTTCAAAAATTCTTTCACCATTCGAAAGCTACATTATCCACGAGTAACATAGGCTATATTTTATTTTGGAAAAAAATAGGGTTCCGTAAAATATTTGGGTTTTTCGGACACAAGGTGTAAAAAATCAACCAGAAAAGTTACTTATGTTGCGTACGCTGCCTAAACTATAAAAGATAGAACCATAAAATATTCTAATTAATTGTAGATCTTATAAATATCTACAAAAAAGTCCGCGACACACTATACCTATCTATGTCCAGTGAGGCACAACAACCATTTTTTTATTTAGAAATCTTGATTTTTTTTTGGACTACATTTAAACGCGTTTATTTTACTCATGCTATTAATCCTTATCAAAATAAATTATTTCATCACTAAGTACAGTTTATGTAGATAATATTTGGTCTTTGAATAATTTAAATTGGACGTGTGGTTTTGAAGTTATGGCGAAATTAAAATATTACGATTTTTGCTGCACGGCCCGTTGCGAAGTGGGCGTCACCAATGCGGGGGTGCGCGTGCGGGGGGAGTTTAGATCTATGGTATTTCATACGATAAAAGTATACCCACCTACTTATTTCATTGAGTTTTAGTAGGTACCTATATTAATTTGTTTCTGTTTGTTTTGACTAGATTTCGCCCGTTTTGTTAGAGGTTCAAAGACATTCTTTAGTATTAGTATCAGTATTGTACCTGTGCGAAGCTGGGGCGGGTCGCTAGTTAATATATAAATACCGGGAAAACTCCATACGAAAATTATTGTGCAAACGGAAGAGTATCAAGTACATTTGATACAGTGTGTGTGAAGAAAACTATATTTTTTTAATAATATTACTAATAACGTGTTTAACGATATTTATAATTGCGTATTTAAGAGGAAAAAGTTCAAACTTAAAAATTAAAATATAAATTACAATCGGACCTACAATTTATATATAAAGGTCCGATATAGTATGGCGACCAGTAGTAAATAATAATTTTACTACTGTACTATGCATAGTATATATAATAACTCATATACTGCAGTATATGAGTTATTGTTGGCCCCCAGGGTCTTTTAAATTTTATTCGGGAACATAAGCTATAAATACCATATGGATACTGATTCAGCAGAAATAACACTTGAGTAAAGTTCCGTTTCTGCGAAATTTCAGACCTCTATCCAAAACTTCGTAAGAGGTCCGGCCGTTCCAAGCCGGAAATTTGGTAAAATGAACATGATTTCGAAAAGTTTTGATTTCATAAATACAAAATTACGAAAGTTTTTGCGCCATATTCGTTTTTTGTCCAAATATTAATTGTAGATTTTGATTACCTTTTTGATTTTTTAAATTTGTATAATGACAAAAATTACTTAGTCTAATTTTTGGTTAATATGCTCAAATGTTTCATTTCCAAAAGGATTAATCGAGTGTTAAAAGGATATACTGAAGCCATTAGTTGTGAAACTAAAGTGAATGGAGATAAAACGTTCAGTGGTGATAGTGGTGGTATCACGGCAAGTCACTGTAATGAGTAATGGTCGGGGGTTCATTACTCAACGACTCCCCGGAGTTTAGGCGTCATCTGTCATCGCCTCTGCGTCGTCTATTACAGCTCTATTTAGACCAGGAGACGAGACGCCACATGAATATTGTACTTCCGAATAAGTCGTCTCCGAAAATATATTGTAAAAGGTTTCGTTTACGGTATCGAATGGATACTCTGTTCATTTAGCACATAGATAGTAATATGATATAAATCCTTGATAAAATTTTTGTTAACAGCATTAAATGTTGTATTAGAAGGAAATTCTCTTCAAATAGAAAAATAATATTGTGATTTTATGATGATTCGTTCTCGCGGTTAGACTTCGAATGCTCATAATAGTTTTATGAAGTCAACAAGTCAATAAAATTATTCAAGCGTTATTCTCAACACTATAATAATGTATTAATACTTTCACCCATCTCTTAGTCTAGTGGCGCCATACTTATCAAGTCGACGACTGAGTGTGAAATCCTAAAATTTAGATAACGGTTCACATACAGCTCTTGAACGAATTCTCAGAATGTCGCGAAATGTACGTCCGTCTGTAACTCTTTGTGTTGGCTCATGCTCGCTACTTCAATAGTTTCTATTAATAGATAGTTTGTATTTACGACCAAGATTTTCACATACACATAAAGAAGAGTTAGCAAATTGATAGAATAATTTTTAAGATTTTTTTCTAGTAAAATTTCTATTAATCATTGAAAATGCTTCGCTGGTTTATGGAAAAGATGGGCTTCAAAGATATTTTAATAATATACATATTAATGAGAAGTTAATATTTTAATTGTAAAACGAAAATATCTCACACAAATCTTCACTATCTGTCTCCAAAACAACCCTTTGACTTTTGAGTCGTCTCCGTGTGGTATTTTTTGTTTGTCTTACTATATTTTTTATGATTGTTGCACGCCATATGCGTACACCCGTTGAGATTGCAATCGCCCAAGGAATTTATCACCTCCATTCAAGTCGTTAAATGCGTTACTGATGATAAAAGGAGATGCAAGTTGGTAATCCTCAAATAATTTAAGGCCCAAAAAGTTTCACTTTTTTAGATTTACGTGTGTTATACACAGAAGTTTAGTCACTTTTACCATCTGTTTAATTTATATCTTCATGTTCTTTTTTCTTTTTAGCAACATAATATCTCACACATTTAGATTTAACACAAAATCAGTAGAAGATAGTATAAGATTTAATTTTTTCTTAACATAATGTAACTATATAATGAAATAAAAAACATGCACAGTGTAAACACACTCGTAGGTATAGAAATAGATATTCAATTTGTTCAAAGACATGTTAACCGATACTTGACCGATCCTAATAGAATCGATTTGTCCCATTCCGAATGTTCAGGTCCCTCTTAATTTCGTGCATCACTACACTTTCTTTTGTAATGGCAAACGCCTGAAGCGTCCGATCTCTCGATGATAAAAATATCTGTATATCGATTACACATCGATGTCACGATTTAATCAATTAAAATTCTTGTATCTCGTAATGGAATTATTATCTTGTTAAGCGTGACAGGTTCTCATACTACCGGTTTATAATACATTGGTTTGTATTTTGTATGTACGATTTTTTCTCTCATTTCCAAATGGAGTTACAGCAAATATGGAGAGAGTCGGTACATATGAATTACTACTTCTGTTAGCAATTATATTAGGGACTGAAATACTATTAAAGAGGGAATTCCATTAAACACATCCATAAATATTTACATAACAGCTGTTTAAATAAACGCTTTAGGTTTAGCATCAAAAAAAAAAAAAAAAACGTCAATTGCTTTATACCTTTATTTACGTTCGATAGCTCGTTTCTTTGTAAGAAACACCAAAATTTTAAATTGTTTCAATAAAATTAATACGCCCAAATCGTAAAACTTTTGCTTCTAATTGGTACGATAATTACAATACCCAAACTCCGAAGCGATAATCATTAGACTTTAATGAATTTTATAATTTCATCTTCATTATAATACATAAGCAATTTGGGCGCGAAATCGAGGAACGCCATTTTAGATAACTTGAAACCCACCGTTTTTAACCGCCAAATATTCGGGGATAATTAAAAGGCTCCCGGTAGATTGCTTTTCTGGCTTTCTTCATTCCCGCCATGCTAATTAATCCATACAAATTGTAGGCTCCAACCGCCCTTCTGATTGCTTCTGACCGCTGCAATACAAATACTTAGAAAAATATATACGAGAAAGGCAAGGGCTAAGGCGTTTGTTTTGATTAAAAAGATAGGGTCGTCCCTTTTATAACGCCTACATTATGTATTGTGCTGTCCATCTCAGCTCTTATATAGCCAACAATGGAGCACAGAAAATAGTTAAAACTATTCCAAAGAAAATTTATACTAGAGCATGTTTTGAATTTACTTCTTAGTTAAATGTTATATAGAACGAATGCCTGTTGACCTCCTTCTTTATTATCTTGTTTATCACAAAAAATAGGCGATCATTTATCAAATCCAAAGTATTAATTGATACGACGCTAGGGTTAGTTAGACTTTTTATTCCTCTTTTCAAAGAAATGCCATTACTTGGTTTATTTATTTGTATTTTTTGAATTTAATCGCGGAATAAATTTGTTTTAGCTCGTAAATGTCAGATTCATCACCGAAGTATTGATATGCAAGCGGCGTACCTTTACTCATTCGTCTCCAGTCGATGCAGCTAAGCTATAGGTTTAGGAAACAGCAAGAGCTTCTTTATTATTTCTCTACGTTGTAGACTTCAATGTGCATCTTCAACTAAAGTGCATTCGTATGGTTAATATTTTAGTGTTGCAATAATTGGTGCTACAAAATTATACATAACATATAACTATACGTGTTAATAGGTAGATGTTAAATGTCTTATGCCAAAATTAAATAAGAAACGGATAAAGTATTTGAGCCACAAATAAAAGTTATTATGTAAATTTATTTTGGAATAATACGTGATCTTATTGTATTGGTAAAATGTACAGAATATTTAACTTTAATTTGAAGTTTAATATATATGTTGCCTCTCTGGTTAGCATTCAATGTGGTTAGGATATTTCTCCCCATTTGTAGCACTGTGGGTTCTATCAAGAATATCTACACGCGTTCATTGGTTCGTCTTTATGGCCATTTGTGAAAGATATGTTGTAAACGACTTCTATGTTTTGTATTATTTAAAACTTCTTGGTACTACAACAAAGAAATATTGTATTAGACATAACACTTTATATAGCGGACGTTATACTGCGGAATGCCGTTAAGGTTTTAAATCTAGCAAGCCAAGCAGTAAATAGAAATGTAATATTATACATTCTACAATATATTATTTTAAACGTTCTAAACTCTACAATAAAATGATCAATACATTTAGTATCACTAGAACCAATCTGAGGTTTATTATTATTTGAACCATCAACATCATAGGCATTCAAAATTACTATGGGAGGAAAATGTGCAGGTATAGAGAATCTGCCAATTCAAGAAACTATGCAAATACTCTATTCACTTGTACAATCAGGTTGACGCGGAAGCTATAAATAATGAATTCCCTTTGTCCCTCCCGACACATAACAAGTGTTACAATATATCATCAATTATTCAGCGAACTCTACTCCAAGGATTCCCAATTTCTGACTTAGAACTAACGACGTTAATGCATAAGTAGATAAAGATGGAATTGAGTGAACCAAAGTGGTATTTTTCAAATTCTTTGCTGAATATTTTTTATTGTATGTTGTCTTTTTTAATGTGTATGTTTATAGCAATAGAGGTAAATCTATGTTAGCTGGTAATTGATTCTTTGAGCACTTTTACAAAACAAATATCCTAGGCAAGGAAGTGAATGATTCACTCCAATGGGTTGTGGTATTTGTCAGAATCACAAGTAGATAACGGTCTGAAGTCGTGACTGGAGGTGTTGCAATGATTTAACGTAGCAAGTTACGTGGACGATCATTTTCTAGAAAATAAGGCTCCTTTGACAAATAACTAAAACTTTCCCTTCATTTCTACAGTGCGAAATACAAAGACATAAACTATTGACACTACTGATGTTTATCAAAGTCCAGATGATGTAGACCATACGAGAGCCAGTATTCTTTTGAATAGAGTTAACTTGTTTTCCTGAAGAATATGGCATGTAAGGTTTTTTAAATAATTTTCTCAGTCCGAACTAACACACGTACTAGGGGGGTATTTAAAACATGCATAGCAAACCTACATTTAAGATTTTTTTATGATTCTAGCATGGCTTTTTACCCTTTTACTACCAATCTCTCACTCTTCAGATAATAATTAAATGAACTGGATGTTGATTCTAGTATTGCATATTACTTACGGGAAATAAAATCTATGCTCCAATTGAGGACACAACCATCAAAGATCTAGCCTAAGCTAATATTATAGTGCAATAAACGTTGAACTGAAATTATTCCGTAAAACAACCGATAAATTACAACGAAATTATTGGTGGACTCCTTTCTGGATACTCGAATTCTACAGTAATAAACGTTATTTATCGACACGAAGGCTAAAATATTCATGGATAGCCTTAATAACATTGCGAGTTTAAAATTACACGGGCCCTTCCCCCGGGCTGGACCACGATTTTAGTTTAAAGAGATAATTATTTAAATGTTACCTTACTGAATACTTAATTAATGTTTATTTGATTTGACTTAATGGGCTGATGAATGTCGTGACTGATTAATTATTAATAACTCTTAAGTAATCTAAAGCCAAAAAGACAAGATATGTTAATGCCTAAATAAACATTTAAGTTTAAAAAAACTGTAGCTAGTAGAATATTACCATGGCACTGATCCAAAGTAGCACAAATAACGAGTACATTTACATAACTTTCATTATATTTTTCATAACTTTTGTTTATTAACTTATTTTATTTATCTTTTACCGAATATCTAATATTCTACGTGACTCTTTGGATGTTGTTAAATCTGTTAGGGCCAAGGGATTTTTTGTGCTTCCCTTTGTGAAACAGTAATCTTTTATAACGGTTACACTTTTTCGTTGGCACTCGTGTTTGTAACGATTTGAGTTACTTTCGCTTTAGCAGCAAAAAACATAATTTGGTTCCTCCAAGCTCAAGTGCTCACGATAGGAGAATAAGTTATCTTGGCACCTTTTTGTCACTTACTTTTTGTTGGGTTAAAAGATCTCGAGTATTATTTATCATCGTTTAGTACGTCTCTTCGATAGTGTGAAATTGAAGAACCTCCTTAACATGGAAGTGACAATCTTTTTTTTTATAACAGGCGTGTGCTGTGTAGTGCCAAATGCTTCAGTAATTTTATACATTGGAGCAAAATGCAGAATATTGCATGTAAAGTAAGAATAGAATTAATTTTCATAAAAAATATTTCATCATTCAGATTATACTCGTACTTTTACTATATTTCTTATTTTATTTACACTCGACAAATAAGGTAGTCATAATACTTCTGCAAGGAAATCTTTGAACTTCACGACATAACACGACTCTGCATTAGAGTAGATAATAATAGTCTTTCTGGTGAGCATTAAGATATGCAGAAACCTTTGTTTATAGTGTGAAATATTAGATAAGTGTTCATAGTGTGAAATATTAGTTTCTATGTGGATATTAAAATACTTTATCATTCAAGACCAATCATTCAGTATTAAAGGTACGTTGTCAAAATTTACCACATACATACCTCTTTCTCGTTTTTTGAGTTTGAGTTTATACATTCTAAGAACACTTTTTTATTTCATCAATTTCGTGTCTCAACAATGATAAAATATTATATAGAAGATTAGAATAATCTTAAATGATCAGAATATTAACTTGAAAAGACAATCCCATACAATTTAAGCAATTTTGTATGTTGACAATGATAAAATATATCTTGAAGAAATTGACCCTCTATCTCGTGATTTCAACATAACTTTCGCGGTGCATGTCCTGCGGCTTCGTGTGCTACCGGTGCGGTCGGCACGAACGCCATTTGTCTAGTGCCCGCGGCCGCCACGCCCACTGCTTCCACACCATAAACGTATGCAATTTATACGTGACACACGATTATCTGTACATATAAAAATTCATAATGAAGTTAGTATATAAAGTAAGGCATTGATGAAAAGGATGTGAGTTGTTGACGACTGAGAAAGCTATTTAATAATAAATCTCGAAGATGAAAGAGAACTTAAACAATCGACAGATTAAGGTAGTAGGTATAACTACGAGTATATAATCAAGGATAAAAAAAAACGCAAGTAATACTAAAATTTATATTAGAATATAAATTAATACTATAGATGAATTAAATAATTATAGCCTTAAAGTTTCTATGTGTTTTAATTCAATCGAAATATATTAATATTATAGTCGATGGTGACGATGATGATAATGACGATATGGTAATAATTAATTTGGTACATATTACAAATGAACTAAAACGATTAACACTTGTAATATTTGCAAAAGAGATAACAAAAACACACAAAGTAATCAACAGCTAATTACAAACCATGTATGATGCAAACAGAATTGCAAAGTTATGGTACAAACAAAAACTGTCTGAGTTGCACGAGGAATATGATCCACTTTTGTGTAAACGGTTATTATTTTTTTCCATGTAACCAACGGACAACATAAGCTGTGGCGGGTGGCCTCAGGGGATCTATTGTAAGAGAAAACATTATTTTTTAACTAAAACATAATTAAATTCACACACGATGCGCCAAGAATATGGTAGTGTTATCTGCTTTTATGTTTCATGCCTAAGGCTTCGAGACCATTTATAACTTACACTGTTATGCACAAGTTGAATGTACAGACATATCAAGTAATTGAAGTAGCTTCTTAATTATTAATATTTGAAGATAAATTATTTAAAAGGTTTTGAATAAAGTTGTACTGGTGTTTTAATAGTGATAGAGATCGGTTTTAAAGGACGAAAATAAAAATAGACAAAATGAATGAAGGTTCATCGAGTTTAATAATTTTGGAAAATCTTAAGTCTAAAACCTTATGTGGTTCTTACATATCGCAATACATAATAAATAAAAATAATAAAATAAAATATGTTTATTAGGCAAAGGCCCATAATACAGTTACTACATAGATATTAATTTAAATATTTCTCCTCTGGGGCTCCGGTAATGATCTTCTCAATCTAACGGTAAAGCCGTTATTTTACAAGAGTAGGAACCCACGATTCTTGAAGAACCATTAAACCTCAGAGGAGTTTACGGTAGCATCTGTTATCAGATGTTGGGACAATATCGCGGTAGTTTCAGGTAGTGATATAAATCAGGAGAATTGGTACATAACGGGGTAGTACGTGACTGGCCGGAACGGCCCTTACCTTTTTCGTATAACTTTTATAATTGGACAAGATATTCGTGTCACAGATATTGTTTTGTTTATTGCTACTCGATTATTGTTATTAAGGGCCTTTACCATATATTTTTAAATACTTACCCAGTGATCTGTAGTTGTACTAAAGAGCTTATTTTTGCAGTAAAATAAATACCTATTTCTGTCATTGTTAGATTGATCTTCAATTCTTCATATTTTATTTATTTTTAAATGTATGAAACTTATTGCTAATAAATACAAACTATTACTTTAATAATAATGATTCATATTCATTATTGCTAACAATTTCTTATAACAAAGTAACTTAAGGCATTTTAATAAGCTTTAGAAAATATTGCCTATACTTTTGGTTTACACATAAAATATTATAACTACGAATACTATCCGGATTATCATCATTCAAAATAATAATATTATCGTATGACTAATATTTGTAACCGACATTCTCCTAACACAAATGCAACAAAGTAAAAATAACCACTCATTCATCGTAACTCCTCACAATATTAATTGACGCTTCTGCTGGCAAAATTCCATCATTAGTTAAAGCACCTAAAATGTTACCGAAATCATTTTTTTTCCACCTCTCCGTTTATACATCATAAGTTTCGCGTTTGTTTTAATAAATCATAATATTTCGAGCCATGTCCTGGGGGAGACCCGTTGATGTTTTATTTGACGGCTGGACGTCTTTCATTTTGCCAAAGCTAAATATAATATTGTTTATGACCTGTTTTTTGACTGTCTTTTAATATTTAATCAGTGTCAAGATTCTTTTTTCAAAAAACGTGCGATTTATGTTTTGTGTTCCACAAACCGTTTTATTTGCTGGCCAATAATAATTAGTAGCAGTGTAGTTATTTGATATTACGGTCTTAAGTTTTACAAGACGTCAATTAAATTGTTAATCTTTAGAACAGTAATATGAAAAACACGTAAATTCTCTCTATTAATAAATGTAAAGCAGATTTTGGTGTGATCAACCGCGATATTGTTTTAATGTTTTAGGAGGATGGATGTTTATTACTCTTTTACGCAAAAACTACAGAACGGATTTTGTTGAAATTTAGTATGGTAGTAGCTTGAATCTGGATTAAGACAAGCTACTTTTTGTCCCGAAAAAGTACAGTGTTGCCGTGGGATACTGTATTTACGCAGGTGGACCCGCGGTGAAGCTAGTCGTAAATACATCGCAAAAATACAATCGCGAATGGTCAATCTAAGTGAATATAATCGATTTCAATCGATTTCCAACAATATGTCCGTTTCGTCGATATTGCGCTATTCGATGAATGCTATTTTGTTTTTCCGTCATTTGTTTTCTTGTTTATGTTTATGGATATAGGTTATGACCGTACTAATTTGTCTGTATTCGATTTTTATGAGAGTGGATAACATGTTATATTTTGTTTTACAAACCGTTCACATTGGATACATTTTATGGGTATACCATGCTATTATTTACCTTAACCTTTCACATTAAGAGGCATTATATTTAATATTTTTAAACAAATATAATTCAGAAATAAACTGAGAAAATGTTTCTTCATTAACAGACTTACAAAGTTTAAAAATGTCGATTCCAGGCCGACACCTAATTTAAGTTATACAAGTCGAAACTACGAATTCCTTCTACGCGTTGTGTCCACAAAAAATATACCAAACTTTTTTCTAATGCCGAGTTTACGTGGGTCGTGTTGCCTTTTTTATTTTTAAAGACATTGATTGATCGTACCTTATGCCACTAGGACCTCGGTTTATTGTTTTTCTAAAACTTTTTTCGTTTGAAACTAAACGCAATATCTTATTGGCTTTATTGAGGTTGGTTTTATATTCGGGTTCATTTTTTGGACGCATCTTCCTACTACTTTAGGTGTATGAATGAATTATTCATATGAAACATCTATTGCAACAGGTAAATCTGTCAGCGACGAGTGGTGAAGTAATGCGTCGTCCATAAGACTATTATGTATAACAGAATATCAAATAATTTAACGCGATACGCCTACGATGCCTCCCCTAATAGCTCATTGGCTTATTTTAAAGTGTGTACAAAAATATTTAGTTAAAATAAAAATAAAAAACTTAATTTAAATTAAAACTATGTAACATACTAGACGGCATATTTTGACATAAAGTCTTTTTAAGATACATAATATTAAATAACATTCTACAGCCACACCTGCAGGTGCCTGTAGTGTGCAAAGATAATAGCTCGAAAGTAATTAATTTTGTTTTTTAATCTCATTCTATACAACCTGCCGACTTGACCAACTCAGACCACGAAAGCCTGTAAATACTTTTTGTAGACGCAGCGCGCAGGTAAAAAGTTTTATTAATGGTGAGCTTTGATAGCTACTAAAAGCCCGAAATTGAGAAACTAAAAGGGTTCCGTGCCTTACACAATATACTATAAAAATATTCAAAATTTTTGATCAATAATTAATTTACGTATTAAAAAAGGAAACAATTTAGGTATTTAAAAAAATAAGTGAGCTATTGATCGTAATCTAACTAGTTAAACTGAAATAAGCATCGTACACGAATTAGAAAACTTACATTCGTAAGTTTTGTAAAATATTACAGTTTACCTGTCAATTAGCAGAACCCTAAATCCACCCAATTTTATGAAGGTCTAAAAGCCAAATAATATATTGAAAGTTTTATGACCTGTAGGCCTGATTAAATTTAATTATACGGTGATATCCATTTGCAGCTAATTAGTTTTGTAATCTGTTATCATTTTATGGCAATTTTAATAGTATTAATTGCTGAACTTGCTTAAAATCTCGGCCACACAAAACTTGGCTAATACTATTCTAATTGACGTGGTAAAGTTACTAAAAATTATCTATTTCTATTAAAAATATCATAAAAATATTAAAATTAGTATCACTAATTGCTTAAAGCAATAAAAGCCTTATAATTACTATAAATATTAGCTTCAACAACAACTTTTATTGGCAACTTATCTCTTGTATAAAATTAATATTTATTTAATGCTTTAGATTTCTCTTTATGTTAATGTGTCACATTTTTGCTATACAGAATATTCTTATCCCAAAAAATCTGGCTTTCATTAGGGATCCGTCTGGACGAGTCACCATACTTGGTGCTGAATTCGTGTATTATACTTTCAAATCGTGAAATTCTCTGAGGGGCACTTTTTGTGACCGTTCACGACCTTAAAAGTCACCATGAAGCATCAACCGCAGATGCAAAGTGTAAGTAGGTATAAAAAGGGATCAAATGAAATAAAAATTAAAATGTAGTTTTCTATACGTATTACGTAACCACATTTAGGCAACAACGAAACGCGGTATTCTATTTCGTCAATGATATGCTATAGGAGACTAGCTTTGTACATTCACACAAAAAAAAACTAGATTTATCTAGTTTGATCCAGTTTTTACTGCCAAATCGGTATTTCCTAGTTTTACTTTTTCACGAATGTATAGACAAAGTTTGTATGAAGATTCGGATCTATATGATATATATTTTTAGTACTTTTACTGGCTTTATAATATGAACTTGGATGTTCTTATAAACCCGTCCCTTTAGAGGGTAATAAAAAAACTTTTAGCGACCATCGGATCCAGTCTTGCAGATTATTATCTTTTAGTAATTATTTAGCTATTAAAAGCGGATCGATTTACACTTTATAGAAATAAATAACATTTCAGATTAATATCTTGAGTAAATAGATGAGAAAAGTACTAGCAAAAGTTAATATATATACCTAAGCAATTTTAATTTTATAAAAGAAATAAGATTTCAGCTGTGTTTTTTATTGTACGATTTGGCAAAAAGTTTTTAATTATATTACTAATGCTTATTTGAGTACATAAAAAAAAAATATTATATGGAATAAGAGTTCGTAAATATTACCAAATTCACAAAGTTGTAATGGTCATGTAATACCACTTCTTGCGAATAACAAAGTAACATACTATCCCACACATCCATTTAATCAAAACTTTTGTAGTTCTATCTGTGATAGCCATAAACTAGAGCCTCTTATAATTTTCTTATCAGCACATCTGTTTGAGTGCCGACATAACTTTTTATCCCCTACATCTAACAAATATCATTGTTTCCTTTTTTTACTCGCCCCGTCTCGCTCAGACTTTTTACGATAATTACAGGCTTCGATCTTTATTCGTTTGAATATTTTATCAATCATCACTCGTTCGAGATTCTTTTAGTTTTAATTTATTTTCTATCTCCTTCTTACTATCGTTGATAGAAAGAGAAGGATCCAACAGACCGAAATTCGGGCAAGCTCACATTCCCGTTGTTCGTTACTTTTTATGGATTCAAATATTTTTAGATCTTCATATCCTTTTTCAGATTAAACTGTTTTATAAATGTAACTAATGATAGTTCATTAGAGGGTATTGAAATGGATAACGGTGTAGTGCTAATCAAACCTAAACCTGTTAAATGAGAACATGAATCATCATCATCACCATTGATGACCATTTCCTAAATAACAGAGGAAGATTGTCCACCGAAATTCCACTACGCTAGGCTACTTTAAGTTAACGGACGCCGGCAGTACAAATTTGTTTTGTAAAAAGGTTTTCAAAATAGAATGAGTCGGCACATTCTGTACCCAGGTATTATTACAGCCTAAGAAATAATTTTAGTTCTTCCATAATATTATATTTCCTACAAACACTATTCAAAAGACTGTAATCTTCGCTGTTTATTGCGACAAATATTTTCCTTTTCAATCCGTTCCTTTTAGATCGGAACACGATGTTTATGCTAATTCACCCTTCTGGTTTCAATAGCTGACCTCTGGCCCTGCGAATATGGCGCGGTAGTACATTACCTGATACGATTCATGATGTACTATGGTTTGTGTGAAATTTCTCATCGCCTGACCGTTTCGAAAAATTATTAGTAAGGTTGTGTATATTTGGGTAAGCGCTAGGGAGATGGGTTCTATTTGCTAATGTCACGCTATTTATCTGGAGGCACGGTAGTGCCCCCATGCCAAGACGTCAAGCGAAGCGCAAGGGCACTACCAAACCACCTTTTCTCGAAGCGTTTCGTCGATTTTTTGAACCCTCATAACTTGAGTTTGGATTGTACCAGATAAATGAAACTTTCAGGATTTGTTCCCATCAGCGGTCTCATTAAACATGTAAAGTTTTGATTACCTACGTCTTATACTTTAGATTTTATTGATATCTAAAAACCCCTGATTCCGTCACTGACTCACTGATGATCAACAAAATTATATCGTACTTCCGGATGTTCTCGAAAGCCGAAATTTGTTACGTGAGATTGTATTAGTACACAACCAACATAAAAATTCTCAAAACTGGAACTTTCATCTTCCAACCCCTTAAACAAGGGAGTTAAAGTTAATTATCTGTGAAAGCGCCATCTATCGAGTTATTATGAACTATATAAGTTACAAAAAGAAGTGAAATCCCACCAAAAACATTTTCATGTAAAAAAATTATGCCAAGACATATGACTAGCACTGTCAAAAAGTTATGAAATCTCATGTAAAGCCAAGCTTCTTACCCTACACGCCTTAACTCTGCAAGCGTAACTTCACAAACTCTACACCTTAGTCATTTTATGTGGCTTGGCCATTTCGTTATTATAAGAGTTAAGGGAGTTAAAGTTAATTATCTGTGAAAGCGCCATCTATCGCGTTATTATGAACTATATAAGTTACAAAAAGAAGTGAAATCCCACCAAAAACATTTTCATGTAAAAAAATTATGCCAAGACGATATCATTTGACTAGCACTTTCAAACAGTTATGAAATCTCATGTAAAACCAAGCTTCTTACCCTACACGCCTTAACTCTGTAAGCGTAACTTCACAAACTCTACACCTTAGTCATTTTATGTGGCTTGGCCATTTCGTTATTATAAGAGAGTATAATAGAAAAACAGTCGATTATAAATTTTTCTCCTTACGGCCAAGTGAATGTAGTGAAATGGCCAGGCCACATAAAATGACTAAGGTGTAGAGTTTGTGAAGTTACGCTTGCAGAGTTAAGGCGTGTAGGGTAAGAAGCTTGGTTTTACATGAGATTTCATAACTTTTTGAAAGTGCTAGTCATATGGTATCGTCTTGGCATAATTTTTTTACATGAAAATGTTTTTGGTGGGATTAGATAGTCTTGAGGCATTCAATACACTATACAAAACACTAACCAAAATCCAAACCTCCATGGTTAATAAATTGATAACTGTGCCTAAGCTAAGCTATTTTATTAAGTGGCCACTGGTAGACACATACGGCAGTTGCTCCACTGC
This sequence comes from Glaucopsyche alexis, assembly GCA_905404095.1. Taxonomy (NCBI): domain Eukaryota; kingdom Metazoa; phylum Arthropoda; class Insecta; order Lepidoptera; family Lycaenidae; genus Glaucopsyche; species Glaucopsyche alexis. The sequence continues at coordinate 23,477,231 of FR990052.1, forward strand.
AGTATATTTCTAGGTCACCTGAAACTGCACAAGTCATTATAATTCCAGTCAGAGCTGAGTTCCATGTTCGCAGGCGCTTTTCGACTTCCTTTCGGCACTGTAATACGGTTTCCTCTGTCCTTTCGGCGCGACCGCTCGCGAAGATCTCTCACAGAGATAAACATTACACTGTACTTTTTACTTAGACTTCCACTTGTCATGGAGTACACGACAAAGAAATTATGCATGATGTGTGTATGTTCATTAAATCATTATATTATAATTCATTATAATTTATACTCCTCAGTATATTTGTATATGATCACAATTTGGAGGAAAATTAATGAATTGCAGGAAAAGGCATTGGTATTGCCAATGCATGGTTGATAAGAAAGAAACCTAATGAATTCACATATGCATTCTTCACATGAACAAATTTAAAATTCATCAAGGATCAAGGAGATTCAATTTACAGAGTGTACAAAGTAAACAATCTTTATCCCTTTGCGAACTTTTAAACATAAAAGTTTCCCTATAAATATCCAAACATTTCCCCGCAGACAAAATCCAATTCCGATACGTGGTTAATGAGATCCTGAGGTGGGAAAATGTGGGAAATTTCCCGGGGGAAAAGTTTATCATGGACCCTAATCAAATATGCTAAGTGAGTTTATAAATGTTGTAACCGACACTTTGGGTGATTACCTGTTGAGTGTACACTACAAAGTACACAGCCACATCCTTCATTGTAGTACAGTTGGACAGAGCTACGCAAAATTGGTACAGTCGAATTACATGTTGGTAAAAATTTACCAGTAATTTCTAAGCTTTGTCTATACTTAATTTAATAAAGAGGAATAGTTTGTTTGCTTGTTTGTTTGCATTGAACAGGCTCCGAAATTACTGGATCGATTTTGATTAAATTTGGCACAGATGTAGAGACCATGGGGAAGGACATATGCTACTTTTTATCGCAGAAAAATGTATGGTTTCTGCGAAATTACGAAGTCGCGGACAACATCTAGTGTAATAATAATTAAAAAAGCGAAATGAAGGTAGCATAAGCATTAGGTATGAAAAAGTACAATATATAAGGTTTGGTAAAATCAATTACGGAAACTTTGGGTACGTCATATACTGCTTGTGTAGGCAAAAAAAAAATATTTGAAACTCGTGGAATTTTTTTTATATAAAATTAAATTATGTTGCAGGAAATAACATCTTATTGCATTATATCGACCACGCGCGTACAGCTGTTCTGATATGAACTCGAATGACCTTTCCTGGTGTATGCAATATGTATCGCTGTCTCTGTCGTGCTACATCTGCTGTCCTTGTCGCGCGCGGACGCTTTATGCAAAAGATTCAATTTCTTGCAATATTTTAATTTAATAATTTTAGTTTGTATTTTTTTTTTACACGGGTTTATTTTTTTGCCTAAACGTCTTTACACAAGCAGTAGATCACGTGCCCGAAGTATTCGTAATTGATTTTACCAAACCTTATATTTTTTTATCAAAGTCTGTTTTAATCAAATCTGTACCAACTTAAAAAAAAAGTCCAGGTTCATTGTTCAACCAATTATTAGTACCTACTTAGGCAACTATGAACGAAATAAATAGAATTAATTAGAAGCAGAACTGAAAGGCTATAAAAATGACCTTCAAAAGTTTCGCTTTTAAAAATTTTATGCCGTATAAAGCCATTACAAAATTGTGTTGGTCGTAGAATATCTAATTAACTACTAATAAGTCCTTGTTATAAGTCTGGACTTAACCACCGTAAATTAGTTTAATGCTAAACGATAAAAATAGTTTATTATTTTATTTGGTGACTATAAAACTTATAAAAGCCCTTTCTCAAACATAGAAGCTAATGTTTTTGACTTCAACTGTACTTACTTTCTATGTACATTATTAACACGGAAATAATCAATCATCGTAAACGACACCTTATTTAAAGTAACGCGGTTAGTAAAATAAAACAAAGCAGTCAGCTCGTTGCAGGTATCTTACCTAGATTCCAAATTACATCATATATTTTTATGTCAGAGGTTGTCACAGTATTTTGATACAGTAACATAATATACTTGTGAGGTTCATTGCTTCATCTACGCTAATATTATAAAGAGAAAAGTTTCAATTGTTTGTTTGTATATTTATTTGTATGCAATATGCATAGGATAGGATAGGTACTAATATAGAGTAGATGGGGAAGGACATAAGCTACTTTTTATCGTAGCATATCTAAAGCGTATTCATAAATTATATTTTTGACTAACACTATTCATACTTGTATGTAGTTTTTCACTGCAGTATTTTTGATTGATAAAAGTCAATTTTTCCCCTAATAAATAAAAAACAAAATTAATCTCAAGTGACTCATTTTACAAAAATAAGAACGATAACAAAAAACCTCAACTAGAATTTCTCGCTGATAAAAAGAAACTCGAAAGTAAAGATAAAACAATTGAAGAACCGACACAATCTATAACCATCCGCCATGATGCATCGACGAGGTCAGAGGTGGCTGATAAACAAGAAAAACAACCTGTCAGCACTAAATAGGTTAGTGGTAAAAAACGCAAGTAAACATTTGTTTATAATATTGAAAGAGTAATTATTGAGTTGAGTGTACAGTCATGGTCTATAGATACGCATTAAATTAAAACATCGTAACCAATATATTACAGCTCGTTTATTTGGAACTAGTTTTTGCCCGCGACTTCGTCCGCGTGGTTTTCGGTTTCTATACAAAATTTAACCCTTTTTCACCCCTTTAGGATGTGAATTTTCAAAAATCCTTTCTTAGCGGATGCCACCGTCATTATAACTATCTGTATGCCAAATTTCAGCAAAATCCGTTCAGTAGTTTCGGCTGTGTGTATAGATGAATCAGTCAGGTTTACCTTTTGTATATTTAGAAAAAAAAAATAGAACGGACCGAAAATTATAATGCCTTGTGCTTTAAGCAAATTATAGAACACTAACTGATAACAAACTGAAGGAACATATCTGAGAAACAGTTACAAGGTTAAAGCGGTTACTAAGTAATAATTAGACTCGTTCAATGAATTCGACGTGAGGTTTGTGGTATAGGATTACAGTTATATTTCGTAAGGATATCAAGTTCTTTCTTTTATTATCTGTTATTAAGTATGTTACGTTGGTTCTTGACAGTATTGTGAAAGTAATAGTTATAGACCAGAAACCTACTGGAAAGCGACTTGCCTACCATGAGGACTCAGTGCATGAGAAATAATTAGTTACATAATATAGAGAAGTCGTAGCCAATATTTTATGAAACCTTATTACAAATAAAGCAAGTCGAAAAACAATCCGAAACACGGAGCGGCATAATTGGACCCACAGCTGATGTTGTACGTCCGATAGTGTCAGTTTTGAAGTTTCCTCTGATAAAGCACGTTCGAAGGGTGCGAAACGACTTCCTTTCGCGAATTTAATTAAAATGTGAAGAGAATTTATCGATGGACCAAAAAGTGTACTTTATTATTTACTTATTACAAGCGTAATCAGTCTCGTACACTACAAGAAAAGTACTCGTGATATTGTAAAGAACAACGTTCTCGATCTTTTTAGGGTTCCGTACCTCGAAAGAAGAAAACGAAACCCTTATAGGATCACTTTGTTGTCCGTCTGAATTTCTGGCAAGACCCTTTTTCTCAGGAGCGCGTGGATGTATCAAACTGGAATTTATATCAAATATTAAGGTCTGCGGTCCCTTGGAGCTGTGAAAAAATCAAACTTCTAAGCCAACGCAATCAAAAGATATAGCCGTTAATGCCGAAAATTTCCGCAAATTTTCGACACTCGCAAACTCAAAACCTACAGGATACTTCCTGTGAACTTAGAATCTTGAAGTTTCGCAAGAAGCGACGTCTTATAACACATATAAAGGAAAAATTACGAAAACCGTAAATTTTTAGTTAAATCATATCATAAAAATATTTTAATTAGCTAATTAATTTAAATCAAAGTACCTAAATGATAAAAAAATTGTTACTGTGGGTTATCCTTAAGAGATAGACATATTATGCTATAAATTTTAATATAAATTGATGAAATTTGGTATAGTTATAGATGTGCATAGATCTCGGTTTTATCATCATAAAATAATAATAATTTTACATTTTAGGAGTGGCTCTCCATACATGTAAGGTGGGGATGAAAAAATCTTTTTCATTCTACCATTTTCGAGTAATAGTCCTCCGAAATGGTTTGCACAACACCATTTCTAAACTATAGGAGATAGAAACTTGTAAGATTCCATGCAGATAGATCATGCTAAAAACTCTCTAGGAAAATTATTTTGAACAAAATCAAACAGTAACTTTTAAAGTAATTTGAAAAACCTATTACGAGGTGATAGTTACGGGACCCTCCTTAGACATGTCCTAATATGCTCTTGGTTAGGTTATTAGATATGTATTATATTTTTGTATTATTTTTAACCGGTGGTAGGCGTCATGTAGGACAATTCTATAAGCGTTAAATCATAACCTACATGGAATTAAACATTTTGAGTTTGAGTTTAGTGACGAGAAAAAAAGTTTACTTATTTTTTTAGCATTTAAATACTTAAGTTAGAAGGTAGTATTTACTCTTCTAGCAAAATAATTACCCCCTTACTAATAAACGCTGTATAAGCTTTGAATGACTTATACAGTGTTTTGTCTTCTTCAATCGAATTAAAAATTTCACTTGTGTGACGGGAACAAAACACCGTATAACTATTCAAATCTTATACAGCGTTTATTAGTAAAGGGGTAATTATTTTGCTAGAAGAGTAAATACTACATTCTGACTTAAGAGAAGGTACAAGTGTTTAATTCATCGATCGATTATTATTAATATCATATTATTTTAACTAAAATATAAAGAAGGATACAGAACCTCTCTATGCGGTCTTCACACTTGACCAATATTCAGGTTACAGTATCGTACTCGTTCGAACAACTATAACAAAATATCAAATTAGATTTGGACTCCGACACACGTCTTAACATCTTTGTAACGTAATAAGTGTCGATAACTTGACGGCTTGAGAGGAATATGTTATGAATTATGATCATAATAATATTCTGAATATAGGAGAAAATATCCGATATAATATTATATTGTATAATATATTTTTTCGTATTTCTTAATATGTGTCGTAATTAGTTAAGTATATTTTTATATAGGTAGCGCTTATGTGACGCTTGTGAGGTTAAAAAATGGCTCTTGCGGAAGCTCGGCGCTGAGTATGCCTTGGTGCGCTAGTAGCATTGCTGAGCTTGAGCCAATTTGCAGCTGCTAATTAACTTTTGATTTACCTACATACATACTAATAGTTAAGTACTTAGTTCAAATAAACTTTTATTTATTTATATTTAGTTGAAACATGTACAGATATTGTAAGAAAATGATTTACTAGCTTTTGCCCGCAACTTCGTCTGCGTGGAGTTCGGTTTCCTTACAAAATTTTAACCCCTTTTCCACCCACCCCCAGTTTTTTTAAAAAAACTTCCTTAAATTTAAAATTTCTATACTTAATGGTTTGGCCTATGCGTTGATACATCAGTCAATCAGCACTGCCTTTAAATATGTATAATATATAGATAGATAGATTATATCAAAAGAAATGAGCGACTGGTATTATTCCAGTCGAAATAAATCAAGCGAGATAAGATTTCAAAACATAAAAATGAGTGTGCAACCTTATCAAAAAGGCTTTGTTATTTCTTGCGCCTTGGTGAACAAGGGACCTACAGATATCATTTTCGGTCACCGAATTCCAAATGTAGTCAATATTATTTTAACGAATGAATTTAAAAGACCACACCGTACAGTTTTAATATTCAATAAATGACACGATGAAATTACCTCAAGCACACTTACAAGACAAAATAGTCATGATAGCGCATTATAAAACCATATCACCACGCGTTTCCGTTGATGGTGTTAGAATGATAAACTAAGGATATGACAACACTATAGCTATTGTTTCAAGGCAACAATGCAGACAGACAGACAAAAAATGTGGCGACGAAAGGAATAAATCTAAATTGCATTTAAGGAAGTGGTCTGATATTATTTCTATCGCCGGACTTTCTTGGATCAAACAGTTGATTATACTTTATTTACAAATTGCAATTGAGTTAAAACAGAATTTTAAGTATGAGTTTCGTAATGAGCGATCCATTCTCTTCTGTCCCTTTTATTTACTCAACTTTTACTATTATAAGTATACTCTCGATAATTACCTCGATATTAATTGTTTTGAGACAGGCTTGGTAAATTAGAACAATATTTTGTTACTAACCGAAATTAATCCTAACAAAACAAAGCTGGCACAGATAAAAAACGCCGCTGGGGTGCTAACTTAATGTTTGTTCGGGACAAAGTTTTATGCCGAGGACGTCCGTCGTCGTCCGGAGTCTAGGCGCCACGTGCATTAGAATCCGATATCAACCAAATTGTACCCTAATGGAACATAAAAATGTTTTACGTAACATAAATTATCCATCCAAAAGAACCGATGAACGCATCCACAGATTTTATAACAAATACGGAGTGTATAATTTACAAGAAATTTATTATTCACTAAATCACCGCTTGATATTTTTGTGTTCGAAAACTATAATTTAAATCCATAAACGTAGAATCAATTATTTTGGTAGATAAGTGTATAGTAAATTGAAATAAAACGTTTTCGAATCACCCTCTTGACAATAATTTTGCCCACGCCCGTCCAGAGCCAAACGCAACGGGAATGATTTGAAGGACGCGAAAGTATAATGATATAGGTCCCTAAGGACCTACACAATGAGTCTGGGATAATAATAGTTGTAGATTTGAAAGTAATTTGAATATGAATGACGCCCTCCCGCGCGGTCCTCATAATAACAAATATGAAGTCCCATTTATATGTCCCCCCGATGATTTTGACTCCAGTAACGAATCGTGTTCGGATTGTTGACGGTAATTATGGTATATTTGAAATACGTTACATTATGTTTGAGTATGGGAGTGAATGTTTTGTCGAACAATACTTTGTCATATTACCCTATCACATGTTTGGTTATTTACAAACTGTGGTGTAATATTTTGGATGTGTAAATTATTATGGTATTAGAGATTACTAATAGGATTACGACGTTTATCTGTTATTACTTTTTCCACTTTTTTATAGTAATTTTATGGTGTATTTTATAAGCTCTGGGGAATAATTTTTATTATTATCATCTTTGCTATTTACTATAAAATAAAATGCATCGTATATAACACATTCTCAGAATATATTCCTTAACAGCAATGCGAAATTCTGCAAAGCTATCGTATTCAAATTCCAGATAACTGTCTGCATTTAGTTCTTCAAAGCTCATAAATAATCCACGCCGTCTGCATAGCACTTTCACAAGGAAGATACAAGGATATTTGGCAAACAATCACACACGACAGCTCTTATCGATCCGAATTTTTGCTCCCTCTACGATACATTTGACGGTTTTCCATATGCAAATTAGTGTGTCCCCTCTGTAGTATTTGTTTTGGACGTCTGACCGTCTGTATGGCGACACCTAGATTTATGTGATGGATTTTAATTTGTAGGCTTCAATTTTTGCTGTCCAATTTATCGGAGTAATTGTTTTTGTAAATGTTGCGACTTTTTCAGCTATATCAACATTGTTCGCACTTTTGTTAGTTCAGCGTAATGAAATATTTTCCGTGTGTGAACTGTAGGTATGAATCAACTTTGATTTTATTCCTGTACACCTACAATCTCTTTCTTATAGTATCTATCTATCTACAATCAGTATCTACAATCAATCTATTTTCTTATATACCTACAATCAGGAGCACAAAGTTAACTGAGTGTCCTTTTCTTAAATTAAAGAGTTGGTTTTAATGATTAATAAATCACACTTTTTAACTTTATATCTTTGATTCTCATAGTTTTAAATATTGTACATAATATTCCGTCTGCAATTCCAATTTCCGTACCCAATACAAAACACACTTGTTCAGTAAGAAATCATACGAAAATATTAAAACTAGCACCGAATTGACATTCTTATAGTCACGTCGGCAATCCGGAGTGACGTGACACCAGCGTGACAGTGTCGAAGCGGAATGATTTCCCATTTCGTTCGAGAGGCGAACGAATACAGCATTTGTAACGAATAAACGATTGCTTTTATTTTTAGGCACTTTAAATGAAATTCTACTGCAAAATTTAAATTCAAACTTTTCATACTTTTCTTTTGGTATTGTCTAATAGTTATTTATTTTTTTACAAATAAAAGCAAATTGCAGCAATTCCAATTATAAAATAACAGATTGCTACAAAAATGTTTATGAAAAATAAAATGTCGATACAGAGATAATTTTGAGTGAATATAAAACAATTTACAGCGTGTTTATAATGTCGCAGATACTGACACAAAGTGAGCCGAGGCGACGTGACATAAAATAATTTCAATGCAAATAAATTGACACGCCCCGGGCGTGCGCCGAAAAATATCATTTTGCACTTGAAATTGTCACGTCCGTGTTCTCGTCACGTGGCGTATAACAAGCGTGTTTGAGCGTGTTTGTGTCTTGCGTGCAGCGACACATGAGGCTTTGGGAGTTGGCGCTTAGAAGTTAATAAAGATAGATAATACGTAAAGTTAATTGGTTTTAAAAGAAGACGTTTATGGAGTGTTGAAATTAATAAGATTTATCTGCCATTTAAAAAACTGGTTTACAATTTCTTGAAATCAATGTTTCATCACAAGTCACATCCAATTCAAGATCTAACTTTCAATTAATATCTAATTATCTAACTAATTAATATACGAGTGTTTGATAAAGAAATCTTTGATGATGCCATATGAACCGTCGGGCCTAAGGCGCTTCATTAAAAATTTTCAAGTCTGTGATTGAGTAATCCTCGTCTTGCGTAAGGTCTTCTCCATCAGTTCCGATACTATCGCTAACTGGAAGAGTTTAGAGACTAATGAGCTCGTTATAAAGTTGCAAAGAGTAGTTAGTTGGTTCGAATAAAATGTGGAAGCGATTTTGTTTTGATCAATCGTAAGTCATTCGATAATTTATTACTGTCTTAGATATTTACATATTCTTACTGTTTTAAAATGATATCCTAAAATGTTTCACTTAATTTGTAATAGGGATTTCATATTTTGTAGACTCATTAGGGAAGTAGTGTACAATTGTTTATAATACTGATTTTGATAGCTAGAGGAACATACATACAAAGAACATAGTATTACAAGTAATACAAGAGTCTTAATAGTATGTACTGGATCGAAAATTACACATTTTGATAAATTTAGATTAATATTAAAATAATATATTAAAAGTGTTGACGTTAATGTCGTTCTATTTTTACATAATCTCATAAAACAAGGTAAGTTCCAATGTAAGAGAGTACTTTCAGACAGGTTCGCTTGTCCATTTAGTGCTGATTGAGAATATTTAAAGGAAATAAAACGCTAGGCCTGACCTGCTGACACAGTTCGCAAATTGATTCGAAATCCAATTTGATCTAGAGCCAATTCTATCCGACCACAGATATTTTATCGATATCAAATGTTGAGCCTGACTTGCGTCATATCTTCCTTGCTGGTTTTTACTGCAGTGGTTTATTTATTATATTGTATTTGACAGTGTGGTTTATCAACTCATCCCTAAACTCTAAGAATCACGTACTAGCTCTGTTCGTCGATTTTCCCGCGCATTTGACACTTTAAATCATAAAAGATTAATTAGAAAACAAAAAAATACTGGAATACGCGGTGCGCTGCTCAATTGGTGTAAAGACTATTTACAGAATAGATCGTTTCGTGTAAGCATCAACGATGACCTTAGTGACGTGGTCTCTGTGGATGAGGGCACGGCTCAAGGCTCCGTAGTAGGACCACTACATTTCATAGCTTATGTTAACGATATGCATAATGTACTAAGACACTGTACATCATTTCAGTTCGCGGATGACACCTGTCTTTTGATATCCGATGCGGATCCTCTCTCAGCAACGGCAAAATTGCAAGAAGACTTCAATAATATCATCATGTGGTGTCACGACAACGGACTTATCCTAAATTCGGACAAAACAAAACTAGTTCACATTTGTTCGCCACATAATAACAAAAATCCTACAACCAAAGGAAGGTTACTGAGCCATGACCACCAATGCCTCCATAACAATATTAACAGAAGTTGTAATTGTCCAGAAATAGAAATAGTAGATAAACACACTTACTTAGGCATAATAGTTGATAACAAATTCTCTTGGTTACCCCAAATCACCCGAATATGCTATAAACTTAAAGCCTTTCTCTCCAACATATATTTAATTAAAAATAAAATACCGTTTAAAATCAGAATAATGCTGTACAATGCCCTCGCTGACTCTATCATCGGATACGGAATAACCAGCTACGGTAGGACTTACAAGACATACCTCAATAAAATAAAAGACCTTCAAATCAGAATACTGAAAAATATTGTACCCCACAATATAAAAGAAAAATGTAAAAATAACGAGAATGAATTATTTAAATATTGTAAGGTTCTCCCAATTACACTCAAACTCAACTATTGTATTTTAAAAGAGCACTACTTCGATGAAAACCTTCGTAAAAAAATAACTCACAATATTCAAACGCGACAAAACACAAAAAATAAATTAACAATAACAAGGGCAAATAATGCATATGGAGAAAGAACTACCGAATACATTGTACCTCGACTAATTAACCAATTAGACAGTTCATTAGCAGACAAAATAAATAAACAAAATATTAAAAATAAGTTAAAGGCTCTGTATTTAGATAAGATATTAAATGAATAGGATTGAGACATATTTGTTAGGTATGTTAAGTTTAAAAGTTATAATATGTTTATTTAATAATATAATAATAATAATAAGTATTCAGTTTTGGTTACTTTATGTAATTCTTGCATATTAAGTTATAATAGGTATATAGAAGTATTTAATTTTGGTTAATTTATGTAATTCTTGTTGCTAACTTACCCTCCGGACAAGTCTAAGTGGCTTATGCAGCGTACAAAGATCATTATTGTATGTTTTATGTTAATAATAAATAAATAAATAAAAAAAATTATTTTAGACTTAAAATAGTCTTGGATTTAAAAATAAGATAGTTGTTGCGCTAATTTTCGTTGTATAATTTCAGTGTGTGGCTGCAAGGGCATTAACTATATAGAAATAATTAAAAGTAAGGACTTTTATTTTATTTATTTAACAATTTATTGCATACAAGAAACATTTAAAACATTACATTTTACATGAAAAAATGACAGGAGGGTTCTGCTTATTTCTAAAAAGAAATTTCTTCCCGCAGCTTTACGGAGAGAAAAGGGATAAAATATAGCAAACAGAACGTACACAATTACAAATATATTTACATAATTAGTATGTCTATACTAAAACATAAATAAACCTAATAATATATACACTATCAAAATAATTAATATAAAATACAATATCTAGATGCTACTACTTGATCAGAACATCAAAAAGTCCTTACCTTAATTATTCTTAAAAGCTTGACTAAGTTTTTTTTTTAGAACGAGTTTCTAATTTTTTTCACAGGATCAATCCGTTTATCCGTATTTATTCTAGCAAATAGAAAAACGGCAACTTCTATCTGCTCTTAATTCAATTGATATTGGAAATGGAATAGCGCAATAATTGATGTATAGTGAACAAAGAACTTACGTGAAAAGCGTAAAGGGCGTAAGTATTTAACTTGTACCATTGTTCGATAGTTCTCACGATTCTGTTGGAGCTCTCTCCTAATTAATTGAAGGCGACTTTTCATTCGGAGTCGTGGGTGGTGCGAACAATTACTGGGGCGTTTGAAATCACCATGTCATACGATATGAGCTCTGTCCTACAAAGGGTAAAGGCGTGAGTCATAGGAATCATTTTAAAAGGTTTCCTTATGAAGGGTCGGTAAAAAGGGAAAAGAACGCATGTGTTATGTGGAATTAATTTTTTTTTATTTATTTCGTGTGCGCGAAGGCTTCCCTTGTTTATTTGTACAACTTACTGTAGACAAAAGCTTCGCCAAAACAAAAAGAAAAAACTTTTTTTTTTTTTATTATTTATTGTAAATTCTAAATTGTGTTTTTTTATCACATTAGTAAATATTATTACTTATTGTTTGTTGTCAGCAGAGTGAACTTTAAATAAAAAAAAATCAGACAAATGCAGATCTTTATCACGTGAAATTTACCCTCTATTTATTTCATGCATGCAGATTCCCGCCCTAATTAATTTATGAAGCTGTATAGAAGTTTTCAGTTGAATTACTCTCATATTTCACGCTGCACATTAGATTTGGGCTTTAGTTTTTGATTCATTAATTGAACGTGGAAATTCTAGAGGATTCAAGAGGATTCCGTTTGCATAAAGTAAGCATAAATATCACGCGGTTTATCGCCCGCGCTGCGCGCATTGTGGCGAGCGGAGAGTTTTTATCAGTCGTAAAATAGGTCAGGCTGTCATAGAAATGTACTTTTTTGCTTTTTTCATTTTCGTTTAGTAGTGAATTGTGCAAACGCGTAGAGCTGATTTGTTTTTTCGTGTTTTAGTTAATTTAAATAAGCATTAAAATGACATTACACCTAGTCTATGTCTTTTTAGAGACTTTAAAATTCATTATTTCTGTATTTTTCTTCATTCAAAGGTTTCATAATTCCAATGTCTCTTCGAAACATCATCATCACAATATTTGCAAGTCACAAAGCTTTGCTAAAATTTATTTTCATTAAGTAGTTGCGTACGTAATTGCTAACTCTGTATATTTAATATTAAAGTCATTCCCAAATCCCGCTTCTTCCGTCAATATGGTCACCGTCTACAGGACTATCCGTATTTCACGGTCTGCATTTAATAGCCCAGCGGTGCCCGATAATTTTATTATTGGTGGGGTTTTCTCCTCCTCTACCGATGATATTAAATAAAAAAATAATAGTGAAAGGAACCTCGGGTGGTCTGTGATTTTTTTAATTGAGTGTTCATAATGGCATTATTTATTGCCTATGGTTTTATAATTATTTACTGGAAACTGCCATAAACTTTCCTGTCATTCGTTATTCTTAATTAGTTTTTATTTTCTATTATATACTTTTTATTTTATAACTTTTCCACAGAAAAAAAAAATTGGAATTGAAGAACTGCATTCAACACTGCAATAAAATTGTGTCACGCGTATCTACTTTATTGCTTTATATGTAGCTTTGTGGTACAGTGGTAAGAGCCCTCGTGGTACAGTGGTTTAGAGCTTGGCTCTCGACTCGGAGGTCGTGGCTTCGATTCCCGCGTTGTTATTCACAAAAAATGTTGTTTCCATGATTGGTTAGAACAATACAGGCTGATCACCTGATTGTCTGACAAGAAAGATGATCCATGCGTCGTATGGGCATGTGAAAAGTCGGTCCTGTGCCTGATTTTTCGCCAGTCATGTTGATCCTACTAGGTTTCGAGAGTAAAAGAATATAGAGTGCTTTTGTGTACTGCGCACACACTTGAGCACTATTAAACAACTCCTGCGTAGCTGGCCTGGTTTCAATGAAACCAGCCACCGTCTCCGCTGTTACATAGTTTTGTCTATACAAACCCTATGGTAGTGATACTTTAAAGCAAAGGATATTTTACTTTTAGATTCAAAGTGTAAAAAGTAAGTTAGCCCCAGCTGTTTGCTGGTCAAACTTTTATAATAGACCACTAAACCGAGTGAAGGCAGACGTCGACATGGAAGTTAGTCGGCAAGTTTTAAGCCTCGCCTTTTTAGTATCAATACGTCCGTAATCTAGATACGAGAAACTAAACTATATCCAATACCCACATATTAAAATTGCAATTTTAAATATAAATGCAATAAACAGTTTGTAATAAACATATTTTAATCCACAAAATATACACAATTTGAGCTTATGACACGGCACATTGGTTGCATGTATAGCAATATCGGTATTATTCACGATAGCAAAGAATGGCTGTGTTCTGTGGAAAATAGCGCTAATAAAAAAACGTAATTAAAATGGCGACCGTAAAATAAGCAAATAAGCGGAATATGTTAGCAGTATTGAAGTTAGCAAACGTGTTCTGGCCGATAATCTGTTTTTTTTTCTTTAGCGCCAGCAAGCGCTAACAAGCGGTTTTTTATGCGCGGAACACAGCCATTGTAATTATATTATTACTGATGTAAAAGACCACCAATCGGTAGCTTTGCACGATTGACAACTCACAGCTATGTCTGTGTCATCCGGCTTACATCTAGCCAAGACGGAAGCGGGGGGTGCGCGCGGCGAGCGGGGCGTGATTTTTTTCAGCCAGGACTTTCGTGCACAGGGGCTGGTCGATGGTCGTTGCATGCTTTGACGTAATTTTTAATATACGATAATTTCATAATATCTATGAGAGATATCTCTTACGCGACGTTTCAAATTATTTCAGTGTCAATCTTAGGTTTACGTCAACGTGGTAACGGTGTTCCCGAAAATTAACGTAATATTTTTTTCCACTAAATATTATGAAGACGAATAACTCGTTAACGATAAATTCGTGGGAAAATTAGTCACCCACAGGTTAACACACCGTGAAATTTAATTGGCCATAATAAGCTATATTGGAAATCGCTACCAATTTAAAAAGATGACTTTATTAAACACAATATGATATTGGATTCTAACGTTAGTGGCGCTAATAATAAGGGGTCAAAGCTGTGGGTGAGTACAATGAAATAAAACGGTTGAACGAATAGATCTGTACAATGGGGTTCAAATCGATTAGTAGCGCGATAATAGTGTTCCGACATTGTGACCACCATTACGGATAATGTGGGACAGCCCCCGCAATATACTTTTCGGTGCGATTTGGCTGATTGTATAGAGTATAGACAAAGAAAGTGTTTCTTTGTGCTCCTGAGTTTCTAGTCTTTACTCGTATTATATTGGGATGTATTATTTATCAACTAGAGTTGCCTTAGTCGTGTATGACACAGTGCAGCAGGGACGTAACTAAGATACTTAACCTCTACCATACAAAAAATAAACATAACATTTCCTTGGGCACAAGAAGCATGAGGCTATTTCTAGAAAGTAAGTATTTAGTATTTACTAAGCATAGTATTATATAGGTTAGGTACTTAAAGATGATACATGTACTTTATGTTTTTCAACATAACCTTCATCTATATCTATTAAAGTCGTGAATAGTTCATATAAAACTTCGTGTTTAATAAAAAAAAAGTTTAATTAAGTTACTTTTTTAAATAAATAAAATAAAATAAAATAAAACTAGTTACTTTTTTAACTACTTTTAATTTGTCCCTCAGAATTAAAACGTGTGGTGTCACCACTAACCCTATGGCGGATCATTTGCATCGATCAAGCCCCTAACACTGAGCTTAACAGATAACATTTGGATTATACGCTTTTTACGTTATTTACCAGTTACTACTTTAGATGTAAATACTAATTCTGGATACTGAAACTTATGAAACAAAATAGAAATCTATTAGAAAGGTATCAAATACAGTCAGAATATTTGTGGTTAAAATTATGAGATCTTAATAAATAGCTAAGTGATGTGAGACGCCATATAATTTTGCCATAGAAAAATTATTTGGGGAAACATTTTCATAGCCAAAACTGACGTCCGTAACGTCTTAAATAGTGAAATTGGATTTTAAGCACGAGTTAATAGAGAACGCGGTGTAAATAAAAATAACAAATAACACAAAACCACAACAACAATACAGAAAAATAAATCATTCATAAGTCAACACTTGGATTCAAAAACTACGGCCGATGAATCGCTAACATTAAATTTGCCCTTACAAAAGATAAGGCTTGGCCCAAGATCAAATATTTTTATCATTTTTGCAAATAATTCATATTAAGTATAACGCGTAATATCAACAAATTGCTACACATTCATTGCTTTTAGTTTATTTTCAGTAATGGTAATTTAAGGAATTATTAATAGTTTAATTTTAAGGTTCCTAACTGGTGGTAGTAGTAATGTTTTTTTTTCTTTTTATTGCGACTTTCGAAAAACAAACTTTTTTAACGTTCGTTTAATATCGAATATTTATATATTTTTTGTATTTTTAATAGTTTTGAAAGCACCTTGAATTGTTCTATTACTTATGATCAAGATTTTTTTTTTGTAATATTCAATAAAACGAAACTATAAAGTTAGTAACTCATCTATACTAATATAATAAAGAGGATTTTTTGTTTGTTTGCATCAAATAGGCTCCGAAACTACTGGACGGATTTTGATGAAATTTGGCACATATATATAGAGTATACCACGAGGAAGAACATAGGCTACTTTTTATTGCGTCAAAACGTACGGTTCCCGCGAGATTTCCTTTAGCGCGTACAAATTTGCGGGGAACATCTAGTATAATATAAACTTGTAATGCAAAACATTAAATAATGCAAATTTACTATTAGGTTGGGGAAAAAGTTTCTTCGCATTTTATATAAAAATTCAAAAGGTTTTTTTATAAAGTTTATTTACAAGTGACTAAAGTATATAGGTGCCATTTTGTTCGATAACTTTTTGCCATCTTGTTGGTAGGTACATGATCCCATTGCTATAAAATTTTTGGGGCTTCTGATGAAAAAACTGCGACAAGTGGTTTTGGCAGTCCTCTTGTGATGTCAACCTGACACTGCCTAAGGAATTCTGCAGCGACCGAAACAGGTGGAAATCTGAAGGTGCAAGGTCAGGACTATACGGCGGATGCATTAACACCTCCCAGCCAAACTCCCGTAATTTTTTCTGAGTGGCTAAAGATGTGTGAGGTCTAGCGTTATCATGGTGAAAAACCACACCCCTTCTGTTGATTAATTCCGGCCGCTTTCTCTCAACTTCTTGCTTTAATCTCATCAGTTGTTCGCAGTACAGTTCAGAATTGATGGTCCTGCCTGGCGGTAACAGCTCATAATGAATAATGCCCTTCCAATCCCACCACACACACAGCATCACCTTGTTGCGAGTTAACCCGGGTTTCGCCACAGTCTGTGAAGCCTGACCGGCCTTTGACCACGATCTTTTTCGCACGTTCTTGTTGTACGTGATCCACTTTTCATCACCAGTTATCAGCTTCTTCAAAAATGGTTCGGTTTCATTACGTCGTAATAAAGAATCACAAATGAGTACACGGTTCATTAGGTTTCTTTCAGTGAGCTCATGAGGCACCCAAATATCGAGCTTTTTTGTGTACCCAGCTTTTTTCAAATGCGCCAAAACCGTTTTGTGGTCAATCCCCAGTTCTTCAGCTACATCGTAACTACTAATATGCCGATCTTGCTCCACTTTTTCAAAAATGGCAACAGTTTTGTCCGTAACAGGGCGACCAGAGCGACGTGCATCTTTGATATCAAAATTTCTGGATTGAAAACGCTTAAACCAAATTTGCGCTACTCTCACAGATACTGCATTAGGTCCATAAACATCACAAATTTTTTTCGCGGCTTGTGTTGCATTTTTACCTTTTATGTAATAAAATTTTAAAATGTATCGAATTTCTTCATAAGAATCACTCATTTTAACAATAAGAAAAACAAATGAAAGTCTCAAATTTACCTAATTTGAATTTGGAATTGTCTTCTGTAAAATTAAAACTTTTTAATGATACCAAAATCAGCCAGATACAATTGGTATAGCCCAAGATATTTTATGACAAGTTCATACATACTATAATGCGAAAAGACTTTTTCCCCAACCTATTATTTTACACACGCTGAAGCGGAAAGCGGATGCAATATTTAAGTCTATAAAATCGGACCAAACATCACAAGTCGTCATAACAAAGCTCTCAGTGAATTTGCTAAAAATAATAACCGCACAATAGTTTGTAATGTTCATTGGGTCGCAGTTTGTCTTCTTTGAATTGTATTGTTTTAGCGAATTAAAATGATTCAATTCAAAATAATGGAAAGCCGCACTTGATTACAAACCATACAACTTTTATATAAGGTTGGAATTCGTCTGATATGCTTAATTCAATTAAGTTTTGGTATGAAATTAAATTTACCTTTTAACACCTTGTCTGACTACGAATGCTTTTTTTTTAAATTAAATCTAAAGATGTAAATAAAATATTTGTAAATAACTAATGGGCTTCTATGTCTTTTTCATATTTTACATTTACTGCGGCAGCCAATGAAGAGAATAGAAGTGGTGTTTCTCGGATTTCAAATTTAGTGCATAGACATGATCGGACCAGTAAGTGTACTAGGATAGCAGCAAAATGTAGGAGCGTGCGTTGTTTATCTATTGTTGCGGAGATAAAGCTAAGTGCTGGTGTAACGTAGTTACATTTTATTTAATTAAATTTCGTAAAAACGATACACCCAACGCCATCTATGGTATATGGTGGTAACTACGGCTATGGGTTCAAGTCGACATTCTCAACGCCATCTATGGTATATGGTGGTAACTACGGTTATGGGTTCAATAGTTATCGACTTATCGATTTGAATCTAATTCTTTTTAAATCTAAACATCATAATCTTTTTTTAAACAACTTAAATACACCAGTTTTGCGTTATTAGGTTATCATTCTAAATAACTCAATATATTTCTACTGTGGCAAAAAGTCTTAGCTGTGTAGTCAATGTAATTTAAAAAAATATATATTTTTTTGGTCGGGTATATAAGCCTGACGCGCGATTGTCATAGCCTTTTTCATAACTCTTTTTTTGGACATCTAAAATTGAGTGTGGTTGCTTTAAAATTCCACGTTTCTAAGTTCAAGTAGTTATTTTATATATTTTAAACCCGTCTTCACGGGTTCTGAGTTCCGGCTGGAACAGTTCCTGTATGGACTACACCTGATCCGACCAGATACCATTGTTCCGGTCTGGACAATCCCAAGCCACACAGCATACCAAGGACTGTCGGTCTGAGCTTGGCCGTTAGAGTTGTCGGACCATCGTCACCGGACCTCGCAGACCGTGGGATACTCCTGACAGCCTTCGATCAGCTAAGTGCCGTGTGCCAGTTATCCCAATACTACACCCAGCCCACTCCACCGCCCAGGGCTGAACCAGACTTTGTCGGCTAACCGACCCACGCCCCTATCTAGTCATTTTAAATTTTCAATATATTAATTTTGTTACAGTCTTGTGTTTCCTTCTAAACACCCCGTAACAACTGGCGCCCAACGTGGGGCGTCTGGTTCAGCATTGGATTGGGTTCAGGGTCTCTGGTCCCAACCTGTGTGTGTGTTGTGTCGTCTTAGTACTAAGGTAGTTATTAGTACCTTATTATCTTGGTGTAGCGTTTATATATTGTAATAAACTCTATACTGCTCATCTTTTTTGTAGACTGTATACTTAGTACTGCATTATATGTAGAACTCATTTTGTAGTTAGTTCTTATATCTTACTGATTTGTAAATCATATACTTTTTTTGTATTTTTTGGAGAATACATCTCATTATTTTTGTATTTTCTCGACACAGATATACTCACCTTTAAGATTGTGGAAAAAATTTCTTGAATTTTATTGGTAATTTAACTTTTAAAATAGAATTTAACTTTTGATAAACCCGCTATTGACTTATACGGAGAAAACTTAATTTCTTTTTTTAAACTCAAATTTATTTAGTAACTTAACTTAATAAACATTACAGTTGACTACTCACCTAACCTACTTTGGAAAAACTTTACTTTCTTTTCAAATTTTAAACTTTTTTTTTTCAAATCTTAACTTTTTTCAAAAAGTTTTTTTTAATATGCCTGGAAAAATAAAATTTATTTCTCTTCAAAAGGCAGAATTGGAATATGAGGTCTTAGTTAGGAATGAAATACCAGCTTCTACCGTTGTGGAATTAAGAAAACAAATACTAAAATTAGTTGAGCTTTACCCGTCGGAGGACATCTTAGACTCCTGTCTTCCCGTAAAAGATGATTTGTTAGGAATTGAGGAAACCCTGACAAAAGTTAAATCACAGTTGGATTCTCACTCTGACGGTAACTCGTTGCTTAGAGCTGAAAATAACTTAAACCACATCGAGTATAGAATTAATAGAATTTCATCCGATAATATTGAACCTTTTGCCGAACAATATAATTCTTGTTTACAAAAACTTCAAAATTATTTAGGTTTATTACACCAATTGAAGGGGTCTAGTAGTAATTCTGTGTTGCCAGCTCCTGCTGCAGCACCTATACCTCCTTTAAATATTACGGTACAGTGTGAAAAAAATAATTTGGCTGATTTATATAAAATTAAGTTTGATGGCAAGTCTTGTGTCCGCGCGTTTATAACCAGGGTGAATGAGTATTGCACACAGCATAACATTAGTGATTCAAAGATTCTTTCTCATGCTTTTGACCTTTTTACTGGTGATGCTTTACACTGGTACAGAAGCATTCATCAAAATATTAAGAGTTGGTCGGAACTTTTAAATCTTTTATATAGTGACTTCGACAAACCGAGTTTTGATTATAGGTTCATGTCAGAGATTCGTAATAGGACTCAGGGCGAAAAGGAGACCATTACCATTTACGTTGCTATTATGGAAGGAATGTTCAACCGTCTTGTTAAGCCTGTCCCAGAGAGTGAGAAAATAGAAATCTTATTACATAACATTAAACCTTGCTATGCAAACATCTTAGCTTCTTCACCTACGGTTGTCACTATTGAGCAACTTAAGTCTCTTTGCAAAAATTATGAGGACATTCAGTCTCGACTGACCTTATATCACGAACCGCCTAAGGTAACGTCGGATACCTTAGCGCCTGACTTAGCTTATAATTTTAATAAAGATAAATCTGATAACAAACAAAATTTTAATAAAACTTTTAGGCCTTTTCGTAATAATAATTTTTCCAATAATAATAATTTTTCTAATAATAATTCTAATAATAATAATAACTTCGCTTATAAACAATCCCATAATCACGTTAATAGTTTGCAAACAAATAATCCTAAATTTTGTTTACGTTGTAGGGTTAACTCGCACAGCTACTATGAGTGCACAGCTGATAAATCCAAGATATTTTGCTTCGGTTGCGGCAACCCTGGCGTACGACGGCCAGACTGCATCCGCTGTCGTAGTAAACCTACTCATTCAAAAAACTAGTCTTATCGGATCGTGTTATACCTAACCATACCGACCTTGAGGATCGGAAACAATGGGTTAAAACCGTAGGTACTTTTTTCAAATTCTATACAATTAATACGGTCCGATGTATTGATAACAATAATTTAGATTCTCGACCTTATGTCAATATACATATAGACTCTTTTAGCATGCGCGGTCTTTTAGACTCTGGTTCTTGCATTTCTTTGTTAGGTAATAATTCTCATTTAAATATTATTGAGTTAGGTTATCCTCTCAATAATGACGATAATAATATTTCAATTTTTGCTGCGGGCGGTCAATGTTTAAAGTCTATAGGCTATATAAATTTACCAATTCATTTTGAAGATCAATTTCATATTTTTAAAGTATACATAGTACCTCAGGTTACTTATGACCTCATTTTAGGTATTGACTTTTGGCGTATTTTCAAACTTTGTCCTAAATATTTAAATTCAATTAATTCTAGTACGGCTAGCGATCCAATCACTTCTCATCAGGTGACCCAGCCGGCTATTAACGGCTACGAACATTTAAGTTCGTCTGAGCGCTCAATAGCCGATGATATAATTAAACAATTTCGTTCTATTTCTTTTGAAGAGAAAGGTTTAGGTTTAACTTCACTTATTACTCATAAAATTGATACGGGCGATGCGTTACCTATACGTCAACGTTATTATAGGATGTCGCCGGAAAAACAACGTATTTTAGTTGAACAGGTTGACGAAATGTTGTCTATGGACGTCATCGAGCCGTGCCAATCTGCTTGGAGCTCTCCTGTATTGGTTGTGCCCAAGAAGAAAACAGGTGAATTTAGATTTTGTTTGGATAGTCGTAAATTAAATTCAGTAACTAAAAAAGACGCTTATAGTTTACCGTACATTTCCGAGATTTTGGACAGCTTACACGACGCTCGTTATTTAAGTACTATCGACCTTTCTAACAGCTTTTGGCAGACAGCTATTAACGAGTCTGATCGTGATAAGACTGCTTTTTATGTTCCTGGTCGCGGAATGTTTCGTTTTAAACGTATGGCTTTCGGTTTGACGAACGCACCTGCTACGCAGCAGCGTTTAGTAGATGCTTTGTTTGGTAATTTTGGTCATAAAACTTTTTGCTATTTGGATGATATTGTTATTATTAGTGAGGATTTTAACGAACATGTAGCTACTCTTTTGAGGGTTCTTCAAGTCCTCAAAGAGGCAAATTTAACTGTTAAGTTTGAAAAGTGTAAATTTTTTCGGCCTCAACTTAAATATTTAGGTTATTTAATCGACGGTAACGGTCTCCGTACTGATCCTGATAAGGTAGCCGCGATTGTAAATTTTCCCACGCCTACTTGTAGGAAAAGTGTTAAACGCTTTCTTGGCACTGCCACCTGGTACAGAAGGTTTGTGCCTAATTTCAGTACTCTGGCAGGGCCTTTAAATAAGTTGACGTCTACACGTAAGAATGCCCCTCCTTTTGAGTGGACTTCAGAGGCGGACTCGGCGTTCAATAAACTGAAGGAGAGTTTGGTCTCCGCGCCAGTACTGCGCTGTCCCGACTACAATGAACCCTTCGAGGTTCATACGGATGCCAGTAGCTATGGTATTGGGGCCATGCTCACCCAGAAGTTCGAAGGGAAAGAACACCCTGTCGCATACATGAGTCGCTCCTTGACTAAACAGGAGAAAGTCTACGGGATTACTGAGCGTGAGACGTTAGCAGTTTTGGTTGCTTTAGAACACTGGCGTTGTTACCTTGAGAACGGTAAAAAGTTTACGGTTTATACCGATCACAGCGCGCTTAAGTGGTTCCTGTCTTTGTCCAACCCCACTGGTAGGTTAGCTCGCTGGTGTGTCAGACTATCCGAGTTTAATTTTGAAATTAAACATAGGAAGGGCTGTGACAACGTTATACCGGACGCTTTATCTCGTGCGGTTAACGTGAACGCAATTTGTAGTTGGACAAACTATACCGGCGCTGATACCTGGTATCTTAATATTTTTAACGGTTGCCATAATACGCCATCTTCTTTTCCAAATTTTACTATTAAAGACAGTAGATTATTTAGGCTTTCTAAAAATAAACATAATTTAACTTCTGAATTTTCTTGGAAAGAGGTAGTTCCTAAAGATTATCGTGAGGAAATTATTCGCGCTAACCATGATGAGCCCACTGCTGGTCACATGGGAATTTTTAAAACTTATAGGCGGCTCGCACTTAATTACTTTTGGCCTAATATGTATCGCGATGTCGTCACTTACATTTCTAAATGTTCTAAATGCCTACAATATAAGTCTCAAAATCATAAAGTTTTAGGTGAAATGGGTCGTCCTAAAGACTGTTCACGACCATTTCAAGTCATCTCGGTTGATATTATGGGACCTTTACCTACTACTAGAAAACGTAATAATTTTATTTTAGTTGTGACTTGTTGTTTTTCTAAATTTTGTCTTATTTTTCCTATGAAACGTGCTACATCCGATATTATAATTAAAATTTTAGAAGATAGTGTTTTCTTAGTGCACGGTGTTCCACAAACTATTTTAATGGATAACGGTCCTCAGTTCATTAGTAACGAGACCAATAGTCTTTTCAAAAAATATAATATACCTAAAGTTTATTTAACACCGCGTTATACCCCCCAGGTGAATACGGTCGAACGCTACAATAGGACCATTATCACTTGTATTTCGACCTACGTAGAAGAAGACCATAGGTCATGGGATGTACATATACCCGAAATACAATTCGCCATCAACAACTCGGTGAATGAGGCAACCGGCTTTACACCATCTTTCTTGGTGTATGGTAGGGAACTAGTGTCTTGCGGTACTCACTACTTAGATACAGATAGTATTAAAGACCTTGTGTTTTCGCCTCGTGACGCCTACGCGGAAAATTTAGGGTGTATGTCATCTATTTTCGATAGCGTTCAGATGCGTCTCTGGCAAGCTCATGTTAAGAGCACTGCTCAATATAATCTGAGACGTAAGCCTGCGGAATTTAACGTTGGTGATGTCGTTTTTAAGAGAACTTACTTTCTAAGTGATAAGGAGAAACATTTTAGCAAAAAGTTGGCTCCTAAATTTATAAAATGTAAAATTGTAGGTAAACGTTCTCCTTTAGTTTATGTCCTGCAAGACATGCAAGGTAAAGACCTTGGTGCCTGGCATTTGAAGGACCTTAAGCTTCCCATCTTATCAAAATAATGGGTCAGCTGTTGTAGGAAGGCTAGTAGATTCGCGCTTTACTCAGACGCTGTTCGTTATCCTTTTATAATAACGATATAGCTAAGAACTTTAATATCTTAGACTGGTGTTGTTTTTTCCTCTTTATGGAATACAATACTCGTATGTTAGGGCGTCTCGGATCATTATGTTGTGTCCGAGTTGCAAAATGCAAGTGGATGTATGTATGTGATGTATGAATATAGTGTGAACGATGTATGAAAGGTTGTCGGTTGTTGCGCGTTGACACAAGACTAGCATTTAACTTCCGCTGTCGTAATTTTTTCTTTAAACCTTTTTTTTTTTTTTTAAGTTTTTTTTTACCCCAACCAATGTTTTCTTTTCTTTTGTCTGTTTTGTAGTTGTTTCAGGATTTTTTCCTGGCAGCAGGCAAAAATCCTTCGGTAACAGGGGGGGATATGTAACGTAGTTACATTTTATTTAATTAAATTTCGTAAAAACGATACACCCAACGCCATCTATGGTATATGGTGGTAACTACGGCTATGGGTTCAAGTCGACATTCTCAACGCCATCTATGGTATATGGTGGTAACTACGGTTATGGGTTCAATAGTTATCGACTTATCGATTTGAATCTAATTCTTTTTAAATCTAAACATCATAATCTTTTTTTAAACAACTTAAATACACCAGTTTTGCGTTATTAGGTTATCATTCTAAATAACTCAATATATTTCTACTGTGGCAAAAAGTCTTAGCTGTGTAGTCAATGTAATTTAAAAAAATATATATTTTTTTGGTCGGGTATATAAGCCTGACGCGCGATTGTCATAGCCTTTTTCATAACTCTTTTTTTGGACATCTAAAATTGAGTGTGGTTGCTTTAAAATTCCACGTTTCTAAGTTCAAGTAGTTATTTTATATATTTTAAACCCGTCTTCACGGGTTCTGAGTTCCGGCTGGAACAGTTCCTGTATGGACTACACCTGATCCGACCAGATACCATTGTTCCGGTCTGGACAATCCCAAGCCACACAGCATACCAAGGACTGTCGGTCTGAGCTTGGCCGTTAGAGTTGTCGGACCATCGTCACCGGACCTCGCAGACCGTGGGATACTCCTGACAGCCTTCGATCAGCTAAGTGCCGTGTGCCAGTTATACCAATACTACACCTCCACCGCCCAGGGCTGAACCAGACTTTGTCGGCTAACCGACCCACGCCCCTATCTAGTCATTTTAAATTTTCAATATATTAATTTTGTTACAGTCTTGTGTTTCCTTCTAAACACCCCGTAACACTGGCCGCTTGGTCCTGCTCAAGTCTGCGCTTACAGCAAGTAATATCAATATAAACAGGCATAATGGACGTAAAATAAATCGATAAATGTGTTACTGTGGATGTGGTTAGTAAAAATAACTCTTAAATTTTATTCTAAACTGAGTAGAAATAGATATATGCTGAGCGAAATAAAGTGAGTCTGGCAATGATGAATACAAGAGGCACTGTCTGGTATTTAGCTTAAAGCATCTGATTCAAAAAGCATTAGGCTGACAAAAGTGATTGAATATCATACCTATTTCAATTAAATCATATTTTAAAGAACATAGTACAATATGATCGCAATACACAGACACGCTTCAAATATTATGTATTTGGAAACATCAAGGCTTAAACACCGAAGTACTTTCGCGAACAAATAAGGAGAATTAGCGACAAGACATTAATACTCCGCAAACACACGCAGTCAAGAAATCACTTAAACTTTCATGTGTTTAAAATATTTACTCGCGTAACACAAACATGTCGATGTAACATTTGTAACACGAAAATTACCAAAACATGTACAAATACAATATGTTTAAGAAGATAATGTGTTATTTGAAATTACTCACAAACACAAAATAATATAACGTTAGTAGTTATATATTAATGCTATATTTTAATATTATGATTCTCGTAGATTAGGCGTTGACAATATGTATAAAGGTTAAAGTGAGTTAAAGAATCTTCAATTTGCATAAACGGTCTAGAGATATTAAAAGTAATAAAATATAAATAACTATATTTCATTATCATGTAAACAATGTTATATTGAAAATAAACAGAGGAATTAAATAAAACCTACACGAAAATAATATTACCCAAGTAGCTTATTATCTTATTATGACTGCAAACCCAACTGAAGAGATTGTAAATTGTTATCGTAGACTTGACTTAGACAGTCTTAGCAACTCACAGAAGGTATGTTTATTTGTAATTCAAGCAACCGAAGCAATAAAAGTAGGCAAATTATTATTCCTTCTATTTGCATACTGTGCAGTATGGCACGATATCAAATGAAACATTCCAATAGCATTACCTACATTGCTTGTTTCGTTAGTCAACTTTTTGTTCTCACTGCATCAAGCTCCGCAGCGTACGGCGAATAATTACTGGGGTAGAAAATCAATATTATGTGCGGAAAGCTGGATAGCATTGCATTAGGCTTTATCAGGAGCCTTATCGGACGCCGGTATACGCTTCAGTGAGCGTATTCGCTAATCGCTGCATCGTCTCTCCCTATAGATTGCTTGGTGGATAATACCATGAGGGTCTCATATCCGGATGAAGGGACAGACAGATTAGGTACAATTTGCCAGCGTTGGCAAAATAAGATACTTTGATTGAGAGATTATAATATTGACGAGAAAAGAAACCTTATTTTGATCGACGTAAGAAGTATTTTAGATGAATAATGTAAAAATTGATTGCGTCAAGAATTTCTTGCCATTTTTTTCACGAGTTGATGAAATGACAAGCCTAAAAGGATCAAAGATATGAAAGAAAAAATGTAATTTATTCCTATAGAAGTCATTGGGACTGAATGCATAAAAATTATTTCGAATCTACTGATACAGATTATTACAGTTTGTCATAATGATCTAAATTTCATAAGAGTTAGTTCAAAGTGCAAAAATATTTTACAAAAAAAATTATTTTATATTATCATAATATAATATATTCTATTCATCTGGCATTCATATGACTCTCACTAAATTGGAACTTAATAGTTATGTTTATACTTAGAGACACTTCATCTTATCGGGGAATTAATTGATACTTGGTAGAAAAAAAAATGCATAATGTAGTTATAAATATATTTTTTTATTTTATCTCAGCCATTCTGCTAAATGGATCAGCATCAACAACTGTAAGAAATTTTAGAAAGATGTTATTATATAGTACTTGCTCAACAAATGTCGATATTATATTTTGGTTATTATGATCATTAAAGAAGTGCACAATTTCAAAAAACAGTGACCAATGACAATGATGTAAAACAAACTCATACGAATACTCATCTGATGCTTTCAATATGCTTACAGAGTCAACCTTTGGCTGTGTAAGGTCGTATGTATTATGCATATGCCCTAACTGGAATCAATCGGGTTCCATAATGCTTTCGGGATACAAACGGTCGTAACGAGAGAAAGCTTCGCCCATTGAGAGTGCTCCTACAAATGGAAACATATGTGGGACCTTTACGACATTATTGATATGTTTAACTGACGAACTTTAGGCTGTAGAAACTTGGGATCGGAGATTTTATTTTAATGGAAATCCATAACATAGAGTTTGATACATTTGGAGCTGAATTTATTATCATAAAAAAAGCCTCCGTGGTCTAGTGGTTCGAGCATTGGCTCTCGACTCGGAGGTCGTGGGTTCGATTCCCACAAGGGAACAACAAAAAAATGTTGTTTCCAAGTTTGGTTAGGACAATGCAGGCTGATCACCTGATTGTCTGACAAGAAAGATGATCCATGCGTCGGATGGGCATGTAAAAAGTCGGTCCTGCGCCTGATCTCTCGCCAGTCGTATCGGTCATCCGTCCCACTGGGTTACGAGAGTAAAAGAATGAGCGAGTGTTCTTGTGTACTGCGCACACACTAAGGCACTATAAAATCACTCCTCCGTAACTGGCCTGGTTTCAATGAAACCGGCCACCGTCACCGAGATCGGTGTGGGGAGTATTATTATTATTATTATCATAAATGGTATTTTCTAAAGTCTTTCGATCATCATATGTTGCCAGAAGTTATTTTTAAGTGGAAAATAACGTGTTCAAATAATAAGTTCTATCAGATAATAATTATTTTAATGGTTTAATTGGTGGAATAGTATTTGCACAAATTGTCAGTAATAGGTATAGGTAAGTTATATTTTATCTATTCGGTTTTAGAAATCAAAACTATCTTATTCACTTTATTACATTTACTCTATACTCTTATTGAATGAAAAGTTTCAATAGCATGCATTTTCTCGTCTTCCTATGAAAAGTAACCAAAGGATTGCCCCAGCAAAAACAGCGCTAATTAATCTGCAACTATTAAAAGGGTTTGTAAAAGTTTCCATCCAACTTCTGAATGTTTGCAAATAGTTACCAAACCGGGAAAAAATACGAATGAACATTGTTTACCCGGAGCAACGTTGCATATTAAAATTTTTTGTCCGTTCCGTTCGAAGAATACTTGATGAACATTCGTTAAAAGTTACTCCACATTAATTTTTATAATACTCTTAACATCCATGTATTACCAATTTCTTGGAAATAAATAATTCTAATTCTAATTCTAACTATTATCATCATAATTTTTCGTCAATTTTAATAGTACATTACCATCCATGATCCATATAATTATGTTGTCTTATATTTAACTAGCATTAATGAACTAGTGAAATTAGGTTTTAAACTTCTATCCCTTTCCCCTATTTTACCCCCTTGGGGGTAGAATTTTGATAAATCCTTCCTTAGTGGATGCCTACGTTACATGAGAAATACGTGTGCAAAATTTCAAATTTCTGGCCTTAGAGGTTTGGCATATGCGTTAATTCATCAGTCTATTAACTTGCCTTTTATATATATATATATATATATATATATATATATATATATATATACTCGTAGATAGATAGAAGATACATGAGTTTGTAGTGGAAGTTTTTTTATATACATTTTAAAAAGTTGCGACCATAAACCAGAATACTATTTGGACTGTACAATTTTTATAAATATTTTATTTTCTGTAATGATTAAAATCATTTAGATCCATGTGGCCATGAAGAAGTGTAGGTAGTCAATAACTTGTTAATCATATTTTATATGAATATTCATTGAAGTGAGTTAAAATGTCACAGTATTTACTCTACCTTCTGCAGATATGCGACAAAGGTATGCCTTTGTAATTCAGGTGTCTGGATTTCACTTATATGTAGGTAACCTAACTTTATCTTTGGTTTCCGTGCATATCTATTCCATAGTAAAATTCCCAATGTCCTTTAATAAGCACTTACACCTCATTCAGAAAGTTATTCTGAAAATTAATTCAATAAAGGTGATGTCATTTTAAGGATATACTCGTACTTTTATGAAAAAGGTGTTAATTTATGTAACTTATTTATTCGCCTTTATCCCGTAACATAATATTTTTGTCTATTTGTGTTAAAATTTATAATTTTAACTCCTCTCATATGAGTGTACATACAATATACATGCGTTGCAATATTAACATGTAGGAATAAGAATTCGTATACAAAATTATTCTCTTCCTCTCATATGAATGTATATACCTACATGCGTTTCAACATTAACATGTAGGAATAAGAATTCATACACAAAGTTCTTATATTTAATAAGTAAACAAAATTTGGTTACGATCAAAGACGGGCAGCTGTTTCCTTACATCTTAGCTGACGAACATAAAACGAAATCCTAACACGAGTAAGGGATACGGGCGACATGTTTATTAATGTCCCATAACGGGGACACTTTTCATCACTTTCTAGAACTGAACTTGAATTTTCAGAAATAAATTTCGTTTCTTCAGCAGTATACGTAATTCTAGAGACAATATCAACATATAATTATTAACAGAAGAGGACATAATATTATTTAATAACAATTATGAAACAACACTTAAAGTGTGCCTCTGAATCTAAACGTTGCCGCAAATATATCACCTTCCCCAATAGACCAACATTTAAACATCATTTTGTCAATAGATTCTTTCCTTTCCATATCTGTATACAAAAAGCCACCAAAATTACAAACCTACACAATTTAAACAATAAAGAAGGAAAAAAGGAATTATTTAAATATTTACATAAATTAGAATCTCATTCTGTGCTCCCTCTGATATACTCACATATTATTATATAGGCAAGGAGGCTTTCTTACACTCTACCGCTCCGTCTGTATTGTATTATTCCATGTACTATTAAAAATGTTATGTTTTATAAAATAAGTAAACATAGGTACCATGCACTTAGTTAATTAAAAATTGTAAAATAAAGAGCGCTGCTGTCTGAAATACAGATATCTAGCTCAGACTGAAATGTATATGTAGTTAAGATATTCTTGTATTACATAATATTATCGTGTCTTAGAAAATGAGAAATGTATGATAAATAAATATTAAAAGAATAAAATAATAATAATAATAAATATATTATTTCTATAAATAAATAATATGAATTAATAAATAATTTATAAAAAAATATATATATTTGGCAACAAATAAGTGGAATTGCTTGCTTACTTTAACGAAACGTGATAAGCATTATAATAATGATATATGATGAGCAATTAATATTTAATTGCAAACATAATTCAAAATTGAGAAATTGGTAATTTTAATTGATGTGAATACGTACATTTAACACATTCGAATGATTTTAAGCGGAGTTCTACTGGTAATTATATAGGCCAATTGTAGAAATGAAATGCTAATTATATATGCATCTCTTCTAAAGTTCTAGTCAGAGCCCATAATAATATTTGAATAAAATATAATTAATAGTTGTTGGAGTATCTGTAAATTAATGCAGAATAACCAGTAATGATTTCTGTTACACTGTTTAGATATAGTTTAATTTTATGTATTTCCTCTGTTTATAAATAAATAAATGTTTACTAGTTAACTGTAAAAATTTGTCGAGCTAAATGATTCTTTAGAAATTAATACTAGCGTACAATAAAGTCTTATCACAGTTGCACGAGCAACTAATTTAAAGCAAAAACTTATTATATGAAGTTCAGTAAATCTAGAGACTGGTTACGTTACGGGAACTTCTAAAATCTCTTAATTCTGTACTTTTTCTTCCGATTCAGTTGTCTCCCGCTAATATATCCAATTGATTTCACGCTCAATGCCACTGACTTTAATATCTCAAAGTGTCACACGTCCATTACAGGGGTATGGCGAATCAGATCCAGCCTCTTTGATTTTACGCCCGTCTGCAGTGGTAAATCCAGAAGTTCTAGCAACACCAGAAGTCAGACTTGAAATTGACAACAGATATAATAAAAATAAAGATGGAAAATAAGGCAGTAGAATTAAAATTTTTAAAATTGCTATGGTTGTTCAACAATTCTTATTATTGAATTATTTATAAATAACAACAAAATTTTTAACAACTTTTATAGTAATAACTGTCAAAAATAAATTTAAGCATAAACAAAAATTAATAAATGACTATGAAATCTAATTGACTAGAATCTAGATAAACGACTTTAACTTAAATTTCATTACATTTTTTTTTATAAGGTACACGTGGGTAAACCGTTTAATAAAACAAATAAATCAGCTATGATTAATTTATGATTAAACTGTTCAATATTTAAAATACAGGTCAATCAACCCACTCAAACGATAACTGACATGTCAGAATTAACTTGACGACATTATTTAGAGTTCAAGCAATTGTTAATTTCCTTCAATGGCCTAATGGGCTAAATCCTCTTTGTCAAGTTTGTAATTGGTTGATTGGGGGAGCCTGGTGGACATTGATGAATATGGTTCATAGGTGATGCTGTTTCATCGTGTTCTATGTCTATTTTACTAAATACAAAGTAAACTTTTATATCCATATAATAAAAAAAGATTCATACTATAACGATTATTATTATTGTCATAGAACTAATGATTACACTATACAGCTAGTATAAAATCGAAATTTGACAGGGCTCAATTACAGTCCACTCCCAAGTTATGAAGAAAGTACAGCTATGAAATGTCAAGTAGGAACATATTTCATGATAATAATAATAATGGGTAATGGGTCCAAAGAAACTCAATTTACCGTGGGCAAAGTTGCGTATAAAAGCTAGTAAACTTAATATTTTGATGACTGTACTTCTGTCCTTTTGAGAATACGTCATTTTGAGAATACGTCCTTTAGAGAGTATGCCGTTTTGCTACTATGGGGTTTTGCGCCGGAGCCGAACCAATCTAAGCTTTGAATAATATTCAGGTCATTTCTGATTTGGAAATAAAAATTTCGGTAAATCTTCCCAACTATGTCATTTCTCGTACCCACAGTCAATAAATCACTACTAAAAATTAGCCAGTACATATAAATTGTATTCAATACTTTATGGGTTATATTCTACTATTAGTGTAGCTATAACACCACCGTGCAGCGAGTTTATTTGAATGCGACGTATCATAAAACCTTTTGATAAATTGTCAATGACTTTTATTATATTTTGAGCATATCTTTAGCGGTGTTTTATGTTTAAAAATGTTTTATGGTGTATTGTAATGTCGTGTGTATTTATTGAGAGAAGTGTATAGCCAAAACAAGTTTTCGCATTCGTTTGTAATTTCTCTGTACTTATTAAACAAGAAATACTTTTGCTAGCGTTGATGACTCAATTTCCCAATTGTACTGAATATAATTAAATACCAAATACTGACATACAATAGAACAGTGCTACTGAAACTTTTGAGAAAAAGGATAAACGACCTATAGCTGATAAGAATTGTGGATAACAAGGTTATTAGATAGTACCAATTGTTATTTAGAAATACGATAGCTATAAAATACCGATACTATTAAAATTGTTCCGATTCGTCTCTCTCGAGCATCGATAAGTTATCGATTTTCTGTAACTGTATACGTTCTTGAATGTTTGCTCAAATCAAATCCATCCTCTACGCTTCGTATCGATTTTTTGAGGATTGACAAATATTAGTTTTGGTCAATTGTACTATTATTTACTTTACACTCCACTTCGTTGACAATGACATAGTAAGAAACGTCTACTGTACTTGAAAGTACTTTACATTTTTTATTATATTCATCAGTATTGCTATTTGCTAGATAGTAGATAGTCATCTTGTTAGCCTCCGTGGTCTAGTGGTTAGAACTTGGATCGCAACTCGGAAGTCGTGGGTTTGATTCCCGCATTGAACAACAAAAAATGTTTTGCCACGTTTGGTTAGGACACTGCAGGCTGATCACCTGATTGTCTGAGAAGAAAGATGATCCATGCGTTGGATGGGCATGTAAAATGTCGGACCTGTGCCTGATCTCTCACCAATCGTGTCGGTTATCCATCCCACAAGGTTATAAAAGTAAAGGAACAGAGTGCTTTTGTGTACACACTTGGGCACTATAAAATTACTCCTGCGTAACTGGCTTGGTTTCAACGAAACCGGCCACCGTCACCAAAATCGGTGTGGGGAGTTATTATATATAGTCATCTTGTTTAATGTTTATAGTTGTATTCCTGTGTGGTTATTAAAGTATACTAAGTAAAAAGTCAAATAGTAAGTAAATTTATTTAATCTGTATCGAAAAAATTAAGCTAAAACTCAACATAAAATTTATAGTGAAATGTTGGTGACAACAGTACCAAAAATTATTCTGCACGAATAATTAATAAAATCATTATATCCATAATGCAGTGATACGATGCAATCACTTGATCCCCGAATGGACTGACCGCTGAAATGCATTTTGAAATTGCACAACGATAAAATCGCAATTTGTTAGGGATATAACGATCCTCTCGCCTCTGCTGATCTTCCATAAATGTCAATTAAAGCTTACACAGCAAAATTTTACTTCATCTCCCACCTCTATAAAACCAAAATAATGTTTAACGAGTAGATAAATTAAGCACTAAAGTTTGTCTTACATAGATATTATCCTAATCCCAACTTGTCTAATTGTTAAGAATGTTAAACATTTCAGATTTGTTACTGCGATTTTTACAATGCCGTACTATACATCGATGGTTTATATGGCGTACGTAGAAAGTGATTTGAAGAAATGGAGCAATGTAACCGCTGTATTGGAAGTTATCGCAATACCCGTAGTAGTTGAAGGAAGGTTCTAATTGAAAGTTACTCGCTGGAATGACAGCGGTCCCTTAATAAGTTCAGCCACAGGCTGAATTATGCTTTGTTCCTTGTCAGATTATAGTGGCTCCCTTGGCTCTCAGTAACAAACAAGGATTTGCAGGTCAGAATTTCTAGTCTATTGCCGGTGTCATGGGGGTAATAAGTGTATTGGTTGGCATCGGTTTCTCACTAAACCACTTACCTGAGTAATTTATTTCTATATTATCTTTTTAGGGTTAGGCGTAGTACTCAAGGAAATCTTATAGTTTCGCTCTGTTTATCTGTCTCTCTGTCCGTCACTCTGTGTGTCTGTCCGTCCTACTGACTTCTGGAATTATGAATATAAATGGTTAAAATTTGGTATAATTTAAAATCTATTGCGCGTTGCGCTACGAAACCCTTCTTAGACATGTCTTGACATGGTCTTGGTAAACTTATATTATTTATTTTTATTAAAATATTATTCTTCTAAAATAAAGGTAAGAATTTGTTATGTAATATAATAATAATATTTGTTATGTAAAATGTTATGTTGTGTAATATTATACTAGTATGTTGTGATGTTCGATATAATATTATACTATGGAGAAGTAATAGACTCTACAAACAGTCTAACACTACTGACCTATAAATGAACTTTACTTGACATATTAGTTTCAACAAGACCCAAGTATCATTCTTACAGAAATGTCAATCGTATTATAAAGCCAGATTTTGTGTTTTCTTATTTATATGTATGTACTTAAGACATTGTCTTGTTTAGTACACGTTATACAATTCAAGTATATTTGTTTAATATACACGTTATAAAATTCAAGTATGCTTGTCTTTTTTTGACCTCGTTCTTGGTCATTTTTGTACTGCAGCCTTTACGCTAGGCATACTTAATTCAAAATTGGTGATTAGAGGTGATTTTAAGTACCGGTAATGCAAACAATGCAACCAATCAATCAAATTCATTCCATTAAAAAATCTTAGCCAGCCATAATACATATCTATAGGTACGCTATATCCGAGTGGTGGATTTAAGTGCCACCTTATTGAATGGGTAGATTTCAGAATCTACCCTTTCAATAATATGGCAACTAATAGGAAGTTTTGTAAAAAGCCACTCTAGCTTTAAAAATCAATTTCAGTATGTCTAATGTTTAGCCTAACTCTAGTTTTGCCTACTTCGCGATTTGAGTTAGAGATAACGCGAGTTAGTGGTTTTGTGAATTAAATATGCCAAGGGTAAAAGAGCCAAATAGCAATTTGACAATAACGTTTTGACAAAACGCGAGTTAGTCGTTCTGTGAATTAGATATATACCAACCGTAAAAGCTGCATAGTTTCAACTTATTTACGACAAATTATTTTATTGGGAAATTAATTGTTTGCGAATTCAATATCAACCTGTCCAATACCATATAAGTTCTCCAATTAAAGTGATCAATCAATGGCCAACGTTGATTCAGCAGGAATGTTTGACGCGGAGTTATTGGTGCCATTAAACTGCTAAATTGTCAGCTGTCATTGGGAGTTGGCAACTCGAAACGGAAACTTGGTGTTCAAACTTCCAGTTGGTCGTTAGTACAACTTTATGATTGATGCCGAGGAAATTTTGGTGAATTTGAGGATCGTTTTTATTCCAGACATGAGATTTAAAATTCCAACGGAAATACTGATGTAAAACTCGCTGAAGTTTTAGCTCTGAAACATTATAGTATTAAAACTGATATAAGTTACAGCTGAAAAAAACAAATCATTTCCCTTTACCTAGCTGATATTATAACGAGAAAAATTTAACATCAGCAGCTCGTAGGTATACCATAAGAGTTATTGGCTTTTTGCTCCGGCTTCATTTTTAGAATAATTTTAGGTCAGTCAATTTCACATAAGTTCCTAGTGGTCGAAATTCGATCATTTTCATGGTTTTATTTAGATATTATCTTAAGATAAAGCTTACTTACAATCATTGAGTTTAAAAGTCTATTGTAAGTAAGCTTTTCTTAAGTAAGTCTTATCTATATTTTAAGACCAATATTATTAAGACCAAAACCAAGTATATAAATTTAAGATCATTGTTAGTAACATGTTTTTATTATGTATTTTTAAATATACAGTAGAATCTGTTTATAATGACATTGCAAGGAAATAACAAACACGTTATACGAAGCACTTTTGTAGAAAAAAAACTGTTTTTGTTAGTAAGTAGGTAATTATTTTGATAGTGAGAAACAAAACAGAGATAAATCAAAGTAGAAATGATATGTAATAAGTACATAATATTATGTATGTATATTTTTTCATTATTTACATAAGAAATTTACTGATTTCTTATTTGCCTTTATTTTTTATACAAACTACAAATTACGCCATCAGCCATGCACGTGCCAAATGTCGTCGAGTTTCCCGAACACTGCCGAAGGTGTTACAAATCATGTCGGTCACTATAACCGGACGCAATTTATTAAAAACAGGTCTCTATAAGTGACATGACACTATATGAGCAATGTCATTATACCCAACTTAGTTATATAGAATTTAATATGAAAACCAAACTTCGCTGTGAAATTCTTGTAAACTTCGTTATAAGCGGTTGGTCTATATAGTCGGAGTCATAATAAACGGATTCTACTGTATTTGTAAATAATTTGAATTTGATTTAGTTGATAAACTAATTAAAGGTCACCCTCTTTCCACCAGTTAACAAATCATAAGCTTATAACACACATTAGCGGCTAGTCCTACGCGCAGCCCACGGCGGCGCGGCGCGGGCGAGGCTAATCTCTCGTCAGTGTCAACCGATCATGTACTTGTCGCCGCGATAACGGATTATTTGAATATGGCTAACCCCTTAACCTGTTGCTGGGGATTTATAGCCGCGTGTGAACATGTATTGAAAACTGTTTTCTTGTTGCATGAGGAGAATAGGCAAAAAATACAAGAGGAGGTTCATCTCAAGAAATTAAAAGCTCTACACTCTTCATTCAGTCTAGAGTCTATTCTTAACAAAATTATTGATGTAAATACCGGCAAATGGTGTACGCTATTAGAAATTATAAAGAAAAAAAATAACGTGACTTCTTAGACGCATCAATTAACAATTGATTTACACTTAGCCACTGCAATACGTGCAATAAACACAAATGTTTACAATGATCGAAATCAATAGAACAGCACAAAATCGATAACTAACATCCTCTGACCACAGGATCAATAAACAATCAGGCATTATAATTTTTGTTACCGTGAATCACTAACCCACTCGCAAATGAGTATTAAACATTTTCCATTACAATAAAGACTGCCCATATCAGTAATAAAAGTACAATGACCGGCGACGTGCGCTTATTAGCTATTCAAGACGTATTGGTGACCAGATTCACTTGACCTGTCGACATTTTTGCGTCATATTGTTATATTTTGCTAGATTGAACATTGAAAATTTAATATTTTTGACTAATCTCTAGTTTGTTGCCGAATATTCTTTATATTATGACTGATAAAGCTGGATAGAAATTTAGGTTACATTAGTTAACCAAAAAGAATAATCTGTTAAATATAATAATATTATTGTAATACATACTAATGCAGTATGTAGTATACCACATTTAATAAGTCAATAATACAGTGAGTGTCAATATAACAGTAATAAAAAAATGGAGTCTACCTTCTGTTATAATTAAACATAATTTCCGAACGCACTCCTAACTAGTTTCTGCTCATCCGGATGCCTGTCATTGTGGTGTCACTTCCGCCTTG
Organism: Glaucopsyche alexis; assembly: GCA_905404095.1. Lineage (NCBI taxonomy): Eukaryota > Metazoa > Arthropoda > Insecta > Lepidoptera > Lycaenidae > Glaucopsyche > Glaucopsyche alexis. The sequence continues at coordinate 23,515,457 of FR990052.1, forward strand.
TATATTGTCCATCTTTTGTAAATTAATACGTTTTGTGAACAAGAAAATATATCGTATAATATTCCAATAATCCAGGTATTTTATTGATTCCCTCACCTTCCCTACAAAAATTTTCATTCGTTTGCTTGGCCTATGCAACATGCCAATGTTGCCATATATGCCTCTTGGTCAATTGCCAATGCTTGCTGTGGAATCTTATAGCTAATAATAATTACCTAAGCCCTAATATATTTGTCCAATATCCTGCATCCGGGGGTCATTTTATAATAGTTTTAAAACAAATAGTCAATTTATAGCTCTTGAACGTTTCTGAGAAAGTAAATAGTTCTAAAATACGTGCCTTTATTTTGGTCAACCGAACGTGACCATTGTCGCTTATGAAAAATAAATACCTACTTAGAAATAGGTATGTTGACCAATCAATAAATGAGGTATTAAAGCTTTGAAATGTCCATTGCAAGAAGTACATTGTTTACTATTTAGTTAAGTTTAAGTTTTGAAATTGAATTTGAGGTAATAAGATGATAGAAGAAAGTAAATTTATATTAAAAATAAATATAGCAATAGTACTTTCAATAATAAAATAAATCAATAAGTATTTTGTGATTCCAAGCAAGAGTGTAACGGCTGGTTGCGCATAATACACCAATATTGCGAAACGTGATGCTATTTATAATTGTTTTCCTTTTTAATAAACAATTTATTGAAAGTAAAATTAAATTTGTTTTATAACATCGATATTGTATTAGGTGAATTTAAGATATTATCGCAGAAGAACAATTGTTACAATATTATTAACTGTGAGGCTTAATCCAAGCAATATTGACGACCTCTGTGGCTCAGTGATTGAGCATGTAGTATTCAAGCCGGGGGTCGCGTGTTCGAATCCCGCCGAAGGAACAAAAAGTTTTTCCGTGTTCCTGGGTCATGGATGTGTATTGAATATATGTTTAGTATAATAAAAATCTTAAATATGTGTATAATATAAAAGTATTAAGTATGTTTCCGCTGTCTGGTACACGTAACCCAAGTTCTTCGAGAACTTACCATGGGACCAGATTAACGTGGTGTGAAGCGTCCTTTGATATTATTATATTATTATTCATATTTACCAAGATTAGTAACATTTTATTTAAATCTCTTAAAATCTTAATTTTTTAATAAATTAATAATCTAATAATTAACCTTATTGGGCATAAAAGTATTTATTGACCTTTGACTTTACATTATATTTCCTAGTTTCCAATAACAATACACCTAAAGTAATATTTTCATAATTTACAAGCGAAACATCAGGCGGTGTTACTGCGCCTTTATCGACATGACATTTGACATCACTATCTCCTCCATAGTGTTTTTAGTGTTGTACATGCCATTACTCTCGAGATATCGACGTGGACTCGTAATAAATAAAGTTATGAATAACAATTATTTTAACTGGCGCCTTATTTTAATGAGTGTTGTGCATTGTTACATGATATGACTAATATGCAAAATGTATCAGTTGTTTTATAATTGAATTATTATTCACAATGGCTTCATCTTGATAGACCTTTTTAATATCATCACCACCATTTTTATTACAACATCATCATTATCATCACCATCATGCCTTAATATTAAGCGTTGCACATAATAAAAAATCCGTCTTTTCTTTACTTACTTAGATTAACTTTCTCATAATATTATAGTAGTATCATAGTATATAAGTGTAAGTAATACATACTTTAAGGGTCAGCTGACACATGGACGTGATGCAGCGCTAAATTTTGACGTAATAACATTTTATAAACCGATGAACGCCGACTGCACGCACGAAAAATTGTCACGTTCCCCCTGTCACGTTCTGTCTGAGCCGAGCGTGCAAGCGAGAGCGCGAAACAAGCGATAGAGAGGCACGATCAGCCTTGTCTTGTGATGACGTTATCATATAAAATTATCGTCGGTACACAAACTAAACAGACAACCATTTTGGAAAGCTTTTATATTTTAGTTTCATCTGTCCCGTTGTCTGTAATGGAATCTTGCAAGTTAAATTTGACCCCACTTTCCGGTTTACGATAGAGCTGAAATTTTGCACGAATATGTAAATCGCATGACAATGCAATACTATGATGACGTGGAGCTGATCTGATGGTGGAGCTAGAAGGTGGCCATAGGTGCTCCGTAATAAAACTACATAACCCCATCGAGTTTGGGCTCGTTTGATTCGTCTTGTGTGCAGGTTCCAGGGTCTGATGATAGAGTTGAAAGGTGACCATAGTAACTCCGTAATAAAACAAAACGACACAATATTTCTTTTTACTCCCCAGTAATAAAAACTTGTTTATAAAAAAATATATATTATTTGTTTATTTAAGATAGCGGTCTTTATTAAAAATATATCGCTGCGCCGCGTCGCGTCTCGTTTTGAACTGATGCTTAGTTGTTAAAAATGTATGAAAGGAAAAATGCTATTCAGTACTTTACAAAAAGAGTACTGCCGTGTATAAAGTCTTAGTGGTAATTAAAACACTGTTTTATTCTTTACCTAGAGCCTTTTATTTCAGTCTAGACTTTAAGCCTTACGGTTGAATAATGAATATTTAAATCTATACCCCAACCGTAGTCCCTGAATACATTAACCCTTATTTTATGGGTACTATTTGACCGGATTAACACAATATAAATTCTAAAACCACGGTGTTAACATTTATTTTCTTGATTAAAATAGGGTTCCGCTGCAATGTTCTCAGGTTAGTTACATTTAATATTCTACATAGCTACAATTAATATAATACTTTCATGAATTTCGTGAATCATTGCGTAACATTATTGTTTACTTTTTACTTAACTGATAATTGAGACCTGTTTCACGAAACAACAACGACAAAATGATAAGAGCGTAAGAGAAAGCAATCCATGTCATTTCGTTTTTTCTAAGGTCGCAACGCCTTTGGTGGACTTTTGGTGTCCTTTTTACGACGTTGGATTTACGCCTTTATGACACTCGGCTTTAGAACTCATCTATTAGGTCTCCTAAAGCCGTTGATGGTTCTGTTGGATCATAATGATCGGTTATCGCGTCAATATGTTTGACATGATTAATTCCCGCTCCATTTTGCGACGTAATTTAATTATCTCTGCCCATATAAATCAGCGCAATTATTGTTGTGATTTATCTAAACACTAAACACTGTTTGCGGGGTAAGTTCTGCCGTTTATCGTAATTTATTGCACTCAACAGGTAGTTTAGGGTTAATATTTTGTAACGTGGTGTAGCTGGTTCAATTAGTGGTAAATTGATTTTAACGTTTATCTATACAGTTAAATAAAATTTAAGTGTCTGTTTGTAACTTCAAATTAACAGCTTTTCACATAATGAATCTGAAAGTATATTCGGTACTTACAATAAAATACCAATTTTTAAAATTTTTGTCTGTCCGTCTGTCTGTCTGTCTGTCGGTCTGTCTGTCTGTTTGTTCCGGCTAATCTCTGAAATGGCTGGAACGATTTTCACGGGACTTTCACTAGCAGATAGCTGATGTTATAAGGTCTAATATAGGCTACTTTTATTTTAGGGTTCCGCTTTCGTTAGTTCTGCGCAAACGAAGTTGCGGGCATCAGCTAGTTATAGTATAAGATGAAAGTTTACCACAAATCCTGTTTCGACACATACATATTTTTACCTAACTACTGCGAAGCCAAAAGGCAGGGCAATAATTTGGCAGTCTATGAACGAACTAGCTTTTACCCGCGGCTCCGTATGCGTAAAAAAATAAATTGTGGCCTATAACGTTTTAAATCCAGAGCTTAAACTACTACTAGGTAAATACCAAATTTCATCAAATTCCATTCAAGATCTTTCCGTGAAAAAGTAACAAACATCCATATTCCATACATTCATCCATTCTCATAAACTTTCAAATTTATATTAGTGGGATGTATGTTTTTTCCGTAGTAGAGCCGTAACTACTAATCCAATTTTAATAAATGAAGTGTCAATAAATTTGTAATAATAGCCCGGGTAACAATATAGGCTATATTTTAATTTAGGTATTTGGGTTATAGCTTTTTTTAATTGTAGTTTTTTTTTTTTTTTTTTTAATGTAATGAACCAGGAAACGAGCAGACGGATCGCCTGATGGTAAGCGATTACCGCCGCCCATGGACACTCGCAGCACCAGAGGAGTTACACTTGTAACTCCTCTGGTGCTGCGACTTGCGTTCCTGATCCTTAAAATTCCCAATCCCCCCCATGGGCCTCCGGTAACCTCACTCACTCGGCGAAACACAACGCAAGCGTTATTTCACGCCGGTTTTCTGTGAGGTCGTGGTATTTACCCGGTCGAGCCGGCCCATTCATGCCGAAGCGTGGCTCTCCCACAGTTAAGTTATTTCTCAACATGAAGTTAATTAGGTTTTATTTTGCTAGACTAGCCTACTGGTTGGTTTTGGGTTTACAGAAAGTATGAGAAGTGAAATTCTACAGCCGCAGAAACGTTTTACATAGTAAATTATGCCAAATATCAATTCATGCTTTGCGTTGCGCTGCGTTGCGTTGCGTCGCCGAGCGCGACGTAACAACGGAACGACGAACAGAAGACGAAGGGGGAGGGTGGATGCTCTGTCACCCACTTGCGTTGTGATGTCGTGCGTCGACATAACGCAAGGCACTAACGGGTTCTCATCCTAACAGGACTGGTTAGAACTCATCAGGCCAAATTCGTGTGAGAACTGGGAACTGACCAATGAGGATGTCTGCAATTTAGTATTGTCTTCGTGAGTGTTTCGGCTAACTAGTTTCCACACATCCACATGCATCTTTATTCGTATGACAAGCTGAATAAATCCTGGAAATTATTATTAGACACTGAAAAGGCAAAAGAAAATATGTCATGAAAAAATAGCGGGTTTGAAAACCATGCAGAGTAATCTTCGATGCCATTGTACTGCCAACTTAACTATCCGGCACTTCAACAGAACAGAAACAGGTACCTTGGGTAGCACGAATACTCCACCATAGACGAAATTCGTGGCACCAGCCCCAACTATATCGTTCAGTTTATGAGCAGCTACTGTAACGCGAAGGAGTCACAATATATCCACTTGGATCGCAGTGATATCAGGCTCGATTTTGACTTGCCTTAGGGGATTAAAAAAAAACTGTCAACTTACAATCGACTAGCGTTAAGACTGTAGTCAGTAATACAAAAAGAGGGGCTAGCAGTGACATTTGACGGCGGTGTATACGTAACGTTATCGAATGTCTATGGTCGCTGTCATAATTTTTTTTTTTTTTTTATGAAATAAGGGAGCAAACGAGCAAACGGGTCACCTGATGGAAAGCAACTTCCGTCGCCCATGGACACTCGCAGCATCAGAAGAGCTGCAAGTGCGTTGCCGGCCTTTTAAGAGGGAATAGGGTAATAGGGGAGGGTAGGGAAGGGAATAGGGTAGGGGATTGGGCCTCCGGTAAACTCACTCACTCGGCGAAACACAGTGCAAACGCTGTTTCACGCCGGTTTTCTGTGAGCCCGTGGTATTTCTCCGGTCGAGCCGGCCCATTCGTGCCGAAGCATGGCTCTACCACGTAAAAAATTGTATGAAAATTTGACAGATTTTCATACAATTCTCATTCGATTACTTTACGCCGCCGTCAAATGTTGTTGCTACGCCCACAGTAGTGCTAAATATATTTTTACATTTTTACTAGCTGTACCCAACAGACGTTATTTTGTCTAGAAAGTCTGGAATAAATAAGTAACACCAACACGTACAGTTTCTACACCAACAACTACTACTACCTTCTATAGGAATATATACTAACTAAAAACACAACCTACAGGTGATTTGCAAGGAATTTGTAAGTACAAGGAATTTGTAAGTATTATATACAACAGGAAAGAGTACTTCAAACTTTATTTTCTTTTAATTCAATCAAAAATGATCTTTACTACTCAGACTTAAAGCTTATCATGTGCGCAATAAAAAAACCGGTCCCGGTGAGATAGCTATAAGTTATCCCTGTGTCTCGTTCTAACAAGTAACCTAGTGTAGCCAGTTTATATCTTTCCTTAAATTTCAGGTTTGGTAGATTTTATGTGCGATATAGTGTATAAGCAAGAAATACTAATAAAATCGGTTAAATATTATGTTATTCATAATCTGAGAGAGAAATGTAAAATAAAAATTACTAGTTATTTAGAACCTACCTACTAACCGATAATTATAAATTTGTTATTTATTTTTTGATTATTTGCATTTTGGTAGAGTAAAATGGAAGAAATGAAAATAGAATAGTTGCAACACAAAACGCCGTGTATTTCCCTTGGAACATTCTATATGTTCGGGTGACAATATGATTTAATAGGGAATATAGGACATTTATATTATTTTACCTACCTTCATGATATTGTGAAGAGGAAACCATTGTATGTTTGTATGTTATTGATAATTTCTGAAACCTAACAGATTTGAAAAATTCTTTCACTGGTAGAAAAATTCTTAATCCCTGAGTGCTTATTATGTGCGCATAGTTACGTGAGAACCTCGCGGGCGGGCGGGCGACATCAGACAGACAGAGTTATAATATTAGTAGGTAGGTTTATCTGTATAGGATGACTTATAATAATATAATAATAATTATGGACACTTCACACCACATCAATCTTGTCCGGTGGTAAGTTCTCGAAGAACTTGTGTTTAATTTTATAAGCTTTTATTTAGTTTCACCTGTCCCGTTGTCGGTCTGTAATGGATTCTTGCAAGTTAAATTTGATCCACTTTCCGGTTTCCGATTGAGTTGAAATTTTGCACGAATATGTAAATCGCATGACAATGCAATATTATGATGACGTGGAGCTGAACTGATGATGGAGCTGGAAGGTGGCCACAGGAATTCCGAAATAAAACCACATAGTCCCATCGAATTTGGGTTCGTTTAGTTCGTCTTGACAAGTACTTTGATACTACATGGTAACCGGTCTGGTGATGGATCTGGAAGGTGGCCATAGGAACTCTGTAATTAAAAGACGCAACCCCATCGAGTATGGGCTCGTTTAATTTATGTTGACGAGTACTTTGATACTATATGGTAACCAGGATCTGATGATGGAGCTGGAAGGTGGCCATAGGAACTCATGCAACCCCATCGAGTTTCGGCTCGTTTAATTCGTCTTGACGAGTACTTTGATACTATATGGTAACCAGGAAGCTAGAATATGGCCATAGGAACTATGTAATTAAACGATGATGAGGTTCCATCGAGTTTGGGCTCGTATGATTCGTCTTGACGAGTATCTTGGTTGGCGTGAATATGCAATCAAATGAATCGGGGCTTGGGCTTGCTGTGAATAACTCGAAAATCCAACACGGCGGAACATCCAAGATGGCCGCCAAGTCATTTTTAATGCACTCCTACAATATGGGTATCAAATGAAAGGGCTTGCTGAGAATAACTTGAAAATCCAACATGATGGAACATCCAAGATGGCCTGCGAGTTATTTTTAATGCACTCCTACAATATGGGTATCAAATGAAAGGGATTGCTGAGAAAAACTCGAAAATCCAACATGACGGAATGTCCAAGATGGCCGACAGTCAATTTTAATGTAATCCTACAATATGGGTATCAAATGAAAGGGCTTACTGTGAATAACTCGAAAATCCAACATGGCGGAACATCCAAGATGGCCGTCAAGTCATTTTTAATGCACTCCTACAATATGGGTATCAAATGAAAGGGCTTGCTCAGAAAAACTCGAAAATCCAACATGGCGGAACGTCCAAGATGGCCGACAGTCAATTTTAATGTAATCCTACAATATGGGTATCAAATGAAAGGGCTTGCTGAGAATAACTCGAAAATCCAACAGGATGGAACATCCAAGATGGCCGACAAGTTATTTTTAATGCACTACTATAATATGGGTATCAAATGAAAGGGATTGCTGAGAAAAACCCAAAAATCCAACATGACGGAACATCCAAGATGGCCGACAGTCAATTTGAATGTAATCCTACAATATGGGTATCAAATGAAAGGGCTTGCTGAGAATAACTCGAAAATCCAACATGGCAGAACACCCAAGATGGCCGACAAGTTATTTTAATGCACTCGTACAATATGGGTATCAAATGAAAGTATGGTGTGTTGGGGTTTTTTGAGGTCCTTACTGAGTAGAGTAAAATCTCTAGGAGGTCTCCTTATTGAAGAGCTTGACTGTACTAAATTAACCGGCAAACGACCTTGCAACAATGATGCGTTAAATGAGATGAACAGACTGAGAAACCTATCTAGCGATAACTAAAAAGTAAAAAATAAATTAAAAGTAAAAAAAACTTTTTAAAAAAACAAGCTTTTATTTGAATGCGCTAAAAAGAATAAAATATTTTTCCTTTAAAACTTTTACTATCAACTTATAACGTAATAATTACACAATTTATATGATATAAAAGCTTGTCGAGAATCAAATAAATTGTCTCATAAATCTATCAGAACAAGTTACTTGATTTACTTCTTTGATTAAAAGAAAAAATTGCGGGATTCGAACCAGCGACCGGCTTGATCACCAACATGCTCAATCACTAAGCCAAAGAGGTCGTCAAACTTTTAATTAGTGAAAAATATACTTAACCACGTGGTAGTGCTCATGATTACAAACTTTCCCAAAGGAACTTTTTTATTTAATCCACCTCAACCTAACATAAGGTAGCGAATTAAATAATAATAAAAAACAACGGGTTGCACTCCGGGAGTGCCGGTAGAAGTGAAAAATTTCAAAAGTGGGGCCATTTAACTAGACACTTTTCTCCTTAGTGTTTTCACTATACGTCAACTTTCAAAATGGCCCCAAAAATCTCAAAAGTCGAGCCATTTAACTCGAGACAATTTTCGTGGGGGGACAATTGGAGGTAAAGGCCAATGTAAGGGTAAATGTGATGGGGATGATTAGCGGTCAAGGTCAAGGCGAAAGGTCAATAGTTGGGGTCAAAAGTAAATACGAACTAAAATAGTTTCATGCTCGCGTAAACCAAGACAGCAAACAATTGCAAGTTGCATCTTATGACTTTTCGATCAGATTCACGTGTCCTGCTCGAGTTTAACAGTTTTTACCCATCCAAGGTATACCTTGGTTTCAACATCTTATTTTTGGATCTAGGGTATACCCTAGATCCAAAAGCACTGAACAGAACTCCTCAGTCTTTAAAGATACGCGTTTGGAAATTTCAGCATTGTATAAAGAACTGCAAGCATATGTCACTTTGTAACTTACAGTAATCATCATCATCACCTTAACAACAATACCTAATGGAAGCTTGGCGCGTATTCAATTATACATTCGATCGTTTATTTTAGACGTTCTTAAGACGTATTAATAACAACTTAACAAAATATATAACTAAAACGGGTGAAATTATTATTTTTAAATAAAAAAATAAACCGACTTCCAAAGTAAAAATACACAAAAAAGTATGAAATAAAACTTATTTTCTAAATAATTTCCCTTTTAAATTTGGCTATTTCTCTACTTAATCTTCTTAATATGAACTTTAAGCCACCGCCACGGTACCGGCAAATATGATCGTGAGTTCTATAAAATATTGTCGAATATCGTTTGGGCTGGTATAACTAAAAAGTAAAAAATAAATTAAAAGTAAAAAAAAACTTTTTTTAAAAACAAGCTTTTATTTGAATGCGCTAAAAAGAATAAAATATTTTTCCTTTAAAACTTTTACTATCAACTTATAACGTAATAATTACACAATTTATATGATATAAAAGCTTGTCGAGAATCAAATAAATTGTCTCATAAATCTATCAGAACAAGTTACTTGATTTACTTCTTTGATTAAAAGAAAAAAATGCGGGATTCGAACCAGCGACCGGCTTGATTTTTAGGAGCATATGCTGCATTGTGTTACTTCAGTAAAAGTCAAAATCACTATATGTGTCGATATAAATTTCGAGGAGTTCCCTCGATTCCTCATGGATCGCATCATCCGGTTTCCACCTTAGTGACTAAAGGACCAATTTCGAATTAAACCCTTTACAACAACAAAATAATTTTTCAAATAGGTGCATAAACAGCAGAGTAATGTTCAAAGATCTCCGTGTTAGTGTAAAATGCTATAAGAAGTACCTTTTATATCATCATAATGTATGGTGTGATAGTGGTGGTGATGATGATGTTTACTCTAATTGACAGGGTGGCATATGCTTGCAGTTCTTTAAACAACGCCGAAATCTCCAAACATGTAGGTATCTATAATGAGTCAGGAGTTCTGTTCTATACTTTTGGATCCAGGGTATACCTTGGAGCAAAATATTACTTTTTGATAGCATGTGCTTGGACTTCTTTAGAAAAAGTTGAAATCACCATATGTTTCCTTACTTCAACTAATTTGTCCCCAAATTAAAAATATTGTTGTCACCCTTGTTAAAAAGAGACGGAGCGGTTTGTATTGTATCTCCCTCTCGGCACAGATTTGATGCCGAGAGCTCTTTCCAGTTGTATATAATACTTACAAATTCCTTGGTGATTTGCGAAAGAGTAAAAAAGTAAAAAAAACTAAAAAAGTTGACACTGTCATGTCACTCTAAATTATCTGAAGTAAATATTGAAAATATATCGATAATTAAACCAATTTACGTGACGCCGAAAGTAAATAAATATACATTTTTAAGTATTTGCAGTAGAACCCAATATAATTTATAGCGCCCCAAGTGGGTCAAACCGAGTAGATATCCCAAGCAATTCTCCCATATACAACTGACAAGACCCGCAACGAAAGAAGGAACGAGGCAACCCCGGGAAGCCGTATGCTGTTTTTTTTTCAAAAGTGAGCCCAGGAGCTGTCCAAAGCCATCAATGAAGTTTACCGATCTCCTATCCAATCCAACATTACTCAAGAAAATGAGCACATAGTTCACGGTCTTTTTTTATCTTAGATAAGCAGTTTATTTTTATATAATTTTTGTTTATAGTTTATTTTATTAACTATATTAATTATTAGTCATCGTTCACAGTTTAGTTTTACCAACATATGACAAGAAGCCAGGATGCAGGGACCTCCACAGATATTACGACCGTGTCCTTGGGAAATCTGCAGCAATGCTCCCACTGTTCCCGATATTTTAAAAGCCAGCGAGGTTTGAACATTCATGTAGGCAAATGCCACAAACAGCTTCCCACCCTCATTCCACTAATAACCACTTCACTTCCGAACCCCATCTATCAAACCAGTTTCTGGCAAAAAATATCCAAATTTAAACGTTTTGTACCAGTACTAAAACGGATCCCTAGGGGTGCCAGGGTGGGGCTCAGCCAGTTCGTCCTCGTTCGTGGCCCTGGGCAACGCTTGGGTGCGCCACCCCGTCTTTTGCGGGGTGAGGTACTCACGCGGCTGAAGGCTGGCGCTTTCTTTTCTTCTCTATCTTTCACCACCTTTTTAGTTTAACTTTCTTCTTTGCTTACTTTTTAGTTTTTTGTTTTTTCTATCTTTTCCCCATCTTTTCCTTCTTCTCTTACTATCTTTCATTTTTATTTAACTCTTCCGATAGGTGACCTCACACCTGAAAAAAGGCCGCGACCCGGGGTGTCGGTGTTGTTTATGATGGATCGTGAAATGAAAAATATTCCCCGGGTGGGTCCCAGCGATGCTGGGGAATCCCACCACCACCAATCCCATCCCCTTCTCAATGACTTGTACAGCGAGGACTGTCCCTCGGACAGCCTCACGTCACTGGATTCCGAGGGGTTGCCCGCACATCCGGAAAAGACTGCGCGTAAAAGGCGCAACACCGATGAGGACATGGCGCCGTCTAACAGTAAGGAGGTGGCACCCAAATCGAAGAGGGGACGTGGCCGGCCGCCGACGACCGGCCAGTATGTCGGCCTGGCCAAAGCCAAGGCCGACCACAACAGGCAGAAGACGGAGGCCCTAAGGCTCCAGGCCGAAGAAGAGGTCGCAGCAGTGGCTCGGGAGGCGAGGAAGGCTAGAGTTTCCATCCGCTCTAGCCCCTCCCCCGCCCGACTCCCCGCTACTTCTCCTGCGGGAGAAGAAGTGCCGGAGCGGACGAGCGCTGCGTTGGTCAAAGTGGTGCAGGACTCGCTGCAGACTGTCTATATGGTCGCCACGAGATCCGCAAACTTAAAAGGTACCTACATTAGGTACCTTAAGGAGGCGGTGACGAATATTACGTCGGCCTTTAATGAGGTCCGATATCGCACCGTGACAGATGAGGTGGCAGCGTTGGAGGCCCATAATAGGCGCCTCGAAGAGCAAATGGCCGCATTGCGCCAGGAGCTCGACGAGTTGCGCAACAAACAGGCCTCCTCGCCCAAGGAACAAGACATGCGTGAGCTGTTGGCGGAGGTCTCCCGATCAAACGTGGAGACCTTCGTCAACATGCTCAACGCCAGACTGGCAGGTATTGAGGACCGACTTCTACCGGCCCCGAGAGTAAGACCGCCACTGGCGGCGGATAGTGCCATGGTAGGTACCCCACCAATGGCGGAAAGAACGAAGGCGCCGAAGCCCAAAAAGGCGACGGCGCCCACGTACGCGGAGAAAGCGGCACCAAATGCGGTGGTCCCTCCTAAAGAGGCACCGCCTGCACCGGCCCCGCCTAGTAAAAAGGGCAAAAGGAAAAAGCGGCCCGCAATGGCTGCAAGAGAAGCGATGCAAGGTGGGGCGAACACGTACCCCACCTCCGCTGAGGCCCCGTGGACCACTGTTGGTCCACGCAGGGCCAAAATGAAGAAAGGGGCGGCTAAGGCTCCCAAGGCCGCCCCGAAAAAGAAAAAGAAGGCGAAACTTCGCCCCCCCTCCACCGCGGCCATCACTCTCACCCTCGAGGCGGGGGCCGCGGAGAAGGGGACGACGTATGAGATGGTGCTTCGGGAGGCTAAGGCGAGGATTGACCTCGGGGAATTTAATATCCCCAGGCTCGGTTTTCGCCTGGCCCAGACCGGCGCCCGCGTACTGACCGTGGACGGACAGGACGCAAGTGAGAAGGCGGACGCCCTAGCCGCGAGGATGAGGGCGGTCCTGGACTCGAGCGTGGTGCGAGTGGCCCGCCCGGTGAAAAGAGCGGAAGTGCTCGTCACCGGGCTGGATGACTCCACGACGGCCGCCGACGTTATCGGGGCGGCCGCGAGAGACGGCAGCTGTCCGGCCGACGACATTCGGTCGGGCAGAATCGTGACGGGCCCCAGGGGCGCCAGAAGCCTCTGGCTCGGCGTGCCAACTGCTGCCGCCAAAAAGCTTATCAGCTTTGGGCGGCTGCAGGTCGGCTGGGTCCAGGCAAAGGTAGTGCTGCTGGCCGCGAGGCCAAGGCGGTGCTACCGTTGCCTGGACACCGGCCATTTAGCAGCGAAATGCTCGTGCCCGGTGGACCTCAGTGGAAGCTGTTTCCGCTGTGGGAAGCCGGGTCACAAAGTGCCCGAGTGCACAGCTGCACCCAATTGCCCCGTGTGCGAGGCACTGGGCAAAGACAGGCGAGACCACGTGCTGGGGAGCAGCGGCTGTATAACAACAAAACCGCCCCCCAACACGAAAAAGAAGAAAAAGGCTCCGTCATCAACGGCCCGGCAAAAGCTCAAGGCCAAAGGCGCAAGGGCGGAACAATCCGCCCCCGCCATGGACGTGGAAGCCTAGGCCCGTGGGTGATGATCGGGGGATCATCGCCCACTTTGTGGGCCCCGAGGAAAAAGCTCTCTTATGCCTGGGGAGCTCTCGGTGAGGCAGGCGGCGGCGCACATCTAGACGCCGCGACAGGCGAGGGCCGAACGCGGCACGCGCTGAGGGGTCGTGGTAGTAGTATCAGTTCCCATGACCCCGCATAGGCGCAGAAGGAGGCATGGAGGGGTTTTAGTCGGTAAACCCTGGCGCTGTTCATCACCACAGCGCCGGGGGAGTCCGACATACCCCTGCCGCCTTCCCCCGGAGACGGTGGGGGATTCGCAACGAATTTCCCCTCTTAAAAAAAAAAAAAAAAAAAAAAAAAAAAAAAAAAAAAAAAAAAAAAAAAAAAAGGGTGCCAGGGTGACCGTAGCCCAGAAGCTTGCCGAGACAATACGCCACACAGTGCTGGAAAACTCGAGGCAAGCCTGGGAAAATCTACTCACCTTTCCCTACCGATTTCTGCATGTCACTAGGGATCCGCTCAACAATGCCTCCCTCTCTTCAAGAATAAAAAAGAACTGTGTTTCGGACATTGACCTCAACCCAAATTTTTCTTTGCATTCCTCGGCCAAATTTGACCTCGTGAAATCTGTAGAAAATAAAATAAGTGAGGGAGACATTAAGGGTGCAGCGCGGCTCCTGTTTTCCAATGACACGGTCGCCCCCGACTGCCCAGAGACCCTCATCGCCCTGTAAAACAAACATCCGTCACAATCCAACCCTTTCACAGCTTCCGATAACGCCCTACCACCACTACAAACGTCGGCAGATAAAGTACGCGGAGCCATGATGTCCTTTCTTCCGGGTTCAGCTGGCGGCCTTGACGGTCTCACCCCTCAGCATCTGAAGGACCTCACCAGCGGTTGCTGCGGGGAGGCCGGCGAGAAGCTCCTGAATGAACTCACGAATCTGTGCAACCTGATGCTACGTGGAGGGGTCGCATCAGATATCGTGGACATTCTATATGGAGCTAACCTCTGCGCTTTGAAGAAGAGAGATGGTGGCATTCGTCCGATTGCTGTCGGCTCCACATACCGGCGCCTTACAGCCAAACTAGCCTGCAAATCGATCACTTCCCTCGCGTCGTACTTCCAGCCGAAACAGCTCGGTTTTGCCTGCAAAGGGGGCTGTGAGGCCGCCGTTCACTCTTTCAGAACAGCTATTCACAATCAAGGCGATGATGTGTTTCTGAAGGTCGACGTCAAAAACGCCTTTAACTCAGTTGAGCGAGGCGCCATGTTGACCCAAATAAAATCCAAAGCCCCTGCCATTCTACCATTCATACTCCAGTGTTACAACGACCCCACCAAACTCATTTACAAAGATCACCTCATCTCATCCGAAGTGGGCTGCCAACAGGGCGACCCTCTCGGTCCAGCAATTTTCAGCCTTGCCATACACCCGGTCATCGAGCTTCTAAATTCAAAATTTAATGTTTGGTATTTAGATGACGGGACCATTGGAAGCGATGCACCCACGGTACTATCCGACTTCCAGACTCTGATTCGCGAGTTCCAAAAAATAGGTCTGGAGCTAAACCTAGGAAAGTGCGAACTTTTTGTGCCAGACAGTTGTGAGGATAGAAACGCGATTATATCCAGCTTTAAAGAAATAGCTCCACAACTGTCTGTCATCGATAAGGATTCGCTCTTCCTTTTGGGCTCGCCTATTTTAGACGAATCTCTCCCAGAATTCATAAATAATAAACTACAAAATTTTAGTGAAACTTTAGACCGCCTCCTCCAAATTAACTGTCACATGGCCTTCACCCTAATCCGTTATTGCGTTTTCGTACCAAAATTTACGTATGTCTTGCGGTGTTGTCAACTGTGGAAGTTCCCTCAACTTCTCAAACAGTTGGATGATACCATAAGACATACGCTCTCCACGATTTTGAACATTAGTTTTGATGACCGCTCATGGACTCAGGCAACGCTTCCAGTAAGGTTCGGTGGCCTGGGTGTTCGAAAACCTTCCGACATATCACTCCCGGCCTACTTGTCCTCAGTCCACGCCAACCATAGACTCATCTTCAAAATACTAGAGCACCAATCCTACTCCATTATAGTTCCCTTTCTGGACGAGGCCAAGGACGTCTGGAGCGCAACTAGTGCTTGTAGCGAATTGCCTGACAACGTTTTTTCCCAAAGGCTCTGGGACGAGCCACTCTGCAGACTGGTACGGAATAATCTCCTTAATACGTCCTCCAGTCCCGTGGAGCAGGCTCGCCTCTTAGCAGCGGAAAAGTGGGAGTCGGGCCTATGGCTACAAGCGTTGTCGTCATCCAATACGGGCACATTGCTGGATCGAATCGCTTTCCGAATAGCCACTTCCCTGCGTCTTGGCACCTCCCACGTCGTCCCCCACCACTGCGTTTGTGGTGCAAACGTGGACAGCCTCGGACACCACGGTCTGTCCTGTCAGCGAAGCGCGGGCCGCATCTCCCGACATCACTGCCTGAACGACCTCATCCGTCGGGCTCTTGTCACCGCCGGAGTACCAGCTGTGCTGGAATCCTCTGGCTTGGCGCGCGACGATGGCAAGAGACCAGACGGTATGACCCTGGTCCCTTGGAGAGTGGGACGGGCTCTTGTATGGGACGCTACTTGCGTCGATACACTTGCTCCGTCCCATGTCCAGGGCACCTCGAGCACTGCAGGTGCGGCCGCCAATCAGGCGGAGAACTTCAAGCGGCGCAAATATGAGAACCTTAGTGGGGATCTCATATTTGAACCGTTTGGGGTTGAAACCCTAGGTTCATGGGGTCCGGGTGCGCACAAACTTTTCAGAGAGATTTCCAAAAAACTAATTGAGGCCACCCGAGACCCCAGAGCCGGCACCTATCTGGCCCAAAGAGTGAGTATCGCAATCCAGCGGGGAAACTCTTTGAGCCTTCTAGGTACTCTGCCTGGTGGGGACGACCTGGGAGATTTCTTTTTATTGTAGCTTTTTAAGTTTTTCTAGTTTTAATATTTTTAAGTAGTTAGCAGCTATTAGATATAATACCATAATTGTTATTTTGTTGAATAAAATTATATTGTAACTAATAAATAATTAATTAATTCGAAAGAGTTAAATGGTTGAAAGTTACAGCATTAATATCGTTATTAAACAATGGGGGTTGAAAAGGAGGAAATATATGATTAAATATTTTTATGCCAAGCCATAAAATAAAAAAGTCACAATAATTTGGGCTCGGACCCAAATTTTTTATGGATTCAAAAAAAAAAAACAAATAAGTTTTATTTCCAGGTTACAAAGCAGCGCTTATGGAATTTTCCCTACTTGATGCCTACCACCGGTTCGGGAACTAACCCGGTGAGAAGAACCGGCGTAAGAAAATCGCATGGGGCTATCTTTTAGCAAAAAGATGGAAAATTGTCCTTTTGAAAAATTGAAGGTTGGATGTTTATTGATATTATGGATGTTTGTGACTCTCACATAAAAGCCACTTAACCGAGTTTTGATGAAATTCGGTATAGAAGTAGTTTAGGTTCTGGATTATAAACATACGCTTAATTTTATCCTGACATTGTACAGCCTTTCCGTGGAATACTTTATTTACGTGGGTGGAGGCAAAAGCCAGTAGGTACATAATAAAGGACACGAAAATTAAATGTTTGTTGGTACTCGGAAACTTCCTTGTTCTCTTTTGTTTACTATTATCTACTTATTTATATAGCCATCAGACCACCATCATACATAAATGATAAATACAATGTATGAATAAATTGTATTATATTGTATTTTCCTATTACCCACCAGCAGAGTTTAGTATCGTTTGATTGCTTTCCACTTATATTACGATCATAATATTATAAAGCGTACGTATTTACTATTTACGTTTTAACATAAAATATAAACAGAATGAACGGAACCACAGAGTATAAGGAGGACGACTCGTTTCCGTAAATACGAACTCTATAGGCTCAAATAACCTAATCTAACGAAGAGCATATCTGGACATGTCTAAGAAGGCTTTCGAACATTAACACGTAATATATATTTTTTTATTACTTGAAGTAGCGAAATCGGACAGTAACTTTTGAAAGTTACTGTCCGATTTCGCTCAAAAATTTTTTTCTAAAGAGAATTTAGCATGTATCAGCATGGAAAATTGCATGTTTCTAAGTCTCATAGTTTAGAAATGCCAGGGGCGGCAACTTATAAAACATTTTGGAGGCCTATTTCTCGAAAATGGTTGACTTTATAAAAATACTTGTATAAAACCTTGACTTTATTTATAAAGACATGATAAAGACCTATTCGACGATACCCTGCATAACAGAACTAACGGAACCACAGTCCAGATAGAACTATAAGAAGTATGACTACCAGCGGATATTTCATGGGATACTCATCCCAACTTACCTGTCCGGTAGTTGTGGTATACTATAAGGGGATGCGACCCCGGCTTCCCTAGATATTACTGTCCCCTTGCCCTCCTGGGCGGTCCTACATTCCATCCTACATTCCTTACATTCCAGGTCCTACATCCTACATTGCTATTTCCCACTCTAACTTACCAATCATCCTTTCCACACCACCTATCCTTCCCTTTCCCTATTCCTACCCTCTCCACCAATCCGTGGAAACGCAATGGATAATCAAAAATAATTGAATTATCCAAAATGGCGGCGATGTGGTTCGCCACTCATCACGTCTCGTTTCTCGCGGAGGCGAAAAGCGGACCATGGAGAGACGCTTGGCTACGTTGAATGTAAAAGGAGGAATGAATGGTAAGAATGAAAGTGGACGAAGCGAAATAAGTATGTAAGGATCGTAGCAAGTGGAAAGAAGTGGTCTCTGCCTACCCCTATGGGAAAGAGGTGTGATGATTATATGTATGTATGTACTACCGGGGGAGGGGGATACCTACACGATGGCAAAGAGCGAAACTCTGAGGGTTCCTTGAGTACTACGTAACCCTTAAAGTGGTCATACGCTGGTGAAGCGACCTATCGGCTTATGCCATCTCTGATGTTTATAAATCTATGGTCCTTACGCAAAACACCGAGGTTTATGGAAAATATTTTATTGAATTCCCGACTCCCTGTGGAGTGGAAATGCATATTTATAATTTAGACCAAAGTGGTCTTTGAGATTTCCGCCTAATATAAATATTAATAACGGATTTCACTTTAATTTCGCTATTTTGGATTTCAATTTCTTGATATTAATTATTTATGTTTGCTGGATTACTAGTCAGAGATTTTAGATTTTTAATCAACGGTTTTAACCCGATTTTTTTAAAATACTGGATGTTTCCCGCGACTTCGTGCGCGCAGTTAGTTCAGCAGAAACCGTACATTCTTCTGCGATAAAAAGTAGTATATGTCCTTTCCCGTGATCTACTCTATATCTGTGCCAAATTTCATCAAAATCGGTCCAGTAGTTTCGGAGCCTGTTCAATGCAAACAAACAAACAAACTTTTCCTATTTATTATATTAGTATAGATAGTGCAAATTCACACCGAAACTAAACAATACGTACCATGGCGTTGAATTTTTTAAGATAGCTGTTTAAAATTGAACCTTATACATTACGCAAGAAGATACACATTATATTGCAAGAGTTCGAATGTCAAGTTGCACACACGTGCAGTGTATGACTGATGTCATATGAAACGTGTATTCTTTTTGTGTAATTAATAAAGTTCTATTTTGATTAGCTATCTTAAAAATGCAGTGACGTATTGATCGCGTATCGTCATGGTGTGAACTGACCATTACGGTGGATATTGTGTTTGAAGTAATTATTTTGCGCTGTGAAATCTTTGCTGCCCAAATAAGTGTTCAAATAATCGATAGTTTACTTGTCTTCTATCATATTCATAAGAGTCTAGAAATTGCTAATAGGTAGTTAGGTTTAGGTTAATTATGAATGTAGGTCATTTAGTCAAGAACACTGCTCTACTTCGCACCAAATTATGCTTCGGTTCATAATTTTGGTACACATTAGTATATTTAGTGTATTTATCAAGCGATACTTTTCACGATTAGCTAAACTGTTCGGATGCAGAAAGGAAAGGTGCCAAATATTCATTCAATTTTACCAACAGTCTCCAAAAGTGATTTCTTTATATTATTTACCTACTTCATTTGTGTGTGATTCATATATAACAGTTACGAATAATTACTGTAAGGACCACTTGCGTAGATCTGTAAGCCCTGGGTTAAATATCATGTTATATCTCTCGGTCTTAATATTTATGAAAGAGAAGTCCTGACATTTTAACCCAGTGTTCATGTGGGCCGTAAAGGCGAAATTGAAGAAAAGGAAATGGTTGAACACGTATTCGAAACTAAGACAAACTTTAAATATGCAAAATAAAAGTAGTTTTTTTTAATTGACATTCAAATATAATAATAATACTAATATAATATCTATGGACGCTTCGCACCACGTCAATCTGGCCCCGTGCTAAGTAACCGAAGAACTTGTGTTACGGGTACCAGAAAAGGAAGTATATTTAATACTTTTATAGTTTACAAATATTTAAGATTTTTATTATATTATACACATATTTAATACACATCCATGACCCAGGAACACAGAAAACTTTTTGTTCCTTCGGCTGGATTCGAACCCGCGACCCCCGGCTTGAGCACCAACGCGCTGAACCACTGAGCCACAGAGGTCGTCAAAAATATATTTTTAACTAGTCTAGAAATTGAAGAACAAAATATAATATCTCTTTGTACCTACCCTATGGAGTAGTCCATATATAAGTGAAACATATTACGTCATTGTAACTTGATAAGATTCCTGGAAGATAATCGCTGGCCCCAATTCGCGTTCAAAGAAATGTCATAATATTTAATTTATCATCTTAATGATTACAAACAAGCGAGCTTTGTGACAGCTTTTTATCACAATACAGGAAATGCATCCTCAAGTTTTGCCAATGCGTGCCAAATCGTGAAAAAAGTATTAAAATTTGATTAAAATAATTATTTAGGATAACTTTAGCGAAATGCATTATTCGAAAATACTTACAGTATGTTTATAAACATCAGAATATTTGATTTGGCGCAGGTTAAATCACGGAAAATAGTGTAAACGAGGTCATCTCTCTACGGCACTAAAGCTTTTTTTTTTTTTTTTTTATGAAATAAGGGGGCAAACGAGCAAACGGGTCACCTGATGGAAAGCAACTTCCGTCGCCCATGGACACTTGCAGCATCAGAAGAGCTGCAAGTGCGTTGCCGGCCTTTTAAGAGGGAATAGGGTAATAGGGGAGGGTAGGGAAGGGAATAGGGTAGGGGATTGGGCCTCCGGTAAACTCACTCACTCGGCGAAACACAGCGCAAACGCTGTTTCACGCCGGTTTTCTGTGAGCCCGTGGTATTTCTCCGGTCGAGCCAGCCCATTCGTGCCGAAGCATGGCTCTACCACGTAATGCTAAAAAAAAAAGCTAAAAAGTTTCTGACAAAAGTAATTAAATAATAGTTTAAAACTGGCCTGAGTTTAGTTAGTTAAAAATTTTGACGACTAAAGTAAACTTTAGTATTCAAACTCAAACTCAATTTTTTTATTTCCATGTAGGTTATAATATAACACTTATAGAATTGTCCTACATGATGCCTACCACCGGTTCGGAAACTAGCCCGGCGAGAAGAACCGGCGTAAGAAACTCGCACGGGGCCATCTTTTACCAAAAAGATGGAAAATTGTTCTTTTAAAAATAAAAAAGTATATAACAATGTTATGACTAAAACTACATAACAAGAGAACAATAGTATAAAGTAGCCGTGCAGGGGGCCACCTCATTCCCAAGGTGTGGTCTCATTCATGAAATCATTAAGTTTATAATAAGCCTTACCACACAAACGTTCTTTCACTACTTTTTTAAATTTATTGATTGAATTTATTTCATTCAGAAAGTCATAAAAATATCAATTTACTCGAATAGTGGAAAATATTTTCATAAATATAACCGATGAAAATGATGAGATTTAATTCCGCGTTTAAATTTTTTCGCTTTACATTCTTGGGCCAGCACGACAGCATTCGGCTGTGTTCCGCGGAAAATGGCGCTCCGCGCTTATTAGCGCTTAAGCTAGCGCTAAAGAAAAAAGAAACAGATTATCAGCCAGAACACGTTTGCTAACTTCAATACTGCTAACATAATCCGCCATTTTGTTTATTTATTGCCAGCGGTCGTCATTTTGCTTACGTTTTTTTGTTAGCGCATTTTTTTTGAACACATCCATTAATTATAATATTACTTTTATTATGTCGTAGGTGCGGTAGACAGGGACCGACAAGCGGCTTAATTTTAATACCCTTAAAATAGATAACCCTTCAACAAAATATCCCAAAATTAAGGAAACACTAATTTATAAGATAACCCAGCTATTAGGGTTACCCTTTTAAAGGGGATTTTAAGCAATATCGAAAAACTAACCGCTAACCTTTTCTTGAAAGGGTTACCCCTTTAAAACAGGGTAAGCGCTTAAACCAGTTCGAGCAGTATTTGGCTTTCCGCTTTCCTTTGAAAGCGTTACCCCTTCAAGTAAGTTAAGCGCTTAATAAACCCTATGAAATGGTAAATATTTTTTAAAAAATGTTGAAACTCGAACGTCGTAAAAGGTGATATTGAGAAAATCGCATTCAAACTTCGACATCCAAAAAAAAATATTTTACTGTGGGACGTTACATAGATATTATGTTTTTTGAGAAGTACATTATATTATGGTCTTTTGGATTTTAACTTCAATTATATAATTTTATAACTGTATTCCTGTTGTTTACAACGCCAAAGTGCTTGATGTAATGAAAATGCCCGAGATGGTTTTTAGTAAATATTGAATGTAGAGTATGTTTTCTATTGTATTTTATAAAAGAACTAGCTGACCCGGCAAACGTTGTTTTGCCTTATAAAAAGTTAAAAAAAACACTATTGATCAGTTATCGAGCGGGATGAAAAATGATTAAATTACTAAAATGGCTATAAAAAAATAGGGGTTGGTGATAAAAAAGTAAAAATTTAGGGTTGTATGTATTTTTTAATGCCACATTATAAAAAAATAAATACAAAAAATTTCGTCCAAAAATTTAAAAAAAAATTAAGGGTGAACAACCCTTATCACTTAGGGGTATGGAAAATAGTTAGTAGCCGATTCTCGGACCTACTGAATACGCATATAAAATTTGGTATAAATCGGTAAAACTGTTTCGGAGGAGTACGGTAACTAACATTGTGACATGGAAATTTTATATATCGTCGCTGCGCGTACGATACCGCGTAATAGCAGTTTGTAAATACCGCGTAACAGCAAAACGCGCAAAATTCTAGCCGATTCTAAACGCCTATTGGCTTATACTAGACTTCACCTGATTTGAATTATCCAATGAGAAACGTCAGATTTGCAATCAAAGCAATACCGCGGAACAGTATGAGGCCTGAAGTTGGAAACAAGTGCGCGTATTTACTACGGCCGTGAGAGAAATGTAACGCTAGTAGTTGGTGCTCCTGAAAGTGATTATTTTACCGTGATTAACCACCATGTAAGTATGTTTTAATTGTCTATTACTTTTCATTTGTAATGTGTTTATGCTAGAATATTTAAATTACATGTCATTTTGTTTTAATTTTATGGTTCTGGCAAATATAACCCCTAACAAGTATTTACGCGGTCTTGATATTGCCTAATTTATTTGTTTTGTTTAAGTTACGCGGTATTGCACTTTACTGAAACTAATAATTGTAAATTTCTTATTTATAGATAAATCCTTGCATTCTCAAGTAAGTACCCAAATGATGGAGGACCAAGATAACTTTATTTTTGAAAATGCGGATTTTAATGCAAACGTCGTAACTTTGCGAGATCTATTTGAAAGGCGAAAAATATTATTACAGAAGAAGAGAGAAATATTAAATAGAGTTAACTATCAAAATCAAATAGTAATACAACCTTTGCTTGAGAATCAAAATTTAACACCAGAGATACCTTTGTCTGAGAATTCAACATCCGAGTTTACAACACTTACGACGATTTTGGACCCTCCAGAATCGATGCAAAATGAAGATTATAATATTCCTACACCGATTAAATCCAATGGTGTGGCAGAAAATCACAATAATGACATTGATTTTACGTCTGATGATCATTCTTTTGTCAACTTATCAAACATTACAAATTTAAAGCCATTATCGCCAGAATGTATAGAGTGGTTTCCCGAAAGGGAAATAGAAGAAAATGATAAAAATATAAAAAAACGCAAAGGAGATAAAAAATAACTGGAAGAGAATTAAAAATAAGAGACAAAGAATGATGGGAAAAGAGTACATTGGATTTAAAAAAGAGGGCACAAAATTTGTTCAGAACGATCCTAAGCCAGCAAGAATAATGGGTCCAATATGTATGTCAACAAAATGCTTCAGTGGTAAAGCTATGTATTGTTCAAAATTAACAGAAGAAGTTCGATCTGAAATATTTAATAACTACTGGAAGATGACTTGGCAAGAAAAAAAAAATGTACATATCTTCAATGGTGGATAAAAAATCTACATCTAGAAAAACCAGGGGCTCAAATTCAAGACGAAGTGATACTAAAATGTACTATCTAAAAGTTAATGATAAAAAAGAAAGAGTTTGCCTGAAAACGTTTTTGGAGACATTGGGTATAAAAGAATGGACTGTTCGCTATTGGCTTGGAGATGGGATAAATAATAACAAACCTATAACAACAGAAGTCATACAAAAAATATCCAAAAAAGAATTAGCTAAAATATATTTAACTGCACTACCGAAACTACCGTCCCATTACTGCAGACAATCTACTTCAAAGTTGTACTTAGAACCCATTATACAATCAAAATCACAATTGTATCGTCTGTATGTCGACTACTCGGTTTCAGAAAATAAACCTGTGACATCCAGAAAAGTATTTGAAAGCGTTTTCTTAGAGGAGAATATTGGGTTGTTTCAACCAAAAAAAGATGCTTGCGACCAGTGCTGTGCTCACAAAGTTGGTAATTTATCAGATGAACAGTATGCTAAACATCTGGAACGAAAAGACTTAGCTAGAGCTGAAAAACATTCTGACAAAGAATTGGCACAAAAAAGAATCATACAATACGGCCGATGTATCTTGGCGAGTCTGAACTTCGCGCAGAAGGTTGCGCAATAACTGTTTCTAAGTGTTTTCGTATTTATTTTATTTGTAGGTACTAACTAGTCAACTGTATTAGGGAAATTGAGTACATAGGTATATATAAAAAATATTTAAAAAAATATAAAAACCGACTTCCAAAGTATAAGCAATAACATTCTTAAAATCACTAAAAATTATGAAATAATTCTTAATGTCGAAATAGTTCCATTTTAAATTCTGCTAAAATTTTACTATTTTTCTACTCAATCTTCTTATTTTTGTAGTCGGTACCAGCCAATTTGAACGTGAATTCTTTAAAATATTATTTGTACTTATATATAAGGACGTAGTTGTGTTAAAATTAATGATCTTTTTTATTGAAGGATTTATACAATTATTTGGGCTGGTACCGACTTCAAAAATAAGAAGATTGAGTAGAAAAATAGTAAAATTTTAGCAGAATTTAAAATGGAACTATTTCGACATTAAGAATTATTTCATAATTTTTAGTGATTTTAAGAATGTTATTGCTTATACTTTGGAAGTCGGTTTTTATATTTTTTTAAATATTTTTTATTTTTTTCTTTTCAGTGATATTATAATATTATTAACTAGTACCTGGGAGACCGAGCTTTGTTCGGAGTTTTAGTAGGACGATGAAATATTTAAAAATAAATAAAATTGAGAAAAGAAATAAAAAGGATCACAAACATTTTTACTGACCGGGTTTCGAACCCGAGGCCAATTCGTAAACAACGTATAAATTACCATTCTACCATCCAGCTGAAGCTATATTTTATGGCGGCAAAATGTACGGTTCCCGCAAGATTTCCTTTTGCGCGCACGAAGTAGCGAGTAACGTCTACTATAGTTTAATTATGTGTTTTCAATGTCAATTTTAAGCACTTATGCATATAACACCTCCATGAAGTTGTAGTGACACCCTCGCGGGGGTAGTCACGGGAAGCTTCCTGTGACCTCAGAACGTCGAGATCTGATGAGAATTAGATTTTTGCAAAACGGGGTAAAACCAGTATCTTCCCGATTTTTGAAAATCTTAGATTTTCTTAGCGGGAAGTTAAAAATAATCCCCTTTTGTCTTGGTCATTCATTGCATGAACTGCTAGACAAATTTTCATAAATCTTGTGTATTGTATTGACAGAAAAAGTTGCGGGGAAATTAAAAAAATGTTTAGAAAACTTAATGGGCATTGCTTTTAAGAGTTTCCTTGATTCCTCGTGGATCCCATAGTCATCATTATCCTTATTATCACTATCCAAATGTAACACTTTTAGTAGGAAGGTATACAAGCTTGGCACAACATTTTACTTTTGAGTAGGTCTGAATGTTCAAACAAATCGATATCGCTGTAAAATACTATGAGAAATACCTATATCAACATAATATCATGATGTATGGTGTGATGATGGTTGTGGAGATGATGATTATTTAATAGTGACATTTGCTTGCAGTTCTTTTAACAATACGGAAATTTCCAAACGTGTACCTTTAAGGACTGAGGAGTACTGTTGAGCCTTTTTGGATCCAGGATATACCTTGGCACAATATTTTACTTTTTGGTAGCTATGAATGTTCAAAGGAATTGATATCGGTGTAAAATACTATAAAAATACCTATATCGTCATAATGTTTTCATTTTGTATGCTATGATGATGATGGTGGTGGTGGTGATGGTGATTATTATTTAAAAGTGGCATATGCTTGCAGTTCTTTAAACAACGTTGAAATTTCCAAACTTGTATCTTTAAAGACTGAGAAATGCCGTTCAGTGGTTTTTTATCCAGGGTATACCTTGGCACAATATTTCACTTTTGGTAGCTGTGAATGTTCAAAGAAATCGATTTCGGTGTAAAAAAAACTATGAGAAACATCTAGATATCAACAAAATATCAAGGTGTATGGTGTGATGATGGTGGTGGTGATGATGATTATTTAATAGTGACATTTGCTTGCAGTTTTATAAACAATACTTAAATTTTCAAACGTGTATATTTAAAGACTGAGGAGTGCTGTTCAGCCCTTTTGGATTCCTGGATACCCTGGTATACCTGGATACCCTGGTATAACTTTTCAATTTTTGGTAGCTGTGAATGTTCAAAGAAATCGATATCGGTGTAAAATACTATGAAAAATACCTATATCATCATAATTTATCATGATGTATGGTGTGATTATGATGGTTGTGGTGATGATAATTATTATTTAATACTGAAATTTGCTTGCAGTTTTATAAACATTGCTGAAATTTTCAAACGTATATCTTCAAAGACTGAGAAATGCCGTTCAGTGATTTTGGATCCAGGGTATACCTTGGCACAACATTTCACTTTTTGGTAGCATTTGCTCTAGTTACTTCAAAAAAAGTCAAAATCACTATCGGTGTCCCTATAAATTTTGAGAATTTCTCTCAATTCCTCATGGATCCCATCACCAGATCTACCATTTGATTACAATGGGACCAATCCAGGAGTCAATCCTTTACAACAAAAAAAGAATTTTGAAAATCGATCCACAAACGGCGGAGTAATCGTGTAACATACACACAAAAAAAAAAAAAAACATACACACGAATTGTAAACCTCCTCTGGAAGTCGGTTGAAAAATAATACAATAACAGTTTTCTTCACGAGTTGTACATGCGCTAAAGTTCGCAGAGCCTATGTTCAGACCCGTCAAGATACAGCGGCCGTAGTGTACATGCATTAACAGCTGATCTTCAGGCAGTCAAACTGTGTCCATTCCTCAATGCCAGTGCACTTTATTTTAAAACAAAACTCGCCGTGCATAACTTTTCAGTGTACAATCTTGGCAATAATGGAGTCACGTGTTACTGGTTCGATGAGACTGCTTGCGACTTAAAAGCCACTACCTACGCGTCTTTTTTCGTAGACTATATAAGTAAGTTACTGGATAATGATTGCAAGGATGTTGTTATATTTACAGATGGTTGCACAGCACAGAATAGAAATAATGTTGTATCAAATGCGTTGTTGCACTTAGCTATGTCTAGGAACGTAGTAATAACTCAGAAGTACTTAGAGAAAGGTCACACGCAGATGGAAGTTGATTCAGTCCACTCGGTGATTGAGAGGAAATTGAAAAATCGAGAAATATTTTTACCCTCACAATATGCCACAGTAACAAAGGAAGCCAGAAAAGTACCAAGTCCTTATGAAGTTATTACACCTGATTATACGTTTTTTAAAAACTTTGGTCATAAAGATTACCTGATTTATGAATCAATAAGACCTGGCCGAGGAGCGGGTGATCATTGTGTTACTGATATAAA
Source organism: Glaucopsyche alexis (assembly GCA_905404095.1). Lineage (NCBI taxonomy): Eukaryota > Metazoa > Arthropoda > Insecta > Lepidoptera > Lycaenidae > Glaucopsyche > Glaucopsyche alexis. Next base: position 23,543,544 of record FR990052.1, read on the forward strand.
AGCACTGAGATATAATCCAAATGGCACCATAGAATATAAACTCCAGTTTTCAGATGATTTTGTCCCATTGCCTAGAAGACCAAGGAAGATTATGACTTCAATCAATAGTACGCCTTCGCTTTATGAATCCAGGCAACCAATTTCCAAGACAAAGTATGATCACCTACAGGAGCTTAAGAATGTCATACCTAAAGACTGCCATACTTTTTACGATAATTTACCTTTTAAATAATTTTAAGTTACTATTTTGACTATAAAATACTGTGATGAATAGAATTTAAGAGTAAGTACCAAACAGGTTATTGTTGTTAAGATTGTTATTTGTTTATAAAACATTTAAGTAGGTACCTGACACAAGACTTTGTGATGAAGGTTTTGTGATTATCATGGAAAAACTTAGGAGAAGGTTTATTTTTGTTATTCCATGTTTTTTATTCCTATAAAAATATGTTTCTTTTCTTCATTAGGTATGTATAATGTATGTACCTACCTACATAATAGTTACTATTTTTAGTTTTAGATGATTATTTTGATCTCTTGCATAAGAAGTTTGAACCCTTGTAATAAGATCTAGCTGTTAAAAATTATGAATACCTAGGTAATATCCTTTTGTTAACTCTGATTTCGATAATAAATACATAATATTTTTGTTAGATTATATTATTTTAGATTGTTTTTCTATTAATAAATACAGCCCTTTACTAAATTGTTTTATTTCAAAACCGCGTACTTTTAATAAAAGTCTACTTATTTTGTAATCAGGTAAAACAAAACCGCGTAAGTGACTTTACACAAAATCTAATCCAACTACGAGTAAATTTACATTATTTTCCAATAAAGAAAGTTGTAAAGAACTAGCGGTTAAGTTCAGTCGATAATAAGAATTGAAATCGCTGAGAAATTAAGTATTTTCTTCCTCCTGTAAAATCGTCAAAAAGCAAATACGCGGTTTTTACAGGTTGCTCTTACGCGGATTTGCACGCGCACCGACGATATTAGACTAGCTGACCCGGCAAACGTTGTTTTGCCTTATAAAAAGTTAAAAACACTATAATTGATCAGTTATCTAGCGGAATGAAAAAATATTGAATTACTAAAATGGCTATAAAAATAAGGGTTGGCGATAAAAAAGTATGTAAAAATTTAGGGTTGTATGTATTTTTAATGCCACATTAAAAAAAAAAAAAACAAAAAAATTCGTCCAAAAATAAAAAAAAATAAGGGTGAACAACCCTTATCACTTAGGGGTATGGAAAATAGATAGTAGCCGATTCTCAGACCTACTGAATACGCATATAAAATTTGGTAAAAATCGATAAAGCCGTTTCGGAGGAGTACGGTAACTAACATTGTGACATGGAAATTTTATATATTAGATAATATAAAACGGGTAACTTTTTTTATTATTATTATTTTTATATAAAACTAGGGGGAAAACAAGCAAACGGATCACCTGATCCTGGCCTTTTAAGAGGGAATACGCTCCCTTCTTGAATGTTTGCAGATCGTAGTGGTCCGGAAATACTGTTGGCGACAGTTCATTCCAGAGTTTTACAGTGCGCGGCAGAAAGCTTCGGGTAAAGCGCACGGTGGAGGACTACCACTCATCAAGGTGATAGTGATAAATATTTTGTCGCATGGAACGGTGGCGAAAAGTTGCAGCAGGTATAAGTCCGAAAAATTCCTCGGAGCACTCCCCGTAATATAACCGATAGAGAATGCAGAGCGATGCTACATCCTCTACGTAGCTCTAAGGAGTGAAGCCTGTTTGAAACACTATGGCAGTCGACAATTCGAGCGGCCCTACGTTGGATACGATCCAGAGGGAGAAGCTGGTACTTTTGCGCCCCTGCCCAGAGATGAGAACAGTATTCCATGTGAGGCCGAACCTGCGCCTTATAGAGTTGTAGGCGTTGGACCGGACTGAAATACTGCTTTGACCTGTTCAGAACAACTTCTTGGAGGCTAACTTGGCCTTGCCCTCCAGATGATATCGGAACTGGACCTCGCTCGATATGTTAACACCAAGTATTCCAATGTTGGATGAGACAGTTAAGGGTATGCTTTCAAAACGAGGACATACGACCATTGGTAACTTTTAGCGGTGAACGCGCAAACATGTGTCTTAGAGGTGTTGAATTGGACTAAGTTAAGTCTACCCCATTTAGAGACCTTCTCCAATGAATTCTCAATTTGAGAGACAAGTTTGTTTCGACTCTCAATGACATTTTGCCGAGATATGTTCGCGTGGCCGGTATATAAGGCATCACCCGTGCTGTCATCTGCATAGCAATGAATGCCATTGGTTTGTAACATATCATTGATATGCAGTATCAACATAGTAGGTGATAGCACACAGCCTTGTGGGACACCAGCATCAACAGACAGATTATCCGAGCATTCACCGTCGACTACGACCCTTATGCTTCTGTCTGCTAAGAAACTCGTGACCTACTTGCATAATTTCTCGGGGAGCCCATAGGAAGGAAGCTTCGAAAGAAGCGCTTTGTGCCAAACCCGATCAAAGGCTTTCGCTATGTCCAAACTTACAGCCAATGCCTCTCCCTTAGACTCGATCGCCTGTGCCCAACGATGAGTTAGGTACGTCAGCAGATCACCAGCCAAGCGACCTTTACGGAACCCGTACTGTTTGTCACTTAGCAACTGCTGAACGTCTCGACGATACGAACGAAGTATCGAAGGAGCTGTCTATTAATAATGGACTCCATTATCTTCGAGAAGAGAGAGGTTATAGCGATTGGTCTGTAGTTGGAAGGATTGGAGCGATCGCCTTTTTTAGGGATTGTTGGAAAGTAGGACACAAACCAAGTCCCAACCCTATTGTTATCTATGGGCCGCTGCTCATCACTATGGCTCTCTTGTCTGTGGCTGCTCACTTCCTTCCTAATCAATGGCGCACTGTACTAGTTTAAGTTTAAAGCGAATAAATTAATTTAGTCAAAGTAATTATCTATCTTTTTATTTATTTCTTCAGGGATCGGGTGCACCAAAGCTGTCTTCCAAGATGCTGCGACTGTGCCATAACAGTAGGAGATCCGAAAAAGACGTGTTAAGACCGGTGCCAACTCTGGAGCACACATTTTCAACACTATAGGAGGATTCCGTCAGGCCCACTCGACTTTTGGGTATCAAGGGAACGGAGAGCAACTCGCACTGAGCGTTGATGGAACCGAATATCCGACATGATGCTCTTGCATCGCGGTACAGTCGACGGTTCCTGTCCCCTGTCATCCAGGGTCGAGTTGGACGCAAAGAGCTTACCAAGAAGTTCAGATATCTCTTTTGCGTCATGGGCCAACGAGCCATTTCCTACGTGCAGGGATGAAAGAGATGGCTTACAGAAATTCCCTTCGATAGCTTTGGCGAGAGACCAGAATGCACGGGTTCCCGAAGGAAGACGCTCAATTCTCTCGCCAATTCTACTGATGTGCTGTTTCTTCGCCCAAGCGATCTCTCTTTTGAAGGACCTAGAGGCAAGGTTGTACTCCTTTTTAAGTTTGCTGGTGTTTAAATCCCTTTCTGACACTGCATTAGCCCAGGTTTGGTAAGCTTCCTGCTTCCGGCGAGAAGCTTTTTTGGAAGATGAACCAAACCAGGGACGGAATCTGCTGCCAGTAGGGACTAGGGACCACAGAGGACGGAATGAAAAGTTCCATTCCTTGTAGCACCACGTTGGCAACAGAGTTGGCAGCGGCGTCAGGATCATCCGGTAAGAAGCACACCTGCCCCCAGGGGGAGGAAGACAAAAATGACCGCATCCCATCCCAATCAGCTAACTTGTAGTGCCACACACGACGGTATTTAGCAACACGCTGTCGCAACGCGCTCGTGAGTTGCACAGAGCTGCGGACAAGGTAATGATCCGATGAGCCAAGTGGTGCGGCCACGGATACTTGATAGCCGTCCGGATGTGACGTCAGCATAAGGTCCAACAGGGAAGGAATCTGACCATCCACATCTGGAATTCGCGTAGGCGCAGTAACCAGTTGTGTAAGGTCATATGCAAGGGCAAAGTTGCAGGCAGATCTCCCCGCATGATCAGTTTTACTGGAATTGAGCCAGTCGGCGTGGTGGGCATTAAAATCGCCAAGTAGTATGATCTCTGCGGATGGGATCTGCCGCTGCACGAAGTCTGTAGCTATTTGCAGATGCTCAAAGAGTCGGTCTATTTCGGGATCACCGCTATGGGACCTATAGAGGCACGCATAGACGCGGGGATAGTCGTCGCACTCTAGGCGGAGCCATAAGATTGAAAGGTCCCTAACTTAAAGATTGCTGAGGCGGCGAGAGCTGATATCATCTCTGACGTACACAGACACACACACTCCAGCTTTAGGCAGAAAAGAGTGCTCAAGATTATACCCAGGGTGGGAAAGGTATGATGTGTCAGCCGGAGACGATATCTGCGTCTCGGTTAAGAGCAACGCTGGCTTTGCCGTCTCAAGATGGTAATGGACGGCATTGAGGTTTGAGTGTAGATCCGATACATTGTCGAGCAGGCGGGATGAAAACATATATTTTCATACCACCTGCTCGACAATGTTCGATTATATATCACGCAATCTCAACGTAAAGCATGTCATTGACTCCCAAGGGAGATAATGTTGTATGAAACTCCCAAGGGATTAAAGTGATTTGGATTTGGAACATTAAAATTCCTATGAAAATTCCTAATAGATACGTATAGCTATCATAGAGTTTTTCAATAATAATATGGTATTGCTAAGAGTTTATTCGAAAATCGAACTGGCCACCTATAATTTTAATATTCTCACGTGTCAAAATCGTCAGTCACAAGTTCCTGAATCTTTAAGTACCTACTGCTCAAATAAACTCCACCACAACTTCCATAAATGTTCCTAATAAAAATATTACTCTGTCCCTCCATAACTGGACAAATGTGTCGAATATCAATATTAATTTTTAACAAAATAAATGTTATATTTTTGTAGCCCTGGGTTTTTATTGCCTCGCAGTAGGTATGAAAAGTAGAGTATGCACCTCTGGGATAAAGCCTGTCTTCGTCTTGGGCAGCTTGAACCCCTCGCTTTACTCAGGACTCTACATAACTCCCTCGTTACGCTCAGGGTCCAATATGCTACCCGTAACGTAAGACACTGCTTTATCCCCTTGGTGCATAATCTACTATTAGACTACTTCAGAATTATTATTTTTAAACAAAAAATTAAACCGACTTCCAAAGTAAAAATACACAAAAAAGTATGAAATAAAACTTATTTTATAAATAATTCCCCTTTTAAATTTGTCTATTTCTCTACTTAATCTTCTTAATGTTGAAGTCGCTACCAGCCCAAACGATATCCTACAATATTGTATAGAATTACTCACGTTCATATTTGCTGGTACCGACTTCAAAATTAAGAAGATTAAGTAGAGAAATAGACAAATTTAAAAGGGGAATTATTTATAAAATAAGTTTTATTTCATACTTTTTTGTGTATTTTTACTTTGGAAGTCGGTTTAATTTTTTGTTTAAAAATAATAATTTCACCCTTTTTAGTGATATATCTTGTTCAAGTTATTATGTATTAATACGTCTTAAAAACGTCTAAAATAAACGATCGAATGTATAACTGAATACGCGCCAAGCTTCCATTAGGTATTGTTATTAAGATGATGATGACAATGATTACTGTAAGTTACAAAGTGGCATATGCTTGCAGTTCTTTAAACGATACCGAAATTTCCTAACGCATATCTTTAAAGACTGAAGAGTTCTGTTCAGTGCTTTTGGATTCAGGGTATACCTTGGTACAAAATCTTATTGTCTCGTAGCATATGTTTGTGTTACTTCAGTAAAATTCAAAATTACTATATGTGTCCATATAAATTTCGAGGAGTTCCCTCAATTCCTCATGGATCGCATCATCACGTTTCCATTTTAGTGACTAAAGGGCCAATTTCGAATTAAACCATTTACAACAACAAAAGAATTTTGCAAATAGGTCCATAAACAGCAGAGTAATGTTCAAAGATCTCCGTGTTAGTGTAAAATACTATGAGAAGTACCTTCTTTATCATCATAATGTGATGATGTATGCTGTGATAGTGGTGGTGATGATGATGATTACTCTAATTGACAAAGTGGCATATGCTTGCAGTTCTTTAAACAACGCCAAAATCCCCAAACATGTATCTATAAGGAGTCAGGAGTTCTGTTCTGTACTTTTAGATCCAGGGTATACCTTGGAGCAAAATCTTACTTTTTGGTAGCATATACTTGGACTACTTCAGAAAAAGTCGAAATCACCATATGTGTCCATATAAATTTTGAGGAGTTCCCTCGTTTCCTCATGGATCCCATCATCAGGTCACCAATTTTCTGAAAATGGGACCAACTTCGGACTATACCTTTTACATCAAAAAAAGAATTTTGAAAATCGGCCAACAGACGGCGGAGTTATCCGCGAACATACAAAAAAAAAAAAAAAAAAAAACAAAATATATACAGCCGAACGTATAACCGCCTCCTTTTTTTGGAAGTCGGTTAAAAAGTCAAATCACTATGTGTTCATATAAATTTCGAGGAGTTCCCTCGATTCCTTATGGATTCCAACATCAGGTCACCATTTTTTTTAAACGGGACTATTTAGGAATATTACCCTTTACATCAAAAAAAGAATTATGAAAATTGATACACAGACGGCGGAATTATCGGAACCTAATGTAACCGCACACGAGAGACTAACATAACGCGGCGAAGTTACGGGCAACAGCTAGTCCTTTAGAACATGATGAAAGATAAATGTAATTGTAATACAAAACTGACAAAGAATCCAGCAGCAACCAATAGCTGAGCATCTCACAATATGGTGGTCTCTGATGGGCTCATTCGTATCGGATCAACAAGTACTGAAACGTCAAAAGGGTGATTGAGCTAGATGAGTGTAATTATTTTATAATGTATAAAAATCAAACATAAAATCTAAAAAATATTAGTGAAAGAATTTTTTCAATGTCTCAAAAACTGAATTTTTTATTAAGGCCCTCCCCCGAGCAAAAGACCTTGAGGCGGTCAGCCGCATAAATTTTTCACATAACTTAGTTCAAAATTGACCAAAAAAAAAAAAATTTAAACGGCGAATATCTAGCTTATGAAATTGCCTATCTATTGGTGTGTGTCCCAAATAAAGTTTACTTGTAAATACTATGGAGATGCTGAAACTATAATTCAATGAACATTCAATTAAAGTTTGCAAATGCAAAATCCGTTAAAAGTAAGAAAATAACAAAACGATGCACATTAATAGCGTAAGGTACTAGTAACTAATAAACAATCTCATGTATAGAACAAACAAAAGACGTGCGTGGCGTCACCTATTCTCTCACTCTAATGAGGTCTAACTCATTAAATGATATAATTAATGTGTTCTCCTTCTTTGCATTTCTCCTTACAGTTTAAAAAAAAATCCTTGTATTCTGTTTAGTTTCTAAGTTTAGTAAGCATGAATTAAGTTAATTAATTAATGAATTAACTTCAACGTACAATTTTTAAGTAAACATCTGGGTGATTTCAATGTAACGAGTGTTTTTGTTCGAAATTGTAACTAAAGAAAAACATTCAAAAAGTGTTCTCTGTGCACTTAAAATAGCAAAAAAAATTTTTGGACGTAGCTTTAGGTGGTTCGTTTCCTATACAAAAAAACAATGGACATTTATTAGGTAATTTCATACTATTACTACATAAATTTATATGCACATCTATGTATTTTGCAATACAATTGTCGCAAAATATATTTAAAATACTTTATTTCACACAGAAGTCACATTTTTATTGAATTTTCGACAAAAAGTGACATAAGTTACAAATGTCACTTTTTGTCGAAAATTCAATAAAAATGTGACTTCTGTGTGAAATAAAGTATTTTAAATATATTTTGCGACAATTGTATTGCAAAATACATAGATGTGCATATAAATTTATGTAGTAATAGTATGAAATTACCTAATAAATGTCCATTGTTTTTTTGTATGGGAAACGAACCACCTTAAGCTATTTTACTATTTTAAAAACTACATAAAATGAGCAACTTTTTAAAGTAAAACCCCGGTTAGTGTGGTGTATTTTCTGTTCAGTATGGATAGTGAAAGTTAGGAGAAAAAGTTTTTGAAATCACGATTAGGGAAAAGTTTTCTTTTTTTCTACAAAGTTCAAACTCTATTACTTAGCTTTGTTTATAACCGTGGTCAATAGCAGAACTAGTCAGGATTCCGCAATACAAATTTGTATCCCACAATACGGGAAATTATAGTTGCGGCAGTCTAAAAACTGACATGAGGTGTAATTTTTAAGAAATTAAAAGTGCCAATATCTCGAAAACTAAAGATTTTTTACTAAGGTCATATTACGATATTCTGGTGAGTCATGAGCTGGTCTATCAGCCTTCGAAGGGACGACGTCGACTTCTGGGACATTCTGTATAAATGAAACAAAATGAACGAAGGTTTACAGAGCGCGTGTCAATCACATACTGAATGCGTAGTCGCTAGCTACCACCCGCGCGCGGTCCATCGCAAAACCGGAGATGTGACGTCACAGCTATTACCTACTCGACGGGCGCAATCAGTTTTCGCGCGTTCCCATATTGATTTGCTTATAAAAAACTCAATTTTCGTGATATCAACACAATTTTTTCACAGTTTGTCTTACTATTGCTTAAAGTTTTTGTTAGGACTGAAAAAGGGGAATAAATTTTGATTTACATCTTCCTCATTATTATTATTTGTTTCGCTGACGCTGTTGGCTCCAAACGGAGCCATATGGGGACGGTGAAAACGCAATGGATCAAAAAATACTGCCCGGATCACCAAGTGAAATCGGATTAACAAATTTACTACCTATTATATGGCACGAATGATCAACAAAGTGCGGAAAGGGATATCTAAAGGGTGACCAAGGAAGGACATAGGCTACCTTTTATCGCGAAAAAATGTACGATTACTGCGAAATTAAATTTTGCGCGCACGAAGTCGCGAGCAACATGTAGTATATTAGAGTAAACCAGGAAGTTTTTATCGCGGAAAAATGTACGGTTTCCTTTTGCGCGCACGAAGTCGCGTGCAACATCTAGCAATATAATAAAAAGGAAAAATTTGTTTAGCAGGGACGCTGCGAGTGAGGGGGAAGGGGGGCGCGCGGGACGGGGCTACTCGCAGTCCGCTCGCAAAAAAAAAGAAAACGCTTCTAAATTCTAATCACTTTATTACACAGCCTACTAAACACTCCCACTAAACAGTCGCTGTCCACACGTATTTTCTACTAATCGCTAAGCACTCGCACTACGCACTCGCACAATCGAAGTGAATACCAGGCCTTACAGGCGCCGCGCCGACGCCGCGCCTTCGTGTACAGCATAAAGGAGTTTACCGTAGTACACATAAATACGAAACTCGCTTGAGATGTGAGGCAGGAAAGCGCTTTATATGTGTAACCTCTTTGTAAAGGGTTACCCCTTCGTAAGGGTTTTTTTGTGAATTGGTAAAAATTTGAATTGTTTGTGGGTAACCCCTTGAAAAGGTTACCATTTTAAATGGTAAGTGGAACGAATGGGACATCAAATCATAGGGTTTTTAATCAACTTAAAATATTCAGCCGTTCCAAAACCCCTGATAAAACCCTTAAAAGGGAAAGCGGTTCCGGTCCCTGGCGGTAGACACACAGTACAGTGTACTATTATGGTTTGTCATTGACAATTATTGTATTGTGGGTAAATAACGTCATAACAATCCTATTAATATTATAAATGTGAAAGTTTGTGAGGATAGATGGATGTTTGTTACTCTTTCACACAAAAACTACTGAACGGAATTTGGTATCTTTGTAATTTAGGCTCTAGATTAAAACATAGGCTACTTTTTATCCCGAAAAAATACAGTGTTCCCGAGGGATACTGTATTTACGTGGGCGGAGCCGCGGGCAACAGCTATTTAATTCATACAGATATAAATAATTAGAGCACTCTACCTGCTGATGAATTAGACTCCTTAATAGGACAATGTTTCATTTGGCAAGTAAACGGCATTTGTAACACGAGCTACAAAAACACGTGTGTTTTCTCAACTTGTCATACAAAGTACCTGCGTGTAAGCCGACACTAACGTTAGTTTGTTGCGTTATGCGTTGAATTTATTTGCAATAAAGTGTTTACACACGCCATTCAACGGATATTTTAGTGCAAACACTACCGGTAGATGACATTTTGCATCTAATAGAAAGTCTGTAGTATGTTCAAGTCATATAAACTTCACATCTTGCAATGAAAACTGGTAAAAATAAACAAGTAGCGCAAGTTATTGGTCGTTTTTGGCCCGCTGTGCAAGAAAGTGGCGTACATAAACCAAAATACTAATCGATTGTACAATTTTCAGTCACTTTTGATTTCCTTTTCCATTCCACAGGTAATTTTATATGAATATGAATTAAAATATCACAGTATTCGCCCCACTTGCAGATATATGCAACCTACGCCGTTCCAGAACCTCAATTCTCGTATTTAAGTAGACTTTCATTTTACTTTGATTATATTATAATTGAAGCGACATGTTATCATAAATTGATTGCATGAAGTTTCAACCAATAAGAGTGTGTCAAAAAGATGAAGATAAGGGAATAAAAACTAAAGATAATTCAGAATGACCAAAATAGTTACTATCAAAAGGATAAGAAGTAAAATACTAAAGCATTGCTAAATACATTTATTGTATAAAGGTTTTCCTTATTATAATAATAACAAATCAAATCATTTTCATAATGTACCAATACTTCTGACTAACATTATTAATATTAACATTTTGACATTATAAAATATAATTTAAAACAAAATTATTAATAAGACAATTACTTGATAATCTAGCTATCTAGCTATAATTTATACAATAGGTTTTAGATAATGTTATACTTATCTTTAATATAATGAACGATCACTCTCACAGTTTGGCCAAGACTAACTTTTAAAAATGGCGGACCAACTTTTTATAAGAATAAAATGGCGCCAACAGGAAGTAAGGTTGATTATGGAATTTACTAAAATTGTTATACAAAAGAGAATGTTTAAGGGTTTTAAGTTATTTGATAATTTAGATGAATTATTTAACTTATATTAAATTTTAAACTGTAGATTGTAAAACAGGAAATAATAAAATGATATTGTGACATAACTGTCAAAGTGTAAGAATGATAAATTTAGCTTTTGAATGAAATTTATTTTAAAGGTATATTACTATAAAAATACCAATATTCTAACACGGCCATACTGACAGGTACTTCGTTCTCTGAAGTACCAAATTTTATTTTATTCCAATACACTTATATCATAAGCCACACATGGAGCACTGATTTTAGAAGTCCCTTAATTGTAACTTATTCTAACATTGCAATTGCCACTGTGGCTCATAGCAACGCTCAGTGATACATTAAATTACTGACTCCACATGTCCTGCTACACATGTATCGAGCCTCAAGTACAGCACTTACTTCAGCAGTCCCTTAATTGTAACTTATTCTAACATTGTTCATTGCCCCTGTAACTCGTAAGCAACACTCAGTGATACATTAAATTACTGACTCCACATGTCCTGCTACACATGTGTCGAGCCTCAAGTACAGCACTAACTTCAGCAGTCCCTTAATTGTAACTTATTCTAACATTGTTCATTGCCCCTGTAACTCGTAAGCAACGCTCAGTGATACTCTAATTGTACTGGCTCCACATGTCCTGCTACACATGAGGCGAGCCTTGAGTAGAGCACTGACTCTAGCAGTCCTTAGATGTAAGTGAGAAAAAAAAGACAAATTTTATACGATTTATTTATTACCGAAATCATACATTACTTAACACAGAAATCAACCTTTTCTTAAAATAAAATCTTGACAAAATTACTTTGTTTTCAAAATTATTAAGATTGACACAGCCTAGGTATATTGCATATAGGTTGTTTAATTGTTATGTTAATTTATGCATAAAATGATTATCCTTAATAATTTTAGACTTCCTCCTAGTCATAGTCCTGATTTTTTCCGTATTATGATTTTAATAATTCATAATACCCGTAGCATGATTTAAGGCAAGGACCAAGCTCAAAAACAAAATGACTTTCATTACTCGTATGCACATTGTAATAAGATTCTGTTTTGCGTAGCATTATTTTCCATATTCAAGTAGTTTTCTATATTCCGGTTTTGCAATGTATTTTTTTTTTAAATATCTTTCGAAATATTGTACCAATCACAAAGGTGTTCGGTTTATGTTTTAATATAACATAATATATATATAAATTATTTAACAAAAAAAAAATTGTATGGTATTGCACAAAACTTTACGTTTTAGTGAGTGATGAGATGAGATGAATTGAGATTGTGTGATTTTTAAGAAGTGATTTTTTAATATTTTTTTTTTTCACTCAGGAAAAAACAGGTTTTTTTTTAATGTGTACGGTTCATGACGCGTCAAGGATTGTGTACTTTATCCATAGAGATATATACATGGAGGTGCCCTTAAGGTTCTATACATACTAGCGCTTATACAATGTGCTGGAAATATGACAAAGAGTGAAATATCATTTGGTCTCTTTCTATCTTATTCCCAGTGATAAAAGAAACAGCAATATTTTTGTTTTTGCTCATTTTAGAAACATTAGACTTGTTTTTGCTCATTTTAGAAACATTAGACTTGTTTTTGCTCATTTTAGAAACATTAAACTTCAAAATTTACTTGAATGTTAGAATTTTGCTTGCTTGAATGTAGATAAGACTTAAAATTTTACTTGAATGTTGTAAAACTGATAATTAAGGCGACGCATTGATAATTTGGCTGTAGCGATATCGATTTTTCTCAGCAATGACTAAAGCTGAGAAATTAAAAGTTCATTGTCAGTATTCATCATGTCTTTGTCTTTGAATTACCCATAGCATAACACGATTGGTCAACTTTTATAACACAGAATAATTAATCAAAAACACCTCTGTAAAAAAAGAGATTCCTATTTTGCCAACAGAGGAGAGTGTTTTAAGCTTCCAAAATTTGTACATAGATTGGTTCAAGCATACACATTAATTTGCCCATAGCTTATATGAAATGTATTTATGGTTTTTAAATTACGCGACAACAACCATTTTGTTGCTACGCCCTTTCCATTTCTTGCTGTTCCATTGCTTGTAGAAAACATAGCTCATAGAAACAACATGTCATAGAAAACAAGCAATCTAAAACATATCCAACACGGTTTTTTACTTTAACGCGGCGTCACCTTAACATGCCAAAACGTTATATTGCGAGTTGTGATGCAATAAATAGTATAAATCAAACTCAAATGTATTTACACAGGTTAGTAGCCGGTTTTATGCAATACTATAAATATCTCATGAAATAATTGTGTTGGAATTAGATATTTTCATTTATTATATTCATATTCACATATATATAAGAACAGTCCTTTAAATTGCATTTTATGTCATTAGATTTATTTACGTAATTGAAAAGTGTTGTACTGTTTGTAATAGTTATCGATAAAGATACAAATAATTATTATTATCATTACATTGGCGTAATGTCACAAAAGGCAATCTGAATGTGTTCGATGTGGTTTTAAAAATATAAGTTAACAGCGTTTAATTATATTGTGTGACCAAAATTATTTGACAAAATATTATGCTAAAACAAATAATACTTGTTTTTATAGGTTGAAAGCTGGAGAAGAGAATATTAATCCCCGGACCCCGTCAAGAGAATCACAGACAATTAGTTTTTGAACAAACTAATTTTATTAGAAATGAATAGACTTAGGTATTTATTTGTATTTAAATAAGTGGATATATTTCTTTGTTTTTAATTTCTATTCCACCTTAGATAGTTAAAAAAAAAGTTTTTAGTTCCATCTGTCAATGCCACAAGGACTAATTATTTGCCAGGCTGTAAAAATACCTATTTATTGTACCATATTTTCACCAAATAAAGCATCTTGTCATTATGTATAAGATTAAGTTACGATGGGACTGACTTACGCTGTACATCAAAAGTCCCTAAATAAATTAAGAATAAAAAAAAACATCTTTTCATTTCATAAACCAATTTATACAATTGGCTCGGCTCGTATACAAATAAATATTCAACCATATTATGACCTCCAAGGACTTAGGAGTTAAAGGATCCTTAACAGTTAATAAAACTTATGCCACGTTAAGTTCAAAAAAAAAAAAATGGTACTTCTGTCCCATGGTAAATAAAGGTAAATCTTACATGTTTAATAAAGGTATCACAAAAAAAAATTTTTGAAAGTGGTCCAAGTAGAACAAATAGAATAAAACTATCCTCAACATCGAATACTTTTTTTGATGTCGGTTAAAAGAGATTATCGATTAATAAAAGTAGTTAAATGTACAAGTCATTTGTAAAATAAGTTTTTTTTTTATTTACGTTTACATGTAAGTTATTGTAAAACTTACTAAAATCTTAAAAATATCGAATACACATAATCTCAACTCTAGTTCGGCTGCCATTTTATATTCATAATCAGCTGACAAATTGGACACGCTTTTGTTACAACTAGGGCCAGTCCTTGTATTCTTTGGTCATTGACTTTATCCCATTTTTTTTTTCGTAATTAAACTCTGACTAGGTAGACTAGGTGACAGGAAATGACAAAGTAGGCTATGACCTCGCCTTAAGAATGTGTTTAACACCAAAATTGTTCATCTCCAAGTTTCAGCGAAATTCTCAAACTGTTTCATAATTTGTTATATCTGAATACATGATATACATTTGGTTTAACTATTTACTAATGTAACAATGAACCAAGACTTTAATTTAGTTCGGCATATTATTCGGTTAGCTACTTGTAGTATCATAAAATAGTGGCTCACTTGTTACTGTAATTTATTTGAAGTGAGAGAAAGTCAGTCAGCGTACACTAGGGTTGTGTCAAACGGAAACTAAATTGTAGTCATGATTTACACGACAGCACAGTAAAAAAAACCAATTTAATAATATTCCTTGACAATATTGTTTTATGGCAGAAGATCGTGGTCGTACTCAATAATTGTGATATTTATCACATTACCCATACTTCCGTTCGGCCAATCCGACATTACTAATTTTCCAAAAATTATTCTTCTATCCATTTGAACAAATTATATAATGTTGGTATTACAATAAAAAAATATTTATATATACGTAGTATGTATAGGTGACTTTACATAAGTTCAGTTACTCTTAAATTCTCAAGAGTTTTATTTTTATTTTATATATTCGTATTTAACTAACGAAATAGGTACGTATACTTTTTATTGTTTCTACAGTAATAAATGCTCAATTCTGCCACTGTCATCATGGTGCTCCCAGACAAGTGGTACCGTAGACTATGTTGTGTTAAGTGGCGTATTTAGGTACTATAATGCCAATGGGGCTATGATGTCAAATTTCTAAATTTGTCTGTCTCAAGTTTCATTTCAATTTATGAACCTCATATCCAACAGTGATCTAAGTCATCTATTTTAAAACAAATTTAAGTAAGTATCCTGTGATTCAACAAAACATTATTTTAAGTACAATATACTTCTTTTTTTTTTTTTTGCTGTTGCTCCCAATGTATTACATCATAATTATTAGTCTCCATTAATATGATGTTAACGGATTACTGAGCATTGAATATCTGTTAATATATTAACTCTTATAGATCATAATTAGCGTTTGCTTCAATTTCATTTCGCATGATCGACTAAATACTATAAGCCTTACATGGTTTAAGAAAGGTAACTTTTTCGACTACTGGCGTACAAAAAAAAAATCCTTTTTCATCCAAGATATTATATAACTTGGTATAGTTTATTGTATAATAATAAAAATGCTTTTAAAAACAAGCTAAGAACAATATTGTTAATTTTGTACTGATAAGTAGACAGTTATTTAAGTATTCCCTTGTTCCCAGGTCATAATAAAAAGTCATTTATTAGTACGACAGTTAATGATTACTCACTTACTTAATCTGCAAATTAAACTCCCGTGAACAATTTTATCAAATTATAGATTTAACAAGGTAAAAGATCGCAAAAGCGATTTGATACTAAAAAACCACAAGCAAAACTTGCAGGGCTATTCACCGGTACTTACTTGGCTCTAATAGTCCATACGGTTAAGGTTTGAATACACTTTACTTCTCACAATGACTCACATTTCACTTTACATGAGAAAACATTTATAAAGTCAGTCTTAACATTTCTATCAAACAACGAGGGTAGTTAGTAAAATATTGTACGTAAGCCGAATAAAATCATAGACATTTGCTATCGAATGTCGTAAGTAATTTAAATATAGGTAATTATAGTAGCAGTTTGTCATAAAAATTACTTTTTTTTTAATTTTTCTTAACTATGGGTAGAATTTATAAATTCAATATTTTTTTTTCAATGTATTTATAACTTGTACCTTCCGTGGAATCCAGTCATTGGTACCACACTGATTAAGATCCTCGTTTGGCCTAGACAGCCTGGAGACCGCTGATACAATTGGCCGACCTGCCGTTCCCAATGCAGGTAGGCGTCACGCACGGCCGCCACCGCTGGCAGGAGTACCGAACCGCTTGATGTCCAACTGAAAATGAAAAAAAATACGATTAGAAAAATGAGGTGAAAATCGCGGGATGGATCTATCCCACTTCTGATGTCAAAAAGATGAAGATAAGGGAATAAAAACTAAAGATAATTCAGAATGACCAAAATAGTTACTATCAAAAGGATAAGAAGTAAAATACTAAAGCATTGCTAAATACATTTATTGTATAAAGGTTTTCCTTATTATAATAATAACAAATCAAATCATTTTCATAATGTACCAATACTTCTGACTAACATTATTAATATTAACATTTTGACATTATAAAATATAATTTAAAACAAAATTATTAATAAGACAATTACTTGATAATCTAGCTATCTAGCTATAATTTATACAATAGGTTTTAGACAATGTTATACTTATCTATAATATAATGAACGATCACTCTCACAGTTTGGCCAAGACTAACTTTTAAAAATGGCGGACCAACTTTTTATAAGAATAAAATGGCGCCAACAGGAAGTAAGGTTGATTATGGAATTTACTAAAATTGTTATACAAAAGAGAATGTTTAAGGGTTTTAAGTTATTTGATAATTTAGATGAATTATTTGACTTATATTAAATTTTAAACTGTAGATTGTAAAACAGGAAATAATAAAATGATATTGTGACATAACTGTCAAAGTGTAAGAATGATAAATTTAGCTTTTGAATGAAATTTATTTTAAAGGTATATTACTATAAAAATACCAATATTCTAACAAGTGCGTTTCACCTTGGTTTAACGTTTACGAGACTACCGTTTGAAAATTATAGCATATCGGGACTTGATTGTAATTTTATTAATGCTGGTTTTATTTAGAAGAATTAACCCTCTGATGCAATTACGCTTATATTATTATCTAATCTTATTTTAGGGTTACGTAGTAGATAACTACAAGGAACACTTAGTTTTACTATCTATCCGTCTGTCTGTCTGTCTGTCTTTCTTTTTGTCTTCTTACCTCTGTAATTATGAATATAATTAGATACCTAACTACCGTTTCGAAAATAATTTAAATCTTTAAAACCTTTGCGGTCAGTGTATAGGAATTATTATTTCATCGACTTTCAATGTTTTTTCTACCTACGTCTATACATAATCAGTAAATCATGTGTCTAAATTTTCTTTAACTAATTTTACAAAACGTTATAAATCGAAATAATTAGTAAATAGTTAAATGTAGCACTAAGCTTCAGCAATTTCTCTTCCAACTTCTTCCAACGCCAAGTCCCAACCCTTCCTCGTCCAATAAGCCAGCTATGTGGGTTTTCTTTCAGTTTGCAGTCATGAATATGATTCGTGAAAAAAAAAAAAAAACATTTGTCTAAGCTTCTTGGGACTTTGATTTTGTAAATTAATTTATATTCAAAAAATATTTTTGTATTTTTAAACATACTTATGAAATATATTTTTTACTTACTTTGTATGCCATGTATATTAAGCGTTACATTTTTAGTAAAATAGCAACCCTATTTCCTGTAATAGGGATGGGAGTTAGGTAATTATCACAGTTCTTAGCATCTTCCTTCCGAATGGGTTTTTTACTATTTGCACTTAGAGAATCCATTTAAATGGATATAAAAGTGGCTGATAAGCCATTCCATTGAAGCCGGTTAAAACATGTTCTCGCCTTTATTTACCTGCGACGTGAATGGAGCGCTTTAGTACGCAGTTATTTAATGCCTCAGCGCTCTAAAGAACTCTTATACTTAAAGATAAAATGAGCCCTCTCTTTCACGCTTGTTGATTTCATAATGAGTGCGAGGGGTGCGAATGGAAATGGGAAATCTATTTTCTTTAAACTAGTTGCTGCCAGCACAGAATTTAGCTTTTCTGTAATTGCAAGCTATAAGTTTGCTTATTTCGCAAGCTTTGGTACAGGAAAGGAAATTTAATGTTTAGTATCTTCTTGACCAATTTCAGTACCACTTTTGCCATCTAATATACTTCTGAAATTGGTCAGATAGTTAATTTCATCATTGCCAAATTATGAAAGTCAAACTGATAAACATTAATTTATCCGACTACGGCGAAGACAAAAGGAAGGTTGATAATTATTTTTGCTCTATGTATGTATATTGGTATATATAATGTGTATTTCATCAATTCCATTCAAACTAAGGATCAATTTTTTATGCATGAAGTGTCAATAGAATCGTAATAAAAGCCCGGTTACAAAGTCTATATTATAATTTTTCTTTTCGGGTTATAGCTTTTTAATTGTTGTTATTACTTAAATCTTCGAAGTCTTAATTCTTAGATACTAATGTTGTAAAAAAATCTCATAACTATTTCTTTGCAGCCATCGACGGTCATGTATTCGAAAAGTTGTCCTTGATTTTCAGGATTTACAAAGTTTTCTCAAAGTAGTTAGTGTCTAAATGAGTTTGTTTGTGTCGGAAGTTAGCAACTTCGATATCTCGAACTTCGGAAGTTAGTTCCATATCTTATCTATCATCGTTACTAAGTGTAAGTTTTTTCTCTATTTTTATTTGCTATAAAATATTAGGTTTTATTATTTAGTAACTTCCTTTTATCAAAGCTTATTTTTTTATCAAATATGGGCAAACGTGTAGACGGATCGCTTGATGGAAAGTGATTACCGTTACCCATGGTCACCCGCAACACTGGAGGGGTCGAAAGTGCGTTGCGGACCTTTCAAAGAGGAATAGGAATACGCTCTTTTCTTGAAGGTTTGAAGGTGGTAATGATAAATGCAGAAGGTGGCCTTTAGAAGGTAAACTCTATCATTCGGGTTAAGCATAAGATTTTATAATACCATTAAAATCTTCAACACCCACAGAAACAAAATCATAACTCAAACGGGTTACAGTATTGGAATCAGATAATTTTAATAGGGGCCATTTATTTGGGTATTCTTACATTTTTGAGTTTTCAGTGATCGCGATACCATGCACGAAATCCCCATAAAACTTCCAATTACGAGAGATGACTCGATAACACAATTATAGCTCTGGACTTTACACGTCAAGATTCTCGATATCGGTAGAAATATCGGGATATTGGTCATCAGTTCTAAATGGGTTGGCATCGGAGGAGGTATTGTGAGATATATTTTTTAGAGTTCCGTACCTCGAAAGGAAAAAACAGAACCCTTATAGGATCACTTTGTTGTCCGTCCGTCTGTCTTTCAAGACCCTTTTTCTCAGGAACTCGTGGAATTTATATCGAATTTTTTAATTGTTTATGGTCCCTTGGAGCTATGAAAAAACTTCTAAGCCAACGGAATCAAAAGATATAGACGTTTAGGCCGCAAATTTTCGATACTCGCAAACTCAATACCTAAACTCGTGAAAGAATCTTGAAATTTGGTATGAAGCAACGTCTTATAGCACACATATAGGAAAAATTACGAAAACCGTAAATTTTTAGTTACATCATACTTAATAATTTAACTTATTACCTCTTTCCTCATTATCGCGTAGAGGTATTAAATTGAAATTCATATCAAATACTCAGGTCTATAATACCTTTAAGCTGTAACAAAATCACTACAGGTTTGTACGAAACCCTCGGTGCAAGAGTCCGACTCGCACTTGGCCGGTTTTTATTTATAGATAAGACTTACCAGAAATTGCGTTGTTCCTACAATGCCCACAGGCATTGAAACAAAGTTGTAGGAGTTTCTTGTCATAGCTATACAAATTAAAGCTTTTGCAGCGATCTAAAAAAACTGTTTTAATTTAAACACATTGGCATTTTTAAACTTTCTTTCCAAAACTGATTGGTTTTTCGATTATTATGAAAAATTATTGATGATCGTTGAGGAAAACTTATGAAATGATTCGACGAAACATATTTATAAGAAACCGCGCTGTAGTTTTTATGAAGGAAACGTTTTTATTGAAGCCACTGACCGCACGCTGATATCTGGCTACAGGAGAGCGCACACTGAGCTACGGGTATAGACTATTCACTAAATTGGGGCATGGGTTAAGAAGTTAAATATTTTACACTTCACTTCTCTTTCTTTAACTTACCTGTTAGTAGAGACTGATTTGTGGTCGGCTGTAATTTTGCTGATTGAAATTGAAACGCAAAGGCTAGATCTGTGATTGTAATTTTTGTAGAAGATTTTTTTTGTGTAAGGATTATAGGCTAACAGAAAAGCTTGAATGCCTTATTGATACATGCCTATCAGGATTCTTCAAGTGATATTCCATTAGGCCGAGGCGCTCTATCATTCAAATAGTTTTTTCGTTGTATATATGTCACCGTAAAATTGTAAAAACCGTTTTGTAATATATCTGGTTAAATTGTAAAATGTTTATAGACTTCCGACGCGAATTTTCTGTCTATAATTTAACACATTATTTTTCGTTAGATTATAAATGTATAGTTTTGAATCTTTCGACATATTTTTACAGTGTCGTTAGTTATTTTACAAATTTACGGTGACATATACATACATTTCAACTATTCATCCTCATAGTTCATTCATTCATTCAGTTTCAGTGTGCGCTCTGCAGCGGACGTTAAACGTAAACATCGTAGAGTTGCAGAATCACGATCGACTTCCGATCGACTTACGTAACATTCGTCATGATACCGATTTAGACGATTGAGAACACCTGATGGTAAGTATTCTTGTCCATCCCCATAAGATTTTTTATATGAAACTAACTGTTTACCGCGGCTCCGCCCGCGTAAATATAGTATCGGGTATCCCGCAGGAATACTGTACTTTTTCGAGACAAAAGGTAGCTTATATTTTAATCTATACCAAATTTCATCGAAATCCGTTCGGTAATTTTTGCGCGAAAGAGGAACAAACATCCATCCATCCGTACATCCTCACTTACTTTCGCATTTATAATATTAATAACATAAGATTAACCAGGAAACGAGCAGATAGATTGGCTGATGGTAATCGATTACCGCTGCCCACCACTCGCAACACCAGAAGAGTTACACTTGTAACTCCTATAGTGTTGCGCACTAATTGCTATCCTGGTCCTTGAAAATCCCGAACCCCCCTAGGGCATCCGGTAACCTCACTCACTCCACGAAACAACGTTTTTTGTGAGGCCATGATATTTATCCAGTCGAGCCGGCACATTCGTCCTAAAGCATGGCTCTCCCATGTAAAAAGAATGCTAGTTTACTACTATCTTATCGGTCTAATACTCAATAATGTTTCTTAGGGTCATCACACATTGATACGAGACGATACGCGATGCCGCGCTGCATTTTTAAGGTATAAGATATATAAAATTGAACTTTATTCAATAGACAAAAAGATACACGTTTCAACTTCGTGCATGCAAAAGCTAAGCCTGCTGTAACCGTATATTTTACCGATATAAAAAGTAGCATAATATGTCCTCCCCTGTGTATCTAATTTATATGTGTGCCAAATTTCATCAAAATCGATCCTGTAGTTTCGGAGCCTTTTCAACGCAAACAAGCAAGTGTTTCCTCTTTATAATCTACACTAATATTATAAAGAGGAAAACTTTGTTTGTATGTTTGTTTGTTTGTTTGGTTGTAATGAATAGGCTCAAAAAGTACTGGACCGATTTCAAAAATTCTTTCACCATTCGAAAGCTACATTATCCACGAGTAACATAGGCTAAATTTTATTTTGGAAAAAAATAGGGTTCCGTAAAATATTTGGGTTTTTCGGACACAAGGTGTAAAAAATCAACTAGAAAAGTTACTTATTTTGCGTACGCTGCCTAAACTATAAAAGATAGAACCATAAAATGTTGTAATTAATTGTAGATCTTATAAATATCTACAAAAAAGTCCGCGACACACTATACCTATCTATGTCGAGTGAGGCACAACAACCATTTTTTTATTTAGAAATCTTGAATTTTTTTTGGACTACATTTAAACGCGTTTATTTTACTCATGCTATTAATCCTTATCAAAATAAATTATTTCATCACTAAGTACAGTTTATGTAGATAATATTTGGTCTTTGAATGATTGAAATTGGACGTTTGGTTTTGAAGTTATGGCGAAATTAAAATATTACGATTTCTGATGCACGGCCCGTTGCGAAGTAGGCGTCACAAGGCGGGGGTGTACGTGCGGGGGGAGTTTAGATCTATGGTATTTCATACGATAAAAGTATACCCACCTATTTATTTCATTGAGTTTTAGTAGGTACCTATATTAATTTGTTTCTCTTTGTTTTGACTAGATTTCGCCCGTTTTGTTAGAGGTTTAAAGACATTCTGTAGTATTAGTATCAGTATTGTACCCGTGCGAAGCTGGGGCGGGTCGCTAGTATATTATAAAGAGGAAACACTTGTTTCCTCTTTATAATATAATATATTATAGTATAGATTTAACAAAAGAGATGTTTGATTTTGGGCCAGTTCTATGTACACTACATAGGTAAATAGGAAAAAAATATGGGAGTATCATAAAAATATGAAAAAATTAATTTGAAGAAGGTTACATGCGTACAAAAATGATTATTTGAAGATTTTTTTATTGCGAGAACACTGTTTTTAGGGCGGCCATGACAGATGTTTTGACTTGAATTTTGACGTAGTAGACATTTTTATGAAGAGACGTCGTCTTGAATGTCATACGTCTTTCTTTGTCAAAAGTCATGTCATTGACAAAATGAAATTCTTTAGTTATTTCTGATCTGATCCGCCATGTTTTATTTAATTTTGTGTTGCTCTCCTTGACGAAGTTAATTTAAATGTACATGGAAACGAAGTGAAATTAAACAAAATAAAGAATAGGAAACGGTTACTATATTATGTAACTATATTTACATATACTGTACATAGGGCTGGCCCAGGCCTCATACATTTCTTGAACATCTCTTTTACCTACACTAGTTAGTAGAAATGTTTGTGTAACAACTTTAAGAACTTAATCCTTTTGCAACCAGTTTCTGTAATGTATATAATTATTATCAACAAGACAATTTCCTCACATCAATTTGCTTCTGCCATAATCCACATTCGTAACACGATCGTGTATTTAACCGATGTATTTAACTAATAGATCTTTGATCTATAGCTTAAAGTTATCCGGTACGAGGACATGTCGCCGAGATAATATATCTTATAGATTATCCATATATAATATTTATATACACATAAATAAAATTGAAGTGAAGTGAAAACAATTTTCCTAAAGAGTATATGTTTTTTGGAATTTTCTTGGAAGTTTCTAAGTTTTATAGTTTAGAAATGCCATGGGAAGAGGCCAACTTGTTAACCACTTAAGGTCGATTAACCGAATATGGATTAAGTACATTACAAAAAAGTCATGCATGACACCTTGTCTTTTATTTAAAAATATCTACTTATTCGACGATTTCCCAAGTGACGAGATGGAATGAAAAAAAAAATATCCCCACTTTACATGTATGGAGGAGCTACTCTGTAAAATACAAAATAATAATTATTATAAAATGATGCCAAATAATAAAGCCTATATGCGAACTATTTCTATACACGGATGAACGGACAGACCAAAATTTAAAAGTTCCTTGTACTTACTAGGGAACTTTCATAACGTAACCAATAAGAAATTTGACAAAATTTATTTTTATTTGTTATCATAATTCGTGACCTGTAGAGACCCTGTGGTGATATACGGAAGGAAGGGTTTGACCTCTGATGCCGGGTCATCGGGTGAGGTAGGATTTCCGCTTACAACACTAAATCTATTATAATCATGCGAGTTAAACAATTAAATAAGAAGTAAAATGTTATATAAAGAAAATATTTTTATATCATATATTTATATATGGATTTAACTGGTGATTTTATTTTTCCCTTAACAAGAGATGTTTTGCATTAGAATAGTATATTTTAAGAACTAGCTTTTGCCTACGGCTTTATCCGCTTAAACGCAGTATCCAATAGGAAGACTGTACTTTTTCAGGATAGCCTATGCGTTCAGACCTTATACTACCATACCAAATTTCGTCAAAATCCATTCAGTAGTTTATGCGTGAAAGAGTAACAAATACCATCCATACATCCATCAATCCATCCAGTCTCACAAACGTTCACATTTATAATGTTTAGTATGATAAAAAAAAACAATAATATTTTCTTCATTCGAAATCCTTCAATGAAACGCTCAGATCAAATAATAATTTTATTTAATCTGAGATGAAGCGTATATCTTTTTGTGTGATGAAAAAAGTTCAATTTTGAACAGCTATTTTAAATATGCAGCGCCATGTCGTGTATTTTCTTGTTTTTTATGTGAATTCACCCTAAGGCTTACGTATATATAATTAATTATTCGATATGTATGCTAATATTGTAAGAAAGAAAATTTTGTTTGTTAGTTTGCGGAGCCTATTCAATATGGGCTCCGTACTAGGCCGATTTTGATGAAATTTGGCACAGTCATAGAGTAGACTACGGGAAAGGACATAGGCTACTTTCTATTGCGGAAAAATGTACAGTTTCCGAGAGATTAACTTTTGCGCGCACGAAGTTGCGAGCATCATCTAGTTATTGATATAGCAACTGACATTAATTTATAACAAGTGATAGTTATTCTATTTTATATAACACATCTAGAATATAAGAAGCTATTTGGTGCACAGTAAATCAGTTAGTTACAATTAAACTCCTTTGTAATTGGAATGTCAGTCCGTCGATACGTATCTCGGGAACTAGTTCCTAAGCCGATTATATTCAAGATTACATTATAATAAATACATAGAGATCGATTACAGAGTGATTTTTAAATCAATGCGTATTTTAATTGAAAAACTTTCTATGTGAAAGCTATGGGTACCGCTTTAAAGCTCTATGTCAGTTCGTATGTAGCGCCGTGTAAGTATTGTTTCGTTTCAGTGTGAACTGACCCTAACAGACATTTTTTTTAATAGACAATATAAAATTATTTAAGCTTTAAGGTTTTATAAGCTTTTTTTAAGCTTTTAGTTAGCTTGCAATGTATATTATGTAGTTCGGTTGGAATCTTGCTACTCAATTTTGAAGCAGATATCTTCAAACGATTGAGTTGAAATTTTTTACACATATTTAGTTTGGATGTTTGTGCTCATGAAAGTGCTTTTAATGGGTACATTTATATAGACAAAATTGCGGATAATCGTCTCTATTTTCCCTGAATTTGTTGGCTACGCTGAAAAATATGACATCTTATTTCCTATCATGTTTTGAATATACTAGAGCTCGTTATCATCATCTTCAAAGGTTTATTTTTATTAATGAATTGGAGCAGAAAACGAGCAGCTGGAATCGCCTTATGGTAAGCGATTGCCGCCGCGCGCCGCCGCCCATGGACACTCGGGACACCAGAGGAGTTACACTTGCAGCTTAATCTCCAACCCGTCCTTGGGTCTCCGTTAACCTCACTCACTCGGCGAAACACAACGCAAGCATTATTTCACACTGGTTTTTCGTGGTATTTATGCAGTCGAGCCGGCCTATTTGTGCCCAAGCATAGCTCTCCTCAATTCGCAAAGACTAACGGCCGAATACTGAACAGCTAATCAAAATTAAGAGCCCTTCTATTCACAGGCTGGCGCTGTCTCTGCTAGCCGAAATGACAAGGACAGCATGTGACTTGAGCGTCACTTAATTTAACTATCTAGGCAGTAGCAGCACTGCGAGTTATCATAACTTTTCGGTCATCGATGATTCATCCAGCGAAGCGGCAATACGATAGCAAAACAGCACTTGCACAGTTGATGGACATTCGCCGTACAAATTACATCTTATCACTTGACCTGCGTCATGTCGGCGCACTTTGTTTAACTTAGTTGTAATCAATCACCACGTTATTGGAATAGATATTACGTCCAGCTGTGAAGAATGATTTTGAGTTATTAGGAACCCGAAGTACTAGCATGATGGGATGGAGCTGATGGAAGAGAACCGTGATCAAATATTGGAGACTCTAGTCGATGATGATGATCGATATATCGAAGTAATATGGGTAATTTAGGATTACATGCATCTGTAAGCTCCTCGACTGGACAAAACAGCGCTGAAAATAGAACTCTGTGGTAATACAATAGAGCTGAAAATCGAACACACGGCAGCAATTTAAAAAATCGATGATTGAGTTTATCAGATTCCGAATTAATGTAGTCTGAGCTTTAGAGTTAAATGTGTGGAAGTTTACAACTGACCGTTTGACTACAAACTGTGATCTTCAAAACTCAAGTCTCCTTAAATAGTTCGGCAACGTAAATACGTCTCTGTTTTCATAACTTAAGTCCTCTCTCTGTCTCTTACAGGTGTCCATAGCCATGAGGCGATACGTCTACCCGTTTTTGATTTTGCTGTAAAAGGAAACTGTGATCATTATTTGTGAGCAAGCATTATAATTAAAGCAGCACGCTTTAATTTGTAACGATTGTGACCAGAAGGCCAAATCTCGAATCTATTATGTATTTGATATAATCTAGTAGACTAGATCTCGAAGTGGGAGTCACCCTTCGGCATGAATGGACCGTCTCGACCGGACCATGATCTCACAGAAAACTGGCGTGAAATAACGCTTGCGTTATGTTTCGCCGCGTGAATGAGGTTACCGCAGGCCCAAGGGGGAGATTGGGGATTTTAAAGACCGGAAACGCAAGTTGCAGCACCAAAGGAGTTACAAAGTTTAACTCCTCTGGTGTAATCGCTTACCATCAGGTGATCCGTCTGCTCATTTCCTGGTTTATTACATTAAAAAAAACTCAATTGCATACGCGTCAAATCGTGTGCGCACGAATGGTGCAGCTTTAAAATCCAAACGAGATATAACCGATATAGTAATTACGAGAATTGGTTCCAGTCTTATTGTTTGTAATCTATTCTAGTAACCCTCGAGACCTACTCCAATTAATTAGATCAGAGTAAATTGTGACGAATTGTAACTGAGACGTCAGCGCATTTCACGCCCTCATTTGATACAGTAATATTATATGTACCTAGTGGACCCCATGCGGGTATTTTTAATAATAGCTGTAATGTTTTAGTTTCATTTTTTAATGAGCGTTCTTATTGAAGGTGTTAAAATGTTACTGCTTAAGTTACGCATGCTTTTTATGGATAAAGAAGCAGGCGTACGCATCACATGATGGTAAGCTATCACAGACGCCCATGGACGCCCGTAACGCTTGTCATTTAAATCCTCAAATCCCTCGCTAAGCAAAACATAACTCAATCGTTATTTCACGCTGGTTTTCTATATGACTTTTGTATCTTACTGATCAATACTGATTATGATAACTCGTAGGATAACTCCCACCGCAGTAAAACCACAGAGTAAAAATATTATTATATAAACCTACCTACAGAGAAATAGCTTGAATCATAGAACAATCAAAATCGATACAAATTTGATAATTTGGACGTCCCTTTCAACGACTCACAATTTTTCCACACAATCGTGGACACACCGTTTGCTTAGTAGTACAATCAAATCGTAAGCTATTTATCTTGTTCGTCTTTCTTTAATCTGTGGTAAAATTTAAAAAAAGAACCGTATCCTTACCTACTTCCATTAGATATTCAAAAATCACACACACAAGCAAAAAGAATTTAGTATTCAACTATTCAAATCCTTCATAATTTATTGGTAATAAAGTGGAAATAAACGTGACATCACACTTCATTGTTTTCCGAAATGTAAAATGTTTGGGGAACGAACTGAAATTATAGCTAGGGAGCTGGTGGCAAAACCAAAAAAATAGTGTGGTTAGCTCAGATTTTTTTATAAATAAAATCGAAATTTTAGATACGAAATGTGTAAAAAATTATACCTATGGGTTTATTCAATAGAAACATATACACAAAAATACAAATCTTTCCTCTGTATAATATTATAGCACACCAAAAGTAGGTATATCAAAATTAAACAACTTTAAATTATTTACAGACTAAAAGAAAGAAAGAAAAAAAAACTAAAAAAGAGAAAACTAAAGTACAAGATAGTTAAAAGTTAAAAATTATATTAGTATCATTCTGCAGTCAATTAAATAAATATACTTAATAATTAAAGCTTTCATAATAATTTAAAAAAAACTCCTACAATCATGACTTCTGTCAGCTTTAGTTTCACTATCTATGAAATTTATTTAATAAGATGTAATGGTAGACACGAATACACGATAGTTTAATTTTTGATAGCTATTTTACCTAACATTTCGAACTCATAAAAAATCAGATCTACCTGAGCTCGCCACTATTTTTCTCTAACTCACATACTTAGTTGCAGACTAAATTTCGTCTTATTATCAACGACGATAAAATAATTATACCTAAATTGCCACTAGCTCCCTAGCTATAATGCAACAGATTAATGTGTTTCCGTGCGCACGCGCCGACTTCAAACGCGCCCGCTGGACGTAGAGTATGTAGAGTACAGAGGGAAATGAGAGTATATACAGTTTATTTTATGCCTTTTATATTTTACAGTTTTTGAACAATACCTACCTTTCACCTCGTCTTTTACTGCAGTAGCCAAAGTCAAAAATACTGCTTTTTCATAATGCATAACTGATGACTCATGAGTATTTCATGTATTATTTTTTGGCTACCTATGTGAAAAACGAAGTCATTACAAAATATATTATGTAAACTAAATATAATTTAATAATTGACATTGGAATATATCATTTTTTTAAACAACTTTGTATCCACACACTTTCATTAGACGTCTCGTCTCAGATACACCACCTATTCTATGTCGGCCATCTAACTCGCTACCTACTTGTATTCGCTGTCTCCTCTATACACTACCTTCTCTATGTTGGCCACCTAGCTGGCTACGTGACGGATGTATGAGTTATTGTTTCTGAGGAAACTGTTTGTCGAACACTATCCTAAATTATTATACCTACTTATAATTCTGCGTCCCGTCTTTACACAAGCTACTCTATGTCGGCGTAAACAAAGAAACAGTAAAAGTGATATTTAAGTTGGTAGAATTATAATAATAGTGCAATAAAGAAATACAATGACACAATAATTTGGTATAACATTAATATTTTTGGTAAGGTTTTAGATTTAACTTTTCCTGCGGCTCCGCCCGCGTAAATATAGTATCCCATGATAATGTACTTTCTCGGGATTAAAAGTAGCTCACATAAGCTAAACATTTTAATCCAGAGCCTATGCTACTACCATACCAAATTTCAACGAAATCCGTTGAGTAGTTTTTGCGTTAAAGAGTAACAAACATCAATCCGATATCCCCTCAAACTTTCACATTTATAATATTAGTAGGAAGTAGGATTGAATCTGTCCGGCTATGCTACAATGCGTGATTCTACTCGGATTCGATAAGTTACATAGGTACGTGGCAACCAATGAACGCTTGCCACGTGCCAATATGCACGCATTGTAGCATAGCCGGACAGATTCAATCCTACTTCCTACTAATATTATAAATGTGAAAGTTTGAGGGGATATCGGATTGATGTTTGTTACTCTTTAACGCAAAAACTACTCAACGGATTTCGTTGAAATTTGGTATGGTAGTAGCTTAAGCTCTGGATTAAAATGTTCAAACCGCGACGAAACGCGACGCTACGCGACACTGCATTTTTAATAAAGCTATTGAAATTTTAAATTTATTCACTACACAAAAGATACACGTTTCACGTGACATCAGTCATACAATTCAATTTTAAATAGCTATCTTAAAAATGCAGCGCCACGTCGCGTATCGTTTCGTTTTGGTGTGATTTACCCTAATGCGTTTTCCAAATTTTCGAATTCTAGTCGAACGGGAATCGTGAAAAGCCCCGCTGAACGAAGACGCATACGAGTATGAGTATGAGTAGAGTAGTTCTGAGGAAACTGTTTGCCAAACACTATCCGCAGTGATTGGATTACATGTTTACTGTAGCTAACAAGGATAATTTTGTTACTGATATTGATCGAGTTACTTATAATTGTTAGATTAGTAATAACAAATCGAGGGATTGAGTGGCAATTATAATAATATTGTGTATTTTTAAGCTATTTTCTCTTATATGAATTTTAGGTTCAAACACAGGCTGGCAACAGGCAACAGGCTGCTGCGAAACCTAGCAGTGGTCGTGGTAATAGTCCTTCTTTCTAAATCCCACTGATTTCGAACTTGCCCTTGTACCATCATCGAACACCCGTTTTTTGGTTTCGCAGAGGAAAGGCTTTATGCCTCCCCCGAGTCAGGTGGCCCGGGGGTATGTGGGACTCTCAATACGGTTACGCACTAAAAACACCTGCGGATTGCCCTCAGCCGCTATGAAGTGATCTTTCTAAGGAGAAAGAGGAGGAATGAGGAGTTAACGCTTGCAGCGCGTCCACGCCGCAAGGACTGGACGCAGTTGGCCGTATGTTGGCCATACGTCGACTGCAACCATTAAACACCTAATCTGAACAATGCCTTTGGCACATGAGGCCAGTTAGGAACACGGGAACCTCCGGCTCGTCCATGATGATTAAGCTCCTCAAGTAGAGTGTCGCTGGACGATGGCATGTGTTTCAGGCTCATAATAGCAAGTTCACCCTTATGGACATTTAAGATAAATTATTATTTTTAAACAAAAAATGAAATCGACTTCCAAAGTAAAAATACAAATAAAATATGAAATAAAACTTATTTTCTAAATAATTTCCCTTTAAAATTTGACTAAAATTCTAACTATTTCTCTACTCAATCTTCAAGCCGCCTCCTTTTTTCGGAAGTCTGTTAAAAACAGTTGACTTTGTAGAAAACCGGTAGCGAGTCGCACTTAGGGTTCCGTACAATTATACCAATATTGTTTGTTTGCATTGAATAGGCACCGAAACTACTGAACCGATTTTAATGAAATTTGACACAGATACAGATTAGACAATGGGGAAGGACATAGGCTATTTTTATCGCGACATAATGTACGCTTCCCACGAGTTTTCTTTGTGTGCGCACGAAGTCGGGGGAAACATAATATCTATGGTATTTTATTGTTATTGCATAATTATGAGAACTCAAATAGACACTAAATAAATATTAGCCACTAAGTTCTACATCCACGTGTCGTGGCAAAACAATACTCGGTACTCCCCATTAACCCTAAAATACCAAATCCCATCTGCAATTTAATTTAAACTCCAGCCTCAATTGGGGTCGGGTCATTAATACATTAAACACACGTTAAGACGTGATTTCTGCAGTCCTGTACAAACATGGGGTCAGGTAGACCCCATACCGAGTATTTACCTACTACCTACCACTGTTTAGGTTATGTGTGGGTTAACATTGCAGATTTTACTGAAATTTATCCCTAAACTTAAAATATTGGTAGCATTGTTTCTACTGTAATAATTATTTTCAATAGGAAAATTCTACTGGAGCTTTTGGAAACGGATTTCTTATTCGAAAGTTTTGGTTCCTGTGTGATAGATAGTTTTAAATGAACAAATAAGACAACATTCAATTAAAGCTTAATATTTTAAAAGTATTATTAATGGTTAGACAACATATGGAGGCAATTAAGAACAAAAGCTTTTTCCTACCGAAAATAATTTACAACAGTGATATACGCTTTAGAATTAATATTAAAAGCACATTCGTAACGGCTAATAATTTGCTCTACGCCCACAAAACTAGACCCAAGACCGCATTGAAAGGAGCCGCCTTTACCATTTTTTGTGCCAAAAATATGATCACTATTGTTACTTTGTGGGCGTTAAGCCGCTTCTTTTCTAATTAATGTGGAGGCATTAAATATTAGGGTGATACAAGTTTTAGGTGCTGTTTTTGGGTAAGGTGGCTACAGTAAAGCTACTTCTTAAATATAAGTATAAATGGTTGCAAAGGTACATTTAGCGGCACGTCTATCGGATAACTTTACCTTACCGAAAATTGAAACAAAATGCATTTTAATTCAAGCATAATCCAACTCCTATTATAAATGTTGCAGTTTTTGAGGATGGATGGATGTTTGTTACTCTTTCACGCAAATACTACTGAACGGATTTAGATGAAATTTTGTATGGTAGTGGTTTAGGCTCTGGATTAAAACATAGTACACACTGTACTTTTTATCCCGAAAAAGTACAATATTCCCGTGGGATACCCGATACTTTATGTAATCGGGCGCGGGCGGAGCTTCTGGAAAAAGCTAATAGGAAATATTATGTAGCCGATGACGTAGTACATTATATTGCGCCTCCAAACGAGTAGACAGCGATAAAACCAATAGACTTAAGTCGATAAAAAACACATAAAATATTATAATTACATCGATACGTCGCGTCGCGTTCGTGAGTCACGCGCATCACTAAATATGGATGAGGAAATTAAAATAATACAAGACGGTATTGTGAGATATGGGTTAGGGATTTGAATACGGGGTCTGACCTTCCGTCGGACGCATTACCATACGCCGTGTTAATCATCATCATCAACGAAAGGACCGGGTCGAGCGGATAAACACCACAGCCTTACAGAAAACAGACGTGAAATAACGCTTGTGTTGTGCTTCACCCAGTGAATGAGGGTACCGGTGTCCTAAAGGAAGTTGGGGGAGATTAAGGACCAGGGATACAAGTCGCAACACCAGAGGATTTACAAGTGTAACTCCCCTGGTTACACTTGTAAATCCTCTGGTGTTGTAAATCGCTACAGCGAGTGTTCATGGGCGGCGGTAATCGCTTACCAACAGGCGATCCGTTGATCGTTTCCTGGTCCCTTTCATTAAATAAAAGCACTACCTCTTCCACAACCAATACTTAGAAAATTATATTACAATCTTAACACTAGGCTGAGGTATTTTCTCAATGTTATGTCTATACAGCTCTTGCCATGAAGCCCCGAAAAACGTAGGCAAATGTTAATTTTCCTTCTCGCACAGAGACTTCTCTCGAGAGTTTTTTGCTGTGACGATAAGAATAATTATGCTGTAGTCTACCGCAATCGCCTACTGTGGGTAAAGTTTGACATTCTTCTAATATAAAAATTAAGTTTTGACTAATAAATGATGATAATAATAAATTGTTTATGGTTAAAATGTACCGTTAAGTAATAATAAACTAATTGTGAACTAGTTAATATAAGTATTTGGACGTCGTTAATGCGACAAAATATGCGGTCTACTATAAAATATTGTAACACCTATTGTAACCATATTTTTACCAAATAAACATCATTTCATTTCATTTCATTTCATTTCATTTCATTTCATTTCATTTCATTTCATTTCATTTCATTTCATTTCATTTCATTTCATTTCATTTCATTTCATTTCATTTCATTTCATTTCATTTCATTTCATTTCATTTCATTTCATTTCATTTCATTTCATTTCATTTCATTTCATTTCATTTCATTTCATTTCATTTCATTTCATTTCATTTCATTTCATTTCATTTCATTTCATTTCATTTCATTTCATTTCATTTCATTTCATTTCATTTCATTTCATTTCATTTCATTTCATTTCATTTCATTTCATTTCAAATGGCTGAAACAGTAATAAATAATTTTTGATAGTTTTTGTTACCTAAAAATTGGAACTTATAAAATAAATCAGAGCTACTACTCACCACTATTTTTCTATAGTTCACACAGTCGCTGACTACATTACGTGTTAGTATCGACGACGATGAAATTATATACTTACCTAATTAGCCGCCTATCTATATATTTTAACATTTGAAATTATAAAAAAAAAGTTTTTTGTACGTGCGACTATCTGGGATCGAACATACACCTATAATATGCAACTCAAGCGGCTCTCCACTAGGCCATGGACCGTCACATTACCATACAGCATGTTAGTGTTGTACTTTCAAATATCGATTTGTAAATAAACTCGATGTTAGCGATGACGGCGACGATTTTTCATTCGTGTTTTTCGATTCAATGAATTTATTCACTATTCAATTTGTTTAAAATGGTATTTGTTGAAACATGTGTACGATTTACATAGTAATGTTTGTATAGTTTGTTTTTAAAGTCTTACAATGTACATTATAACTTCTTTAGTATTCATGAAATTTAGGGAAACTTTGTCTATAAGGCCGAGACTATATTATGGTCCGGAATCTAACGGGCCCGGGAAAATAGAACTCTGAGCTATTACAATAGAGCTGAAAATTGAATACACAAGTGGCGAGTCAGATGTCAACGTCATATAAGACAGCTCGACACTGGCCACTTCGACTTTCAACTCTATTGTATTAGCGCAGAGTTCTATTTTCCGTGCTCTTATTTTTCCCGGGACCTGCTGGAATCCGGATCATATAGTCCCAGCCTTACGTTAGAAATTTACTATATCATATGCTACGCCCAAGGCCAAAGTAAAAAAAAAACCGGTGACGCACTTGTATCCGTGGCCGATAAAATCGCCATTATACGATCTGATTACTCGATTGCTTCCATATCACAAATAAGAACTGGCCAAGCGCAAGTCGGACTCGAGTAAGAAGGGTTCCGTACAAAACTTCAAAAATGCTAGCTTGTTGTATGGGTTTATATATGCTTACATTTATTTGTTGTCGTAGTGGCAACAAAAACACATACTCTGTGAAAATTTCAACTGTCTATCACAGTTCATGAGATTCGGCCTGTGACGGACGGACAGCGGAGTTTAGTAAAAGGGGCCCGTTTTTACGGAACCCTAAAAACTATTTAAAAACGTGATTTAAACTAAGACCACAAAGGAAGGTGGTATTTTCTTTTGATTTTAATATTTTTATGAGACGTTATAAGTACGTCAATTGGTTGGGTACATAAATAAAATTGATACTAAAGTGTAATCCGCTGAGACAAGCCGTTTATTTATATTTATAGTTATTTGTAATTGTTTATCACCGTTTAAAATTTAATTGCACTTGTTAATTTTATATCACAAACCGTTGAAATATATTAATAGCCTATACCAGTTATAATTGGAAAATTATATTTGTTGTTTCTTGATTTTATGGATATTGAAACTTGCGGCATAATCTAAAATTTCAAAGTAATTTTATGAGTTACTAGCTTCTGCCCGCGGCTCCGCACGCGTAAATATATTATCGCGCGGGAACACTACTTTTTCGGGATAAAAAATATCCTATGTCCTTATTTGGGACCCAAAGTATGTCTATACCAAATTTCATAAAAATCGGCTCAGCGGTTAAAGCGTGAAGAGGTAACAGACACAGACACACTTTCGCATTTATAATATTAGTAAAAGTATAGATAATATAGATTTGCTGAGAAAGAATTTCCAAAAGCATATTTTTATGGCGCCCGCACACGATAGGCTTGCTAGCCTATCGTGAGCTTGGTAAACAAGATCAACAGGGGATGCTCGGAGGGCACCGGAAAATATAAGTGTCTGCTTGCTAACTGCTTGCCTAGCGTGTAAAGCTACCGTTAAATATGAACACTGGCCACCGCAGAGAAATCGACGCAAATAAATCGTAAAGTATCAAACGATTTTCTTCCTTACATTGATGAGGTGTGAAAGCGTCCATAGCATCCATAGAATTTCGTAATAAGAGATTTATTACGAAATCTTAAGAAAATTCTAAAGATTTCTTAAGATTTCGTTAAGGTCGTTTGGAAGTACCTACGAATGTTATCAGAGACCACTATTACGTTACATAAATTATATTATTTGAAATATGAATAATATCTTATATCACAAATATAATTAGGGTCATTTAATAACACACATTGGTAAAGTTAAACAATGGAGAACACGCATAGTTTTTTTAAATTGTATTTTCGAAAATAACATAATAAGCCTGGAAATATTGTCTTTGCAATGGCATATCTACGATCAACCGTTGACGAAATACAGTCATCACAAGTGAGATCGTTGGAGAGCATCAAACACGCTCCATACAAAAAATTTAGCAGAAGTGACGTCACAGCTTATATTATATTTGATAATCATTATAATAACAAATAATGTCACAAATAACATAGGGATTTGAACAGTAATTTTCGTTTTGCGATCAAAGCAAAACGAAAATAGTTTTTTTTTCTATCCTGTAACTTTTATTTTAGAACAAATTACTATACCTTTTGCATTTTTCGGTCCATATTTATGTTGCCTTTCGGAAAATATACGAATTTTGGTGATTTAAAATAAATGCACGTTCTCTATTGTCGTTTGGAATCATAAGTACTACGATCTATTAAAATTTAAAACACAACTAACAGTGAATGGTGAGCTACATCTAAGACAAGTCCGAGCAGTGCTTTTCGCGAAAAAATGCAAGTCAGATGAATTTGTGTGGCCTATTCTCAGCCGTGTATACGCATTTGTCTGTTCTATTTTGTTTCAAATATTTAATCTCTACTCAGTCAGTAATCAAAATTTGATTCTCTATTAGCGCCGCAAATTATGATGGGAATGTCGTTACTATGTAGTATATGACATTGGAATAAGTTTCATAAACATCTGGTCAGCTTTTTCGTTACCAACTATTCTGTCGTGAGAAGGTATCCATGTAAATACTACACAAACTGATAGTTCTTTTAATTTAAAACGACAAAGTATAACATCTTTATTGTTATTCAAACGATGGACACAAATAAATCGTCAAACTCTTGGAATCGTTAAGCGCTCCACTAAATTCAGTCTAATGAGACTTTATATCTTTAGTTGAGCTCTTTAAAAGTTATTGCTATGGTATCACCTGATTTACTTTGTTTTAAATTGCCACATCCATCGTGTGACCAGATTTTATGAAAAAATCCGGATAGTACCGAGAAACTTTTAGCATATTTTATTGTGTACAGAATATAAGTCTACGAGAGTTTTTTCTAATTAGTCTTCTTCTTTTGTACAGAAAAATATGGATTTCAAAATATGAAAAAGTTTTAAGATGTACTTAGTATGTATAAAATCTGAGTTTTCTGTACCTTATAAAAAAGGAATAAGCGCTTACTTACCTTTATATTCTGCGAGTCTTTAAGGAGTCAAAAATATTATTACTTTTATAACTGACAGTCTGAAAAAGTTCTACATGCTTAAATACCATAGATACCTATTATTCGTTTCTATATTCTCGCATTTATTCGGGACAATCTTTCGAGACTACATAATATGGTAACACTACATGTCATCTGAAAGCGAATCTCGTTAAGAACATCATTATTGAAATTTTCATGGAAATTTAAAAAGCGTGGGTGAATGTAGGTGATATGTGAAATATTTTAAGCATCTCAAAATTACCGTCATCATTATTATAATTGTTGTCCTCATCATCTTCAATAAATTCACCATGTTTCCTCTTCAGTTTGATATTTTTAATAATTTAAGCAATCAACAATCATTACCTATTTACTGATAAATAATAAAAAAATCTATGCCCTTTTTGTTTCATGGATGATTAAGTAGAAACTATCAAATTATAACAAAGTGACCCACCTGTAGCGTTTGACACAACAGATTTGTTGTACGAATTTATTATCATCATAAACATAATGGTATTACCCCAGACTTTACTGATATTTACAATGTTAAAGGTTTTACAACAGCTACACTGTTGTTTTATGTTACCGTAAAAATTGAAACTTCAGTCGAATAAAATGATGTTTGTATAGCATTGGTAGAAATGAAAAGGAATAGAAAGGAAGGAAGGAATAAAAATAAAATGTAATTTAAAATAATGTGTAACAAACTACCTTAACTATTCTCTCTATAAAAGTTGTACTGAAAAGGGTCACAAAGACTCACGTATAAAAGCAATACGATTCATTTGCAAGTACCTAAATGTCCCAAAATGATACGCAAATTACAATTAATTTAGAGACTTTTAATATCTTAATGTTCACTGAGACCTTAATAACACATTAAGTGTCATATAAATTACAATTAGCGAGATATAAACAGACCCAAATTGATTCGATTATTTACAATTACATTACAGGGTATGCAAATAAAGCCTTACAAAATCAATAAAAGGCGGTAGTTTGCGAATAAAGATTAATGAGGAATCAATCGCGACATGTCCAACAGATAAAAGAAACTGCCGCAGCGATCAATTCCAATCTGAGAACGCTGCACGTGCTGATAATATCCCATTCCCTCTTATGGATTAGGTTATGTGTATAAAAGAGAGGGCTGAGACTATATCAGTTTTGACGGAGGCACCATTATGATGCCAGCCTACTTTCGGAATTAAATACGCTAAGGAAGATTGAGCGAGGTTCTTATCGAAGACAATGATGTAAGCGAAAAAACTAACCGCTTAAAATGGAGAGAGTAATAACACTACAAAATTAAAAACCGATAAGATACTTATATTATAAAAGTAA
The DNA here is from genome assembly GCA_905404095.1 of Glaucopsyche alexis. Taxonomy (NCBI): domain Eukaryota; kingdom Metazoa; phylum Arthropoda; class Insecta; order Lepidoptera; family Lycaenidae; genus Glaucopsyche; species Glaucopsyche alexis. The sequence goes on from FR990052.1 coordinate 23,582,390, forward strand.
ATGCATTAAACGATTGAAATGATAAGAGTAATAATTATTATACATTAAAACGATATATGGAGGAGAGTCTTAATTGAAATATATAATGTCTACTACAAAGGGGATAGTAAATAGTTTTTTAAGCAGTAATTGGTGGCTTTGAATACTATTTTAAGTACTTTTTTTAATTTTAGATTTCCGTGTCCACTATTATTCAATTTAACCTTTTTCTTTACATAACAAAATGCAAAGTTTAATCGAAATCATTTTAACTCTGTAAAATCCATATGTTATCAGTGGCACATTTAAGTTATGGCCTATCCAAAAGTTTATAAACAAATTACAAAATAACATACTATAGGAAATAGTACATCATTTGTACAAACCCAACACATAAACTCGGCTTCAGCGTGGTTCTATTCAAAATAACAATGATAATTCTTAGAAAACTATAAATTATACAACATAAATCTAAGTGGATTAAAATCGATTTGTAATACAGAACTAGTTACAATGAGTATTTGCTCTTACTATTGATGTGGCAGCTATGATGGATGATGCATTACAAGCTAGCGGTCGAGCTAAGTGAATTAATTGATTCGATACTGGACATTATGTCATAGGAGTTAAAGGTGATAATGGCTTGGTGGTAAATGATAAACTAGTAGACCTTTAAGGCACGAATAAATTGTGATGAATTCGTAATACACTTGCAATATTTTAACTGGGTTCAAAGGAGTTTAGGGCTAAACTTCACAGCAATGTAGGTACATCTATTTTTTTTTAGTTATTTCTAACGAGTAAACGGATATATTTCTTAAATTAAAAATTTTTGTTAATGGAAATTATGAAATCTTATTTTAAAATATTGTGGAGACCTTGGATAACGTTATGTGGCCTAAGGGAATTTTCTCTATTTTACTAAATTTATTGATACTTATATTTATAGTTTATAATTTGGGTAGCAAGTATAAATTTACGTTTATTCGCAAAGGCAATATTATATTCAATGAGCTAGAATTTAGCAACATGTGCCGTGGCCGGTAATCAAACAATCATAAAACTTCCATCCATAATATAGGAGCCGGCAAATTAAAGGCCTGCGGGGATTTTCCTAGCTTACTACCGTGCGACTGTTTTAACACTGGGTTTATTCTGACTCCTGAGAACCGCCAGATGGCTCTTACATGGCTTAGATTGAGCTACGAAATGTAAAGTGGATGTGGTTTTTAATTTACTCCAGCATTTACTTGGCCATTATTTTATGTTTTGGATATGGCGGATTAAGACATTAAAAATAGGAGTTAATAATGTAATGTATAAAGTTACACATACACAACCATACAGAATAAAATAATATCTAAGGACTAATGTATAAATATAAAGATACCTGATTATAAGGTCAAGTCAGGAGTACTTTTAACTATATAACGCTATTATGTAGATGCTTTTTTAGATTATCATGAAACTTTGAATTTGAAAATGATAGATTGGCTTATCAATATTGCTAGAGCCAAATATGTACTACAAAACAAACTGTCTCCCCACAAGTAATTGATGCCATATCAATTCCTTGCCACAATGCTGTCTACTGGCAGCCCCTGGCTACGGCGGTGTTTTTCCAAGGGGGGCAGACGGCTACTATAAAAAATTCACAAGAACTAAAGTAGCCTTCGGTCGACTCCGGCATTTTGAAAGCCAACATTGGGTTATGAATTATTGATTTCCGCCGTCGGCCAAGAAATGTTACTAATTAGACTTGTGACTTTTTTCGAAAAATAACCTAAGACACGGCAGAACTCCTGAGAATACGTAGGATAATGACTAGGTGCAAGGATAATTATATTTTTAGGTTTTATTGGTTTCTGAGAAATAATGGAAATTTAGTTTATGAATTTCAATTATCCTATGAAAATCAAAACGAAGACATAAATTACAAATACACAAAATATTACAAATACAAGTAAGGTCGAATGAAGCGATACATGTACATAATAATATTTTAAATGTCATATTATTACTATTACAATAATTATATAGGTATATTGTAATATTGCATATTCTTGCCAATAATATTTCTACTTTCACGAGAAAAGTAATACCTGTTAGCGTATATACAGTAAAAATTGATGCGAGTACAGTTAAATGCATAAAAATATTACGTCAAATTAAATAATATTTTTGGGGTATGGCATATTAAAATAAATAAACATAGTAGCTACTACTATGTTTATTTATTTTAATATGCCATATAGTAGCAGCAGCTATTAAAAATATAGTCAATAATAATTGTAGTATAACTAATGATGAATTCACACGTCAGATAGGAATTTATTTCTACGTCTGATCAATCATCGCAGTGGCACATGAATCACGATCCATATGACTACTGTCCACTGAGTTTCTTATCTCGATAGAATCACTAGCTACTAGCTATTATAAGTTATTAGAAAAAACATTAGCTTTTCTTTCTTTCCACCATAATTTTTGCAGTACGTATTTATGATGACCACTGTACAGTAACTGTAGAGCACGGAATGGACGATGGTTCTTCATTAATAATACCATACATCGCGTTGTCTTTGTCGATACTACACAGAATAGCGGCAGGTACGCTCCACTTGTCACCATGAACCTTGTCACGATTGGAAATATCTACCTCGTTATATCTATTATCATGATCAACGTTAGTATAATTAACTAAACGTAAAACTCTGGTACTCCAATGCGAAACTCAAAGTACGGATATTTTTAGCGTCGACATGCTTCGCATCTAATATTTTAAAGGTTTGGTAAAATCAATTACGGATATTTTGGGTTTTGCTTATTATAAGGATACATATTTAGGCAAAAAATTATTATCAAACTCAAAGTAAAAAAATCGTCTTATGTATCTCTGCTCAACGTTAACTCGCCCATAAACAACGCAATAAAGGAAGATTATTTTTTCGAGTATGGCAATTAGTTTTCTTTCTAAACAAGATGTTTAGATATATATAATAAGCAGTAGATTATATTATATGCAAAAAATATCCGTAGTTGATTTTACCGAACCTTATTTATAAAGCCTCGCATCGCCTCTAATATGTTTAGGTCTATGGATTATTGTCTATATTTGCTGAAAATTCAGAACTACTTGCACCAAGTAGATCACACCATCAGCACGCGAGTAAATTGAATATACCGGGCCCCGCCTCTTACCTGTACCTCGTTACGGCCCAGAATATTGAACAGCCATCGGAAACGCCACCAAATAACAGCTTATTAATTTAAATAACTCATAAATTACAACTAAATAACCTTTCATTAAAAGCACTTAATAATTCTGATATTGCTTCGCTGACACTCCCTTGGCTTTCGAAAGAAAATTGATAAGTTGGTGAATCGATTTCTAACCAATTTATTCGAAACGAATAGTTTGCTAAATATAAAAACGACTGTAGTTATTATTATTTATAAAATGCAAAATAAAAATGTTATTTTCATTTTAGAAATTTCATCCCAGAAAAGATAAAAATTAACAAAAGCGAGAAAGGAGGATTAAAATATCTCAAATGCTGATTGGTTTATTTAAAAATTAATAATCTTATTTAAATCAAAAACGATTTCTTTGTTAAAAAATAAACCAAGTAGTTTGAAAGACTTAACTTATTATTCTAAATTGAAAATTAACTGGATTAACCACAAAACAGACTTTGTAGATAATACACATGAAATATTTAAATTAAAAAGTAACAAACAAGATAAGCTGAAGTATACAAAGTGCTATTTAATTGTAACGATAATTTTTATTCGCCCTAAAGCGATTAGATTAATGCGAAGGGCTGTCGACATATTTAACGTAATCGCAGTCGTAAAAAGCGTAGTACTCGGCTCATAGAAAGTTACTAATTCAGAAGCTAATAGTTGTCTTAGTTAATCTAAGTTATTTGGATTGGATCTATTTAAATGCTGAGACGGCATTTTTGCTATCAAACCAGGGGCCTTAGACAAAGTCGAATGTCAGATCGATTACAAGTTTCTTTAAATAATAAAATGAATGGGAGTAACCACGTAGATCAGCGACCAAATGTGTCCATCCCATACATTTTTAATTTTTAAATTCGTGATTGTGATAAAAGAAGTCATGAGATTTCGACTTTGGCGTTTGTTCGGACTCTAGTTCCTCCCTCTGACGTCTTATATTATCTTGCGGAGGATTTTCATCTTCGCAGAATAGCGATAAACGGTGCTAGACTAGCATAAATGGCGCAAACTTGTATCGGTGGCCAAGATCCACTTTGGGTCGCTGTGCCATCGTAATAAGTAGTAAGTAATAAAATAAGTCAAGCCCCAGACACTCTCTCGTGCACAGTTCTTCAGTCAGTTTCTTCTTCTGTATCTTCTGCAGTTTGCCTGTACCTCATGTATCATTTTGCCAATTCTTTTGTTTGTGTGTTTTAATAGTTGGTTTCCTCTAATTTAGTCCCTTACATTTTTTGGGGTGTGTAATTTTCTAGTCAAATACCAAATGTTGCTAGCCAAATTTGTTCACTTTATAACATTACAAAGCTGATAACAGATTACAGGGAGCCATATTTTCACTTCTACCGCAGTTGCGTCATCCGCTAAGCGCGAGATAACAGCTTCCTGAACATGGATAAGAGTTAAAGGATTATCTGTTAGCTGCATTGTTGGAATTGCTCAATTGGAAACAGTCTAATAAATATCTTACAAAGTCTTCTTATTATATTTAAACGATTATTATTATACATATTATTGTAACTTACATCATAATATTAAAACTAAATAACTTTAAAAAACAAGACAGCCCAGGCTGATCACATTATTACAAATATAGCAATATTAAGAATAAATACGTTGGCTAATAATTTAGTCAACAGTATGGCTTGTGTTTAAAAATAAAAATTGAGTCGTATAAAGTGTAATGTGGTTTTACTACCGACGCGACGTCCGACAAACTGCCATTGATTATTATCATTGGATAAATGGAGACAAAGCAAAGAAAGGTCATACCGAAATGAACGATACGCGATGTGGTGTTAATTGTAAGAGTTTAAATGTCAAACTAGACGGTTCTGCATAACGCGGTACCGCTTTTGCAATTTGCAATGAAACGTGTATCTTCGAGTTTAGTGAATAAAGTTTAATTATCTTCCATCTAGTTTAATTATAGCTATCTTAAAAATTCTGGGCCGCGTCAGGTATAGTTTTGGCGTTAACTACAACACAGAGGTACTACGATTTTGATTTTGTATTAAAGAGCATTAAAATATTTTTACTCACGCGTTCTATCAAAAATATTTAAGATTATATACGTATTTAATAGTAAAATCATTGATAACAGATTTTAGTATAATATAATTATAGTTATCGAAGTTATAACTCAGTATCGTAATGTGAACTAACAAGCGCCTGAGCAGTTAGAATCGTTTACAGCGATTTTGTGTAATCAGCAGTCCTGCGATCTAGGTGATAATAACTACCAAGAGAATAGGGTGTTACGGCACTAGCAGTAGCGATCTTATTATCATAATATAAAAGTTTTTATCATATTAAACAATATTTTCTCCAAATGTGGGCTTCAAAATAAAATATACGAAACGAGATAAAAGCAAGTATTTATATTGCAGTTGTTTTTATACTCTGTCTATTAAATTTGTTACTGAACATACAGACAAACTGAACAACAGTTTTGTAGGTCTTTATTTTATATTTTGTGTTAATTAGTACGAAATAATAAAGTAAATAAACATCAGTAAATTCTTAAATTTATCATATTTTAGCTTGTTTAGCACATTTTTCTTATTTATAAACAAATGTAATTTCATTTGATTTGAAACACGCAACACGAGGAAAATAATTAAATATGGTAGTAAAGATACGCCGCTCAGCACGCCTCCGCACATAACTTGGAACATAAATTTCAATGGTGATTTAAAATCGTCAACAAACAGTATGTCGCTGAGTTATTCGCGAATTCATTAAACGTTTAACAGTAGTAGTGGAATGCGGTCAATACAGTCACATACCGAATACAACTATTACTTTATTAGTTCATGGAAATTCACAATAAATACTTAGTGCACTGAATACGTCTAAACCTAATAAAAGTCGTTAGTCTGAAATGAGGGCTCCATCTCACTATGTATGATAAGTTCAATTCATTATCTAACCTTTATATTATAACTAGATGTTGCCTGCGACTTCTTGTGCACAAAAGGTAATTTCGTAGAAACCGTATATTTTTCCGCGATAAAAAGAAGCCTATGGCCTTCCCCGTGGTCTACTCTACATCTGTGGCAAATCTTCATCAAAATCAAACCAGTAGTTTCGAAGCCTATTCAATCCAAACAAACAACTTTTCCTCTTTATTATATTAGTATAGACAAATGAAACGATAATTTATATCTGATAGAAAGTATATGCTGGACCGTTCAGATCGCAATAAGTTCTGTAACAAAAATGTTCGTGCAATCACATCCATGCTATAAATTATGAAAAATGACAAAAAATTTGATATAAATATATTTATCGTCATTATCGCCATCCTTTCTAACAAAGTATGATGATAAATAAACATAAATACAATATTTTGTTCATATTATCTAATAATATATTTTATTGCCTTTTTGTGCCAACCACTTAAATTAATAGGTAGAAGTAGCTGAATTTATGTAGAATTTTAAATAGAACTTGGTTGATTTAAGCTTCATTTTAAATAGATCTAAAGAAAAAGTGGTCACACTGCCTACATCGACCAACATATTATATACCTACACAACATACACGTATTATTGTTTTCGGGAATCATCGTTTTTTCATATAATAATAATATCTATGGTCGGACGTCAATCCCGGATCCCGTGTTCTAAATAAAAGGAAATGAAAGTAAAGTATATTACATTAATTTCCATAAAAACACTAATTCATTTTGGATCTTATTCTTACCTATATACCTATCATTATCTTCTATACCCGACGTATTTCGGGATTGCTCGTTTGGTGATATCAAATTTGATTTAAAGTGAATACTGGTAACCATTTCATTGCTATCGACTGTGTGTTAATTTGTGACCATCACTTATGTATAGGTATAAACATACATACATATAATCACGCCTCTTTCCCGTAGGGGTAGGTAGAGACGATCCTTACATACTTGTTTCGCTTCGTCCACTTTCATTATTCCCTTCATACATGTTCTTCGGTTTAGGGTACTCTTGACCTGGCCTTTTTGTATATGAGGTACTTATACGGGCAACGAAAGCCGTTTTTGCCGCGGACGCCTAAATGGCAATTTGTCGATGTGGCAAGTGATAAAATCGGTATTTAGACCGTGGTTTTTGGCCATGCGGCAAAAATAGTGCGGCCTTAGTCACCCATGTAAATCCATAATTATATTTAAAATTCAAAATTAAAGAAATTTTAAAAATATATTAAATACATACCCAAATAGATTGGTATTGAGACCAAGAGATTTTTGCCCCTGTACTTAGAATAATTGAAAAAAATTCTAGTTTCTTCAACAACATCTATATTTTATATGCAAGATTATTCAAATAGACCTTAGAGAATTCTATAGTAAGCAAAGTTTCAATAAAATCAAAGTGTTGGTTATAGCCGCTACAGCTGGCCAGCCGCTGTTTCCGGACAAGGTTGTAGCTTGTTGTCCTGCTTTACGAATATCAGATATAGTAGCGTTAGTTTATGTCACAATGGTTAGGATAATATTTGTACAAGGCTTTGTGGAATTTATATTTAATTGTATAACTTAAAACGTTCGTAGAACAAAATTGCCAAAATCAATTTACTTATTTATGTAACAAATGAAGATTTCTTGAAGTTAAATTACAAAAAATACAGATTTGGCAATTTGAGTGGAAATAATTGTACAGGGGTGTTTTTAGGAATCTTCGAAAATTATATACCTGAGAAGTCTATTGTTAAATATGCCAAGTTGTTTATATTATTACTGTAACCAAGTGTAACTCCTCTGATTTTGCGAGTGTTCATGGGCGACGGTGATCGCTTACCACCAGGTGATCCATCTACTCGTTTCCTAGATCATTTCATAAAAAAGTAATATCGAAGAGTTTACCACTAAGAATAATAAAGTGGATAATATTAGCGACGTTGTATACGCACAACGTCGCTTAAACGCTTAAAATGCTCCGTAATATCAAGTGACTAAACGAACAGGGCATGTTAACATCAGATGTTTATTAGATGCAGCCTTAAGTACGGCTATATCAATATACAGGACATCGAAAATGTCCTCTGCAGCGAATGGACCGGTATATAATTGTATACTCGGCTGCATACTTACGAAACTTCCAAATTATTCTCCAAGTGTGTACTTTTTTTGCAGCTGTACATACAATTTTACTTGTACTAAACTGAACGAACTACTGTACGAATTTAAACGAAAATCGGTAAAGTTAAGTGTTGATAATAAATATTATAAATAAATAATAGGTAATAATTTCTTCATTTTATTAGAAATATATTTATATCCAAATATGAAGGATGGAAGGTAAGTCCTTAAATTGAACAAAATCAGAATACCAAATACACTTTTAAGTTTGAACTTTGAAGCCTGTAAAAGTTAAATTTAAAAGTATTTTTCCGAGTGTACCATCCTCAATCGAGCGAAGAGTTTAAACGTAGATAATTTCAACACAAAGTAAACCGGTGGGGATAATCCAATAAATTCAATAGATAATCTACTTACTACTTTGTCTTGGGTAGAATAAACTGAGTCAGCGGCAAAACAAAGACGTAAGGGGGTCAATAAAAGTCTATACCTTGTTTAAAAGAAGACATTTCGCGTCTAACTACCTAGCTGGTTTGTTTGTGGGCGGCCGAGGGTATGGTATATATTAGGAACTTGTAGCTTAAATTAAAATTGTAATTTCTTTTATGGTTATGAAAAAAAAAACATATTGTGTATGACTTGGGATTTAGTAGCTCAGTTCCTGGATTTTTATACTTTTTCTCCCTTTTTTTATTTAAACCATGTTTTAAAGTTAATGTTAAAACGCCATTTGTTGTCACTTGTGGTGCAAGAAAATGAGACGCAATTCGCCCGTGACTTCAATTAGATATGGTCAACTCATATTCTGCTTCTTCAACGTCATACAATTTCATAAATAAAATAGCTGTATTTTGTCATTTGCACCGCATAAATATGCAAATGTAGAATTTGCCAATGCTCAGATTGAGTCGTCTGATCTGCATTAGATTAGTGACGTTCTAAATCTTAGCGACTCTGATATCATACAAATTATCGCTATCTTATGTCACTTGTACCACGTAAACTTTTATATTTTCTTCTCCCTTTTTTTATTTAAACCATGTTTTAAAGTTAATGTTAAAACGCCATTTGTTGTCACTTGTACCACGTAAATGAGACGCAATTCACCCGTGCTCAGATTGAGTCGTCTGATCTGCATCAGATCTGATCAACTCACATTGCTCCTTAACGACTTCGATGCCATACAATTTCTTTTACTACTTATTCTATATTGTATTGCTTGGAATTCAAATAGATATGATCATGACATGATATTAAGTTCTAAATGTAACAATAAACAACGATATATTTTTAATTTATTTGTGGACATTATGAAGGTTTTTGGTTACAGTAAAATAATTAAATCTTTGGTAACTTAATTTCGGAAAATGCTAGCCGAATTGATATCGTTTGTCGAAAACAATTATTACGAAAATGACTAAAGCTCAAATAAAAAAAAAAATGTTAGATACTGACGCTACTCCTTAGCGTCAGTATCTAACATTTTTTATTTTATATATAATTTATAAAGATTACAATGTCAAATAATATTATCTCCTGCCTCCACTGACTATTCCAATACTCGTTCCTGGCTAGATTTACGCCTGCTCACAATTGATCAGATCATGTTTACATATCGAGATACATTACAAATGACCTACAATTTGTTCTAGAATAATTGGATTAGATAAAGTCTACTTGTCTATTTACTAAGAATCTATTTAACTAATTCTTTAATTTTCCTACGTTAAATTAGAATTGATCTAATTTTCGAAAGTTCCCTTTGTTCCATTTATTCTCAAAACATAACATTGCATGAAAGTTGCATTAATTTAAAGGGTTACAAAATAATTAACCGTCGTTTAAACGTCAAAGCCATCAATTGGTATATGATTAGTACTCTGACATTTATCGGAAATAATATCGTTCAATACCACCTGAAGATTCTCAGCACCAAGTAATTTATGCAAATGATGGCGATAATAGTAGAGAAAATTATTTAGGACGTCAAATGACATTAAATTAATGCTGTTACAAATCATATTTGAAATTTAAATGACAATGTTTAAATACGATTAATGCTAAAATGTTAAGTATATAAAAGGGGCATTTGTAAATTAAGTTAATATTTAAAAAATGTAAGACTACTCTACTTACTCAATATAAATATTAACTGCATATGATTTTGATGAACTGATAGATGGATGGATGGTGGATAAGCTTCTGACTCATTTCTTAAACATTTATCTGCATGTAGGCAAATATGTGATAGATATGGTTGGATACTCAAAGGTGATAGACGCTTTATTCACATCAATACTGTTTATATTATCACTTTAATACAATCCCAACAGCGTGCAGTACAAAACATTTACACTAAGCAATTAACAATTATTGTGGCTACTATCAGGTACAGTATTTTATCAGAGTATACACTGTACAGGGGGGGTAGATAAAGTTCATTTAGATTTTGTATTTTAGAAATGTTTCTTGTAGACCATGATTATTATTTCAGGAACATAGAACCTGATCAGTGATTCTGAGGCTACTTTGTATGCATCATCCGAATTATCATAATGCCGCGACCGACCGGCTTCGGCTTAACCGAATGCTCCTTACACTTGAAGGATTAATTAGACTTGTAAATGTACAAATGGAACACCGACGCACACTGTTGTCAACGACCATGCAGCTGGTGAAACTCATATTTGATATCACAAAATTTAAGAATAAAATCATAATTGAACCAAAAATATAGCGATAAATAAAAGCTTGTTTGAATTATTTCTGTACCCTCATATGTTTTTCAAGTGTTTAATAGAGAGTAGGAAAAATAGAGAGTAACAATTACAAACATTGTTAATAATCTCCGAAAATGAAATGTGGATGAAAATTGTAGAATCTATACTTCTATACTAATATTATAAATGCGAAAGTGTGTCTGCCTGTCTGTCTGTCTGTCTGTTACCTCTTCACGCTTTAACCGCTGAGCCGATTTTAATGACATTTGGCATAGACATACTTTGGGTCCCGGGAAAGGACAAAGGATATTTTTTATCCTGAAAAAGTGGCATTTCCGCGGGATAATGTATTTACGCGGGCGGAGCCGCGCGCAAAAGCTAGTATTTAATAATTTTGGTTTGTGGTCGCTACTTTTCAAAAAGCGGATAATAAACACATAATAATAAACGCATAAAAGTGGATAGTAAAACTTTTGCTTGATAATGAATAGAAGAGGATAAAGTTAACCAAGACTAATTATACTATACTATTATTTAATAATAGTAAACCTAATTAGTCTTGGTTAACTCACGAAAACGTCTTTGGATAGCAAAGTAAATAAATATTATTACTAAAGTAATTAAATAACAGTCATCTGCAGTCTGCGTGAGCCTCAAAGTTTGGTCCATCTAGTTAACTCAGAATCTGAATGTTTACAGTAAACAATCCTTTTGAAGATTAAGACGGAATCGAAACGCCGCCCGAATATTTATAAGGGTTCATGGATTTCCGCTCCCGGATTTTTATTTCCAATAAGAAAATACACAAGTTTATTGGAAAACATTTTAATCAGTCTGAGATGAAAAGAGATAGCTTTCTGACATGTTTCATGTGAACTTGAAATACCGAATTACAACAAACTAGATAGACATAATATTGAGACTGACCTGTTCAGAACTAACAGGAGTTTTACCTCTGGAATACAAGTTCTGAAAAAAATTGTATTCGTACGATAAAATATGTCACGTGCTTAACACATGTTTATATCCTGAATGTAGGAAACAATTAATGTAACTAAGGACTTCAGAAACATTAAATTTATTGCAAAATATCAATTGAATTTATTTGTTACGAATGTACGTGTGTGTGTATATTTGTGTGTGCACACAGCACACGGACGAGTCTATAGTTTGTGAAACTCTCGAGACGATATTCAATATTTGCAAATAAACGTGCCGTGCTGTCGTTGTTGATAATGCACTAAATGGAAACTAAATTTCCCCGTTGTTTGGTGTTCTTGTTGTACTGTTGTTTAAGTATTTTGTTGTTTAAGTTAATTTGTTGATGTTGTGTTTAGGTTTGCTCGGTTTGCTTGTTTTAGTTTTAGCATCTAACTGAGTTTCTATCACGTTATTATATAAATTGTTGTTATCAACCAATGTAATCACGATTAATGGTTTTGATTATTTTCTAAAGTTACTACCACCACAAAGTAGAAAATATATAAACTTACGTACAGAGAAACAGCTTTCATAAATCGATCCAAATCGATGGAAATTTGAAAATTTTGACGTCCCCTTCAACGGTCCACAATATTTCCATGCAATTTATCATACCGTGTTCTTGTAGTATTGCAATAAAAAAAAAACTACGTAGCTGCTTATGTGTTCCTCTTTCTTCAATCTGTGCTACCATATCATACTAATATTATAAATGTGAAAGTTTGTGAGGATGGATGCAAACAAAGTTCGTTAGGTTCGCAAGTCCACTTCCTGATGATGCTTCGGGTTCGGTGCGAAACGCGCGTTGAGTTCTGCAACCTGCATGGTGGTGTGGGGCTTTGCACGATTTTGCTGACATTGTTGCTTGTGTGGTGGTGGTGTTTGCACGATCTTGTTTCTGAGTGTACGCATAAGCAGTGTGTGAGCACCTCCCGTGCTTTACGCATGCTTATGCGTGTACTCACATTTGCTTGCAGGTTGTGGGTATTATTTGGCGGAAAATTGCTTTAAATCATAATATTAATTAATTGTATGCTATGGATTTCCGCAAAGTATCGCCTGATTCTATTAACTATCTAAATCATATTTATTCACTTCATTTCAAAATGTTCTAGCATCGTGCAGTAAAATAAAAAACCTTCCGTCTGGTACACGTAAATTTCAATCACCTAAAACCGGCCCATTCAATTTCATGCGTCCGATACCCCGTGTTTATATAAACTTTTGAATTTCAATGTTGTATGGATATTAATATTTTAAAATCGTCGTATTTTTTAGGCAAAAGATTTTTATTTTAATGTATATGTTTATTAAACACCGAAATTAGTTTTCCTTTTCCAGCGTTAAAATTCCTTTTTTTCATCAGAATGTCAAATGATGCAAACAAAGTTCGTTAGGTTCGCAAGTCCACTTCCTGATGATGCTTCGGGTTCGGTGCGAAACGCGCGTTGAGTTCTGCAACCTGCATGGTGGTGTGGGGCTTTGCACGATTTTGCTGACATTGTTGCTTGTGTGGTGGTGGTGTTTGCACGATCTTGTTTCTGAGTGTACGCATAAGCAGTGTGTGAGCACCTCCCGTGCTTTACGCATGCTTATGCGTGTACTCACATTTGCTTGCAGGTTGTGGGTATTATTTGGCGGAAAATTGCTTTAAATCATAATATTAATTAATTGTATGCTATGGATTTCCGCAAAGTATCGCCTGATTCTATTAACTATCTAAATCATATTTATTCACTTCATTTCAAAATGTTCTAGCATCGTGCAGTAAAATAAAAAACCTTCCGTCTGGTACACGTAAATTTCAATCACCTAAAACCGGCCCATTCAATTTCATGCGTCCGATACCCCGTGTTTATATAAACTTTTGAATTTCAATGTTGTATGGATATTAATATTTTAAAATCGTCGTATTTTTTAGGCAAAAGATTTTTATTTTAATGTATATGTTTATTAAACACCGAAATTAGTTTTCCTTTTCCAGCGTTAAAATTCCTTTTTTTCATCAGAATGTCACCACGATATAGACTTGGATGAGTTGGATGGGCTTAGAAGCCCTGTTAATGTTTGATCTCCATCCGTCTTCATCAAGTTCAATTAAAGCTTATAGCGTTACCTAAGTACATCAGTCATTAAGCATTCAATTAAGTAAAATGCACCGTATGTTTGCCGAACACTCCACTCCGCTATATTTGCCAACATTCCGATATTGACGGAGCGGGACGGTAGATTATGTGTTTTAATTGAATCAGCATTTAATTTATTAAACAGTCATGAATTTGTAAGTGTATCTGAAAAGGCAAAATATTCTTAGGAAATGATGTCTGCTACTGGCAACTGCTAGTGCAACTTTTCAATAACATAAATCCTCCACCTTCTTTTGATGATACCTTTTCGAATTGTGTATATTTGCTTTTACTTCAAGTCAATCCAGACCTATGCTTATTCCAACTTGGCAATAAAATTCTGCCAGCTAGCTTGTACAATATCAAATAATTTCAAATCAATAGTAATTGTCGTAAAAGTGTATTACAATATTTTATCATTGCTATCCAATTGTCAAACTGGACAGAAATGGTCAGAAATAGACAGGAATGGGCAGAAATTCCATGTTTTGGTTTCGCATCGATATTTGTAGACATCGTTAGAACAACGACGTAGGCTTAACACGCTCTCAAACGAACGGACAATATTATCTCGGTTACACTCCGATATTATCTAATGCATCTGTCAAGTTATGTTAATAAATGGTGCGAGGTAGAGGAGATAGCGTTTTCATTTTTATGCAGACTCATTGGTTATACTTATATTTCTGTATTCTTCTTATTCGTGCTCATTATTTCTATATTCAAGGTTAAATACATTGAACCATTTATTTAAAACCAGTTCTTTTGTTTGGGATTACAGAATTCGTAGTATAATACGTATACCTACTAATAAATATTTCCATAATAAAACTTAAAAGATGGTAATAGAGTCGAATATGTAATGTATTTTCAGTACAATTTGTTTTGAAGAGTCTTGAGCGATTCGGATTGCTGATTGGATGATTCGGAGTTAACTTAGAATTTACAATTTGGACGAAGTATGAAACCAAAGGAATTTACCTATTTTTCTTAACTAAGAATATGTACGTATTAAAGCTTACGCTATTGCTAGTAACTTGCGGGTGTAATAATTACAATCTCCAGTACCGAATAATGTAAGTTCGTGATTGCCTTAAACAGTGTACCTGAAGTAGCATAATAGGAAACGATTTTACATTTTCCATGAATATAATACTTGATTCTGTGTCTGATTCTGTACAACAATCGATTTAATCTTTACTTTTGGCTGTGTTTTTTTATACTGCTTTATTGTGCGGAGTGACCCTGACGAAAAACACCATTCTACTACTATTACAAATGTGAAAGTTTGTCAGGATGTATGGATGGATGTTTGTTGCTCTTTCACGCAAAAGTACTGAACGGATTTTGTTGAAATTTAGTATAGCAGTAGCAAAGGCTATATTTTATGCCGAAAAAGTACAATGTTCCCGTTTGATATTATATTTACGCGGGAGCAAAAGCTAGTTTAAAACTAAACGTAGAATTAAATTTTATTTAAATTGAAGATAGACTGGAGTCCTAGCAGTAGAGACGTTAGTGGTCAATTATAAAATACTAGCTGTTTCCCGCGGCTCCTCCCGCGTAAATATACTATCGAGTATCCCGCGGGAACACTGTTCTTTTCCGGGATAAAAAGTAGCCTATAGTACAGAGTCTAAACTACTACCATACCAAATTTCATCAAAATCCGTTCAGTAGTTTTTGCGTGAAAGAGGAACAAACATCCAACCATACATCCTCACAAACTTTCACATTTATAATATTAATAGTAGGATAGGACGTTTATCGCGTTTACCGATTATGAAGTTTTATATTTGTATCATAGTCAACAACGGTTAATGTCCAATACACCGTCAATAGACCGCGCAAATGTAGCTAACTTCAATCAAGTTCAAGAAGTAGTTGAGGAAGTCAAAAATATCGATCGCCTTAAGCTGGGAACCGGGAGGCGACGCCACGTGTGCCTACTTAAGCAAATGGAGGGGTATTATTAAATGTTTAATTGGGGTGTATGTAGAGTGAAGTAACTAAAGATACGGCTTATAAAATAGAAGCATTCTAAAGTAAACAAAAGTTAAGAATTTCTAGAATTTCATATCACCATTTCTTTACTTGGTAGTATGTATGATATCGAGAGGCCTTCTAACACTTTTCGCCGCATTTTAGAAAGTGTAAGTAATGCTTGGCAACAATTATTGATATTTTGATTATTAATCATTTTTGTACCATCATCTTCTGTTACATATAAAAAAATATTTAAGACAGTCTATGCACTCATGACTGGATCATTTCGAAAACTTTTATTATGAAAATATCTTTAATATTATGTAATATATTATTTTGTATAATACTGTGATTACAATAAGTAGTTATTTAAATATTATTTATTTCTCTTATATTTTGCTAAAAAATTGCTATATTTAATTCTCGCACCATATTTCAAATATCCAGAAAAATTAAATCATACTTTACTAAAATAGGTACAGTTGCGTAGGGTTAGTTATTTTTAATTAATTTAGGTTTCGTATCTATTTCGTTTCAACTCTGTGGCTACTCCTCATCCCATCTGCCTACAATTATCCGTCATTCCGTCTTCACGAGACGTAATTCTTTTAAATCGTTATTTAAATAAAGATTTAAGTGAAAAATTGTGATTAATTTAGAAGGCTAAGTCAAGTCATAGAATAATTGCATGATTTGGTACCCACATTTGTAGCATTATATCAAAAGTGCTAATTAACTTACAACTAGAAATTTATAAATCGGCTACTTTACGATACGATACGGTCTAAATATTTACAATGAGTTAAAAATTAAAGTGTTTAAGTACATAATATTGCGAGTATTATTTGTTTATGTTTCACATACTTTGCATTTGCCTTTTGTCAATTCACGCCTCAATTTTGGCGCGAAAAACACAAATCCGTATAATTAAATCAGGAATATCAAAGGAGCGTTGTTATTTTTACCGTTGACATTTCAACACGTTTTTGAAGTCGGTCCTGACAGCTGTCAGCGACTGTGGCGCCTCCGTTTGGCGCGCGGCCAAAAGACAAACTTTTTGTTCTAACAAAATATACTGCAGTATGACATTAGTGGTTAAAGGGTAAACGGAGCGTTTGATAGTAAGTGATCATCGCCTCATGGATAACGAATATAACATGTTATTACTATACTAGCTGTCCCGGCGAACTTCGTACCGCCTTAGAATTAAATTTGTTGACGCACTGACAGCAGCACCACCTACAGGGTCCAATTGCAAATCTAAGCCATCTTCGAATACACTTGAACACACAAAAAATAATTCATTAAAATCTGTCCAATATGGATAATTTTCCCCGTTTTTGCAACATTTTTCACTCATACTTCGCTCCTATTGGTCGCAGCGTTACGTTTAAATATAAAAACCGTCAAAAAAATAAATTTTCAATTCGATCTAGCAGTTCCTGAGATCAGCACATTCAAACAAACAACGAAAGCCCTCAAAGATGAATAATTTTCTCCGATTTTTTCACATTTTCTACTGATTCTTCGCTCCTATTGGTCGCAGTGTGATATTATATAGGCTAAAGCCTTCCTCGATAAATGGACTATCCGACACAAAGATTATTTTTCAATTCAAACCAGTAGTTCCTGAGATTAGCGCGTTCAAACAAACAAACAAAAAAAATCTTCAACTTTATAATATTAGTATAGATTATTATCATTCCAGGTTTTAAAACCGTCGTTAAGGCTGAGACTATATTGGAATCTGGAAGGTCGGAGAAAATTCACTGAAAATAGAACTCTGGGCTAAAAGAATAGAGTTGAAAATCGAACACACGAGTTTCAAGTCAAACGTCAATGTCAAATCTGACAGCTTGATACTCATGTGCTCGATTTTAACTCTATTGTAGAGAACATTGGACTAATAGGCAAGTCCAGGGTTCTCTTTTCAATGGTCTGAATTTTATTTAGCAGTCCGGATTCCGGACAATAAAGTCCCAGTCTCAAATTAGATTCTAACCCTCTAAGGGTCCATCCACATATTACGTCACACCTGATGGGGGAGGGGGGAGGTCATACTAAGTGTGACAGTACATGTTAAATACAGGTACAGGAATACTAAAAAGCGTGACATGGGGGGGTAGGTTCAAAAAGTCGAAATTTTGTGTGACGTAATATGTGGATGGCCCCTAAGCAAATATTGCTAGTGTTGTACTCGTTCTATGAGAAATAAATTCAAAATTTCCCACTTGAAGCTATTCACAAACACTTTTATCTCTATTTACAAAGACGATACGGGTTGAAAAGCGATAAAAAGAAAATTTCACGTCGCTTTAAGACAATGATGGTATTGTAAGCAATTTAGGTTAGTATAGTTCACTCACCGCCGGCTGCCTCCTGTGGGATATTCTAACCACGATTTATATGCCAGCGTTCGTTTCCTATATTAAGTTATCCATTGCGCGTTTTGTATGAACTTGTGACGTACTTCTCCCGACGTTATGTGGAATGTATATTGTATTTGTAATGTGATCTTTATCTTCGTCGTGTATTCTATTTCGTAGTTCGTAGGTAACTTGATACTGCGGAACCCCATACAGTTTACTCGACAAGCACAATATGAAGTGACTATTGACTATTCTTGTTTTTATTCTCATAGATTTTTTTTTATTTCATAGTCTATCGCTTCGTATTTCAAAGGTATTTTATATTAAATTAAGGTCCTTGGAATATCGGATTTCCTATTCTACAAATTATTATCGATCGGGCCAAATTACGTATATTTTTAGGGTTAACAAAAAACCTTATGTCTTTTTGTTTAAAAACGAACTCCTTTATAATTCCTTCAGGCATACTTATACTATTTTGTTATATAGGATGCTCTGGCTCATAGTGGTGTATAATTCGATTTTAAATGAGTTTTCCTTTATTTTCAACAGGTGCAATTTGTCAAGATTTTTTGGTTAGTGGTTTGAAATGCAGAAGATTAAATATTAAAAGCGAGTCTCAGTAACCTAGTTAGACCGCTTGTGTTGCATAGGAGAGGGTGCACGTAAGTAAAACTGGTTAACATCAAATTTCCAACTCCTGCAGTAAGTTTAAAGCTGTAGTGATCAGTTACTGATCACTGTCGTTTATTCACGATCACAATCGTCCCTTGTGATCGTGAATAAACGACAGTGATCAGTGATGATGATGATAATTACTAGTAATTGACAGAGGTATCCGTGATGCTGTGGCGTTATTACGAAATGTTAATTTTCAGCGGTCCGGTCATAATTACAGTTAATGCCTCAGCGTTCCGCGCGACCGCTACAAAGGCCGGTGACGTAGGAAATTATACGAATCACGAATTTCATTATTTTGTAGTGGAAATGTATGATTTTTCAGTAATAATTTGTATTAAAAAAGTATAAGTTACTAGATGTTCCCCGCGACTTCGTGCGCGCCAAAGAAAATCCCGCAGTAACCGTACATTTTAGCGCGATAACCTATCTGTATATCATCTATATCTGTACCAAATTTTAACAAAATCGGTCCAGTAGTTCTGAGCCTATCCAATGCAAACAAAGAAACAAACAAACTTTTCCTCTTATATTAGTATAGACAAGAAGACATACACTTAAGGAAATCCTTTATATACACTTATTTCTTATTTTGAAACAAATTGTACTTTCAGCTACATAATATGCAGGGATGGGCTATATACTAAGCATACCTGCATAAGTCACCCTTTTCCAAGACAAGATTTCCCTTTGCGGTGTTAAGTCCCCTAAATCCTGAAGCCTCTCAAGCCAAGAAATTCTACACCTTACAGCTAATAAGTCTTTTTAAATCCTGCTCAACGACTAATGTGGTTTACTAGTAAACAATGTATATAATACCATTAAATATTTTCTTTTAAAAAGGTTTAAAGCACATATTTTACTTCCTCAATCTGATCCCGTATGTATGGAGAATACAGACTACTAAATAGGCTACATCGGGTAACATAATATATTATTTGAAATTTGAATATTAACTAATATAATAAAAAAACCTATAACCCAACTACGTAATTTATAATTATAGCCTATGTTACTCCGGCTTTCATTACGAATCTATTGCCACCTTATTTATTAAAATCAGATCAGTGGTTTAGGCGCTACTATGGAACATGCATACATACATAGAATGCGAAAAATATTACCCTTCCTTTTGGCTTCGCCGTGGTCAAGTAAAAAGGGCGTTTTCATGCATTTTTTGCATGACTTACGTTGGTTTGTTCATTCATGCAAAGTCATCAAGCTAACATTCTAGTCACCATATTTGTTATAATAATATAGTCTTAATCATGCTTGATTTGCAACATAAGCAGTTGGATACATAATAATACGATTTGCATCCGTACCTACATAGATTGCAGTTAGATCAATAAACTTACTTAATTATAATTCAGTGTAATTGGTCAATTATGTTCAGAATGCTCAAGTGCCAGTTTAGAACTTAGGTTTGGAATAATAATCATGTGGACTCCTCAGACCAAATAAAAAAGTGAAGATAGCGAAGATAGGTTCTACGAACCACACAGTGAGGCCGGCCTAAGCTACGCCACGCCGCCGCGGCCGAGCCGCCGTGTAATTACAAAGTGTCACACACGCACATGTAACGAAACTACGCCTAACCATGTAAGACGAGCTGTTGCAGTGTGTGGTTTTTTATATATGTAGTGCGTAACCACACACGCACTACATACATAAACCAGCCTCAGTTTTTGTTTGACAAAGCTCTGTCTTCACTTTTTATTTTATCTAAAGTGGAATTAATGCTTATAAAATAAAGAGGTGAACTTTGATTTGAGGACTTTGTGAGGTTTTTATTCTCTGGATCTACTAAACGAATTTTAAAATTATTTTACCAATAGAAAGCCACATTATTTATTAGTGTCATAAAGTCCTATATTATAATAACATAAAGATCAAAAAATTATCGTCACAAGTGTTTCAAAAATTTGTGTTTTCCATTTTAATGCCAATAAATTGAACGAATAGTTAAAAAATTATAAGTAGAAGACGAGTAGACAAATGTGGGACAAAAATGTTGCCAGAATAGGTACTTTTCCTCAGATTAAATTGTTTTATAATCTGAGGGTAGTATAAAATAATCTTTAAGTAGTAATTGACATTCACAAAGCCCTAAAGTTTTCGCCACCTGCTACAAAGTTATTTTTTCCTGACTTGTCTACAATTATTATACTGATAATGGCTATTCCTTATGGGAAGCCATTTTAAAGAAGAATATGTAGTAGGTAATTGCTCGTGGCTTCGCTTGCGTTTCGTTTCTTTCTCTACATACTATTTTACGCCATGAAGTACTCGTTAAAGCCCTGATAGCCAAAAAAATCTCAGCATAAATTCTAACACATCGTCTCCAACGCAATAATCCATAAAAAGACTTCCGGTTAAAAAAAAAATCGAATAAATCATAATTATCGAAATATATATTAATTAGTTACCGGGGCATATATCTTACGTAATTAGGCACGGCTCGATGCCCCCGGTGCCCCCGGCACGGAGTGCCCCGGTAAAACATCTGTCTCCAATTATGCCCCTGTAATGATCGTGAGAAGTCGGTACTATCATGATTTTCGGGATTTGGAACTAGCATGTTGAAGTTTTATTAAAAAAAGCAAAGCTTCCCGAAAAAGTATCTAAGGCTGGGACTACATTGCCCGGAATCCGTAAGGTCGGGGAAAATTTAGGGGAAAATTAGAAATCTGCGGAATTACAATACTTCTTCTTCTTCTTCTTTTATGAATGGCGGCCTCAGTGAGTTGCCAATGTCAGAGTGCTTATAATGTTAAAACTCTGCTCTATTGTAGGTCTTGTGAAGAAACAAGTGTACAGTGACCTAAATAATATCTGATGCTATGTAGTTGAATAATCTAAAACAATCACAAACAAATAAGTGTTAGTAGAACTTCACAATTTTATATTGTTAGAACGAATCTCGAGATGAAAATCGAACACACGAGTGTCAAATCTAACAACTCGACTTTCAAATGTTCGATTTTAAGACACTTATGTTAAACCCTTGTTGTTTCACCTGACCTGCAATAGTTAGAGCAGAGTCTAATCAAAGCCACTCTGACATTGGCAACTCACTGAGACCGCCATAACTAAAAGAAGAAGAAGAAGAAGAAGAAGACGCTTATCAATTTAGAGTCTGAACCTCAATACTTGTATTTAAAGTACACTTAATTTTACTTTGTTTGGATTGAAAGCGTAGCGACATGTTACCATGAACGGGTTTTATGACATTTCGACCAATCAGAGCGCGTTTCGCTTGGTTTAAAACGTTCATAAAAACACCATTTGAGAGTGTAAGCGTGTCGGGACTTGATTGTAATTGTATTAATGCAGGTTTTATTTAGCAGTATTGCCCCTTTGGACTGATTTTAAAATCAAACATTTGAAAGTCGAGTTGTCAGATTTGACATGACAATCGTGTTCGATTTTCAGCTCTATTGTATGAAGAGTCTATTTTCAATGTTCTGAATTTTCTCCAGCTTTCCGAATTCCAGACAATAATATAGTCAGAGCCCTAGAGTTACTTAAAATTACTATAGAAAAAATACTTTATGAACTAGTATTATTTTAATATTTGGGTTCTATACTAGCTTTGTTTAATCAACTAATCGTGCGTATTCGTAGCGCATTTTCCACAGTTAAAACCGCGAATTGACATATTTTTAAGTATTACGTCCAAACCGTGAAGCATTTTAGTCCTAGCACGACAGTTTGATCCGCATTCCAAACCTGTCCGGTCGGACAAAACCCGGTCCAGACTTTATGTGTGCAAGGCACTATTATTTCTCTTCTAAATGTAAACCCATTGGATAATCATAAAAATAATAATTATCCAAAATGGCGGCGATGTGGTTCGCCACCTATCACGTCTCGTTTCTCGCGGAGGCGAAAAGTGGCCCATAGAGAGCCGCTTCGCTACGTTGAATATACGAAGAGAAATTGATGGTAAGAATGAAAGTGAACGAAGCGAAACAAGTATGTAAGGATCGTAGCAAGTGAAAAGAAGTGGTCTCTGCGTACCCCTACGGGAAAATGGCGTGATTATATGTATGTATGTATGTATGTAAACCCAAATTCCATGACATACACACACATGTCAAGCTTAAATAATTAATTATAGTCATCATAATTAATAGTAATCTAAAATGTAATGAATTTGACTTTATCATATCAAACCAACCAGAGGCATTCGAACAGCTATTGATTAGAATTAATTATTGAACGAACAAGTTAATCCGAAGTTGCGCTTTGAATGTATCTGAATATTTATATGGGTTCATTAGCGATACGATTCTATGGAATTATTCCATTTGTGGGCCGCTATAGGTTTTACTAAATACCAATAGTAATTGAGATAAAATCCGATTTTAACGAAGCCTGATAATTATATTATTAGGCACTTAAACCTATATTTTTACGATCAAAATTGTACGCATTATTATTACATAATTATAATCAATATAGATTTGCAGAATGGATACATATTATGCATTCTGCAAATCTATACAAATTAATAAAATTGAAGTATCTGTTTGTAACTTCAAATTTAGAGATTTGCACTTAATATATACGATAGTGTATATATATTTGACAATATTGTATGTCTGTCCGTCTGTCTGTTTCTTACGGCTAATCTCTGAAACGGCCAGGCCAATTTTTACTAGACTTTCACTGGACAGCTGATATTAGGTATAAGGAGTAACTTTTATCTTAGAGTTCCGTTTAAAACATTTGGGTTCCGTTTCCATTAATAGTTCCACGCCAACGAAGTTGCGGGCACCAGCTAGTTATAAATAAAGTTGCCATGTTTGCCATACTCAATTTTACACACTGTAGATTTTCGCAATGATTATGATGACGATTATTTTCTATCAATCATGGCCACAAGGAACCTGCAAAATTGCGACACTATTTTAGTACCAAAGTTAAAGTTTAATTTATATGTGAATAAAATGCTGTAGCTAGCAACAGTGAAGCATCATGTGATATTTGTATGTGTCATGCGTTGAGCGCTGGCGAACGGACGCGTTCCGCATTACGACACACGACAAAAAATATTAATGAATATAATTTAATATTTCGCGAATCGCGTGGTTATCAGCCGCTACACGTCACCATGGCGCTCGTAGTCAACGAGTTGCTGGCGTTTGTCCAACACGACATCAACGCCATGGACGAAGACAGGATCTGCATGTCCACCTTCAGCAATGAGGAGATTTGTACGGGAAAGCTGATGCTGGACGAGGCGCTTGGTAAGAAGGCGCAGATATCATCGCGACGAAGAGATGGTGGCGAAAGAAGCTTGCAGGATATCATCACCCTGTTAAAGCAGACGGGTCCAGGGGCCATACCAGCTTTCGTGGCTAGGGATCTCCACAAGCTACCGGTGGTGACTATGGACCACGTCAATGTCTCCAGCATGCTGAAGAATGTTAACACCATGAAGGCGGAGCTGGACGAGATGCGAGGTCGATTGAATAGATCGGAGTCTACTATCCGTGATTTGCATAAAGAATTATTGCAAATAAAAAGTAATAATTCTTTATGTAGGTCACCCGATCATTCCTTCGATTTCGTAAACACGCGACGACGCGGCGCGCAAGCTGACACGTTTTGCTCATCAGCAAAATCCAACGGGTCAACAACCGCCGCCGCCCGCTCGCCGCTTGCGGTCGAGCCGAAACCGAGGACACCAGCGACTCCGAAAAATTACGCAAGTATCGCCGCTGGCCCCACCGCATCCCCGCGAGAGAAGACAAGAGGGGTGGAGGAGCGCCGCAAGGCTGAACCTCCTCGAACCGTCAAGGACGACAGCAGAAGGTGCGATGAGGAGGGCTTCATACTGGTGGAGAGGAAAAAGAAGAGGAAGCCCGCCGTCCGCAACCACCGCGGCACCGCACCCAGTGAACCCGAGCAGCGCCTACGGTGCGAAGTACGCGCCACACCGCTGTACGTGTCTCGCTTGCACTGGTCGACGAAGGTCGAGGACGTCGTGGACTACATCCGAAAGAAGACGTCTTTCACCTTAAGGGTCGAGCGTCTGGAGTCTCGCCACAAAGTCAACTTTACTTCCTTTGTGGTGAGAGTACCGACGCATCTTCTACCGACCTTCGAGGTGGAGGAGTTCTGGCCGACGGACGTAGTCTACCGGAGGTTTCGGGGAAGGCTCCCCAACGAAGCGCGAAAACTATAGTGTGTGTAAGAGTGAATGTGTATAATATAGAAAATAAGATTTATGTATAAAATTGTGTGTGTGTATAGTTTAAAAATATATATCCGTTGTCTGATACCCGTAACACAAGTTCAACTTAGCACGGGATCGGATTGACGTGATATATATTATATAATAATGTATTTTTGTTCTGTATATATTTTTATGTGTGTTTGAATAAATTGATTTGATTTGAATTGATTTGATTTATAAAGTAACTGGCTTTTGCCCGTGGTTTCGTCCGTGTAAATGATTTATCCCACGAGAACACTGTACTATTTTGGAAAAAAATTAGCCTATCTATTCCAGAGCTGAAACTACTAATATACCGAATTTCATCGAAATCCGTTTTTCCGTGAAAGAGTGACAAACATCCATCTAACTACTATTATAAATGTGTAACTTTGTGGGGATGGATGGATGGATGTTTGTTACTCTTCAATTTTTGTCCCCGAAGGCAGGTCATAATCGAGCCTGACGTTACTGCGACCCAAGTGGATCTATAGTGACTCTAAATATACTACTATATACATCTCTATACAATATCCATCCATCGATCCTCAAAAATTTTCACATTTATTGAATACAGTTGGATTGGCACTGTATAGACTAGAACAGTAGTAACTATAACAGTAGCAGTGAAGTATGTGATATTTATCGGGCACAATCATCTAGAAGCAATTCAGTCACCGATAAATCGTGTCCAGTAAACGGTGGGACTGAATCGAAAGGTGCAATTAAATCCCTCGAGATTAAATGGACTCCATCCATTTGTGGTTAGCTGTATTGCGCTGTGGTCCAAGCACTAAGTTGCGATTATGATGAAGATGGGGCAGTCACCCAAATGGTTGGAAAAAATGTGAAAGCCTTGTCACAGAATAGATATGGCCTTGTGGACAAGACCGGTAGAAATTATTAAGAAAATTAACAGTTTGTAATGATAAGGAATCATATTTTAAAATTCTACATCGCACGGGAACTCTTCAAAATAGTTAGTACCACCATACAAAATTTCATTTAAATCGGTCCAACAGCTTCTGAGATTAACCCTGTACGGGTTAATACGGGTAACACAAAAATAGACAGAAACGAAATAATTGAAAAAATTGATTTGTTCTATTGCCCTTTTTCTTAATCCCCTGACTCGGCTTACAGCATTTTTTCCATATACAGATATTCGAGCTCAACAGTTTTTTTAAAATACGTTTAGATAACTTAAGGAAAATTATAATATAATTAATAAATTAGGAATCATTTAATAATGGTTGAAATAATGTACACCGATTTTAGAAATTAGAATACGTTGAACAATACAATATTCTAAGGCAGGATTTTAAAGCAACTCTTGAACTACTGAAACTAACAATGTAGTTTAATGCCTTTATTGACTTTAAAAAATTGATTATCATTAATGTGTCAGATATTGAATAAAACGCTGTCCCGAGTACACGCAACAAACATTTTGATTTCGATCCAAAATCAAACAACGTGAGTGAAATCAAGCAAATTCCACAAACCTGTACAAAACAATGTTTGCACCAACCACGTCTGATGCTAAAGTAATTAATGCCTTAGCTATGGCCATATTGTGTAGTGTACGGGAGGAATTTGAATAAATACTGGCGCTGATTCGATAAGCTAATGGCATCCATAATCAACAGATGATAAACAGAGGAAATAGTATAATTGCCCTTTTTAATTGCATGCATAAAATATCTGACTTTATTGAGGTAAAATTATGGACCACTTCTGTGGTAAAATGTGACTCATTAGATCCCCTTTTTAATATTATACATCTACTCGTATGCATGAGACAAATTAGTAAAGGAGTATTTGTAAATAGTTCAATGAATTATCTACATAAGATGCTCCTGAAATTGAACATGAAAACTATGAGCTGCATCAAAATGTTTCTAAATTAAGTATTAAAATGTCTAGTAACTGCTGTAGATTGCATGATAATAGTCTAAGATCCGAATTATGGTCGTCCTTCACTGTTGTGTTAATCATAGACTACCTATAATTAATTAAAAGTATAAAAAAATATATACCTAGAATTAACTTGACCATTTTTAGGGGGTTGCATAATTAAATTATGTTGAGAAACTTATTCATCATTTGATAAAACATCACTTACTTCTGGTTGATACAACCGCGAAGGACGACATTAGTTCGTATCCTCTACTATAATGTTCTAACATTTTTATC
The DNA here is from genome assembly GCA_905404095.1 of Glaucopsyche alexis. Classification (NCBI taxonomy): domain Eukaryota; kingdom Metazoa; phylum Arthropoda; class Insecta; order Lepidoptera; family Lycaenidae; genus Glaucopsyche; species Glaucopsyche alexis. Next base: position 23,609,968 of record FR990052.1, read on the forward strand.
GGTCAGTCAGTCATAGGTTATAACTGACTGACCGATAAAAATGTTGAAAATATATTTTCTTTAATATCTCATCCTATTTCCATTGAAAATGTAAGGAAATTTCAGCGCTATATTTATGTAGACTGCATCTAATATTCATATTGCGTTTGAGAAGCTTACATGTCCTGACAGTTTGGAATCATTAGAGCATAATATTTGAGACCTGTGGACTAGCGAGAAATGTGAGACGAGTCCTGAAGATGTTTAGTGCGGTGCGACATATCGATAAAGAAAATAATATTATAAATAAATTAAGTATGTGCCAATTTATATTTTTACTAGCTTTCCCGTTCCCGCGGGAACACGATTTTTTCGAGATAAAAAATATACTTTGTCCTTTCCCGGGACCCAAAGTATGTCTATACTAAATTTCATAAAAATCGGTTCAACGGTTAAAGAGTGAAGAGGTAATAGACAGACAGACAGACAGACACACTTTCACATTTATAATATTAACTATAGATAGTAGATTATGTCATAAAAACATTTATACCCACTTAAAGTTGAAATAAATAAGTTCATTGATTTTACAACAGTCCTGTAGATCATTCATTCCAACTTAAGAGCTTCGCTCTTGTCGGTGGAGCTTTCTCCATTCCTCTCTGCACTCCGCCCTTCTCTTGACCTCCTGATACGACACGACCATCACTTTCTCCTTCACCTGTAGCTCTACCATGAGTTTAAAGCTATAGTATTTATCGATACCCGATACCGACTACGTAAATTTTTAGTATGTAAAATTTTACAGCGCCTCTAGCGGTCAATTGTGGAACTAAGGTCCATAAACGTCCTTCTCGGCCTTCCACGTTTTCTTCTACCTTCAACCTTCCCTTCAATTATTCCTCTCATAAAGTTGTCGTGCCGTATCAAGTGTCCTAACATCTTTCCTCTTCTGTTCTCAATGGTATTTAATATCTCTCTCTTCTCATTAACTAATGCCAAAACTTCTTCATTACTTTTTTTTCAGTCCAACATATTCTCTCCATTCTTCGCCAACACCACATCTCGAATCCTTCCAATCTCTCTCTATCGCGTTGTGTCATGGTCCACGTCTCGCTACCATACAAAGCAATGCTCCAGATGTATATTTTAATTAGCTTTTTTCGGATGTGACGTGATATGCGGGCTTTAAAAAGGTATTTTTTGTCGTTGAAGGCTTTCTTTGCTGTTGCTATTCTTGTTGCTATGTCCGATGTACACCTGGAGTCATTCGTGATGAGGCTTCCCAAATATCTAAACTGTTTGACTTGATCTATTGAAATTGAGTTGATAGTTATGGGGTTATGTTTTGCTGTAGTCTTGGATGTAATTAGTGTCTTAGTTTTATTAACGTTGATTTTTAATCCAAATTCTTTAAATACAAGATCCATGTAGGTTACCAATTCTTCTAATTGCTTTGAACTTTCGGCTAGCGCAGCTATATCATCAGCAAAACGTATAAATTGGATATTTTGCCCATTCATTTTTATCCCCCCCTTCCCTGACTCCACAAGTTTCCTGATTGCACACTCTATGAAGATGTTAAATATGAGTGGCGAGAGTGGACAACCCTGCCTTACACCTTGTCTGATCTTTGCCATACCTTCCTCTTCTCCTATCTTTATTACCGTTTCTTGGTTCTGTAGATAAACGTAAATATTTATTTTTATAGAAATTCTGTAATGAAAAAAAACGTAAATAATTCTGAAACTTAAACCTGTATGTTGACCAACACTGGTACATTACTAATAAAGTTACGGACTATAAATAAATAAAAAAAAGAACTTAAATACATTTTAGTTTTGGACAATAATACCAGATAATATTATTTCTCCGCTCGTTTCTTACTTCGGAAATATTTGTTTATGTTTGTTTGCAGTAAATTGTCTCCGAAACTACTGGATCAATTTTGATGAAATTTGATACAGGTCTATATCTATATAGTACTCTATAGTAGTTCACGAGGAAGGACATAGGCCATTTTCTAGAGCGGCAAAATGTACGGCATACGCGAGAATTCCTTTTAAGCGAACGAATTCTATTCGAATGTTGTTGTTGGTATGTATATATTATAGTTTATATTATTTATGTTACTTATGTTCCTGGGCATGTTATTGCAATCGCAGTTTTAGCTCTGTCTTATATTCTACTACAGCAATATGATTGGTATTTTATCGATTATCTAACACGTCACATCCCTAGTCCGCCCCACAGCGTCAGGTCGTGTGACAGCACGCTTGAGGTAATTGCCGTATCGCCGCCGCACTCGCTCGGATCTCATTCTGGTCGCGGAAACTTCTTCATTACTACATTGTTGCTGCACGCGGTGCGAAAATATTAGTGTGTAATGAAGAGATAATTTTGTATGAAGTGAAAGCAGTTAGAATCGAATAAGAAGAAGGTTTGAAAAGAGCTTATGTAGATGTCTGGATGTTCCAAAAATATTTACATGAAACTATATCAACAGATATTACCAGGTGATGAGCTGAGTTTCAAAATATGTATTATAATTTTATAGATATTATATTAGGTTTGGTAAAATCAATTACGGATACTTTGGGCATATGATGTGCTGCTTGTGTAAAGACATTTAAGAAGAAAAATAATTGTCATACTCGAAAAAATTTTTTGTCTTTATATGGGCGAGGTTGCGTTTAGCGGAGAGTCACCCATACATTAGATGATTTTTTTAGTTTGAGTATGACAATTATTTTTCTGCCTAAACGTCTTTACTTAAGCAGTGGATCACGTGCCTGAAGTATCCGTAATTGATTTTCGGAGACCTTATATAGATACATATTATATTTTGTTTATTATATAACACATTGTTACATAACACGACAATTATCCTCTCAAGCGTCCCTTGCTGCCTTGCAACTCTCAAGCGTCGCTTGCTGCCTGGTGGCAAGCTGGGCACGCCCATAGAATAAATTTCTAATTTATAAGTGGTTTGTTTGTACCACATAATTTATACATTTATGTAATTAATATTAAGTTTTTTATGCGTATACTAAGTATTTTCCATAAATCTACTACAAATTACTTCAGAAAATCGAATGAAAAATATACGTTTTTATTGCTATTTTATTTTATAGTGAGTTTATGATTTTCTTGTGAAATGCATTTTGAATTGAACATTTTAGTAGAAATTTTATTAGAACGGTATTTATTCTAGAGTCTACGAATAGAATATATGGATAAGAATAAGTAAATTTATTACTTTACTACGTTTTTCTAAGACATTACCGTCAAAATAGGCCTAGTTTCGGAGGGTTCAATGAGGGAGTTCCGTTATTGTACATTGTAAAAAAATAATGAGTTACTGTAATATTTAACATCATGAAATGTATAAAAATATGTACCTATTTAATTATGTCCCAGTTACAGTTTATTGAGCAATCAAAATATGTACTATGTCAGATATTTTTCATAGTAAGTAATTGTAATTAGTTTTGCTCCAATCCTTGTTAGTACAACTGTTTTTGTATTAAATTTTTATGTATAATATATCCAATTACGTAAATAAAGCAACATTCACTGTATAGAAACATACATTTTATATTTATTTGAGTTTTAAAACAAAATATTAAAAAATACGAAGTTTATGTGTTTGTATCAAGATTCCATTTATTAAATGAGTATTTTTTTAAATTCCATTTACGTCATCACTTAGGAAATCTATTCTACTTTTTAAATATATATCACATGCATAGGTAGTACATAAATTATAACAATATAATTTGGAGAAATAAAAATCGCGGGAATCGAAATTAGACTGACAATTTTATAGTAGGTCACTGTAACTTATTTTATATCGGTTTTTGAATTAAAATTTTGTATATAATGTGTGCACCTACCTAAATTAAGCAAATTTTACTATATAGAAACATAAATTTGGCCTTAGTTTAGATTTGCAATAAAAATATAAGAAAAAGTCGTGTGTTGTGTTTGGATCAAGATTTCTTTTATAAAACTAGTATTTTTCTTAATTCCAATTATATGATCAATTAGGAAATTTAATCACCTTTCTAAATGTATATAACATGCATATGTTTTATTCACATTAAAACATTATAATCTTGAAGAAAAACACGACGGGAAACGTCATATGATTTATAGAGGTCGGTACTCCGTGCATCTGTCATGAGGGAATGAGGTCGTCCTCCTCCTTCCTCTCCGTAATGTGTGTGATGAGGTATCATTTGGCATGTTCCCACTTGAGTGTCAATAACGAAGTCAAAAGTAAACAATCAGTGCAAGTGTTTACGTTATTTGAAATGTTTACTTTCAAGAGGATAGGTACTTAATTATACTGAATCTAATAACTAATTTTGTATAAATCTGTTTCTATATTACGTAATCACTTAGGAAATTAATTATATTTTTAAATATATACATCATCCATAGGTTTTATTTACTTATTAACATTAAAATTGCGAAAAAAAATCGCGAAAAAAATTGCGGGAGAATGTAAGGAAAATTAATTTTTGGTGGCAAAAAGGCCCGACGCTTGTCTGCATAATCTGTCAAAGAGTGTCAAGGTGCTTGACAGGTTATTTAAGAGTGTGTTATGTCAACGCCAAACTTCGTACTGTCACTTTGATGCCTGTGATCTACGATTTGTATCATTTGTATCTCCATGTAACTTATAAGAAGAATCCCCAAGATATTCAACGTAGAGATCCTGGCTGGAACATCAAACATGGTGTCAGAATCAGAAGCTGAAGCTAAAATATAATAAAAAAGAAAAACAAAATATTAACCGAAGAGTGGGTACTTCAACAACAACTTCTGCGGGTGTGGCGTTTTTCGAAAAGAAACGGTGGTAAAAAAGAAAAGTGAAGACCTTACAATGGCTGGAAACGGTGTACAAAAACTTGAAATATCTACCGAAATTATCAACAATAATGCTGAGAATTTCAAGAAATGGGCGCAATCATTCGAAATATATTTACTGGCATCGGGTACAGAGAAAACTGAAGACAGAAGAAAAATAGCGTTAATGCTACATTCCATGGGGGAAAAAGGTCTAAATATCTACAATTCCTTCAATTTGGACCTAGACAAAGCTACATTTCAAGAGGTCAAGACAAAATTCGTCGAGTATTTTGAACCCAAGAAGAATCTGACGGTAGCGAGACACAAATTTTTTACGTTGAAACAACGCATGAACGAGTCTCTGGACAACTTTCTTATGGAATTGGAAAATGCAAGTCATGCCTGTGAGTTTGGTTCGCTCCGCGATTCCCTAGTGAGGGACATCCTTATTGCGAATATGGCCACAAACTTCTCGCAATTTCGTCAGAAACTCCTACTAGAGCAAGATTTGACCCTAGAAAAAGCCAAACTTTTGTGTAGAACCCTCACCATGGCACAAAAAAGCGAGGAATCAATGAATTCAACAGACAAGAAAGAAGAAGAAGCCACAGTATACAAGATTCACAGAAGTCGTCGGGCCACTTCATATCAGAAAAGAAGAAAATCAAGGTCTCCGTCGCGCCAAGGTCAACCGAGATCAGCCACACCTGGATCCAGAGCAAAATGTGTGAAGTGCAACACAGCCCATGGTCCGCGCAATTGTCCAGCTTGGAAGCACAGATGCAGGTCATGTTTTAAATATGGACATTTTACCCATTTGTGTTTTAAAAGGAAGAATAGTGTCAGGAATATAGCTTCTGAAATAGGGAAAATGGGTCTCGATGATGAATCGAGTGTTGCTCAAAACAATACTCATACTGAGAGATTCACTATAGGGGCGTTATTCAATATTAAAAACATAAATTCTCAAAATACCAGTACAAATTTGATTAAAGAAAATTCCTGGCATTATTTTTTAAAAATAAACAATAAGAATGTAGATTGTTTAATTGACACTGGGGCAGACATAAATATGATGTCTTATAAAGTTTTTAAAGAATTAAATCTTAAATTTGATAAGCAAAGCAAAGAGCAGTGTAAAAAATATAATGTCTATGCTTATGGTGGAAATAAAGTTCCCATATTGTCAGTGTCAAACATATGGTGTGTTTTTGAAAACAAAACAGAACCTGAATGTATTAATTTTGTGATAACTAGTTTAGATTGTCCTACTGTGATCGGCTTGCCCACTTGTATAAAGCTAAATTTAATATTAAAAAATTTCAACTTAAAAATAGATCAAAAAACTTGTGACAAAATTGTACCTAATCAAGTATAATGATGTGTTTCAGGGTCTAGGCTGTCTCCCATACGAACACAGAATAGTGCTAAGAAAGGATGCTGTTCCCTGTATAGACCCACCTAGGAAGGTGCCGTTTAGCCTGATGGAACCGTTGAGGAGAGAATTAGATCTCATGGAAAAGATGCAAATTATACAGAAAGTCAGCAAACCGACACTGTGGGTGAGTAGCTTAGTATGTACCATGAAAAAGAATGGAGGCTTGAGAATCTGTTTAGATCCTAGAAATTTAAATAAAAATTTATTAAGATGTCACTATCCGATTAAAAACATAGATGAAGTTAGGTCTAAATTGTCCAAAGCCCGCTATTTTTCACATTTAGATGCATTTTCTGGATTTTATAATATAAAATTAACTAGAAACTAGAAATAGACTGACAATTTTATAGTAGGTCACTGTAACTTATTTTATATCGGTTTTTGAATTAAAATTTTGTATATAATGTGTGCACCTACCTAAATTAAGCAAATTTTACTATATAGAAACATAAATTTGGCCTTAGTTTAGATTTGCAATAAAAATATAAGAAAAAGTCGTGTGTTGTGTTTGGATCAAGATTTCTTTTATAAAACTAGTATTTTTCTTAATTCCAATTATATGATCAATTAGGAAATTTAATCACCTTTCTAAATGTATATAACATGCATATGTTTTATTCACATTAAAACATTATAATCTTGAAGAAAAACACGACGGGAAACGTCATATGATTTATAGAGGTCGGTACTCCGTGCATCTGTCATGAGGGAATGAGGTCGTCCTCCTCCTTCCTCTCCGTAATGTGTGTGATGAGGTATCATTTGGCATGTTCCCACTTGAGTGTCAATAACGAAGTCAAAAGTAAACAATCAGTGCAAGTGTTTACGTTATTTGAAATGTTTACTTTCAAGAGGATAGGTACTTAATTATACTGAATCTAATAACTAATTTTGTATAAATCTGTTTCTATATTACGTAATCACTTAGGAAATTAATTATATTTTTAAATATATACATCATCCATAGGTTTTATTTACTTATTAACATTAAAATTGCGAAAAAAAATCGCGAAAAAAATTGCGGGAGAATGTAAGGAAAATTAATTTTTGGTGGCAAAAAGGCCCGACGCTTGTCTGCATAATCTGTCAAAGAGTGTCAAGGTGCTTGACAGGTTATTTAAGAGTGTGTTATGTCAACGCCAAACTTCGTACTGTCACTTTGATGCCTGTGATCTACGATTTGTATCATTTGTATCTCCATGTAACTTATAAGAAGAATCCCCAAGATATTCAACGTAGAGATCCTGGCTGGAACATCAAACATGGTGTCAGAATCAGAAGCTGAAGCTAAAATATAATAAAAAAGAAAAACAAAATATTAACCGAAGAGTGGGTACTTCAACAACAACTTCTGCGGGTGTGGCGTTTTTCGAAAAGAAACGGTGGTAAAAAAGAAAAGTGAAGACCTTACAATGGCTGGAAACGGTGTACAAAAACTTGAAATATCTACCGAAATTATCAACAATAATGCTGAGAATTTCAAGAAATGGGCGCAATCATTCGAAATATATTTACTGGCATCGGGTACAGAGAAAACTGAAGACAGAAGAAAAATAGCGTTAATGCTACATTCCATGGGGGAAAAAGGTCTAAATATCTACAATTCCTTCAATTTGGACCTAGACAAAGCTACATTTCAAGAGGTCAAGACAAAATTCGTCGAGTATTTTGAACCCAAGAAGAATCTGACGGTAGCGAGACACAAATTTTTTACGTTGAAACAACGCATGAACGAGTCTCTGGACAACTTTCTTATGGAATTGGAAAATGCAAGTCATGCCTGTGAGTTTGGTTCGCTCCGCGATTCCCTAGTGAGGGACATCCTTATTGCGAATATGGCCACAAACTTCTCGCAATTTCGTCAGAAACTCCTACTAGAGCAAGATTTGACCCTAGAAAAAGCCAAACTTTTGTGTAGAACCCTCACCATGGCACAAAAAAGCGAGGAATCAATGAATTCAACAGACAAGAAAGAAGAAGAAGCCACAGTATACAAGATTCACAGAAGTCGTCGGGCCACTTCATATCAGAAAAGAAGAAAATCAAGGTCTCCGTCGCGCCAAGGTCAACCGAGATCAGCCACACCTGGATCCAGAGCAAAATGTGTGAAGTGCAACACAGCCCATGGTCCGCGCAATTGTCCAGCTTGGAAGCACAGATGCAGGTCATGTTTTAAATATGGACATTTTACCCATTTGTGTTTTAAAAGGAAGAATAGTGTCAGGAATATAGCTTCTGAAATAGGGAAAATGGGTCTCGATGATGAATCGAGTGTTGCTCAAAACAATACTCATACTGAGAGATTCACTATAGGGGCGTTATTCAATATTAAAAACATAAATTCTCAAAATACCAGTACAAATTTGATTAAAGAAAATTCCTGGCATTATTTTTTAAAAATAAACAATAAGAATGTAGATTGTTTAATTGACACTGGGGCAGACATAAATATGATGTCTTATAAAGTTTTTAAAGAATTAAATCTTAAATTTGATAAGCAAAGCAAAGAGCAGTGTAAAAAATATAATGTCTATGGTTATGGTGGAAATAAAGTTCCCATATTGTCAGTGTCAAACATATGGTGTGTTTTTGAAAACAAAACAGAACCTGAATGTATTAATTTTGTGATAACTAGTTTAGATTGTCCTACTGTGATCGGCTTGCCCACTTGTATAAAGCTAAATTTAATATTAAAAAATTTCAACTTAAAAATAGATCAAAAAACTTGTGACAAAATTGTACCTAATCAAGTATAATGATGTGTTTCAGGGTCTAGGCTGTCTCCCATACGAACACAGAATAGTGCTAAGAAAGGATGCTGTTCCCTGTATAGACCCACCTAGGAAGGTGCCGTTTAGCCTGATGGAACCGTTGAGGAGAGAATTAGATCTCATGGAAAAGATGCAAATTATACAGAAAGTCAGCAAACCGACACTGTGGGTGAGTAGCTTAGTATGTACCATGAAAAAGAATGGAGGCTTGAGAATCTGTTTAGATCCTAGAAATTTAAATAAAAATTTATTAAGATGTCACTATCCGATTAAAAACATAGATGAAGTTAGGTCTAAATTGTCCAAAGCCCGCTATTTTTCACATTTAGATGCATTTTCTGGATTTTATAATATAAAATTAACTGAAGAGAGTAGTGACCTCTGTACGTTTCAAACTCCCTTTGGCAGATATAAATTTTTAAGGTTACCATTTGGAATAAACACCGTTACAGAAATCTTTTATAAAACCATGATAGATTTATTTGGAGATATTGAAGGTATTATTATCTGGTGTGATGACATTTTAGTATATGGGGAAACAATTGAAGTACACAATAAAAGATTAGAAATGTTTCTTGACAGAGCCAGACAGATGAACTTGAAGTTAAATAAGTCAAAATGCAAATTTCTTTTAGAAGAAATAGCATATTTGGGTTATATTTTTAGTAAACAAGGTATAAAAGTTGATCCAGAGAAAGTTAAAGCTATAAAAGACATGCCCATTCCTAAAAATATAAAAGATTTACAAAGATTTTTGGGCATGGTAAATTTTTTTTACCTTTATAGAGAATTTAGCGGATAAAACTAGTATCTTGAGAAATTTGCTTAAAAAAGATGTAGTATGGCTATGGGATGATAATTGTCAGGAATGCTTTAATTCATTAAAAGAGGTCATATCCAAAGCGCCCGTGTTAGCTAATTATGATTGTAACTCACCTTTGACTTTGTCGGTAGATTCATCAAAGAATGCTGTCGGTGCCGTCATTATGCAAAACAAACGTCCCATTGCGTACAGTTCAAGAACGCTTACAAGCTCACAACAAAATTATTCTCAAATAGAAAAGGAATTGTTTGCTATACAGTTTGGATGTAATAAATTTCACCAATATATTTATGGCAGTAGAATAACTGTACAAACTGACCATAAACCGCTTATTTATTTATTTAAAAAACCTCTACATGAAGTACCTGCTAGGCTACAAAGAATGATGCTTTCATTGCAAGGCTATAACTTAGATGTGATACATGTACCTGGTAAATATATGTACATAGCTGATACATTATCACGAGCATCACTTAGTGATAACTATATACCTGAATATGAACAAGATTTAGAGTTTCATGTAAATTCAATTTTTTCTAACATATCTGTGAGTAAGCCATATTTGAATTTAATATTAACAGAAAGTAATAAAGATGAATCATTAAATTTGCTTAAATCTTACATTCAAAATGGTTGGCCTCCCAGCAAAAACAAAGTGTGCTGTTCGGTGAAACCATATTGGAATTTTCAAAATGAAATACATATAATGAATAACTTACTATTTAAGGGAAATAGGCTTATTATTCCTAAATCTTTGCAAAAACAGATATTGGATAAGATTCACTGTGGTCATTTGGGTATAAATAAAACGCTAAATGTTGCTAGAGAAACGGTTTATTGGCCTAATATAAATGTAGATATTAAAAATTTAATTGATCAATGTTTAGTATGTGCTAAGTTTAAGCCAAACACAACTAATGAACCGTTGCAGTGCTACGAGATGAGTTACCTGCCGTGGCAACAAGTCGGTGTAGATTTATTATATTTTGACGGTGAAAATTTCCTTGTTTGTATGGATTATTATTCCAAGTATATTGAGCTTGCTTCGTTGCACAAAAATTACACTGTAGACAATGTTGTCAAACACCTAAAGTCTTTCTTTGCTAGACATGGAATCCCAAAATCATTGATATCCGACAACGGTCCACCGTTCAACTCATGTAAATTCAGATCTTTCCTTGTTGATTGGGATGTTGAGCACATAACTACTAGTCCTTATTGGTCCAGATCCAATGGACAAGCTGAGAGCGCTGTAAAGATAGTAAAAAATATTTTAAGAAAATGCAAACAAGATAATTCTGATATATATTTGGCTTTATTACACTATCGCAACACGGCTAAAGGAAATTTTCCCAGCCCCGCGAAGTTATTAATGTCAAGAAATTTGAGAATAAACTTACCTATTATAGAAAATAGATTGAAACCTGAAATTGTACAATTTTCAACATATGAAAGTTGTTATAAACAAAGCAGAGACAGAATGTCTTTTTATTTTGACAGGAAGGCTAAGCAAACGTCATATTTCTTTCAGCCAGGGGATGACATTTTTTTTTAAAATAAATCCCAAATCCTGCTGGACGCCTGGAATTATTAAAGAGAAATTGAAATGCGGTAGATCTTATTATGCAGTAGATTTAAATGGTACTGTTTATAGGAGGAATAGAGGACACATTAGACCGAGAAAAAGTGACATAACAAACAAAAATCCTTCTCCTTCTTTTTCTGGTAGTGAACTGAGCGCTGGCAAAAATAACAGTGTGGTTCCCCTAATGGATATTGTTGACCCCATGAGTTCGGCATACCTCGGAAACGGTCCTGTTCAAAATTGTGTTAATGATGATAACTGTGTTCCTATGGAGAGTCCAGCCAATAACAATTATGTAACCAGATCTGGTAGAAATATAAAACGTCCTAAAATGTATATGCATGAAAAATTTGATTAGTTATGTATAGTAGTAAGTTTCTAGTTGTATAGTTCAAAATATTAAGTTGTATTTTTCTTGAAAAGGGAGGTGTTACATAACACGACAATTATTTAAGAGTGTGTTATGTCAACGCCAAACTTCGTACTGTCACTTTGATGCCTATGATAGTTTATTCAGTTAGCCGAAAGGCTATGTATAGTATAGAAATGTATTAGTATGCTCCTCTGTTATATGAGTTATATATTAATTATATCTGTTGTACGTGTAGTAATAAATCAACATATTGTGATGCTATGATTTGTATCATTTGTATCTCCATGTAACTTATAAGAAGAATCCCCAAGATATTCAACGTAGAGATCCTGGCTGGAACATCAAACACACATAATATATTTTACATAATATTTTATTTGCATAATTTGAAAAATATTACGCAAAAACTATTTATTAATGCAATAATAATAAATAAAATAAATGTTAACGTATTTGTCCAGAATAAGAGCTTAAATCATTTCTTAGCGCCTTTACACACGTGTGACGTGCCGCAGCACTGCGCGGCGCCGCGCCGCCGAATTATGTGGTCTCATGTGTGGTGTCAGGAGTTGCGGTGTTTACCGCCGGCACTGGGGCAAAGGTGACATACAAGCAAAGATTTCAAAACTCAAGATAGGCTCAAACGTATAATATTTGACAGAACAAATCTTCAAACAATTAAAAATTTCGCTACCTTGTTTTCACCATACTTCAAATGTTAAAATGGCCCCAAAAATCTCAAAAGTGGGGCCATTGGAGATACTTTTTGTCTCGGCATGCCTCGTCTATAATAATATATATATACGACTATGTATGTATATGTCACCGTAAAATTGTAAAAACCGTTAGATTGTAAAATAACTAACGAGATTGTAAAAATATGTCGAAAGATTAAAAACTAGATATTTATAATCTAACGAAAAACATTATAGGCAGCATATTAGCATCGGAAGTCTATCAACATTTTACAATTTCACTAGTTTTATTACAATCTAACGGTTTTTACAATTTTACGGTGACACATACAAGTCCTTGTGAAACGGCATCGCGGCGACGCGGCGGTGGCGGCGGCGTGGAAGCTGCGGTACGTGTGTAAGCGTATTTATCGGTACGGCACTAAATGTAATGAGAACTTGAGCTTGCGGGTGTCGAGAAATTAATTGCAGGTGCTAATACCAGCGACATCCAAACCAATCTCGTGAACTATGGAATCGTGTATTAGATTCCCAAATCCCAATATACACTATGGGAAATATGGTGGGAATTTAATATACGTTCTCGTATTACTTGAGACCAGATGAGGAAATTGTATGAGAAGACTTCTGAAAACTTTCATGTTTCTATTAGCCAAAGCCAAGCAGCCGATATACCCTAATGATTTTAGGTTTCATCTACGGAAAAATTCTTAGTGAGCTTAATTTTTGTACAAACCTTTATTACGGCGTTGTAATGAATATGTGAAAAATCGACATTGATACTGTGCCGGCTAAAAAAGTTATAAAGGTCAAAAGGTCACGAAAATCAGTTTTTCGCAAATATCTCATATCACAACTTATTGCTCGGAGCTGATCCTAAACTCCTACCATACCAAATTTCATCAAAATCCGTTCAGTAGTTTTTGCATGAAAGAGTAAAGGAATACGATCTCTGATCAACTAAGCTGAGCAACTACCTAGGCTCGCGCGAAGCTAATTTTCATGACCATTTCACCTTTATAACTTTTTTAATCGGCACGATATCAATGTGGATTTTTCACATCTTCATTACAATTCAGCTCACTAGGAATTACTCCGCAGATTGGGGTTAAAATGCCTAAAATTACCAGGTTAATAACAACACAATATTATTTTATTAGTATAAATCATATTATCAACAATATGAATTAATCTTTTCTCACTTACAACCAGAAACACGAAAAAGAACTCACGACAACAAAAGGGGTTCAAATTTCAAATAATATTCCAAGGAACAGCAACTTCTAAAATCACTTTTAATCATTCTCCTTGATCTATTGACCTGTAAAAGTTTAATATTCAAGGCGTATCCAATACTTTTCAATACAGACCCGGACCCAGCGAACCGTAACGATTTAGATTACACGATTAATATTAATAGAACACGAAAATACAGGGCTTAAAGTAGTTGGCGCACATGATAAAATATATATAAATACATATACAAAAATTTGTGTATTAGAATTTAGATAAAAATGTAATTGTAGTTTTTGGTTGTAATTTATTTTCTATAGAAGCCAAACGACCACCTGATGGTAAGTGACTGCCGATGTCTATGAATACCCTAACTCCAAAATCAAATCAAAAAGTTTTATTTCCATATAGATTATTAACTATATGGAAATAAAACTTTACTCACGGAATTGTCCCTGATGCCTACCACCGGCTCGGGAACTAACCCAGCGATAAGAACCGGCGTAAGAAACTCGCTCGGGGAGGAACCAGAGGAAAAGGGAGACACAAGTGCATTGCCGGCGCAATTTTGAGTTGTTTACTAGTTGTTTCCCACGGCTCCGCCCGCGTATATATACTATCGGGAACCCGCGGGGGAATTCTGTACTTTTCCGGGATAAAAAGTAGCCTACGTTTAAATCCAAAGCCTTAGACAATTAATATATCAACAAAATCCTTTTAGTAGTTCCATCCATGATCCATCCTCACAAACTTTCACATTTATAATATTATTTTATAGGATTAATTTGAAAACTATTAAATTAAGCCTGCTTTCAAAACCACCTGTTGAATCTCAGGTAAATTTAGATGTTTGAATTATAAATACATCATAGTATTAATACGCTTACGCGTACCTTGTCAATGTGTGTCGCGGCACAGAAATATTGTCAGTTTTGTAAAGCCATAACATATTTTATGTATTAATTAATCAAAGGAATACATTGAATTGTTTTTTTTTTTTTTTATTTTAATTTGTAACATATCACGTGGCTCATACGCATCGTTAGGCGCATTACATTTAAAAGGTTCTAATGATGTATTTTTATATAAATCGTCCGAACACAGTCGTTATTCAAATCATTCATTTGTAAAAGAAAGAAGGTAAAACGAAAATCGTTCGTTATTTTTTGTAAGAAAATCCGATCTATTATATCCACCCGCGATCTAATTTCCCATTCATCGAAAGCCTTGTATCTGGATCTCATTTTGAATAAAAAGTTTTTGCTTATCACATCACCCTTAGTAACTTGTGATAGAGTTGTAAATCCCTTGAGGTGGTGTTAGGAAAATAACAATGAAAACCCAAAATAAAAATTCGAATGCCATCCCTAATCCGAGGGCGTAAATTTTTTAATGGTATCAATAATTCTGAGCTGCTAAATAAGATCGAAGATCGTATTTTAATTTTTTATAACCACTCGGATTATTGATTCGTTACAAAATTGTTGTGTTGCCTTGGTCTTGGACTAATATGACACAAGACCATTAACCCGGCCCCGGGGGAGGTAGAGTCACCTTCTCTATCACCCACCGGGGTAATTCCTGTCCGGCGCGTCCAAGTCGCGGGGGTGGGCACCCCTCACTCCAGTAAGCCGGAGTGGGATGGTGGCCAAGTTCGGGCAGGGACCCAGTCCCGCGGGGTATATCGCGGAGCCCGTGCCCAGGGTTACGGGTGAAGACCTCAACGGCTGAGAAGGCGGAGATGGAAGGCATCGGTACGGTGGATCAGGCGGAAGAGGCAAACGGATCTGGGGTACCGTAGGCGACATTAAGGTCCAACCTGAACGAGTCGGCAGCCCCTGCAACCAAACCGGCTCCTCACGTAATGACTCGTCATTCCTGGGGATATAGTCGGAGAGGTCGAGAGGAGATCATGGATGATGGGCATGTCCGTGCTCACAACTGCGTCCCAGGCATGCAGCGCCTGTGGAGAGGTCACTCCACCCGTGCCTGAAAAGGTGCGGATCACAACACGGGGAGTCACAGTCACCGGTGATAAGCCTTGCGCTAACAGGCGTGTGCGCGGGCGCCAGGGGTGGCTCCCGACGGTAGGATAGTCCATCGCGACTAACTGATCAGTTACCGCCTGCCTCAGCTGGGCAGCCCCCGGCCAATAAGGTACTGGTCCGCCTCTCATCTTTCGCTCCTATAGGTGTGTGGAGCAGCAGGCGTGTCGCAGCGTCTGTAAAACAGGATGGGTATTGATTCACCTAACAATAATAAAAATAACCCCATCAGTGTCACAAGATTTGCTACATGGAACGTGAGAACCATGCTACCTGGATCCGAAGATTTGGAGACATCAACTGCAACCGCCACCGGTTCGCCAGAGCTCAGAAAGACTACCATCATAGATAGAGAACTTCTCCGCCTTCGTGTTGATGTGGCCGCTCTTCAAGAAACTCGTCTCCTGGACGAGGGCAGTATACGTGAAGATAACTATACCTTTTTCTGGAAAGGAAAAAATGACGGTGATAAGCGAGAACACGGGGTTGGCATTGCCGTCCGTAAATGCTTACTCAGATGTATTGAAACACCTTCATGTATGTCCGAGCGCATAATGTCCATAAGACTACTAACAGCTTTTGGTCCCATCACTCTTATCTCAGCATATGCTCCGACTCTTAAGGCTCCTGCCGATACTAAGGACAACTTCTACGAAGACCTGCGCAAATGTCTGGAGGGTGTTCGGGCGTCTGATAAACTCCTTTTGCTCGGAGATTTTAACGCGAGAATAGGAAACAAGTACGACGACTGGACGGAATGCATCGGGCGCCATGGGATCGGCAACATTAATGAAAACGGACAACGCTTGCTGGAGCTCTGTGCATCACTATCTCTTTGCGTAACTAATACCTACTTCAAGTGTAAGCCTATTCACAAAGTGTCGTGGAGACACCCCCGCTCAGGTCATTGGCATCAAATTGACTTTATTATTACAAGGAGGAGAGACCTGCGTGACATCCTCAACTCTCGTACTTATCACAGTGCCGACTGCAACACTGACCACTCTCTAGTGATGGCGAAGACCCACCTTACTCCTAAGAAAATTCACTCGACTAAGAAACCTCCCCGTAAAGTTGCACTGAACACCGCAGCTATGCGCGATAAAAACCTTTGTAAAGAACTAGAGAATCTGATGAAGGAGGAACTTTCCAGTGAAATCTTAGATGGAGCAGCCTGTGCCGAAGACATGTGGCAGGTCACAAAGAAGGTAATCGCAGAAACTGCCGAAAGAGTGTTTGGCAGGAAGGCGAAGACTGCTGATGACTGGTTTGCCGAGTATGAACACATTCTGCTCCCATTAATAGAGCAGAAACGGACAGCTCATATAAACCTCTTGAACAACCATAGAGACCCTGTCAAACTATCCATATACAAGGCAGCGAAAGCAAAAGTACAACGCACCAGTCGTAGCTGCGCGAATGAGTACTGGGTCAAACTATGCCAGTCAATACAAAATTGTCGGGATGTAGGCGACTTTAAGGGTATGTACCGGAGAATAAAAACTGCAATCGGTCCTACTAAAAGAAAACGTGCCGCAATCAAGGACCTCGATGGAAATCCGATCGCAGATAAGAAAGAAGAACTTGAAAGGTGGGCACAACACTATTCAAACCTGTACTCACAAGAGGTTGCTTTACATCCTGATGCACTGATCACTCTTACTCCTCAACCTCCGGTGACTGAACTCGACGACCCTCCAACGGGTGAAGAATTCCTTGTTGCTATCCGAAACCTGAAATTAGGCAAAAGCACAGGTCTTGACAACTTTCCAGCCGAATTAGTGCGACTTAGCTGTATTTCATCTCCCATGTACGCTCTATTACTGCGCTGCTGGGATGAGGAAACCATACCTCAAGACATGAGGGATTCCGAGATAGTTACCTTGTATAAAGGCAAAGGAGACAGAGGTGACTGTAACAACTACAGGGGTATATCTCTACTGAGTATTGTGGGAAAGGCATTTGCGAGGGTTGTCTTAAGAAGACTGGACATGTTAGCCGCTCGGATCTACCCTGAGACTCAATGCGGGTTCAGAGCTGGCCGATCTACAAACGACATGATCTTTACCCTTCGACAACTGCAGGAAAAATGCCGAGAACACCAAATACCGCTATACATGGCCTTTGTTGATTTAAATAAGGCATTTGACACCGTGAGTAGGGATGGGATGTACGAAGTACTAAGCAAAATCGGGTGCCCTCCAAAACTTTTAAACATCATACGGTCCTTTCACGACAACATGAGAGGCTCTGTCATATTTGATGGAGAAAAATCAACGCCTTTCGTCGTTAACCGCGGAGTCAGGCAAGGCTGCGTACTAGCTCCTACTCTCTTTGGGATTTTTCTATCAGCGCTCCTCTTGACTGCGTTCGAGGGTTGTGACGTCGGAGTACATCTGCATACAAGAAAGGACGGAAGACTGTACAACATTAATTTATTGAAGTCCAAAAACAAGCGCCTGGATCTAATTGTCAGAGAACTCCTGTATGCAGATGATGCTGCACTAGTCGCAAACTCTGAACGCGAATTACAAGAATTGGTGACGAGATTTGGTAACGCCTGTCATATGTATTCTATGAGCGTAAACACCAAAAAAACTGTCATCATGGTGCAGGGCGTAAGTCAGCCTCCTGAAATCACACTCGACGGCACCATCCTTGATGTAGTGGAACACTTCTGCTATCTCGGCTCCACCACCACCTCCTCACTCTCAAGCGATAAGGAGATAAACACTCGGATTGGCAGAGCATCGACCGCTTTTGGAAGGCTATTTAAACGAGTTTGGAGAAACAACAAGCTTACCACTCACACTAAAGTCCTTGTATACCAGACCTGCGTCCTTAGTATACTGTTGTACGCTTCGGAAACATGGACTACTTACAGAAAACAAGAACGCAAACTTAATGCCTTCCATATGCGCTGCCTGAGGACTATACTTGGAGTCACTTGGAGAGACAAAATGAGCAACGAGGCAGTTCTCTCAAAAACAAGCTGCTGCAGCATCACCGCAATGCTGAAACAACGAAGATTGCGTTGGCTTGGCCACGTACATCGAATGGCCCCCGAGAGACTTCCACGCCAAGTAATGCTGAGTCAGATAGCAAACGCGAAGAGACCCGTAGGGCGCCCAATGCTACGGTTTAAAGACTCCTGCAAGCGGGACATGATCAGCTTTGGAATCCCGACCGACTCCTGGGAAAATCGCGCTGAAATAAGATCTGAATGGCGCCATGACACTAAAATCGGAGTTGCCAAGCACGACGAAAAGTGGCTGGAGAATATTAAGCAAAAAAAGCTTCGTTGTGCCTCATCTCCTCCAACGGATTCGCGATTTGTGTGTAATCGATGTGGCAAGAAATGCCGGGCCGCAATAGGGCTCTATAGCCATCAACGACGATGTGGGATCCTACCGACCCACTAGCGCTGCAACAACCATCTACTATAGATGCTGTGGCCAATTATATATATACAAAATTGTTATGTTATATATATATATATATATATATATATATATATATATATATATATATATATATATATATATTTAAATCGACGAAGACTTCTTGCGTCCTTACAAACCACCACCCTGTAGCGTCCACTGTATGTGGCAAGATTTTACATGTTATAAATGCGTATATGTGTAGTTTTTATCAGTATGATCTCAAGAGCCGACTTGGTATCGCGATAAATAATGAAATATTAATATTCACTTTTGGAAATTTCCAGGTCATTTAGTACTTCCGTTCACCGCCAAAGCTATCCAGCACACAGTATATATCCGTATACTTTTATACACTGCATGGATGCTAGTACTTCCGTTCACCACCAAAGCTATCCAGCACACAGTATATATCCGTATACTTCTATACACTGCATGGATGCTCTTACCTCCCATCAATTTGTTCAAATCAATTCCGTATAATGCCCTACATATATTACCAACATTATGCAGATAAAGCTACACCCTTCAATCTTTTATGAGATTGTGATTCCGATTACTGTTTTTGTATTTTTGTAAGAAGGGTTATGTTTTTCGCGCGTATCTTGTATGTATGTATGTATGTTAAATAGTCGTCTTTTTGATTTAAATCGACCAAGTGTGTGTTGGTTAAATTTAAAAAATCTAAAATAAAATAACTAATTTAAAAAAATAAAAACAACCCGACTGACGACCGACTTCATAATTTTTTTGTGTATGATTACTTTGGAAGTCTGTTTAATTTTTGTTTAAAAATAATAATTTTACAATTTTTTGTGACGTTTGTAATTAACGAATACGCGCCAAGCTTCCATTAGGTATTATAAATTAGTGTCCGACCGAGTGTTCGGTTTCGGTTTCGGTCGAGTTTCAGCAAAAAAACGTGTCTCGGTTTAGTTTTGGTTTTGCCGAAACTACGACCGAAACCGAAATCCATGCATTGAATGAATGCATTCTGCATGTGCATGGAGTTCTCGGGCAGTGATCGGTAATGTTCGACGCTTTTTTAAATTCCAACTAAGCGACGCGCGACGCGACGATGACATTTTATAAGGTTTTGTTACAGGACATGATTTATTTAACTCCGTTGCATTTACTTGAGATGAGGTAAAAATAATAAAAGTAAGTATTTGATTTTACACATTTACAGTATACATAAAAAAAACACTAACTCGCGCATTGTCTAAACGTCATTTTGAAATAGCTATTGTAGACCAATGCCGATAATTTTTGAAACAAAAAAAAGTATAGTAGGATGAAACCCACTGGAAAAGGAAAAAAATAAAACAAAAAATATGGAAAAAATAAATTACGGGCGATTTGAGGTTGGGAAGTGTAAGGGGGTGAGTTACACGGGGTAAAAAACGGCTTATCTCGATTTTCGGCAAAACTATGAGTCCTATAGAAAAAAGTAAAATAGCAAAGTTATAGTTATATGTGATAAAAAGATCTACAACGTTTGTACTTATTTACAGTTTTTCCACATAACTTCATAATTTATGTGAAAAATTCAACTAACCAAGTGTTTGTTCTTTTTTTATATTTCTGTTATTACAAAAAAATTCACGACATTTGGTGAAAACGTACCCGTGTGTTTCAAATATATTGTATTTTTTTTTATTTAAAAAATTTATTTTTTCACCTTATTTTGACTTAATATCAAAAAATTAACCCTAATTTTCAGTCGAAAACTCTCACGTCAAAATATCTATTTTTTTTTTAAAGTCGGTGGGCTTTTTATTCGTTGAAATCTCTCTTTTCTGATAATGTAAAAAAATACATTACCACAGTAAAAGTTCTCAAAAAAATGCAAAGAAAAGAACAGGTAGTAAGGCCCAGACCCGCTTAGCCCGTTCCCCACTTCTCTCTGAAATACCTTTTGATGGGCTTAAATTATCCGTAGGTCACTCATGTATTTAAGATATCTTAAAATAGCAATAAATAAGCATCTATGGATATAATTTAAAGACGATTGGACAACTTACACAAAATATTGTAGATGAAGATTGAAGACATCTACAATATTTTGTAGATATCTTCATCTAAAATATTTTGTGCCTAGCTTCAATAAGAATTGAGGCTAGGTTATGTGAAAGGTGATATAAATATAAAGTTTGCACGCCTCACACGCGTTTTATACTATAATCAGGAAACCGTCAGATGAAAAATGATCGCATAAACAATGACTGATGTACCACAGCGTCAATACATATCCTTAAATAGAGCCAATAATATTATATTACAGTAAATTATAAACAGTTTATTTGGAATATTGATATTTTTTTTACATCTCTATCATTATCATCTAGTACAAAATAATTTATGTATGCATTACGAGTATGATACATCAGCAAGTGACCCCTCTTGCCCCCATTAATACCGTATTTTGATGATTTTACAATAAAACAAGGTATGGTGACTACAATAAATATTTCCTAGTGTTTTGTCATTTTTTATATATTTATTTACGTTTTTTTTTCTTGCATCCGTTGCACATAAAATATATAATATGCATTAAATGAACAATATTATGTAACAAATATGTAACAAACAATAAAAAAAAATATCGGCAAGCGGTACTGAGAAATGGGAAAATAATAGAAGAGAACGGGGAACGAATAAAACTGGTTATTCTATCAAAAAATGTTAATTAATATGTCGCATCCGGTCATAAAGCGGAAACGAAACTACAAGTGTGCCCTCTATTAGAAACGTGTTTGGCGCGCTTTGACGGAGTCTAGTCTGAAGTTCGTACAAGCGACGTGGTGGGGATGTGGTCTTGGTGTGGTGTGCCTACCACGTTAAGAGAATGAGCTATCACATCTCGAGTAGTCGTTGTTCGGGCAACAAGCCTAGGAACTGTCCATAGTTTCGTTTTAGTGCCAGTGTTAAAGTATAGTGATTATGTAAGGTGTAGTACATTGATAAAGAATTGTAATTCCGAATAAACAAGTGATATTGTAAGTCTATAATAATTCTCTTTGCACGATTTACCCATGCAAGCCCACAATAGCTATATCTCAATGGTATAGATTCAAAAATCATGAGCCATCAGACGACATCAGAATCGGGATCAAGTCGTGCAAAGAAAAAGAAAATGCTTGTTCCGAAAAAGTGTGGGTAGTAAAAAAAAAAAAAGTGTAATCTAGCCCGCACAAAGGCTACAAAAAGTGATAATAATCATTGCAATTGATGTGGATCGAGTTTGGCAGTATGTACAACAAGGCAGCACGCCATGCAGACTGTGTAATTGTGAAACTATGGGACAGCAGTGAATTGAATGCTGCAAGGTGACCTTGTACCAATAACCCTTTGTTCGTGCCCGCCATGAAAACGGGAGTTGAAGTTAGGATAACGGTGAGGTGATGACGACAGTGCCATGACATCTATGGTGGTGACACGAGCGCGGTGGATGGTAGCTTAACAACAGGCTTTGGTTACGTATTTGGTGGTTTTGGTAAAAGGCGGTAGCCAACTTTTTATTCTCGCAATAATTTTTAAGACCTATACACTAGTGATTTATCTCGTGTTTCAAGTGTTCATGAAATAGCTTGCTTATATCTCAAAATAACCTTAACAATTTAGTGTTCAGTTGTTTTGCTGTGTTCGTTTTATGTGCAGAGGGACGTTCGACTGGGCGGTGCATAGCCGCGCCAAGGGGACAACAAGCGGCGCTGCGTGACCGAGCAGCGGCAGAGTGGAGGCTACCTCCATGGCGGCGGTGCCAAATGGATACAGTTCATTGTGCCTCTGGTGGACTGGTCTAGTCGCTTCACAGTGATGGAAACTGGTTGTATCGTTAACGTTGCTTAATTCATTATAGGGTTCTAAATTATTCTGGTATTATAACCAAAGTATTATGAAAAATAAACAAAGTGAGTAGAAATTAATGCAAAGTAAAAACAAGTACGCAGTACATACGACATACGTCTTACAGACTCATTATTATTACTGTTTGATTAACCGAAGTGGATGGAAAAAGCTAAATTATTTCTGGTAATTATAATCATTATCGACATTCCATTTAGTGACATCACATTGTACCTTGTATAAAATGACAAGTCACGGCAGTACGTGCAAGTTGTAAACAACTCTTGCGAAAACAAAGACAATCCTTATCAATTGCAGGTATTCCTGAAAAACAATAGCTGGTGCACTGCATAAACAAAATCAGTTGACGTGTACTTTAACAATGTTTAGGCGATATTAGTTTGAAACGACTTCAATTAAGTTTTACGTCTACCTACCTAGTAATTATTGAAGCTCAACTTTGTAGTTGGTTTTAATCACAGTACATACAGTTTGTGAATAGCCTTATTTCTTATTTGGCGTTACTGCACACGTAGTAAGAGAAATTAATCATTGGTCAGTTTCAAAAGTGACTTTAAATAATGTCATGTATGTTGTTGTTTATTCTGAAAGTGTCTAAAAGAACTGTTAGATGACATGATAATAAGTTCTAGGACATTCGCAATTCGCGAGAAAACTTTTCATGATATCGTTGTTGTAAGCTGTTAAAATTTAGAACATTACATGTTTGTCTATCTATTACACGTTTCGACTAGGCGGATTGGAATGATTGAAAGTACAAAAATAACATGATAATATTGTTTATGTGAGGTGAATGGTCCATAAGCTTGCATCACTATAGGTTACATAAATTATAGGAAATAGTTTAATTGACAACAAAAAGAAAAGAAATTAAAAGAAATAATTTGACGGTTTCAGAAGTTGCGGTATGCGGTAAGCAGGTGCCTATGGCTGGTGTTGATGGTGATTGCAGCAGCACACGCTCAATGGTTCAGTTGCTGTGACTGAGGCGGATAAGAAAGCGCTGGTGATGACGGTGATCGCGGCAGCACACGTTCAACGGTCCAGTGGCTGTGACTGAGGCGGATAAGAAAGCTCATCGGTGGACTCCAGTGAACTTTGGTGAACTTAGTTATCATGTTAAAAGTTGTAAACGCACTTGGAAGTCTTCTGGTATAGTCAGACTGTAAAAGCCTTTTCCTCATTCAATCAGTTTGATTGTTGAAAGGAAATGAAATTAACTTTATTGCATAATTAAACCTGACATTTTTATCTTAAAGAGAAAGGAAATCCATTTTCTAGCTATCGCTGTTCTTGAGATACAGCCTAGTGACAGACAGACATACAGCAAAGTCTTAGATTTTATGTTCCTGTTTTTTACCCTTAGATACGGAACCCTAAAAAGAACGTATTTGTACATAGTTTGGACAATTTTTGTGCTGTTATTTTATGTACAGGTTCAGTATTCGAGCGACGCGACGAGACGCGATGCGACGCGACGAGACGCGACGCGACGAGACGAGACGAGACGAAGTGCAGCAGGTGGTGTGGGCCGTGCGACGGGGTGCCGCGGCGGCCAAGGATCTGCACTCTGTACTTTATTGAAGTATCAGATTTGGAAGTAAAATTATTTGGTGAGCGTAATTGTTTATCTCGTGACTGTAGTGTGATGACTCGGTAGTCTTTTAAATGAACACATTTTAAGATCTTAGTGTAGAAGAAACATTGATTTGTTTTATACAGTAACAGAGATAGTACAATAATACAAGTTTTGAAAAGCAGTAATGCGGAAGTAAATAGATTTTCGATTAGTGATTTTGTTGCGGTAAGTCACAGGGATGACTATTCAACATATTTGTAATGGTCACAGGGCTGACTATTATAGAACACTTGTAGTCACAGGGATGACTACTCGACATATTATTTGTAATGGTCACAGGGCTGACTATCGTAGAACACTTGTAGTCACAGGGATGACTACTCGACATATTTGTAATGGTCACAGGGCTGACTATTGTAGAACACTTTTTAATATCACAAATCACAAAATATTGAGTTAAAAGTAAAATGATTATTGATAAAAGGAGTTGAGTTTGTTATGAGACAAAATAGATAAGGTCAGGTATAGCCGAGCGTGAACGATACTGTGTGGTATTTTCTTTTGTTTCAGACTAGCACACACGGGGACGTGTGCTACACAGGATGGCCGTGTCGCATCCGGTCATAAAGCGGAAACGAAACTACAAGTGTGCCCTCTATTAGAAACGTGTTTGGCGCGCTTTGACGGAGTCTAGTCTGAAGTTCGTACAAGCGACGTGGTGGGGATGTGGTCTTGGTGTGGTGTGCCTACCACGTTAAGAGAATGAGCTATCACATCTCGAGTAGTCGTTGTTCGGGCAACAAGCCTAGGAACTGTCCATAGTTTCGTTTTAGTGCCAGTGTTAAAGTATAGTGATTATGTAAGGTGTAGTACATTGATAAAGAATTGTAATTCCGAATAAACAAGTGATATTGTAAGTCTATAATAATTCTCTTTGCACGATTTACCCATGCAAGCCCACAATAGCTATATCTCAATGGTATAGATTCAAAAATCATGAGCCATCAGACGACAAATATATTTTTAACCATTTAGAATTTAATAACGCCAAGCAACAGGGCTCATCCTTAGGATAAACGGAAACGTTTAAAAAAGATTCAACTCATTTCATTGCCCATATTTTTCTTAATTTATGGAACAAACAGACCTACGGACAGCTTTAGTTTTTTTTTTATTATTTCATTTTATATTACATAAATTAAAGTAAATAAGTAAAAAGCAAAACAGTCTACAGTCATGTTTGAAGTTCCTAGTTGAAAAACATCAATTTTTCTATAAGTTTATTATTGAATTTCGGGTATTTCAACAGATTTATGTTGTGAACTTGTCACAACGCGGCCTTTCGAGAATAGAGCACACCCGAGGCGTGCTTAAAGGTGTAGATCTTTCTATTAGGTACCTACAAATTTGCCATTTGACTTTTTCCATAGGACTTGTAGTTTTGCCAGAAATCGAGATAAACCGTTTTCTATCCGTAAAAACTCACTTCCTTACACTTCCCGACCTCAAATTGCCCGTAAAATACTTTTTTCTTTTATTTTTCTTAAATTCTCTTCCTTTGCCAATGGGTTTCATCCTACTATAAGTTTTTTTTTTCACTTTTGACCATTTTCAAAGGTAAAAGCACTAGTCTATTAGGCTTACGAGGTGTTTGCCTAACTTGCATTGTGCCTAATTCGCTTAAGAACGACTTCAATTTAAGCCTGAAATTTTGTTCATAGATTAGAATGATGGAACGTTTGACCATATTTAACTGTCACACCGTTGACCGTACACGACAATGACACTTTTGCGATATTCTATTTTCTCATAATTATGAGAAAGCCATGCTTAGTTAATAAGACTAACTCTCGTAACCTACTTCGCGATTTGATTTAGGTATAACGAGATAGTCGTTTCGTGAATTGAGCTAAGCTTAAAGTATTTAAGATCCGTTGTACATAATAATATAGCTGTTTTACAATAAACAATTGTAAATATTATAGTGCTTTTTCGTGTTTTGCTCGCAACACAGATTTGTATAAATAAACTACTAAGCGGCAGTAAATCAAAAGCATGTTAGGACATGTCTAAGGAGGGTTCTGTAACTATCAACGCGCAATAGGCCTTCTTTGAATTACTTAAAAAGTTGTAGTCCGATTGCGCTCAAAATAAATTCTCTAAAAGGTTTTTAGCATGATCTATCAGCATACAAACTTTCCAGTTTCTATCTCCTATAGTTTAAAAATGCCAGCGGGGGACCAAATTATAAAACCACTTTGGAAGCCGATTACTCGAAAATGGTTCTTTGTAAAAAAGTTATGTATGAAACCACGCCTTTATTTTAGATCTTTTCGACGATATCTCACACGATGAAGTAGAATGAAACAATATTTTTCATGCCTATTTCACATGTATGGAGGAACCACCCCTCTAAAATATGAAATTATTATTTTATGATGTAGAACACGGATCTATACACAATATATAACTTTACCAAATCTCTCCCATTTATGTTCAAAATTACAGTAGCTAGAGGGGCAGACAGAAAGAAAGACTAACTGACGAAGCAAAACTATAAGGGTTCCTTGAATACTATGGAACCCTAAAAAGACTGACTGATTAAACTAACGTTTCCTTTATTTTTCTCTCAAAACATGATCCTTGTACCTACGGAAGTTTCGGTTGCGGCCGAAACTGAGACCGTTGCCGAAATTAGTTTTCGGTTTCGGTCGTGAAAACCAGCTTCGGTCTGACACTATTTTAAAATAAGATGATGATGATGATTACTGTAACGTACATAGTGGCATATGCTTGCAGTTCTTAAAACAATAATGCCGAAATTTCCAAACGCGTATCTTTAAAGACTGAGGAGTTTTGTTCAGTTCTTTTGGATCCAGGAAATACCTTCTTATTATAGAGGGTATAATCTTATTTTTTTGGTAGCATAATATGCTTAAGTTACTTCAGAAAAAGTCTAAATCACTATATTATGTGTCTATATAAATTTTGAGGAGTTCCCTCGATTCCTCACGGATCCCATCATCAAGTTTCCATGTTAATGACAACAACAAAATAATTTTACAAAATATAAGTCCATAGACGGTAGAGTAACGTTTAAAGATCACCGTGTTTGTGAAAAATACTTGGAGAAGTACCTTTTGTATCATCATAATGTAATGATGTATGGTATAATGGTGGTGGTGATAATGATGATCACTTAATTGCCATGGAAGTATATGCTTGCAGTTCTTTAAACAACGCTGAAATCCCCAAACATGTATCTATAAGGAGTCAGGAGTTCTGTTCTGTACTTTTGAATCCAGGGTATACCTTGGCGCAAAATCTTAATTTTTGGTAGCATAATATGCTTAGACTACTTCAGAAAAAGCCGAAATCGCCATAAGTATCCATATAAATTTTGATTCCTCATGGATCCCATCATCAGGTCACCACTTTTTTTTAAACGGGACTTTGGGGTTATACCCTTTAGATCAAAAAAAGAATTTTGAAAATCTGTCCATAGACGGCTGAATTATCGTCTAACATACAAAATAATAATAAAATATTATGCAGCCGAATACATAACCGCCTCCTTTTTTGGAAGTCGGTTAACAAAATATGCGATGCGACCGCGCTGCTGGCGCTGACGACCGGCTCACTTCCCGCCCCCCGCACGCCCCACACCCGTGCACCCTAAAAGGCCCCAGTAGGATCTAGGCGGTGTACTGATGTAAGAAAAATTTTGGACGCAAGATGATGCTCGTAGAGAACTGAAAAAAACTTTTAGTGTATACTCAGGGAGACGCAATATAATTGGTAAACTAAACGCTCAATATACGGTACAAAATATACGCTTCTCAGTAGCGCCCTCGAAATTCCACGCGGCCGATGGCTGAACTACGAAATACGCTGAAAATCATTCTAGTGATGAAATTGAGTCCATGCCAATTTTTTGCCTATGCATTCTAATGATGAAAAGACACCCTTGGACGAAAAATGAGGGTCGGTTAATCTTGCGTCCGTATACCGGACGCAACAAGTCGGTCGGACGCGGCATCAATCGTAAAAATCGCCATGTAGGACGCAACATTATTCGCAAGATGTATATATATATATATATATATATATATATATATATATATATATATATATATAATTCTTGAAACACTTAGATTATATTATGTGTTTCGAATTTTTACGGAATATACCTAATAATATTTTCCTCCATTGTACCATGTAAGTACTGATACCATCTTCTTGTTATACAAGACAAGCTTTTGCCCACGGCTGTGCTCGCGTAAATAAAGTATCCTACGGAAATTTTGTGGCAAAAATATAAGGTTCGGTAAAATCAATTACGGATATTTTGGACATATGATCTACTGCTTATGTAAAGACGTTTAAGCAGAAAAATAAATGTCATACTAAAAAAATTTTTTTTATATGGGCGAGTTTGCGTTTTGCGGAGAGTCACCCATACATGAGATGATTTTTTACTTCGAGTATGATAATAATTTTTTAGCCTAAACGTCTTTACATAATCCATCCATCCATCCTCACAAACTTTCATATTTATAATAGCAGTAGAAAGTAAGTGACAGTAAAAAAACTAGCAAAAGTAACACCATTTAAATTTAAAAAGAGTTCTCTTACTGTTAAAATGCTGGCGGAGCTAAATAAAAATATAGTTTCATCAAAGGCGTAAACGCCTGTAATACTATAACAAGAAAAGTTGTAAGAAACAACTTGGTCACGACACGTAGTACGTTCTGATCCAGCTAATTAAATGATCACTCACCCCCAGATTTACGAAGTTACGGACTTAGGAACTACCGCGAAATCTACTGTAATTAGTTTCTGGAAAAAGGGTGCTGGAATTCATGTGGGCCAAAGTTCGTAAAAAAGAATAAAATAGTTGTTCAGTCTTACTACTTCTAACTTTATACAATTTTAATTTTAAATCAGAAATGAATATAAAAGTTTGAACGGAGCGTAGAAAATATTTTAATTTAAATAGATAGATACATTTAATCTTCAGTGAGAAATAATTTTATAAGAGGACTATACATAATGGTCTTAATATGTGTGAGACTGGTTTAGTGAGCACCAACCTCAAGTGTCATTTAACTAAGAAGTATATAAGTTTATCCCCGCTATTATTATTGACGACTCTGTGGCTTAGTGGTTAGCGCTTCGGCGTTTAAGTCGGAGGTCGCGGGTTTGAATCCTACCGAAGGAATCAATTTTTTTTGTGTTCCTGATTCATATATGTGTATAATATACTTAAAATCATAAATACGTCTATAGAATAAAAGTATTGAATATATTTCCGTTGTCTGGTACCTGTAACACAAGTTTTTTGAGAACTTACCACGGGACCATATTGACGTGATATGAAAGCGTCCATAGATATTATTGTTATACAATGAGTACTAAATATTCATTATAATAGATGTAATTAATGAGTTCTCCAATATTCCGTCTCAAAGAATCTCATAAAAAATTCAATAAGCATGATACGAAATCGCTCAATTTTAATAATCTCCAAAGGATTCTTCAATGGAAGGAGATCAACTCATTTCCTTTATAAAAATGTCCAATTTCTATCGGAGGGGGTTTCTTGTCAATCACCTAGCTAATTGAATGAATGCTTGATCGAGTTTCTCCTTAGCGTCCTTCCCTCGGGAAATGAATAGTTTCCTGGGTTTTTTGTGCCCCACTGTTGGATCTGTTTCTATATCTATTGTGGTAAATATATCAATGGTTAGGGTTCTGTTAGCAAAGGATTTTGTACATAGGATCCTCATTTTATTTTACTTTTTGGGATTTGTTTTAAATCGGCAAAATTCTTATATTTTCCGAAAGGCAACATAAATATGGGTGAAGTAAAAGTACAGAAATCAGTTGTTAATTTTAAAAGTCAAAGGACTTTTGAACTAAAAAATTACGTTTTATTGCTATGATTGAAAAAAAAATTACTGTTATGTAATTCCTTATGTTATTTCTGACATTTTTGTTATAAGATATACATTATACATAAACGCAGTATTTTCAACTGCCCTAACGTCACTCGTGCATAATTTTTTGTATAGAGCGTTTTTATGCTCTTCAACGATTTCACTTTTGTGATGACTGTATTTCAACGGTTGATCTTAGATATGCCATTGCAAAGACAGAAAAATAAAAAGGCATAGAATATTAAAGCCAATTTTAAATAATCTATGTTCCCCATGATACCTAATAATATTGTATAAAATATATATTCTATATTTTTATCTCTATTTAATAGAGAAATCCATGGTGTGGCTTGATGGCCAGGTATATATTACAGGTATTGCATGAAAAGTACTTCCACGTTCCTGGTTCACCATAAAAATACCCGGGAAGTTAATTTATTTACCCGGTCCAAACCAATTGACCCGGATAATTTCAATCGGACCAAATCCGGATATAGGTGGGCCTCAATCATATATTCAGAAGTTGGAAATTGGTTTTGAACCGTATGGAGATATCAAAGATTTTGGGTTCATTAAAATTAATGCGATAGGATTGCAATCTTTTTTTCTTCTTTGATCAGCTCTTGCGAAAGGAGAAATTGCCGTTTGGTCTAAGAGAATATAAGCCAGGTCTTCAAAAATATTACTTTAAAGGTTTGAGACAAAGTGAACAAAAATATTTATCAGAAATCATTATCTTTAGAATTTTGTGATAAATGAAGGTAAAATTGTTTTTTAGAGAAACTTTATAAACGAATAACAAAATTAATTAATTTAATTAAATTGTGAAACAAAGTTCACAAAAACATTTATTTGCATACATCAGAACGTTGATACATTGATAATTTTGTGAAAAATAAAGATAAAATTGGTTTTCAGATAAACTTAACGAATAGCACAGGTACTTGTAACAAATAATCGTTAACTGCATATTATTTAATAATTTTTAGTTTAAAATGGATAACTTCCTGCAAGTAATTTCAATCTAAGTGAAGAAGTGAATTACAAAATAATATTGATACAATAAAAACGCCAAAAGGGATTTTTACTGCCAGAATAAAGTTTGGCAAGGACAAATTGTACTCCTACGGGAAGACGGTGATTGAAATAGTTTGGAGCCATGTTTTACCTGCTACCTGTGTTATGTACCCTAGGGATTGTATGATACATGCGTATTTTTTCATAAATTGTGATTCTATTATATAGTTACTAGCTTTTGCCCGCGGCTCCGACCGCTTAAATACAGTATCCCGCGAGATCACTAATTTTTTCACGATAAAAAGTGGCTTATTTCTTAATCCAGAGCTCAAACTACCACCGTACCAAATTTCATCAAAATACGTTCAGTAGTTTTTACGTGAAAGAGTAACAAACATCCATCCATCCATCCTCACAAACTGTCACATTTATAATTGTAGTAGGATAGAAATAGAAGACTGTATTGTTATCTTGCTTTGATAAAGAAATGGAAACTGAAGCAAAAGAAAATATTATATATGTCACCATAAAATTGTAAAAACCGTTAGATTGTTATAAAACTAATGAAATTGTAAAATGTTGATTGACTTCCGACGCGAATACGCTGCCTATAATTTAACACGTTGTTTTTCATTCGATTATAAATATATAGTTTTTAAATCTTTCGACATAATTACTTTTACCATCTCGTTAGTTATTTTACAATTTTTTTTTTTTTGAGGGTAGGCGTGCAAAAAGTGAATACATAGTTTTAACTGCTCCCCAGTATAATTAATTATATATTAGTGTTATAAATAATAACATGTAAGGATTTTTACCTGTGCCTATCAGTGTCACTATTTCCTTTGTTGGCAACATTAAACAACAAGTATTTAAACATACTTCACTTTCACCATCAACACCTGGAAAAAGCACATTTCTTTCTCGGTTTTTAATTAATACAATGGAGTCCTTGAAGCAATCTATCGACCAAATGAACGAATTGTTCAACAACAAAATGACTGAGTTCCAGCAGGAATTGAATTCTTGCCAAACATCAAGTACCACATCAACACTGGCATCGGAATTCAGCTTATTCAAATCTTTTGTCTTGGAGGCTCTTAAGTCACTGCAGTGTCAAATAGAAAACCTTATGGATGTACATGACCAAGTTGAGATGAGACGAAGGAAGAAAATAGTGTTACTTCACGGAGTTCCTGAAGCCAAAAAAGCCGATCCTGAATTTGTATCATCATTACTTTCAACACAATTAAGAGTTCCTAGTGTAGACATATCATCTATTAAGTATTGTCATAGGCTGGGACGTATAAATGAGTCAAAGCCCCGACCAATCTTAATCAAATTCAATGATCTTGCTCTCCGTAACAAGGTTTGGGCAGCTAAGACCAATCTGAAAAACTCAGGCAACACCCTCTCAGAGTTTCTTATTAAAAAGAGGCATGACGTGTTTATGGCGGCCAGACAGCGTTGCGGACTTTCAAATTGTTGGACACACAATGGCTCTGTAATAGTAATTGCTCCTGATGGCTCCAAAGTCCGTGCCCACAGCATGGCTGAACTTGATGCCATTCTTGGGCCTCCTTCTCCTGACATGCCAACCGTGACAACTGAACGATCCATAACCAGAGCTAGAAACGCAGCTGCAACAAAGACAAAGAAGTCAGCCAAAAAGTAACACACTTATATTAACTTTTTCTTATTCTTTTTCTCTTATTACCAAGTTATATGTGTGCTGGTTTTGCTTCTTCATTAATCATGCTTTAATTATCATCACAATATTATGTTCTTGCTATCATCATTCTTGTAGTCCATGTAGCAACTTGCAACCAAATATTCTTTGTAACTGTCTTGTTGTTCTTTTTTCTTTTGTATGCCTGTTTTTGAACTGCTTGCTTATAATATTATGCTATGTAGTGTTAACGTAGGCAATTACACCCGCATATTCAATTAATTTATTTAGATGTTTATAAACAATACTTTTGATTTACAAATTTTACAATTATGACTTTGACAATGTCATCTGTCGGAGTCGACAGTGACATTTGACAACGATGACAGTGCTATATTCCTTTGTACGTAGTTGCATCAACTGTGGTTAATTTTAATGATATATATTTTTAGTTATTTTTTCTCTCTTTTTAGGTGATGATTTTATCATTTTAGCTTTTGTTTGTTATTATCTTATTTTTTATTTTTTTTAAATAGTGCTTATTACTATAGTGCATGTTTAAATATATTTGAACAGAACTCATGAGTCATGACACTGTGGGTAAAGGTTGTTTTTGAGTAGCCAATTGTTATATTTATTCATTTAACTATTTATAAGTTATAAAATATATATTATATATATATATTTATTTTAGTATATTATACATTTTTATTGTTATAATATTATATAGGTACATATTATCATCATGAATGACAGTCTCGATACTTCTTCAGGTGACTTTTTCTCCGCTTCTTCAGTATGTAGCGATGAGAGTTTTATGAGTGCTTCATACTCTCCGCTGAGGGATACAATTATAAATAACTTTTCCACAGTTAAAAAGTGTTTTAAGGCAGTTCATATAAACGCGCAGAGCATTCCGGCTCATTATCCAGATATGTTAACTTCCTTCGATCAAGTTAATGTTGATGCCATATTTGTGTCGGAGACGTGGCTTAAGCCTTGCCTTCCATCAACTTGTTACAGCCTACCGGGCTTTAAACTGATTCGTAATGACCGAATTGGGAAAAGTGGTGGTGGTGTTGCGATCTATTTACGTTCTGATATTCCTTTTACTGTCATTAGTTCGTCAGCACAGCCTCCGCCATCGGACTCACTGGAGTATTTGCTCATTGAGATCGAAGTATCCTACTGCAGTAAAATACTTCTTGGTGTGTTCTATTGCCCATCGATGCATCATAATTACTTTCCATCTTTTGAGACTATACTGGAGTCGTACAAACCTGATTACATTAATTCAATTATAATGGGTGACTTTAATACATGTATGCTCAAGGACGATAGAAGATCTAAAAATCTGAAGTCAATTTTAGATTCCTGCGATATGAGTTTATTGCCACTTAATGCTACGCACTGCTCTCCAGGTTGCTGTCCTTCCTTGCTTGATCTCATCATTGTATCTTCGCCAAATTCTGTAACTACTCATGGTCAGAGTTCCGCGGAGGTTTTTTCGTACCACGATCTGATTTATGTTGCTTATAATGTTCGCACATCTAAACCGAAACGCAAAACACTTCTGCAACGTAATTTTTCTTCTATGGATGTGGACAGCTTGAGGGAAGACGCGCTCAGCACTGACTGGACTGCACTATACGCAGCGGAAACGGTCGATGCCAAGGTTGACATGTTTAATGGCCTGCTTAAATCTTTGTACGACAAGCATGCCCCAATTAAGCCCATTAGAATCAAGCATCTGCCTGCACCATGGCTGTCAGATGATATTAAATCGCTTATCAATGCCAAACATGCAGCCAAAGCTAAATACAAAAGAAGTAACACCAATGAACATCGCGACAAATACATTAAATTACGTAACCGGTGCAATACTATGTGTCGAGATGCGCAACGGCGATATATCCATGCATCGGTCGAGAATGGTGATCCAGCGAAAACCTGGAAATTCCTAAAATCGCTTGGTATTGGTAAAAATTTAAATCATAACAACCACTGCCATATCGACATTAACGTATTGAATAAACATTTTATTACTTCTAGTAACTTGGACTCGGCTATAAAATCTCAAACCTTAAATAAAATCTCTCTTCTGCGATCTTCAAACTGCGAATCGTTCTCTTTCGTTCCATTTACTGAGGGAGAGGTTAAGAGACATGTCATGACAATAGCATCGAATTCCGTTGGTGATGATGGAATCAGTCGCAAAATGATTATCCCAATCCTAGACATAATAGCTCCTATTCTTTTACACATTTTTAATTTTTGCTTATCAACTTGTGCTTTTCCTGATACCTGGAAATCCGCCCACATAATCCCATTACCAAAATCCTCCCGTCCTAAAGTTATTTCCGATTTCCGTCCAATATCTATACTTCCTTTCTTGTCTAAAGTTTTTGAGCGACTTATACATCACCAACTTACAAGATTTGTCATGCATAACAATCTCCTCAGTACATATCAATCTGGCTTCCGGACGGGTCATAGTACTACTACAGCCTTGGTCAAAGTAGCAGATGATATTCGGTCCGGCATGGATAATAAGAAGCTCACAATCCTAACTTTACTTGATTTTAGTAACGCTTTCAATTCTATCGACCATGATATTCTTATCAGTCTGTTAAGTTCTTTTAACCTCTCACCTTCAGTGATTTGTTTAATTCGAAGCTACCTTATGGGTCGACGGCAGAAAGTTAAAATTTCGGAGGCTTTTTCTGATTGGGCTAACACTACTGCCGGCGTTCCTCAAGGTGGCGTCTTATCACCATTACTCTTTGCCCTTTTCATTAACTTCATCACTTCATACATTTCGTCTCATTTTCATTTATATGCAGACGATCTACAAATTTACACTCAGTCAACTCTGGATACGTTGCCTGCGGCGGTAAGTATTATAAACAAGGATTTAGCGGCCATATCGCTGGTTTGCGAGAATAGCGACGGAACTAAAAGTAATTGATTTTAGAGAATGGCACTTTTAAATTTCTTTATAAATTTTTTAGTGCATACCGCTAAATGTTATTGAGGGTTTGACTTTACTGATTGAAGGAAAATATATATATTATTATCAAAACACATAAAAATATTTTAAAACTTTTATTAAAATTATAAAAAAAACGTCATCCAAAGGGGGCTTCAGACATCAGTCTTTATTCACGAGACTACAAACTTAAAAAAACAACTTAAGTCATTTATTTTACTTACAAGGTTCTTAAAAATAAAAATAGTTTTATAACATACAATAGTAAGTTTACTTCTTCTACATCAATTCTTAAAAGGTATGTAAAATAAATCATTAATTACAACCTCTCGTTAAATTGTCGATAATAGTTTGGATTTATATTTTTGATACACTTTAACAAATATTTGTGTTACACTTTAACTTCTCGTATAACTTTGTTATTTTTGCCTACATATTCTTTCCCTCCATTTCGTAGACGTTTTGCTACATTTGTTTTCCAAAGCTCTGGCTGCGCTTTCCACTATTTTGTTTGATTCACTTGAAATATTTTCTTCTTCATTCTCCTTCATTTTCCTATTGTTTCATCTGAATCTGATAAATCATTATTTTCAATGTGATAATTAGGATCTGCAATACCGATCAATCAAATCCGATAAAAAATCTTTTTCTTCCTTATCTTCTTCACTTTCAGCATTCATATTGTTCAATTTTGGTTCACTTTCTATTTGTAAATTACTATCTACTGCAGTCTCGCCTTTCGTATTACCATTTACTGACTCTATACTTACCTTATTTTCTTTGATTTTATTTTCTAGGCTATAACCGTGGAGATTTTTTTCGTTTAAACTTATCAGGTTTTCAGGTTCTTTATTACTCTTCTGTTTTTCTATTTTTAGAGTCGCTTAATTTACATTTTGAATAGGAAGACGAGCAGGGAGATATGCTAGAAGACGAAGATAACGATGAGGACGATACGGATGGTGGATACGGATCTTTGTCGCAAAATCAACTTATTTTTTTCTGAATTATTGTCTGAAATTCAATATGCATTCATTTATTTACAAAATAAATACCAAAAGAAAAAGTTATTGTATTGGCATGAATTTATGCATATTGGTACCTAAAATAGTTTTAAAGTATCATAAGCAATTACCCATATTTATTCAAGAATACAGGCGTAATACAGGCGTAAATAAAAATAAAACATAAAAAGATACTTACTTTTATCAAAAACAACGACTAAACACTAAATGTATCACTATTCTTGAAAAAATTTCAACA
The DNA here is from genome assembly GCA_905404095.1 of Glaucopsyche alexis. Taxonomy (NCBI): domain Eukaryota; kingdom Metazoa; phylum Arthropoda; class Insecta; order Lepidoptera; family Lycaenidae; genus Glaucopsyche; species Glaucopsyche alexis. The sequence goes on from FR990052.1 coordinate 23,647,533, forward strand.
ATTATTGCAGCCGAACTGTAAATACGTCGGTATTTACGAGAATCGACCGTGCGTTCACTCTGTTGTGATTGGCTCAACTGAGATGAGTCTTTATTTGTGATTTATGCTGGAGTGTTTTGTCTCAAATGAATAATGACGCTGTCTCCTTCTAACAAAAGTTGGCGCGAAATCGGCTTTGCGTCTCTGTTCACGATAAAATATCAAAGATTTAAGATTGTTTGGCATACAGTATTCAATTTGACAGAATTTTGAGTTACGTCGATATTCTCGCAAACCAGCGATATGTAACTGGAGTAAGGAACATGGACTTCTCATTAACCCCGTTAAGTCTCAGCTAATAATACTTGGCAGCCCGGGGCTGGTCTCCAGAATTGACTGGGATACGTTGCCTCCGGTACTCATTAACGATACGCCGATACCATATAGCAAAGTGGTTAGGAATCTTGGCATTTATTTTGATGAGCATCTATCTTGGTCACAGCAGCTGAAAGAGATTAGCAGGAAGGTGTATTCAACATGGCACTCCTTAAAACGACTTCGGTATGTTCTCCCGGTACCTACTAAGGTGGCTTTAGTCGAATCGCTATTTCTCTCCCTTCTTGACTATGCGGATGCTTGCTTCATTAACTTGACCGAAGATCAACTTAACAAACTTGAGCGCCTTCAAAATCTTTCTATCAGGTTCATCTTTGGCTTGCGCAAATTTGAACACATATCCGAGTACCGTCACAAGCTCAAGTGGTTACCAATTCGCTTTCGCCGTAATGCTCGTGTACTTTCGCTCCTTTACTCCATTTTGTTCGATCCCAACAGCCCTCAATACCTAAAAGAAACCTTTAGTTTCCGTCTTCCAGATAGACAAGAGCTACGATCATCCACAAATCTCCTTCTCGATATACCTATCCACCATACCAAGTATTACCACTCCTCCTACTCCACACAATCTGTCCTGCTATGGAACTCTCTCCCTACTCGAATCAGACAGTGTAAATCATTAAACACTTTTAAATCTGCCCTTAAAGATTACTACCTCAGTATGTGTCGAAAGTAGTTAATAAGTATTTTATATTTGTATCCATGATATTTGTAGTTATTGTATATATTTATGGTGCAAGTATAATTTTGTATATTTATTATGGTAAATATTGATTAGTTGTTATAATATATAATATGTATAATATTATGTATGTATGTATTACTATTATTTTATTTTTATTTATGTATTTTATTTTAATGTATACTATATGTTTATAAATTTTAGATATTATACTTTAAGCACAGTACCCTTCTCCAGCAATTTAATCCTTTCTTTCAAAGGTTGCCTGGAAGAAATTGCTGTTTAGTAATAAGGCCGCCTTTGTGTACTTTCGTCTTGTTCTGTGTATAGTTTATATATTTTGTATATGTGTGTGTAACTGCGGATTGTACACAATAAAGTATATTTTCATTTTTCATATTTTCAATGTAACGGTTTTTACAATTTTACGGTGACATATATATAACTAGCTGTCCCGACACATGTTGTTCTACCTTAACTATGAACTGGAATAAATAAATAACCCAACAGGTAAACTGTTGCACGTCTATAAATATTTGACAGTCAAGTGACAAAAAACACAGTGATCTTACTAGTATGGGAAAAGTCAATCGTCGTTTTTAGTGTGCGGTGCAACTTAACATTCGAACCCGTACAATTTAACGTGTATATTCTTGAGTCCTACTAATAATATTATAAATGTGAAAGTTTGTGAGGATGATGGATGGATGTATGAATGGATGGATTTTTGATACTTTTTCACGCAAAAACTACTGAACGGATTTCAACGAAATTTGGTATGATAGTAGTTTAGGCTCTGGATTAAAACATAGGCTACTTTTTATCCTGGAAATGTAGTGTTCCCGTGGGACACTGCATTTACGTGGGCGAAGCTGCGAGCAAAAGCTAGTAATGAATAAAGTTCAATGTTGAATAGCTATCTCTAAAGTTCAGCGCCGTGTCGTTCTATGTACATGGTTTTTATTTCGTTGCTGACCCCAGCATTTTGTCAACATGGCTGACATTCGCCGGTGCTCATGCTGACATTTGTAGAAACTAGAGTGTGTCCCTCTTGTACCTGAAGTCAGTAGGTGTTACTTTTATTTGTTTTTTTTTTTTATTTGTTATTTTGTAATGATGGCTTTGATAACTCGAAAAGTTTCACAAAACTGAAACTTCTCGAGTAATCAAAGCGATCATAACAAAATAAGTCATTTCATCCACATTCGTAACTGAAGTTTTGTAACCAGCTATGAACATGGAATTTTCTTCTCGTTTGATAACTAGCTAAGAAACAGAATTAAATTTCTATTTCTATAACTGGTTTTTATAACTAGCTACAATAATGCATTATTTTTCTCTTCATAACTAGTTACCATAACAGAATTGCATTCAATTTTCGTAACTCATAAAACTTATATAAAACGCACACAAAAAATAAGCACACCACTAAAATATTTTCGAAACAAGATTGTACTTTGATGGTTGATTGACTTTAAAGCCTATCGCAGTTATTAACATAGTGGTGGTATTGAAAAACATAGTGATAATATAACTAAACTTTATCGTATGACATTGTACTTGTATGGAATGCTAAAATGTAACATCAAAAAACTTATTACAGATAGCAGAGAGATTTTTATGAAAATTAATGCACAACATGAGTACACTACGAACCGCAAGTTTGGTACACCGTAAACAAAGTACATGTAAAAACATGTAAACTAAGTCGCCCGGTGTACTCGGACCGGGCTGTTCGTATTCAACGATCCTCCTGCAGCGTGACCTGAATTAATGAAGTAAAATCCTTGTCCAAACAATTTTGGATCCTTTGTTTATGATAATAGAGTTTACTTTCGATGCATGAGCATTTTCACCTATGAAAAGAACGGCTTCATCTGTTTCCTGCGAATATTTTTCGTTGTTTTTCCAAACAGGGGTGAGTTTTGTTTTGGGGAGTTTTGCCGCGTTCCCAAATGGGATTGAGTTAAAGCTAAAGACGAAGTGTTTAGGGTTTTGAGGTTAGAATTATGATTATGTTATTATACGTTTTAACTTTAAGCGTTCAACTATTAGCTTTGATATAGCTTTTTCACGTGGAACATCTAATGCTGTTTTCTCATATTGGTTCATCTCAAAAATCGAGGTTCGACACATAAGGCCGGTACTAGAGATGGATCAGACAAAAACATAAAATAACACTTGCGTTTTGTTTCATCTGTGAGGGCATCAGAGGACCTGGGGCTTGAGAGACCAGGGATGCACCTAATAGATGGTGAGGGTGTCTATATCACCGTAAAATTGTAAAAACCGTTAGATTGTAATATACTAAACTAACGAAATTATCGACAGATTCCTTGCGATATATATTTTATTATGTAACGAAAAATTATGTGTTAAATTATAAGCAGATTATTCGGGTCCGCAGTCTTTTGACATCTTACAATTTCACTAGACCTATAATATTATTATACTACAATCTAACTTTTTATAGTTTTACGGTGACATCTATATTTACAATGCGATTCAAATGAGAATAGGATCGAGTAGGCGCCATATTGTTTCGAATCATGACTATTATGATAGTTAAAATATTTACGTTTAGATAATTAATAAATCAATCTTACTATTTAACTATTATTTTGAGAAGTAAAAAAAAAAGTTAAATAGTAATTATTACTATTTAACTTTTACAATGCAAGCATTCCTGCAAATCGCATTTCCAAGTGATATTTGACAGAAAAAGGTTACTGACATTCCTATTCTTATTTGAATCGCACTGTAGACGGCGAAAATAGTTTACCGCCAGACAACCCCATTGACAGTATTTCTTGCATAAAAATATATAACGTGTCTCTTTATAGAAAACTCATACGAGTAGGCGACTTCCTAGTCGCCACGTCATTGTAGCTCCTTAACTAATTGTGCAGTGCAGATAATTCACATATAGATCCCTTCTATACAAATATTATAAAGAGAAAAGGTTTGTTTGTTTGCATTGAATAGGCTCCAAAACTGCAGGTCCGATTTTCATGAAATTTGGCATTAATATAGATTAGACCCCGGGGTAGGACATATACTACTTTTATCTCGGCAAAATCTACAATTCCCGCGAGATTTCCTTTAGAGCGAACGAAGTCGTGGGCAACATCTAGTCTGAAATAATAGTACAGTTTTATTTAAGCAATTGCATGCGGAATAGAACTTTAAACATTTATTTATCTACGAAAAGAAAATATAGAAGAATTTCAACCGTACGGGTTCTTGGAAAAATAGTGTCATCGAACCAATTTCCTACAATTTACTTCGCTCACCGTGTTATTTTCCTAAACGTTTCTTTGTCTTCATTTAATGATACATTTCCTATGATTTGCTTTAGTCCTATCATTAGGCACTATGGAAATAGCATAATAATATCTACCACCAAAACAGATGTTGATTCACAAAATTGTTATTTTTTTCGAAGAAATCATAAAAAACACAATGTAAAGAGTTCAAAGAGACTAAAATTGCAAGGTATAATTCTGAAAAGTACCTAACAATTATTATCAGAAACAGAAAAAGGAAAACCGAATATTATTATCTAATAAATATAAGTTGTAACTGAAAATCAGATAAAAAGGCCAGCATAGTATATTTTTATAAACAATTGAAGTGTGATTACTTATTTATACTAATATATACTATTTATTATAATTTATCTATACTAATATTATAAAGAGGAAAACTTTGTTTGTATGTTTGTTTGTTTGTTTGTTTGTAATGAATAGGCTCAAAAAGTACTGGACCGATTTCAAAAATTCTTTCACCATTCGAAAGCTACATTATCCACGAGTAACATAGGCTAAATTTTATTTTGGAAAAAATAGGGTTCCGTAAGATATTTGGGTTTTTCGGACACAAGGTGTAAAAAATCAACCAGAAAAGTTACTTATTTTGCGTACGCTGCCTAAACTATAAAATGATTAAATGAACGATAAAATGTTCTAATTAATTGTAGATCTTATAAATATCTACAAAAAAGTCCGCGACACACTAAACCTACCTATGTCGAGTGAGGCACAACAACCATTTTTTTATTTAGAAATCTTGAATTTTTTTTGGACTACATTTAAAGGCGTTTATTTTACTCATGCTATTAATCCTTATCAAAATAAATTATTTCATCACTAAGTACAGTTTATGTAGATAATATTTGGTCTTTTAATGATTAAAATTGGATGTTTGGTTTTGAAGTTATGGCGAAATTAAAATATTACGATTTCTGCTGCACGGCCCGTTGCGAAGTGGGCGTCGCGTGTTTAGATCTATGAGTAAATTTTTTGTTTTGTGTTCGTTGTAACTATGATGGATAGATACTTGAGTAACTATTTATTTAGTGATTGTTGTATTGTTAGTTCTGAAAAGTGTAGGTATTTCATACGATAAAAGTATACCCACTTACTTATTTCATTAAGTATTAGTAGGTACCTATATTAATTTGTTTCTGTTTGTTTTGACTAAATTTCACCCGTTTTGTTAGAGGTTTAAAGACATTCTGTTATCTGTAGTATTAGTATCAGTATTGTACCCGTGCGAAGCCGGGGCGGGTCGCTAGTAATTTATAAAATACTAAAACAATATATTTATATTATCTATTTAGATAATTATAAAATAATTTATAACACCGTTATAAGCTTAACCTATTTCTACCTTGATAAGACGTTAGACTTTTGAGGATGTTATGCAAGTTTCCAGTAAGTGGGTTAATGTAGTGTACCTAAGTGCTCGAGCGGTGTATCAAAGGGACTGACAATGACCACTAAATCATATTGTAGGAAAGTTATGAATTATGACAAAAAATTAACAATAGAGTCCTAAGTTACCTTTACAATAAGAAATTACTGTTATAAAAACATAATTTCTCATATTATGACGTATCGTATAAAATGATTTGTCCGTCATCTAAAAACATAAAAACACAACAATCTAATAACATATTAAATGCAGTAATAACATAATTATTTCTATATTATAAATTAATGAAATATAAATCCTATAATTCATATTTAAAAAGATTTAGACAACATTTTCAATTCATATAAAGCATAATTTATTACCTACTTTGACTAGTGGAGAATAAAAACTATTCTTCACTCTTTCATAATTTTATGATAAATCCTAAACTTTTGTATTTAACTCAAAGAGGAAACTGAGTAACATCCCTGACTTTAATTATTCACTCAGAGTTTCATTAAAAAAGTTTCATGAAATAGATTGTAGTTAAACGTTTAATTTTGAAGGTTACTCGAGTATAAAGACAAAGAACAGGACTCATAAAATAGAAGCAGGGAGAAGAACCAATAAACTATCTAGACTAAAGTTTAATTAAATTTTGTATTGTCTAAAATATTGGAGCGCAAGTGACAAGTAGTAGCGAGATTAGAACTACACATGCGAGAACAGAAGTTATAATATTTTGGAATAGCATTGCTTGCGGCTTCGCCCACGTGAAATTATATTTTTACTTTAATCCTTCTTCCTTCTTCCTCAGTGGATGCCTACGTAGTATGAGGAATACGTGTACAAAGTTTCAAATTTCTAGCCGGTTTTGGCCTGTGCGTTAATACATCAGTAAATCAGCTCTGCCTTTTATATATAATTAAAATAAATAAAATAAACTAAAATAAAAACAAACAAACATTTCCCCTTTATTATAATCAAGTATAGGTAATATAAATTAACATGTAGAAGGTTTAACATATAAACTATCCACAAAAAATTTTAAATACTCGATAATTATAGGTAATTTGTAAAAAGTAAGGAAGGAGGCGGTTATTCAACCGTGTATCATTGACAGAGCCTAATTATAATACTTTTTTTATGATTCTATAACTATATGTCACAAAATATTCGTTAAAATAAGTGACTATTTTGGATCTCCACAATCATTATTAAGCACAAGTTTCAAGAAAACGCTACAGCTTATCACACACACGCGTTTGTAAGTTATCGCTATAATTTAAGAAGTTCGAACAAACTTTGAGCTGGCTTTAACCTGACAACGGGACGCTTTATAATTCAACTATTGTTATCGTCCATTTGAATAAAAGTGGCCAGAGTAATTAAAACTTGTTAATTGCTTCCCAACATCCCAACTCGTCTAACGATGTCCTGTTATAAATATTTTTAAGTGGGTTTGATGTTGTTGTAATAAATTTACGTTGTTATTTAAAAAGTAATGTAAAAAATCTTATATCGCTTTAGAGTCAATTGATGACCTCTATGGCGCAGTGGTTAGCGCGTTGGCGCTCAAGCCGGAGGTCGCGGGTTCGAATCCCGCCAGGAAATAAAAAGTTTTCTGTGTTCCTGCCTCCTGGATCAGGGATGTACAAATAAAAAAAAAATAATAATATATTATATATACTGTATACTATAAAAGTATTAAACATATTTCCGTTGTCTGGTACCTGCAACACAAGTTCTTCGACAACTTACCACGGGACCAGATTGACGTGATGCCAAGGCGTATTATTATTAATTTTTGTAGGATCATTTTTTTACTCTATGATCACAATCATAGTTTGATGACAAATTCGATGCTGAATACAAAATATTACAAACATCTTGTAATCCTAGTTGGTACTAATTATAATCTAACAAATTTTCCATTTATGAATAAAATCATAGAAATAGCTAACAATGATCAATGGATCAATCATAGTAGCTATAGAGTACGGCAGATATCTCGGTAGTTTTTAAAGGCGGGTAGTCGGGTAAGGTTTCAAAGAGCGAGCCCTCAAGAGTCAGGACAAAGAGCAATTGTGCTTCCTAGACAGGCGTCAAATTATGTGTACTATGTTCTACGCCTTAATGTAGCTTTTGTAGGTGCTATTAGATTTTTAGAATTTATAATAATAATTTTACCTCCCATATCAGTTTCTAACCCAACCAAACTAGGCCAGCTATGCAGGTGTTGAATTATAGTGCCCAATTAGAGTGTGCGCTGTACACTTACTCTCTCTTTCTATCCTTATTATAACCCAGAGAGGGACAAATAACGGACCCGACTGACGAGAGATCAGGCGCAGGACCGACTTGTCATGCCCATCAGATGCATGGATCATCTTTCTTAACAGAAAATCATTTGATAAGCCTGCGTTGTCTAATCAGACTTGGCAACTCCATATTTTGTTGTTCCAACGCACAACGCGGGGATCGAACCCGAAAATACACGGCTGTATGTACATTTACGTACATACATCCGTGATAAAAAGTAGCCTATGTCCTTCCCCGTGATCTACTTTATATTATCTAAGCCAAATTTCAGCGAAACGGTCCAGTAGTTTCGAAGCCTATTTACCGAAAATAAACATACAAACAACCAAAAATCAAATTTCCTCTTCAAAATAATAATGTTGGTAAACGGGAGACCAATAAAAAGTTTCAATCGGAGGCTGCTTTATTTAATTTTTTGGTGAATACAATATCATTCTAGTTTTGATACACGTATAATAATAATAGCCATCTGAATCTAGAATTTAAAAATTACTAGCTATTTCCATCGGCTCCACCCACGTAATTATACCGTCGGTTATCCCACGGGAATATTGTACTTTTTCGGGATTAAAAGTAGCCAAAGTTTTAGTCCAGACTCCAGAGCCTAAGCTACCACTATACCAAATCCATTGAAATCCGTTCTGTAGTTTTCGCGTGAAAGAGTAACAAACGTCCATCCATACATCCATACATACTTTCATCTATCCATCATCACAAACTTTAACATTTATAATAGGTACCTAGTACAGTAGTAGATTAACTAAACCCCTGATCGATAAATTTACAACCAGAGGAACATGTTACAAAACTTTGAAGCTTACTTTTAAATAAACATCTGCTATACCAACGGTGCCCGAAACAAAAACTAAGTAATCCAAAAACTTTGCGAAATTCAATTCCGTTTATTGGACATAAACGACATTCAAATTCCTCAAGTTAACAGTAAATAAAAAGAAAAACACGGAGGCATCTGTCACTGACAGCCTACCTCATGGCAAATTTATTCCGGGTCCAAAAAGAGTAAATTACAAGAAAATATTGTCAACCGCATGTTAGGGGTGAGATTTTAAAGCGAGTGGAATACAGAATGTTTTGTTTTACGTCGCACGTATCTATGGCATATGTGATAACCTTTTTGTGAAATTACTCAAAATATTTCTTGGTTAAACAGTCTACATTTTAATATCTACTGTTTTTGCTAACAAAACGGAGTTGAGTTACAGGTGAAACAATTGAGCAAAGAGTTGAGTTGAGTTACAACAGAAAATGCATGGTAATCGTTCGTATAAGTTCGAACAAGTAGGTAACATACGACCTATCTACAAGTGTCTAGATTTTTGAAGAAAATTGAGTTATTAATACACTAAATGCCAATTTCACCAATATCTTAATTTAGTTAATCCATACTAATATTATAAATGCGAAAGTGTGTCTGTCTGTCTGTCTGTTACCTCTTCACGCTTTAACCGCTGAACCGATTTTGATGAAATTTGGTACAGAGATACTTTGAGTCGTGGGAAAGGACATAGGATACTTTTTGTCCCAAAAATTTGCGGTGTTCCCGTGGGATAATGTATTATTATTATGTGTACTTTGATTGTCTTTTACTGCTAAACGGTTGAATTGATTTGAATGAAATTTGGTATGGCAGTGGTTTATGCTTTGGACAAACGCGCAGTGTACTTTTTAACCGACTTCCCAAAAAAGGAGGCGGTTATTTTTTTTTGTATGTTCAACGATTACTCCGCCACCTGTGGACCGATTTTCATAGTTTTTTCTGTGATGTATAGGGTGTAATCCCAAATTGGTCCTTTTGATATCAAAGTGGTGACCTGATGATGGGATCCATGAGGAATCGAGGGAACTCCTCGAAATTTATATGGACACATATGGTGATTTTGACTTTTTCTGAAGTAGTTCAAGTATATGCTACCAAAAAGTAAGATTTTGCTCCAGGGTAAACCTTGGAGCAAAATCTTACTTTTTGGTCTTACTGGATTCAAAAGTACAGAACAGAACTCCTGGCTCCTTATAGATACATGTTTGGGAATTTCGGCGTTGTTTAAAGAACTGCAAGTATATGCCACCCTGTCAGTTAGAGTAATCATCATCATCATCACCACTATCACACCATACATCATCAGATTATGGTGATATAAAAGGTATTTCTCATAGTATTTTACACTAACACGGATATCTTTGAACATTACTCTGCCGTTTATGGACCTATTTGCAAAATTCTTTTGTTGTTGTAAAGGGTTTAGTTTGAAATTGGTCCTTTAGTCACTAAAGTGGGAACCTGATGATGCGATCCATGAGGAATCGAGGGAACTCCTCGAAATTTATATCCACACATATAGTGATTTTGACTTTTACTGAAGTAACACAAGCATATGCTACCAAAAAATAAGATATTGTACCAAGGTATACCCTGGATCCAAAAGCACTGTACAGAACTCCTCAGTCTTTAAAGATATGCGTTTGGAAATTTCGGTATTGTTTAATGAACTGCAAGCATATGCCACTTTATAACTTATAGTAATCATCATCATCATCTTAATAGCAATATTTTATGGAAGCTTGGCGCGTATTCAATTATACATTCGATCGTTTAGTTTAGACGTTCTTAGACGTATTAATAATAACTTAAGAAAATATATCTCTAAAAAGGGTGAAATTATTATTTTTAAACAAAAAATTAAACCGACTTCCAAAGTAAAAATACACAAAAAAGTATGAAATAAAACTTAATATCTAAATAATTCCCCTTTCAAATTCGGCTAAAATTTTTACTATTTCTCTACTCAATCTTATTAATTTTGAAGTCTTTATTTAGAGATTAAGTTTTATTTCATACTTTTTTGTGTATTTTTACTTTTTATCCCAAAAAGATATATAATATTGTTCCCGAGGGATAATGTACTATTGTGTATATTTTTTTAATGTCTTTCATGGCTTAAGTGTTTAAACCATTGAAATGAAATATGGTATGATGGTGCTTCGGACAAACAATTAGTAATTAAAGAGAGAACGTAAGATAAGGAAGATACAGATTTAACTTAGAGTACAGTCGTAAGTGGCCAAAAAACCCCATTTCTCGCGGGCGGAGCCGCGGGCAAAAGCTAGTCGTAGATAAATTATCATGCTATAATTAACACTCAACAGGCATTGTTGAAATTTTGACTTAAACTAGCTAAAGGATCGATTGTTTTGATTTTGCAAGAAAATTTTTTGATGTGTTATAGCTTCGTCACATTAAAACCCAAGACTTTGTCAGTAACATTGAAGAAACATTTTATCTTAGATTATTTGAAGTACCTAGTGAAGTGGGTGCGGAGACAGCTACACGACAATTTAAAGGTCCAACTGAATTAGCATAATCACAAAAGTTCCAAATGAACTTCGCTCTCCAGGGAGGGATTAGAAGGAATTAGTTTATAAGAAATTGTGACTTTGGAAATTCGTCGCATCATCATTATCCAGCATTGAAAATAAATATTATACGAATTAAAATTTAGGGGTACATAGTGTCAATATTTGCTTGTATAAAAATGTCGTTAATCTGTAACTGAACAAAGTTTACTGTATTAAAATCGGGGAGAAAAAGTATCTATATATTGGTGATAAAACCGCATTGTACCAGAAAATTGTGATATATTAAAAACATCAAAAATGTTGTCAAAAAATTAATCGTCTAATATACATTGTGATGACGATGCGTCTCTCAATGTATAAAAATCAACAATCAAATGGTGCTTTAAGCGAAACATCGAAAATGTTGTTTACAAATAAATCATCTAATAAAACATTGTAATGGCGACGCGTCACTTCATCAACATGCGAACTGTCTTGGCAGTATCTATTGTTTTACATGAAAAACCATAGTCTTTTTTTCTCGCATGTACCAGGGACACAACACACAAGCGGTACCACAAAAAGAACATTTTTAATCAGAAGGAATCTTTTAGCGTTGACAGGAGTGAGATATTAAAATATCCCCCCACTACGCCCCTTTACATTGTCACGGTTTTGTTTCGTCGTAATTACTGGGCATAAATGGAGAAGGGAAGAAAAATATTAACAGCCTTTTTGAGTTTTCCATGCGAGTGTCTTTGAGCGTGCGTTCTACAGGGGTTCAGTTGTCAGGGAAACAATGTTATACTGGGACTACACTGACGGGAAATATCATCAAATGCTGTGATTGTTAATTCATATTTTAACGTTAAACATCTGACTCAATCCTTCTTTTTGAAAAACCCCAAGGTAAAAATAAATAAAATTGAAGTGTATGTTTGTAACTTAAAATATACAGATTTTCACGTATATGGAAGTATATACTTTAAAAAAAGTTCAGACTGTATGTTTGTCTGTTTGTTCCGTCTAATCTTTGAAACGTCTGGACTGATTTTCAAGGGACTTTTACTGGCAGATAGCTGATATATTAGGTTGGGGAAAAAGTTTCTTCGCATTTTATATAAAAATTCAAAAGGTTTTTTTATAAAGTTTATTTACAAGTGACTAAAGTATATAGGTGTCATTTTGTTCGATAACTTTTTGCCATCTTGTTGGTAGGTACATGATCCCATTGCTATAAAATTTTTGGGGCTTCTGATGAAAAAACTGCGACAAGTGGTTTTGGCAGTCCTCTTGTGATGTCAACCTGACACTGCCTAAGGAATTCTGCAGCGACCGAAACAGGTGGAAATCTGAAGGTGCAAGGTTAGGACTATACGGCGGATGCATTAACACCTCCCAGCCAAACTCCCGTAATTTTTTCTGAGTGGCTAAAGATGTGTGAGGTCTAACGTTATCATGGTGAAAAACCACACCCCTTCTGTTGATTAATTCCGGCCGCTTTCTCTCAACTTCTTGCTTTAATCTCATCAGTTGTTCGCAGTACAGTTGAGAATTGATGGTCCTGCCTGGCGGTAACAGCTCATAATGAATAATGCCCTTCCAATCCCACCACACACACAGCATCACCTTGTTGCGAGTTAACCCGGGTTTCGCCACAGTCTGTGAAGCCTGACCGGCCTTTGACCACGATCTTTTTCGCACGTTCTTGTCGTACGTGATCCACTTTTCATCACCAGTTATCAGCTTCTTCAAAAATGGTTCGGTTTCATTACGTCGTAATAAAGAATCACAAATGAGTACACGGTTCATTAGGTTTCTTTCAGTGAGCTCATGAGGCACCCAAATATCGAGCTTTTTTGTGTACCCAGCTTTTTTCAAATGCGCCAAAACCGTTTTGTGGTCAATCCCCAGTTCTTCAGCTACATCGTAACTAGTAACTACTAATATGCCGATCTTGCTCCACTTTTTCAAAAATGGCAACAGTTTTGTCCGTAACAGGGAGACCAGAGCGACGTGCATCTTTGATATCAAAATTTCCGGATTGAAAACGCTTAAACCAAATTTGCGCTACTCTCACAGATACTGCATTAGGTCCATAAACATCACAAATTTTTTTCGCGGCTTGTGTTGCATTTTTACCTTTTTTGTAATAAAATTTTAAAATGTATCGAAATTCTTCATAAGAATCACTCATTTTAACAATAAGAAAAACAAATGAAAATCTCAAATTTACCTAATTTGAATTTGGAATTGTCTTCTGTAAAATTAAAACTTTTTAATGATACCAAAATCAGCCAGATACAATTGGTATAGCCCAAGATATTTTATGACAAGTTCATACATACTATAATGCGAAAAGACTTTTTCCCCAACCTATTACTAATGACATAGGCTTTTTTATCTTAGGTTTCCGTTTCAAAAATAGGGTTCCGTCTTCATTCGTTCTACGCAAAAGTGGCGGGTGCTAGCTAATCTTAAATAATAGCAGTGTTATATAGCACTTAAATTTTTTTATACACCAGTCAGTAGCCAATTAATTTAGAATTACAAATTGTCTATAATTACAACTTACAACAGCATTCCGTGACCTACAGCAAAAATAGCAATTAAAACATAATCAAGTAGCGGTTTTCAATTATTATTTACTTTAGCAATTACTAATCCTTAAATAACTTATGAATTCCTTTAATCTGCTTATAAAATATATTTATAATAACATCAGAAACTCTACAATAAAAAGATTAACAATAATCCAATAATCTTTTTGTCAATAATTCTCGCTACGGTGCCGTTGTCGCCTGGTCGGTTACAATGAAAATATCAGCCTTTTCAGTGCTGATTTCACTGTGTGATACAAGTGTACACTGTGCTCCCAGATAATGCAATTGAATAAAAAAAATGTTTCAAAGTAACTCACACACACGTACACGTAACGATATAACGTTCGCGGTCTCGGATATAACGTCACATATCCGAGACCGCGAAAAAACTATATTTACGCGGGCGGAGCTGCGGGCATCACCTAGTTATATATAAATAATTTGATACATACTTTTATTAGATACTAACTTTTTCTCGCGGCTCCACCTGGGTAAATATAGTATCCCGCAAGAATACTGTACTTTTTCGGGATAAGAAATAGCCTATGTTTTATCCAGAGCCTAAACTACTACCATACCAAATTTCGCCGAAATACGTTCAGTAGGTTTTGCATGAAAGAGTTACAAACATCGATCCACCCATCCATCTATCCATCCTTACAAACTTTCATATTTATAATACTAGTAGGATCAGAGTCCAAAAAGCATGAAGGGATGTAGGTATCCCGATTCCCTCGTACTTAAGATATTTTTGGTTAATCCAATAATTTTAAATAGGCAAGCGGACTGTTTTTTTTTATTGCATAAATAGTACTCTTAAATATGAGTAACTTCTCAGAAGAAACCGTATATCAAAAGTCAATATTTTCAAAGATACAGCGATTTGTATACAAAATTTCGCAAGTCTCGTAAAAACGCTCCATACTAAAATCGCCATACAAATGACGTCACTATTGGATTAAAATGTATTAAATAGGTATAAAATATACGGCCGCAGGAACATATTATTTGTAAATATCTCCGATACTTGTGCATTTAAGTTCATACTTATATTAATGAATGTTTTTGTTTATGATGTAAGTAAAATAATGATGTAGGTTTTGTTTACCAATGACGCAAAAAAAAAATTTTTTGTACTTTTTAAATGTATTTTTTTTTTATGAAATATGGGGGCAAACGAGCAAACGGGTCACCTGATGGAAAGCAACTTCCGTCGCCCATGGACACTCGCAGCATCAGAAGAGCTGCAAGTGCGTTGCCGGCCTTTTAAGAGGGAATAGGGTAATAGGGGAGGGTAGGGAAAGGAATAGGGTAGGGGATTGGGCCTCCGGTAAACTCACTCACTCGGCGAAACACAGCGCAAACGCTGTTTCACGCCGGTTTTCTGTGAGCCCGTGGTATTTCTCCGGTCGAGCCGGCCCATTCGTGGCTCTACCACGTAATAATTAGTAAACTACATATAAAATAATATATTTTTTTACATTTACCAGCTAGTAATGCCTTAATATTTCTGAATATATCAATGAAACTAAATATTTCAGATGTTGTCCGATCCCCTATTGGATTGTAAATATCTTAATTAAAGGCTGACGAGCAACGCGTTTGTGATTTCTCCACCGTTTAGAGAGTCAGTGTGGCATTGGTGACAATCCTGCGACCATTCTATTCGATATTATTTTAACACGCATTCTACTTTGTAGCCATAATTGGTCTCGGGGCTCAACTAGATACCACTGGTGTACTTGATAAATGCGGCAACAAATAGTAGGTACGCCGAAGTCGGCGTGGCCGAGTCCGTTACATTGAAATCTTCATGTCAGCAGGCTTAGCATGGCGATCCATAAAAATACATATAAAGAAGAAATAATCTATGCAAAACAGTTCGTTGCAAAATAGTTCTTAATCCATGATAACAAGGTCGTCAATAGAAGTCAAAATTTCTAAACAGCTATATTTTTAAAATGGTTGCCGGGAAACCTTCTGTCAAAAACGAACAAATATTCAAGTATATGACTCAACTTATAGAAACTATTTGTCTAGGACCGCCATGATGTGGAGTGGTTGACATTATTGTGGGACTTTTTGACATTAAATTAAGAAAACGTTTCTACTTTAGCTGTCAAAAGTGGCCATTTTGTGAGCTCATGCTCGGGATGTTCTTTCTCATAACGACGTTACATCGACCTTGCTACCTTATAATAAGGCCTATTTTGCTCCGAACGGTATTAATGTTTCTTCAATCTGTCATATTTTCTATTCTTCGGTGTTTCTACTACGCGCATGCTAAGCCTGCAGATGTACGTACCGAATTCACACACACTAGCTATTGTCTTACATACAGTTATAAACCAACACTACAATAATGAGTTGCCGCATTCACGGAGCTGCCTGTCTATTCTCTAAGAACATTTTCAAATCTCGACAGCTGAATCCGCGGTGAGTGTCAAATTCGTATATGATATTAGCACTGCTGCAGTGTTATTCTCTAAGAACATTTTCATATATCTCGACAGCTGAATCCGCGGTGAGTGTCAAATATCATATACGAATTTGACACTCACCGCGGATTCAGCTGTCGAGATTTGAAAATGTTCTTATAGAATAGACAGGCTGAGGGCCTAGTCAAGATGCATTCGATAATTTCGACGGTGACGTTCGAGAACAAAATGTATGGGATTTGACGTAAGGTATCGTAAGCGACATGTCACTTAGCGATGACTTATTTCAAATCCCATACATTTTTGATTTCGAAGTTCGCCGTCGGAATTATCAAATCTTGACTAGAGGGTCTGTTGTTATTAAATAGCGCGGAATCTAGTCGAACGCCGAGACCAATCATTTATCTAAGTTTGTAGCACATACAAAATCTCCCTTAATAAAAGCTTGCAAAAAACGTGACAAGCGGTTGTCTCGCTTGTACCATGTCAAAATTTCTACTTAAATTGTCAATAAGCGGTCAGCGAGATCGATTTATCACGTGGCGTTCAATATTTCACGGGCGAGTGGACTTGAGCGACGGAGGTAATGGCGCGAGCTGGCCGAAAAGGATTTCACTCCTGGGTTTGGTCTCGGTCAAATTGACCACAAAATGGCTGATAACTGTTTCTGGTTTCTTACTTTGCTTAGAAGATAACATTTAGCCCCTTGATAATAAAAATAGTAACGCAACAGATACGATTATGTTTATTGGAAGTCACTTGACAGAGAAGGACAGCAACATAGATTTGCGTATCAGTTGCGTTAATATTTATATTAATAAGTAGGTTCGAGTAGGAGAACTTTCATAAATTACACACGATTTGTATGGCTTCAGCGGCGCCGCGCCGGTAAGCTCCATACAAAATCCGTCATTGCCGCGGGACCTGCGGCGCGTATGTAAAGGCACTTATGTTCAGAGTGTTACATAACATGATAATTATTTAACCTGTCAAGCGCCTTGACACTCTTTGACAGCTTATGCAGACAAGCGTCGGGCCTTTTTGCCACCAAAAATTAATTTTCCTTACATTCTCCCGCAATTTTTTTCGCGATTTTTTTTCGCAATTTTAATGTTAATAAGTAAATAAAACCTATGGATGATGTATATATTTAAAAATATAATTAATTTCCTAAGTGATTACGTAATATAGAAACAGATTTATAAATTACAGTTATTAGATTCAGTATAATTAAGTACCTATCCACTTGAAAGTAAACATTTCAAATAACATAAACACTTGCACTGATTGTTTACTTTTGACTTCGTTATTGACACTCAAGTGGGAACATGCCAAATGATACCTCATCACACACATTACGGAGAGGAAGGAGGAGGACGACCTCATTCCCTCATGACAGATGCACGGAGTACCGACCTCTATAAATCATATGACGTTTCCCGTCGTGTTTTTCTTCAAGATTATAATGTTTTAATGTGAATAAAACATATGCATGTTATATATATTTAGAAAGGTGATTAAATTTCCTAATTGATAATATAATTGGAATTAAGAAAAATACTAGTTTAATAAAAGAAATCTTGATCCTAACACAACACACGACTTTTTCTTATATTTTTATTGCAAATCTAAACTAAGGCCAAATTTATGTTTCTATATAGTAAAATTTGCTTAATTTACGTAGGTGCACACATTATATATAAAATTTTAATTCAAAAACCGATATAAAATAAGTTACAGTTACCTACTATAAAATTGTCAGTCTAATTTCGATTCCCGCGATTTTTATTTCTCCAAATTATATTGTTATAATTTATGTACTACCTATGCATGTGATATAAATTTAAAAAGTAGAATAGATTTCCTAAGTGATGACGTAAATGGAATTTAGAAAAATACTCATTTAATAAATGGAATCTTGATACAAACACATAAACTTCGTCTTTTTTAATATTTTGTTTTAAAACTCAAATAAATATAAAATGTATGTTTCTATACAGTGATTGTTGCTTTATTTACGTAATTGGATATATTATACATAAAAATTTAATACAAAAACAGTTGTACTAACAAGGATTGGAGCAAAACTAATTACAATTACTATGAAAAATATCTGACATAGTACATATTTTGATTGCTCAATAAACTGTAACTGGGACATAATTAAATACATATTTTTATATTTTTATACATTTCAGGATGTTAAATATTACAGTAACTCATTATTTTTTTACAATGTACAATAAGGGAACTCTTTCATTGAACCCTCCGAAACTAGGCCTATTTTGACGGTAATGTCTTACAAAAACAATCATAGTAATAAATTTACTTATTCTTATCCATATATTCTATTCGTAGACTCTAGAATAAATACCGTTCTAATAAAATTTCTACTAAAATGTTCAATTCAAAATGCATTTCACAAGAAAATCATAAACTCACTATGAAATAAAATAGCAATAAAAACGTTTATTTTTCA
This sequence comes from Glaucopsyche alexis, assembly GCA_905404095.1. NCBI lineage: Eukaryota > Metazoa > Arthropoda > Insecta > Lepidoptera > Lycaenidae > Glaucopsyche > Glaucopsyche alexis. The sequence continues at coordinate 23,666,481 of FR990052.1, forward strand.
TTCGATTTTCTGAAGTAATTTGTAGTAGATTTATGGAAAATACTTCGTATATGCATAAAAAACTTAATATTAATTACATAAATGTATAAATTATGTGGTACAAACAAACCACTTATAAATTAGAAATTTATTCTATGGGCGTGCCCACCTTGCCACCAGGCAGCAAGCGACGCGTGAGAGTCATGCTGTCACTTGCTGCAAGGCAGCAAGTGACGCTTGACAGGTTAAGAACATGTTATGTCAATGCCAAACTTTGTACTGTCACTTTGATGCCTAAGATAGAATATTCAGTTAGCCGAAAGGCTATGTATAGTATAGACATGTATTAGTATGCTCCTCTGTTATATGAGTTATATCTTAATTATATCTGTTGTACGTGTAGTAATAAATCAACATATTGTGATGCTATAATTTGTATCATTTGTATCTCCATGTAACTTATAAGAAGAATCCCCAAGATATTCAACGTTGAGATCCTGGCTGGACATCAAACACAGAGATCACTAAAGCTATACAAAATAGATACATAATATAAAATACTTTCAGATTTGAGTTCAGTCAAGAGAACAAATAACTATTATTATTTAAAAACACTAAACTCGACAACGTTAAATTTTGATGTACCCAAAGTTACTCTAAAATAAAGACTAATCAAGATGAATCTAATGATATCTCCTGAGCTAAAATACGACAAGTCGTTTAGGCTCTAGAGCGTACCAAAAAATATACATATTATAATATACGTGCACTCGAAAAACATAACCCTACTTTTATTGTAGTCGGGTAAAACTAAAATATAATCAATATTCTTAACTAGCTTTTGCCCGCGACTTCGTCCGCGTGGAACAGTTACTTTGGGATATCGCTAAAATTTACCCGCGACTTTATTTACGTAGAAGGAGAAGCGCTTCCCCCTCACAACTGCCCGCCGCGCGCCGTACATTATTATTGCGCGCTTACATAATTTTAGCGAAACTAACCGTTTCCGCAGCGAAAGCTCTCAAAAGGGGAAAAAACCGATTTTGAAACATTCTTGATAAGTGCTTCGCTCGTATTGAGCTTAGTATGATATAGCCTAAAGCCTTCCTCGATAAATGGAAAATCCAACACAAAAATAATTTTTCAATTCGAGCCAGTAGTTCCTGAGATTAGCGCGTTCCAACAAACAAACTCTTCAGCTTTATAATATTAGTATAGATTATTATAGAAGTGGAAGACGTGGAATTATAGAAATATATTTGTCGTATGTCGCTATTAAGGATTAACAACACTTGAATTTATACAGCGTGTTTTTTCATTATCATCGTAAGAAGGTACTAAGCTTAAATTTATTTTGTTTGCACCTTACTTTGTGGGGTAATAAAATGTGCATAGCACCGTACGTGCGCGATATACGAGACACTCAGTTTACTTTAATGTGGTGTTGGCAGTGGGTGTGAGAGTTTTCCCTTATTTTCTCAGCTGGTTTTAATATTGTGTACCACGGCGGTTTACTGTTTTGTCTGTTTTGTTCAATTCAGAAGCAACTAGTGCCATCTTGTTATTTAACCAGATGTTGCCCGTGACTTCATGCGCGCAAAACAATCTCGTACATGCAACGTCTACTCTATATATCTGCCAAATTTGATCAAAATCGGTTCGGTAAATTCGGAACCGATCCAATGCAAACAAACATACAAACAAACAAACTTTTCCTCTTTATAATATTATATTACCTATAGATGAATATAATATTATTTATCAATTATTATTCATTTTGTAGTTATTTAATAACTATAACTCCCCCAACACCGATTTCAGTGACGGTGGCTGGTTTTATTGAAACTAGGCTAGATACGCAGGAGTAATTTTATAGTGCCCAAGTGTGTACGCAGTACACAAGAGCACTCCTTTCCTTTACTCTCATAATCCAGTGGGAGGGATAACCGACACGACTGACGAGAGATCAGGCGTAGGTCCGACTTTTTACATGCCCATCCGACGCATGGATCATCTTTCTTGTCAGACAATCAGGTGATCAGCCTGCATTGTCTTAACCAAACTTGGAAGCAACATTTTTTGTTGTTCCAATGCGGGAATCGAACCCACGACCTCGGAGTCGAGAGCCTTGGCTCTAACCACTAAACCACGGAGGCTGGAACTAAAACATACTATTGTAAGATAGGATACGCGCATATTTTTCATAATAATTGTAAATTATTTAATTACTTATTATATTTCACGCAATCCATTAAAATTGCCTTATAAATAGGTTTGTTTTACTAGGAGATTCGTAACTTTCAGACCCTTCAAAAACCCTTTTCAAAGCTATAGGAAAGTATACCTGGTTTGTGTACATTGTAGGAAACTCCCCTCACTCGCTAACATTAATAATAATTGGAAATCACAACAGACAAAATCGAATATAATCAACAATACTCAAACACGTCGACTGATTAATAATTTCGACCGTGTTTACCTCGTCGTATACTTTCTATATTATTTACTAGCCACGATTATAAATAGACGATAATATAGCTTTAGTTGCTAAAATCAAAAGCACTAAAATAAATCTACGTTCAAAGAAATGTAAAGGATACTCATGAATACAGAGTTCAGAACCACACATGAGGTCGTTTTAAACTACGCCACACAGTGTCAGCGTACACACATGTAACTAAAATTGCCTTACATGTCGCAGTGTGTGGTTTTTGTATGTAGTGAGTAGTTGCAGTGCACTACGTTCATATAACCAACCTCAGTTTTTGTTTGATATAGATTTGTCTTCATTTCGTTATTTGGTCTGGAAGTATTTGTGTCTGCGGTCAAATTTTTCACCGTTCGCTTTCATATTAAGACATATTAAATCGTAAATGTTTCTTTGAAATTTTGGCTAGTATCGTTGTAAGTTGGTACTTACAACGATACTAGCCAACTCCATCGCAAGCCAACAAAATGTAACTCCATCGCGTTTATACCACAGAGGTTCGATCCATAGTAGTTAATAATGAAAACAAAGGTTTGATAGCAAATTCATAATTACGAAAGTCAAAAGGTTGCTGGTTCCCTCTCTCAGACACACCCACAATATATTTACCCCTATTTCTTGAATATTCATGGCTGAAATCGCATAATGCCGTCCCCTTTCATTACCATCCCGGCTTATGCCTTTGTATTTTTGTGTCACATTATTGCATTTTCACTTAGCTCTGTATTTTTGTATTCAAATAAAGGATTTTACTTCTGTTGAGGTCTGTCTGATTCGTAAAGCGGATGCTTTTAAGTAGATATTAACTTTGTCGTTTTCCAGTCACATTTGCGGTTTGTATTATGAAATTCATTTTTCATTCTTATTCAACTTGATTTCATGAACTAAGTGACTAAGTCTCGAAATATAAAAGTACTAAGCTAAGTATTTTTATATTTCTAGACATTTTTCAGATAATACGACGGACATTCCTCTTGTTCTTATCTTCTGCCTATAACCACTGAACTGAACTACTAAAACAGATACATAAACTGTCATTGTTAGTTGATATACAGCATAAAAATTATAATTTCCTACAACGGAAAACCGAGTGAAGATACTTCAATTGAGGATGAACATTTAAAATTACCGAGAAATAATAATGGAGCACGAGAATAGCTCAAATAAAATTCCCTTTGAGTGCACGCTCTGGCGGCGGTCTTAACGAACTGCAAAATTACAAACGTTCTATGTGTTCACCTCATTTGAACATATTGTACACAAATCTACCGTTATACGTTCTTGATGTCACTGAAGATTTAGGTGAGACGAAAATAGGTATCCGTGACATTGTGTTATATTTCATTTGGATATTTCCTTTTGCATAGCAGACTAAAATTAATGGTCAATTTTTCAATATTCGTTTTAAATTAAATATATAAAAATTATATGTATAATACAAGTTACGTATAAACCAGTATATTCCTTAAATGATGCTAATATGTGGAAGGAAAAGTTAGTTTACTTTAGTTTTTTACTAAATCTAAGCCACACATTTCATGTTTGTAGTGGAAGACCTTAAAAGTCTAGTTAGTTCTCCTTTACTACCCTACATCAAGGACAAAAGGGCGCTTCTCCGTACACTAATGATCAAACATCAATCCTTTTTCCTATGAATAATGATGAATTACACAATGACTTGCCGTTATCAGCCGCGTCATTTTTCACCGCATCATATAAGTGACAGTCATCGCATAACGAAGCGAATAAACGATGATTGTGATCGCCAATGATAGCCGGATTGAGAAATTGGGAATCTCTTGATCTCTTCATCGTTTCATTCCTAAGCCACAATTCTTTCACATTCTATTTTCTATAGTAGGTAATATTTCAAATGAAAAAAGGCGTTATAGAAATATAGAAATTAAGGGATATAAAAATTAAAAATTTAGAGATCCTTATTTACATAAATATTTTTGAAAACACTGACTTAGTGTTTATGACTTGTAAATTGGCATGTCAATGAAACCATGTCAATATTATGACCATTCATATTAGGTATTTCACTTAAAAATATTATGTATTTTTAAAACAAGGAACTAAAATTTTAGCAAAAGTAAAATCTTATGTACATAAATAAAATCCTTGTGTCACTGCAGTGTTTGTTACAAAACGCTTCCGAAACAGCTTAACTAATTTTTATGTTGTATTTTTTTTATGTAATGAACCAGGAAAGCAGACGGATCGCCTGATAGTAAGCGATTACCGCCGCCCATGGACACTCGCAACACCAGAGGAGTTATACTTGTAACTCCTATGGCTCTCCTCCTCAATCCCAATCCTCCGGTAACCTCACTCACTCGGCGAAACACAATGCAAGCGTTATTTCACGCTGGTTTTCTGTGAGGTCGTGGTATTCGGTCGAGCCGGGCCATTCGTGCCGAAGCGTGGCTCTTCAACTGTTAAAGTAGTATGGTGTAGGTAGTAGTAGAAGATGTAGTTATTATTTATTTACTTCTTACAGAACAACGTCTATCGGGGTCGGTTAGTCTCTATGTAAAAGGTTATAATTTGCATTTGTAGGTAAACATCACAGTAACAACACCGCTAAAGAGATTACGTTTTTAATCCCCTCATTATGCGGGGCACAATCAATGTAGGGCTGACGGATTTCAGTGTTTGTTATTCACCTACATTGTATTGATTTGATATGATTAAATGGTAAAAATTCACCCACAAATATTGCATGTTTTAACTTGCTAGGGTTAGATAGCAACAATTTAAAAAAATGTGAATATTGCGATGGATTGACAACGTCAACGTGTATCATATAAATTGTATCTATAAAACGCACGGAAGTGTGAGGTTAATAATCTGAGAGAGTGTGTGTAATTTTTTAGTTTTATTAGTTTTATATTGTGTAGTATAAACGTTATTAAACATACTAATATACACCGTTCTTTACATAAGCTTTCATTTACATACATACATACATATAATCACGCCTCTTTCCCGTAGGGGTAGGTGGAGACCGCCTCTTTCCCGTAGGGGTAGGCAGAGACCACTTCTTTCCACTTACCACGATCCTTACATACTTGTTTCGCTTCGTCCATTTTCATTTTTACCATCCATTCCTTCTCTTGTATTCAACGTAGCGAAGCGGCTCTCCATGGGCCACTTTTCGCCTCCGCGAGAACGAGACGTGATGGGTGGCGAACCACTTCGCCGTCATTTTTGATAATTATAGTCGGGATGAGTATCCCATGACCACAATTACTATTGATATGACTTTGATTTACCGACCAAATTAAATACTTCCGGTTGCACAATTCTCGTAAAACTGTACTGACAGCTTTTGCTTCACGTATTCATTTTGCTGCTTTACCTATAGACAATGAGGTTATTGATGGTTATGGGATAGAAGATAAGATCAAAGCTATCATGAATTTAGTAGATGTGACTCTGAAGGTAAGACTGTTACAACATTCGTATTACCTAAAACTATTACTTCCCATGCCAATAATAAACAGGGGTTTTTCTTCAATAGCCGTAGTAATAACATAAAGAGGAGATTAAAAAAATATTCGCTTACTTGTCACATTCACAGCACACATTCATCGGCAAAAATTATTTCAAGATCAACGCTCCGCGGGAATTCGAACCTTAACATCCTGCGGTAGGAGCTATATTTAAAGGGCAGAAATATAGGAGGGTGGGTATCAAATTGAGATATGACACGACACGTGCCCTTTATTACTTCACAAGTATTTGTACAAACTATATCACCCGAATGGAAAATCTCTCGAGTCACAATAATGTGGAAAAGTGTGGATGAGAATTAAGAGTGCTCTAGTCAACGGTTCGAACTCAGTACGCGCGGGGAAAATGGATCTTATTTCGCCTAACATCAGGGAAAAATTATAGTAATCTATAGGTACTTATAAGAGAAGCTATAGATCACACATTAATTATAGTTTATACAGCTTCGCGACGCGAAGAACTTCTGGGCTTTCAAACGTTTTTGTCATAAGTACTATTGGAAACAATGCAACACTATTTTGTCATCATAAATCCATTGTAACAATTGTCATATTATAAATAAAAACATATAATTACACTGTCTTGTAGTCATAAAAAAACATGTTATTCCCGTGGTGCTTCCCCTTTAATTCTGACTTTTTTGTCATAACAATTTTTGCTGTCTCCCGCTTTGCTTTTTTTTTGTTACGGGCAATTGGCCCACCACACTTACCTACCACTGCAACTCCTGTGTAGCCAGGATCGACAGTGGTAACCAACCGCAAAAACCCTTTGATATGATCTCAGGGGTGCCCGGGGGACATGCTAAATCTGTCTTGGAACCCGCAACGAAATTAATCAGAAGATTGTAGGAGGAGTAGGAAGTATTCCAGTTTCCCTCCCCAAGCAAAGCGGGAGACAGCAAAAATTGTGATGACAAAAAAGTCAGAATTAAAGGGGAAGCACCACGGGAATAACATGTTTTTTTATGACTACAAGACAATGTAATTATATGTTTTGATTTATAATTTCCCGCTTTGCTTGGGGAGGGAAACTGGAATACTTCCTACTCCTCCTACAATCTTCTGATTAATTTCGTTGCGGGTTTCAAGACAGATTTAGCATGTCCCCCGGGCACCCCTGAGATCATATCAAAGGGTTTTTGTGGTTGGTTACCACTGTCAATCCTGACTACACAGAAGTTGCAGTGGTGGGAAAGTGTGGTGGGCCAATTGCCCATTAAAAAACACCGTGACTGCATGTCACCAGTTAAATGATTAGACCTAACTACTAGGTTACTTTCCACGACTTTTTTCTTTCTGTGTGCTACACACCACACACCGTTTAAACCACGTCAATCTGGCTCCATGCTAAGTATCCGAAGAACTTGTGTTACTGGTACCGGACAACGGTAAATATATTTAATACTTTTATATCAAACACATATTTAAGATTTTTATTATATTATGCACATATACCTATTTAAATACACATCCATGACCCAGGAACACAGAAAAACTTCTTGTTCCTTCGGCGGGATTCGAACCCGCGACCCCCGGCTTGAGCACCAATGCGCTGAACTACTAAGCCACAGAGGTCGTAGATAATTAATGTTAGTAATTGATAATTCAGTGAGTTTTAACACGAGTATACTTGAATTATTAAATCATATTCTACACACATCACTTGTCTCAAATTAATTGTAAGGGACAATTATGGACAATCATTGGGTTGGAGCATAATTAGTGAATACATTAATTAGACGATAGTTCCGTGCTGAGATTAGATTATTGATCAGAACTTACTAGTTAATATTATGCAATATGCATCCATTACCAAGTTCAGTGTAACCACTTGATGTTAATTTATCAAAATAAGCTTGAATTGCTCCTATTTAAAGATGTCTAAAATTATGATGAAGTTTAACGATTAATTAGCTCTTGCCTACGTCCCCGACCACGTAAATACATTTTCCGGGAATAATGTACATTTTATAGCCTATGTGTTTAAATACATAGCTTAAACTACTACCGTATAAAATTTCATCAAAATCCGTTCGATAGTTTTTGCGTGAAAGAGTAACAAACACCCTTCCGTCAATTTTAACATAACAACTCACAACTCTAACACTTTTTTCTGTGTCATAGAATTCAATAAATTTCAAAATTTTCGGGTATTTGGGGGCGTTTGTGTCCTGAATCATGATAATCACAAAATTACTTTTTTTCTGTACTAATAGAATTTAATTAATTTCAAACTTTTGGGGTAGCGTTCATAATAATTTCTTTCTACATTAAAGTTATAATGCAACAAAATACTATCTAAATATCCGTCAAAATGGTATTTTAATATAATAAATATTTAATACAACAATAATTCGTGCAGAAGAAGCTGCATCAGGCATAAATTACGATTTGTAACGTTGCCAAGTCCGAAGCCCGCCCGTAAATAACGACCCGCTGAGAAAATTAAAATGCATTTTGTATGTTTAATGCCTGTTCAGTTTATAATAAAGAAAAAAAAAACAAAATTATCGTCTGCCGTAAAAACCTTTCGTTTAATATTTTGATTATACAATCATTTTGTGATTTATAATTGATAGATGTCGCCAGGTTCGTACACGCAAAAGGTAATCTCGAGGGAACCGTACATTTTGTCGCAATAAAAAGTATCATTAAGTATATGTCTTTATCCGTAATCTAATCTTTATCTGTGCAACATTTTATCAAATTCAGTTCAAATTCTATGCAAACAAACATACAAACAAATATTTCCTCTTTATATTTATCAGGTAAAATCAATAATATAATTAAACGTGAAGAAATAGTCATTTATATAAAACTTAAATCACTTTCTACGTTTTAATGACATGTATCAAACTTTGAAATCACAGTTTCATACACAATATTTAGGTATTTGTGTGTCTATTTATTTTCCTTTATTTCTATTTCTATTTTCTTCATTAAATGAATACAATGAAGCATATTACTTAATTACGTGTAAACTGTAATAACCCTAATAATGAAAATGGGCCTCTGACGCCCCACTAGTGGGAAAATAAAAACAAAAATGGCCGCAAACTCGATTGAAATGTTTGGCGGGTCATTTGGGAGAAATGTAGTGTAAGATGAAATGGGCCGAGCTCCCCCCGACCCAAATCACGGACCTTTAATCAGGTGGAAAGATTGCGATGTCCAGGAATAAAATCAAAGGTATATTTAGTAAAATGTCTTGTATTGAATTTATGATGTTTGAAATAAATGATGGGTTAAATTTAATGTTTAAAGTTTAGGGCGGATCGGAAAATACTTAACCGAAATTAATGATGGCTTTTAATTTAATGGATGTATTTAGTAATGCTAGTTATCAGCAGATTTTTTTTATTTTATAAAATGTATATTGATAGCAATATATTGTCCATATATATTATTATTATTAATTTAATATCGATTAAATTAATAATAATAATATATATGGACGATTCACACCACGTCAAACTGGCCCCGTGCTAAGTACTCGAAGAACTATACGGAGACTACGGGAAGTATATTTAATATTTTTATAATATACATGTATCTAAGATTTTAACTATATTACACACAATATATTTAATACACATCCATGATCCAGGAACACAGATAAACTTTTTTATTCCTTCGGGGGGAATCAAACCCGTGAACCGCGGCTTGACACAACGCGCTCAATCAATGAGCCACAGAGGTAAGTAAGTAAGAGGTAATAAACTGTAAGATTTAGATACTAGCTTTTTCCCGTGACACCACCGCATAAATGCAGTATTCCACGGAAAAACTGTATTTTTTTTTTGGATAAAATGTTGCCTATATTTCAATCCAGAGCCCAAACTACTACCATGCCAAAGTTCACCGAAATCGTTCAGTAGTTTCTGAGTGAAAGAGTAACAAACATCCATCCTCACATACAGGATTCGATTTGTATGCAAATATTATGGATATAGCTATACAATACATACAAAGATATAGCTTAGCTAACCCTATGCTGGATCGAACCTTTACCATAACAGCAAATTGGCATTAATCAGCATAACTCGACTATACAGCTGTCATTAACCAGTGCATGGCGGCAAGAGCTTCTAGACGAGTTATTGCCTATTCATAAGCCCTGCACTAACTTATTTCAACGGGTATTTGCAGGATCTCACCCGAATACCCTTATTTCCACATAATAAAGTTCAAATTCGCGCAACTCATTGGAGTTTCATGCAAAGCCTGCCGGTTAAACGGTGCTAGATGCAAAATTGATTTGCAGTTGCATAGCTGTTTGCTGATCGATATTTAATCTTAATACCACAGGTTAGGGTTGATTGCCGTTTCTGTGGTGGTTGATTGTTTTGGTGATTCGCTAGTGAAGTGCAAAGACGCGGGTTAAACATGTCATTAGTGTTAGCGGTTGGGTAAACTGCGAGTTAAACGTAATTTAGAACTCCCGGCTGTTTTAATGTGAGTCTCGTCGCGCGTCGTGCAGGTCTCTCTGTCTCTGCATATTACAATGTAAAATCACCAACTGTTAGCAAAGGTTAAATTAAATTATTTTTTTGTGAATTAAAGTAGCCTATGTCCCAGTAGTCTACTTAATATAAAACTTACGTCGTCTCACACCAGGCCCTTGAAAGGGACCTTGGGCGGGGAACCCCTCTACATGGGGAAACATTTTGTGGAGTCGCATCCTATGACTAGTTTTTGGGGAAGACCTCCCGCGGCAGAACGCGGACATGAAAACCCATGGCGAGCGAAAAACATTCGCCAATCAGGGGCACAACCAAAACCTGCGATCGGCTCCAAACGGCGCGTGGGTGTCCCGACCAAGGGGCTGAGAAACGTGTGTGGGTCCACTCCCTCACGCGCTGCGTCTGCCGGACCGCGGACTCGACCAACCTGGGGAAAAGGGTGGGAGAAAAACTTCCGGGCACCATATTTTTGATGTCGGGGGAAGATACGCCACTACGCAAACAAACTAACAAACATGTACTCTTTATTAAATTACTACATGTCGCTCACGACTTAGTTCACGCAAAAGTAAATTTCGCAGAAACCGTACATTTTCCGCGATAATAAGTAGCCTATGTCCTTTTTCATGGTCTGCTATCATCTGTGTCAAATTTCATCAAAGTCAATCCAGTAGTTTCGGAGCCTATTCAATGCAAACAAACAAACGTTTCCTCTTTATTACATTACAGTAAAAAGTGAAGATAGAAGAAAGCTTTCCGTTCTCACAAAACTGCTACAAAACAAAGTATCTAAGTACCTACTGTTAATCTTGCTGCTATTGAGAGAGCAGTCGGGCTATATGATCCGGAAACCGGCGGGCCCCAGGAAAATTCAGAGTACTAAAAATAGAACTCTGTGTTAAACTTAGTTTATGTAGAGTTTATGTGAATTCTTCAGAAACCGAGCTTAAGCTTGCAACTTTTGAACTATTTTAAATCATAACTTACGTATTTATTTCTAAATAATATAATTTTATGATAGGTTCACTAATCTATTATGAAGACTTAAGTCAATCCGTCTGGAGCAACATCGATAGCTCTGCAACAACAAATATTCCTGTAATTACCGCCGAGTTTAGAAATATGCAAATCAGCTGCAAATCCGACCCTCATGGATTAGTTACTAGTGTAGAAACGACAAAATATCGTATAGTATTGTCACAAATCACAATATAATAATGTGCAGTAAGCGATTGTTTAAATGACGCTTATATTATTATTGTGTCATTTACACAGCCGCTAACGAAACCTCAACTAGCAGAAGTGACAGTAGATATAGACAGCCGTGCGCTGCGCCGCCGCCAAGACTTGTCGCTGCACTAAAAGACTTACCGCGTGCCGTTGTGTCGTGACGCTTGCGCACTGTCAACGCCTTATTTGTACCATTAAAACCATTTCCATGGTGGTTAAACTAAGTGTGCAGGAACTACTCTATTTCTTCTTCTTTTTTTAATATTGCTCATCTGTTAACTGTATAATATCATCCTAGCCTGTCGTAGCTTTTAATTAATATTTCTGCTAGTATCTGAGATGTGAAATATAATATTGGAGGTAAAATTGTAATGAGGTAGCCGGCGACTGGCAGTCTCGGTGCCAGACATTTTCCTGGGAAATGGGAGAAGTGATTAATGTTTAGGTATCGACGTTAATTAATTTATTACAGAAAATAATTTAAACATAAATATTAGAGGAAAAATTTTGACTTCAATTAAAACATGTCAATTTTAAGGTTTTGTAAACGTTTATGGTCGTAGAATAATATCTGAACACAATAGACGCCACATCGGAACAAACATACATACATACATAGACTGCTAAAGCTTCGGCGTAGTCGGGTAAGAAGGTTTATTTATTAGCTATGACATAAATCAACTTACATTATGACAACAATACATTTAACAGTCGCTACACCAGAGGAGTTACAAGTATATAACTCCTCAGCAGGCTTAGCATGGCGATCCATAGAAATACATTTAAAGAAGAAATATTCTATCCAAAACAGTTCGTTGCATAATATTTCTTAATACATGATAACAAGGTCGTCAATAGAAGTCAACATTTCTAAACAGCCATATTTTTAAAACGGTTGCCGGGTTCTGTCAAAAACGAATAAATATTAAAGTATATGACTCAACGTATATAAAATTTTTGTCTAGGACCGCCATGATGTGGAGTGGTTGACATTATTGTGGAACTTTTTGACATTATTAAGAATACGTCTCTACTTTAGCTGTCAAAAGAGGCCATTTTGTGAGCTCATGCTCGGGAAGAAAAGAAATGTTATTTCTCATAACGACGATACATCGACCTTGCTACCTTATAATAAGACCTACTTTGCTCCGAATGGTATTAATGTTTCTTCAATCTGTCATCTTTTCTATTCTTCGGTGTTTCTTCTATGCGCATGCTAAGCCTGCTGGTGTTGCTAGTGTCCATCAGCGGCGGTAATCGCTTACCATCAGGCTACCCGTCTGCTAGTTTCCTGGTTCATTTCATTAAAAAAAAACCAATAAGACAAGGTGCAGACTAAATTTAGAAGTGCGATCTAGAAATACTTTAACCTCGTCTACACTCATGATCCTATTCGTACGCTATCATTCAAAGATTTCCTCAGATTTACACCGAACTTATCTTGTAAATCGCAGAATGATAAGGGGGCTGATGTTTTAATACATTACTTCGTCTCCCTCTATTGCCCTTAACAGAAAGAGACAAATAATGTTATGGGAAAGCAAACAGAATCGCTCACGTACGCGGCCCAGTGATCCCCAAATGTAAACCGATTCCTGCACCGCCGTCCTGAATGCACAAACGAAACGCGACAGCTCCATTTCTCAATCTGTTTATTTGTACGAGATGCTTCCTAAATACTTCTAAAGTAAATGGTTCAATATCATTGGAAACGATGAAAATATTCACAAGAAATTTTGGTTTAAATAAGCAGTGCATGTGATTATAAAATTATTCACAAGAAATACGAGTATTGGTTTAAAATTAGCAGTCCATCACCATGTGATGATAATATAAGCTCACATTACTAAACCAGAAGGGCAATTCTGCTAAATAAAACCTGCAATAATACAATTACAATCAAGTCCCGATACGCTAAAACTCTCAAACGGTGTTTTTATGAACGTTAAACCAACGTGAAACGCGCTCTGATTGGTCGAAACGTCATAAAATCCGGTCATAGTAACATGTCGCTTCTCTTTCAATCCAAACAAAGTAAAAATAAGTCTACTTTAAATACGAGATTGAGGTTCAGAGTCTAAAGGTAGCCCTCCAATCTATGCGACCGCGACCCGCGACCGTGACCTGCAACCGTGATCAGCCAAGACCAGCGAATCAGAGCGTCTAGTCAAGATGCATTCGATAATTTCGACGGCGAAGTTCGAAAACAAAATGTATGGGATTTCACATAAGGAATCGCAAGCGATATGTCACTTAACGATGACTTACTATGTCAAATCCCATACATTTTTATTCTCGAACTTCGCCGTCGAAATTATCGAAAGCATCTTGACTAGAGGCCCAGGTTCTCTGGAAACACTCACCGGTCCTGGGTCGATTTCGCAAGACTACCTTTAGGGCCTGTTTCACGATCGCCTAATAAGTGTATAGCTTATCGGAAGTTATGTCGCTGATTAATTTAATACTGAGCGACAGAGATAAAACCTCCAAATAAGCTATCTGACGATTGTGGAACATGACCTAAGATCATTTTATAATCATGATCTTCGAATTGCAATCGGAAACGTTAATTCGCGAATGAGAGCGGTCTACTTCATTAAGGGTCAGTTCATAGAGAGACGTGACACGACGGGACGCAAATTTTTAATAGTGACACAAAATCGAAATCAGCTAGAAGAAATTGGGCAAGAGTAGCTTAGTAAAATTAAGGTAATTATGATATCTTATTAAGGGCGAACTTTTCGATCGAAACGATTCGATATCGATTTTCGATAAAAATAATAGGGTAAACATATTGTACCACATATTAAAACAGTTACAACACAAAAAGTAAATCACCTACATATTCATAAGAGCTCAACGCCTCTGCTTTCCGATTCACACAGAAAGTGTCAATAACCACCCGATTAGCCCCCGATCCCCGTTTAATAACGGTAAGTCCCAGTAAGCTGTAAGTCTGGGTAAGTCCGCAGACTGCCAGTATTCAGAACCTCCGAGTACAAATATTAAACTTGCTCCAAAGAAATATATTGCGCGGTAACCGCTGGATTAAGTCAATGTCAACATAGGCGGCTTACTATGAATACACTGCCTTGCATAAAAACTACCCAACTGCATAGATAATTTTCTGCAATATAAAAATGCTAATGATTCATTTATAAGTGGATAATTGTGATCCTTATTTTTGCCATTGGTTTTAAAACTCACCTTTCGTAGATACAGGTAATTTTTTTTTATGAATAAACTAAAAAAAAAGACATTGACTTTTCTTATTGTTTGTCACTGAATTTTTCAATATTATTATGTAATGGCGCTTTTAACAAGAGATACTATTTAATATCATAAATAATACCTCAATAGTTAAAATAAATAATTGCAATACCTACGTCCTACACCCACTTACTTTGACATTCTTATGCCCTCATACCCTGTTTACAGCAAATAATAAAAACGGTACCAGGTAAATTAATTTCTTTCAAACAGTTAATTTGGACGTTCCTACGCTCGACCTTAAAATAATGATCAAGAAAATTTAATCAAAATTATTGTTTATCACCTTGAAATTTTTGTACTTCCCATTTGTTGAAAAAACGTTATGAATCATATTATAACAACTGTATATTAGAAGTATTTTGACTAAAGTTTTGAAGTATTCTCGGTTTTTCAGCCCCGCAGTGCACCAAAGTTTATACAAGGAATTAGTGGAATGACGGCGTAGATCACGATTATGTGGCTGGTTGCAGATTGTAATTAAAATTGATATCGAATGGCAACACCAGTTCGGTGTTTGTCCAGACTTCTATAATAGATACTGTAGCTAAACATCGGCTTATGATAGTAATATAGTGGATACTTCTCACTTCTATTCCATGTCGGCTTAGTAACTACTTACGGAAAAGTAGCTTAGTATTTTCCATATCAAAATACCTTAGAGGTATATCTAATGCGGTCACGGATGACCAGACAGTCTGTGGTTATTATGACGAGGTAACAAGATTTGTGGAACATATTTTCAACTTTTCCCATCTGCAAACCTAAGCTTTTTATTTTTGGTAATGAGTATCGGTATAAGTGAAAAAATCAGAGGTGATAATAACATCTAATTAATATCAGATATTAAATACATAGTTGCTGATCATAATACACCAATCAAGCAATTCGTCTTATACAAAGAAGGATGTTTGTAATCACGCAATAATTGCCGAAACAGCGAGGAAACACGCGAGATATTACATTATATTATAACGAGCCTTGTTCTACCAGCGTGAGGTTTCGTGAGCCCAAATATTTTAATTACTGCGCCAAAACTATATCCATCATCATCACCATTACTAAAGTCTTCACTGCTAAGTATCATTCACATGTAAGAATTGACGTGTCAATCTGTACTCTTTCGTACTCGAAAGAGTCTGTACAGATCAAGAAAGAAATTATTAGCAATAGCCACGAACACAGATTTCTGTTATGTCCCGTCCAGACTACTCTCGAAGTAGGCCGAGGAAGTGCTCCACGAAGTAATCCGAA
The DNA here is from genome assembly GCA_905404095.1 of Glaucopsyche alexis. Classification (NCBI taxonomy): domain Eukaryota; kingdom Metazoa; phylum Arthropoda; class Insecta; order Lepidoptera; family Lycaenidae; genus Glaucopsyche; species Glaucopsyche alexis. Next base: position 23,682,686 of record FR990052.1, read on the forward strand.
GTAAATGTAAATGAGAAACGAAGTGCAGTGTGGGCACGCACTTATTCGCACGTCTTATTCGGCCAAGCCAACCTCGGCCTACTTCACGAATAGACTGGACGAGATGTTATATATAAACCTTAACTAGTTACATTTATTCAGAACTCCTATTACTGTGTTTATTTAATTTTATTACAACCATATACTTTATTTCCTTTCCATACGTCACACTCCTGGGACACATTTAAATAAAACATACTAATTTCATTTATTACGTCACTCTATTTAATTACAGTGTATAGCTAGTGAAGGGGTTGTAGTTGTTGTAGTTGCAACTGCTGTCCCTCCACGGCCAGAGATTGAAGGTTACAAGCTCCTGACAACTGCGCATCTCATTTCTGCAACAAAAAATATTATACGCAAAACCTTGCAAAGTTTGTCTATTAAAACATCCCCTTAAGCATCTTACCCTTTACGTATGTAAAGGGTAAGATGCTTAAGGGAATGTTTTTTTAACATTAAGTAAGAAGATATTGATAATTTAAATGCTTATAAAACGGTCATTTAACATTTTACTTTCAAAATTTACTTATACTCAACTTAAAATTATGTATATTCGCAATGGAGCCTGGTAATATCTATTTATTTTTATGATCATATTTTTTTTATTCTCTAAAACTGCAAAAAAGCGTTATCTAAAACTCTTTTGTATATATTGCATGTTCGATTCCTGGATTATACTCATCACTTTGTCTAGTTAATTCATTCCTTATGCACCATCTCAGTAATCTCTTTTAGATACTTCCTGTTTAAGTCCTAGATCAATGTCATCACTCACCCAGGTCCGGCTGCGAAGAACGGGTACGGCTGTATCTGGGTGACGGTATCTCCCACCGCGCACATGAACTGCGCCATCGTCATCTTCCGGATCTCCAGCAGTTGCTCTGTGGAAATTTTATCTATACTTAATCTATATATATAAAAGAAAGTCGTGTTTGTTACACTATTTATAACTCAAGAACGGCTGAACCGATTTGGCTGAAAATTGGTAGGAAGGTAGCTTAGAACCAGGAAAAGGACATAGGATACTATTTATCGCGGGAAAATGTACGGTTCCCGTGGAATACTGTATTTACGCTTTTACGTAAAAACTACTTAACCGATCATCATGAGATTTGGCACAGATATAAAGTAGACTACGAGGAAGAACATAGGTTACTCTTTATTGCATAAAAATGTACGGTTCCCGTGGAATACTGTATTACGCTTTTACGTAAAACTACTTAAACGATCATCATGAAAATTGGCACAGACATAGAGTAGACTACGAGGAAGAGCATAGGCTACTATTTATCGCAGAAAAATATGTTCGGAGATTTAGTAATTAACGGATTTAGAGATTAACGCGACTCAAAGGAAAATTCGAAGGTGAGGAAGTTCTCATTCCGAAGATCCCGATGATCCCTACCGAATACCGATATGCCGTTTGGTTCAAACGACTTCAATTTCCGATCCGTCTTGCATTTGCCTTGACCATTAATAAGTCACAAGGTCAATCCTTGACAGTTTGTGGTCTGAATCTACAAAATCCATGTTTTTCACCTGGTCAATTATATGTGGCATATTCACGGATCGGAAGACCATCTGCGTTATTTATTCTTGCGCCTGATAATAAAACGAAAAATGTCGTCTATTACGAGATGCTTTACTGAAGATTGCAACCCATGCAACAAAATACATGGCCCATTTTAACGATCATTAAAATAATTGATTTCTTTTTAATTATATCTATTATCCTAATGAAAAATTGCACTTATTGAAATCCAAAATCTGCTCATTTATTGCCTCTAAGGTAGAACAAAGTTTGCCGGGTCAGCTAGTAATATAATAAAGAGGAAAAGTTTTTTTGCTTGCATTGAATAGGCTCCGAAACTACTGGACCGATTTTGATGAAATTTGGCACATATATAGAGTAGACCACGGTGAAGGACATAGGCAACTTTTTATTGCGGAAAGGTGTACGGTTTCTGCGAAATTAACTTTTGCGCGCACGAAGTCGTGGGCAACATCTAGTAGTTTAATATTTATATATATATTTTATTATATATATTTATAGGTTGAAGGTACGATAAATATTATTTAATGCAGTTAATTATCCGGGAATAAGAAAAAATATTTTGTTCAGCCGTTAAATTGATAAAATAATGCTCAAAATTATTTTTACGTACTATATATTTTTTCTCCAGGTACATAATATAAATGCATTACCTACTTAAACCTGCAAATTTTGACGGTAAGAGGAGTCAGTTAACCAAAGAACTTTTATTATTATCACGATGTTAAACTGTTCATCAGAAAGTAACCGACCTTTTTATGTACATAACGGTAGTCATTTCATCTTTGTACTTAATTAAAAAACGAATAATTTCACGCTACGATTGTCTTACCGAATGTAAACGCGTTGGGTCTGTTTGGTCGCTCGTACCAATGTCTGTCTGACACTACTGTCCGTTTCATCTGTTCTATCATGATGCAGGCCAGAGTCCCTGGGATCCTGCCACCGGAGATGTGTTTCTCCATCCATATACCGGCCATTAGTTCTATGTCTTCTACGTTCTTGTACTTCTCTCTTAGCAACTGGATACGCTACAAAATTTAAAAAATGAACATGTTTTTACGTAACAGATAATTTGCGCTGAGAATTATTAATCCCTGCATTTTAGTGCCGTAATTTCTTTACATATTTATGAATTGCCATTTTTTCGTATCTAAAAAAACTTAAATTAATCTAATAAAGCCACCAAACCATGGCGAACTTATGAAGAAATCTAAAAAACCTTCTGTTTAATCGCAACCGTCATTTTTTATGTATGATAAAGTAAAAAAATATTCTTAAGGCGCTGTGAGTAGTCAACTATGAAGTATTCGAGGGGGTGAAGGAGATGAGTGGGGGACGTGCCGCCCCCGTTACTGCGGGGGACTTCATGCGAAATACGTCAAAGTGATGTGTCTATAATGTACAAAAGCGTAATTTCGATAAAATCATAATGTGCTTCATAGCCTAGCGGTATTTTGCCCGCCTAAAGCAAAGCGTAGCGTCTAGGTTCAAATCAAATCTCATTACAATTTAATATATTTCAAAATGTCTATTTTCTGTCTAGGTCAATCAATAGGTCAATTATAAGAAGTCTAATTCCTAATTTTGTGCCAAATTTAGCCATTGCGATTTGAGAAAGTTAAGTTTTTTAGTAAGTAGTTAAAGGGTAAAAAAATCTAAAAAAAAAGCTCAATTAAGTCACTGAACTCCTAAACGGCTGTACCGATATTAAGTAATGAAAAATTTGGTGTGTCTTCAGGTTGATTCGAGAATGGTTTAGATTTGCAATCGGACCTGGTAGGTGGCGCTGCTGTCAGTAGTCAGTACGTCAACAAATTTAATTCTAAGGCGGTACGAAGTTTGCCGGGATAGCTAGTATTATTATAATATGCGGTCGAAGTACTGCGGAATACGCACTACAACATGTAACACATTACACATAACACATTATGACATCACCTACACACACACATAACACATTATGACATGACCTTCAAGAAGGGAGCGTATTCCCTCCTAAAAGGCCGGCAACGTACTTGCAACTTCTCTGATGTTGCGGGTGTCCATGGGCGACGGTAATCGCTTTCCATCAGGTGATCCGTTTGCTCGTTTGCCCCCTAGTTTCTTAAAAAAAAAAAAAAACATCACACACATTGACGTTTCTTCCTAGGACGACATTTCAACATTTTATATAATAATTTCGCATTTTTCAGCGGTTACAAAATCTAAACTTGCTTTTGCCTGCAACTTCGTTCGCGTAGCACAAAGCTAAATTTTATCGACTGATTTTATACAATACATAAATACACAATAAAATTCAATATCAAATATTCCCATTCTACATACATGAAACTTCGGCTGTCTGACAGCAAAATAAAATACAATTTCAAATACCTACTTTCTGACATTTGTGGTTTAACCAAATAGTCTCTTCGGCTACATCATATTAATTGTAAATATTGTTTTATTTAATCTATTACTAATATAATACAGAGAAGGTTTATTTGTTTGTATGTTTGTTTGTTTGCATTGAATAGGCTCCGAAACTACTGGAATGATTTTGATGAAATTTAGGACAGATATAGAATACACAACGGGGAAGCACATAGGCATACTTTTTATTGCCGAAAAATGTACGGTTCCATCGAGATTTCCTTTTGCGCGCATGAAGTCGCGGGCAACACCTAGTCTAAATATATAAAAGGCAAACCTGACTGACTCATCTATCAAAGCACAACCGAAACTACTGAACAGATGTTGCTAAAATTTGGCACCGATAGTTGTAATAACGTAGGCATCCGCTAAGAAAGGATTTTTGAAAATTCGCCCCCTACGGGTGTAACAAAGGGGTTAAAATTTTGTATGGAAACCGAACTTTACGCGGACGAAGTCGCGGGCAAAAGCTAGTAAAAAATAAACGTAGATTACTGAATAAGTATATGTTCCTAATATCTGCTAATGGTCATTAGAATTAGAATTGATTATAATAATTGATATAATTATATGTATAAACTTTACAAACCAACAGAATAATATTTAGGTATATATATATTTACTTATTCTGTTGTCAATCAATGTTGTCAATTTTGAATCAAATATGTTTTTTCTTTCGTCGTGTAATAAATTATATCAATAATTTCGGTTATTTTACGTCAGTCTGACTGGCAGCTCGGTTTGCGTACCAACGTTTGATTTTTGGTGGTGAGTTCAAATCCCGGTAAGATAAATATTATTTTTGTGATTCTTATAATGTCTTTGTTTTTCTTTAATATTTTTTTATTTATTTTTTATTAATTTTTATCGTTGTACTAAAACTACGACCAAAGCTCGGTCTCCCTAGTACCTACTTATAAAGAGTTTTTGTACCTCCATCTTAAAACTTTGGACTAAAAATTTGGACATTCATCGAATACAATCTTTTCATATTTTATATAATATAATCTACACTAATATTAACAACAACTTAAAGTAACTAATAATAAAATAAGTACATAATTAACCATATACTTTTATTACTGGGAAAACAAGCATCGCTCGGAGTTTTATAGTGTGACAAAAAAAAAGAAAAAAAAATCGTCTGACCGGGATTCGAACCCGAGACCAATTGGTTGCAACAACGCAAAAAGCCAAAGGGCTACCAAGCGTCTTACGTCAAATAGCGAAATTACGCATATCTTATAAGTATTACACGACGAAAGAAAAACTAATATTTACCCCCGAATGGACCTTTATACACACGACATAAAGGTCCATTCGGGGGTAAAATAAATTTGAACGGACTTTCAACAATAAATTCGAATAAGTTTTGAGCAGAAAAGAGGGGAAAAATTTGACATACGTCTCATTAGCAAGAGGCCTAAGCCGGTACTGTCTTATTCAATAGATATGAAAGAGAAGGAATGACAGGTCGCCATTTCGCGATGTTTCATTCGACTCGTACGAATTATTTATCATTGAAATAAATTAATACTAACAAATAAACATTCTATACGAAAAATCAAAACAACAATTCCCTTCCTTTTATTATGTTTTACGAAACTGCAAATAATTTTCTCATTTCTGTTCACAAATAATACAGTTACAACTCCAAGAATCTCTATTTTAATGGTTACTTTATGATTTTTTTTTATCGAGAAAATGTTCAGATAACGTGTTTTGAAAACGAAGGTCCCCTAGCAAATATGATCAAAATTAACATATATTTTTTTGCTGCACTAAAATGTATCCATTCGTCTCAAAAAAATTTTGAAAGAAGCGTATTTCTAGGGTAAGAGCGCCTTAAGTATTACCTCTGGCGCGATAACATTCTGTAGATCGTCAAAGGTTCTGTAGGTTCGTCCTGAGCAAATCTGCAGGTACTTGATGTAGGGTGCGAACCCGAAGTACCTTCCCTTCTTCACGTCGTTGGTCAGAATATCTGACATCGCCTGAAGACCTCCGAGACCGACTTCTGACATCTACAACATAATATATACTGTTATAGAAGTACCTAGATAACCCAAGAGCGTGTCAGGATACGTCTAAGGAGGGTTCTGTTACTACCCATATAAGGGTGTAGAATGAAAAAATTTTTTTTATCCCCACTTTATATGAGTCGTAAGCCACCCAGTAAATAAAATTATTATTATTATATGATGCTAAGACCGAGATATACTAAACCGAGTTTCATCCATTTATTTTCATAATTACAGAAGTTAGAAGGGCGATCTGTTTGTCTGCCATGCCGCAGACAGACAGCCCGTACAGAGCGAAACTGTAAGGGTTACGGCACTACTACTTAAAAAAAACTCCTCGCACTTCGGTAGCGGTGGCCGGTTTCACTGAAACCAAGCCAGTTACGCAGAAGTAATGCCGGTAGTGCCGGAGTGTGTGCGCAGTACACAAGAGCACTCTCTCTTCGTTTTACTCTCATAATCCAGTGTGCCGGATAACCGACACGACTGGCGAGAGATGAGGCGCAGGACCGACTTTTTACATGCCCATCCGACGCATGGATCATCTTTCTTGTCAGACAATCAGGTGATCAGCCTGCATTGTCCTAATCAAACTTGGAAACAACAGAGTCGAAAACCAAGCTGTAACCACTAGACCACGGAAGCTGAAAAAAACTACTACTGCGTTAGTACTACGGACCCCTAAAAATAGCTTTTGTCTACAGAAACAGATAAGTATAGCTGATTCGGTAAAGCTTACTCCATCTTTTTTAAATCATCAGCAAAAAAAACTAGATACTACCAAAAGGACGTCAAAATCTCAAAGGACGTCAAAATCTCAGGGGCATTCTAAGATTGTCCTTGTAATTAATGTTTTCATGACTATTAGATTCTATTTGCGTCAATAAGGCAGTGACTCATGCGTACGTATGTCAAAATGGCTTAATTATTTAATAAGCTCATTGGTAAATTTTTACATTTATACGAATTATTCACTGCCTTCTAAACACGAATAGACTAATAGTTGCATTTGCTCTTCTTCAGAAAAGGATTTCCGTTAAGATTTTTTGTAACTAGCTCATTATTTTCTAAATGTTTAAAAGAGTTAATGTTGTAGGTAATACTTAGAATAATGAGTCACTTCAATTATGAATAAAAATAAATATTTATAATATTTCGGTTGTTGTCTTGTAATTTTAAGGAATATTTCTTAATTACAAAAATACCCAAACAATTTTCCAAGCATAGTTAATAGGTATACTTAATGATGAGATTTTTACAAAGGAATTGTTTAACAAATAAAACCGGCCAAGTGCGAGTCGGACTCGCGCACCGAGGGTTCCGTACAAACCTGCAAGGTTTACAAAGTTCGTTCATTACGACAATCGAGTCATAACTATGGTATTTTTATTGCAAAATGACGCGTTTATGAGGAAATGGGTAGTAAGTTTAAAATTATTAAAAAAAAATATATTATGTGATGTAACTAAAAATTTATGGTTTTCGTAATTTTTCCTTTATCTATGCTATAAGACGTTGCTTCGTACCAAATTTCAAGATTCTGAGTTCACGGGAAGCACCCTGTAGGTTTTGATTCCCTTGCAAGTGTCGAAAATTTGCGGCATAAACGGCTGTATCTTTTGATTGCGTTGGCTTAGAAGTTTGATTTTTTCACAGCTTCAAGGGACAGTAGACCTGAGTAATTGATATAAATTTCAGCTTCATACCTCCACGCGTTCCTGAGAAAAAGGGTCTTGACAGACGGACGGACGGACAGACGGACAACAAAGTGATCCTATAAGGGTTCCGTTTTTTCCTTTTGAGGTACGGAACCCTAAAAATATTAATATGAGGTCATTTAACTACATAAATTTATAATATAATAAAATGGATTGCGATTAGAATATCTCGCTAAATATCGTGAACGGCTGGGCCATTTTAGCTAATTTTGGTCTTATAAAAAAAAGAAACGTATAAACTCAGGGAAGGTTTAAACGGTAAGAAATTTTGGAAAAATTGCGGCGAAAATATTAACACTTTATTTATGTGCAAACGAACAACGTGTGTCGGGACAGATAATAAGCAATAAAACACTTACATCAGGATCCACAATATAATCTGGTTTGGACGTAGCCTGTCTGAATGACCCTTGAGTGATCAGCTCCAAGTTGTCAACTAGATATCCAGTTCTGAGTGTTATGTCTGTTACTTTAGCTTGTTTCACTTCATTACCTTCTGCATCATATAACCTAAAAGAAAAAAATCGTCCATATATTTCAGAAGGTCGATTCTGCTAAATAAATCCTGCATTAACACAGTGATCCAGTCGAGATATGTTGATATTCTATAAAATGGTATTCTCATTAACGTCAAACCCGTTTTGATTGGTCCAAAATCCAAAAATTAGTTTATGATATGAAGACGATTAATTTATAATTCCATGAAAGTAAAATTACAGTGTTAGTTTAATACGAGAATTGGGGTTTTTGACTATGGCTTCATTATTACGAGTAATATCATCGAACACTAGTGTTCCTGTTGCTGGAGCTCTTGTTTCTCTTTAATATGCGTAGGAGTGTAGCCTACTAAGGGATAGTCCAATTATAGTATTATAAACTACTGTCTTTTAGAAAAAAAAACTACAAAATTACTGTTTTTTTTTTTGCATTGAATGAGCTCCGAAACTACTGGACCGATTGTGATTAAAAAAATAGTAGGACATATTACGGGAGGCTACATTTCATGGCGGAAAAATGTACAGTTTCGACGGGATTTCCTATTGATCGGACGAAATCGAGGGCAAACATCTAGTCACAAATAAACCTCTTGATAAAATTTTTTAACTCTTATTATAGTTGCAAAAATATACTCGTACTTACTTCAAAAGTCCTTCCTGTATGGTGTGAGCCCACCGTAGCACGTAGGGGAACTCTAACGATATTTGTGGAATTATATTCTCGTTATATAGATCTCGGAAGCCCGGAGACTGAGAGATTACTCCTGTTCGTATGAGGTTATCACGACCTAGAAGTATAAAAGCTCAGAAGATATTATACAAAAGAAGTCGCATCTAGTAAGCTATCTAATAAGTCAGTGGGAATATCTCTTAAGAGGAGATTATATTATACCATATTATGCTATAGATAATAGATAGAGATACATTATATTCTATAATGTATCTCTATTTATTATGATATATTATATTATAGATATTAATAACGTAGCCGTGTAGTTGGTTACATTTTCTTACAACGTCCAACATAATCTCTGTCAATTTTCTATCACTGCAGTCCCAGTATACTAATCTGCAATAAGCATAAAACAAAAATCAAATATGTGTTACCAAACAAAGCTGGCATCAGTTCATAGTAGTACATCTGGGTCACCATAGCGATGGATATGTCTCGCGCCGCGTAGAACAGTTTCTCGTCACCCCAGCACGGGTTGAGTCGGGATAGTATGGTAGCGAGTCGGTTGTGCATCCGCCATGACCAGATAGAGAAGATGTTGAGACCGAGCACACTGTTGATGGCGTCTTCCGCTAAAATTGAATAAGGCTTTCTAAGGTATCGGATAGCTTATTCGGAAGTTTTATCACTGCAGCGACATAGACAAAACATGCAAATAAGTTGTTGACAATAACATCCACTAGACACAACATCCTCCGTGGTCTAGTGGTTAGAGCATTGTCTCTCGACTCGGAGGTCGTGGGTTCGATTCCTGCATTGGAACGACAAAAAATGTTGTTTCCAAGTTTGGTTAGGACAATGCAGGCTGATCACCTGATTGACATGACAAGAAAGATGATCCATGCGTCGGATGGGGTAAAAAGTCGGTCCTGCGCCTGATCTCTCGTCAGCCGTGTCGGTTATCCGTCCGACTGGATTATGAGAGTAAATGAAGAGAGAGTGCTCTTGTGTACTGCGCACACACTTGGGCACTATAAAATTACTCCTGCGTAACAAGCCTGGTTTCAATGAAACCGGCCACCGTCACCGAGATCTGTGTGGGGAGTTTATTATTTATTATGACACTTAACAGTAGATAGTCAAACAGGATCTTTATATAGCGTCCTTGGCCTAGTGATCGCTTGGAATGCACTTGAAAGCGTATTAAGCCCGGGTTGTATGCCAATGAGATTTTTCGTAAGTCACGGACTCAGTTAAATTAGACGGAATCTCAAATGGTGAAGTAAATAAGAGAGAAATCTGCGTGTCTGAGCCAGTCTATAAAGACTACCAATGTTCTAAGGCTCGATCCGATATGTAGTGGACTTCAACCTTAGAGCTGCGTGGCCTAGTGGGTGGACCGTTTAATTCGCATTCGAGAGAGTGCAGGTTCGATTTCCAGGTTTTGGCATGAGTACCAATAAGACTTTTTCAGAACTCAAATACACTATACGGACGCCCTAACGGTGAAGAAAAACATGGTGAGGGAATCGGAACATGCCTTCGCCCCAGATGTATTGACCAGTCATTCCTCTGGACTATGCTGACTATGTTGTGAGAATGTCGTATGTGTATGGGCAACTTCATTTGGAGAATACTGTATAAATCATCCAATAATGGAGGAAAAGGTAGTTATCACTGGGAAAAGGCCTGAGTTATAACATTATCAAAATAATCAAAATTGTTAGTTAGTAGTGATTGACAATAATCATGATATTTGTTTTGAAATAGGAAGTGAATCATTTAAGTGATAAAAATTAAGCTAGTACCACTAATAGATTAATTACGAGTTTATTACTCACTCTTTCATCGAAATAAATTGTCATGACCTTTATTTAATCGCTTTACAAAATACAATCATCGAATATCACGAACACTATCACAGGTACGAGCTATATTTTAAAGGAAATGTTAGCGATATAATGATTCATTATAAAACGAGCCTATAAACTTTGATATTTTTATGTGTTGCGTTAGATGGAAAAGTACAAGAGTCATGTGTTTTAAGACAATTTCTACAGTTACCACTTCATCATCATAACAGGTGATCCTGCTTATTTGCTACGAGTTACATCAGCTAATCTCCTGTATTGGAAAGTCGGAGCAAATCAAAAATGTATGGGATTTGTGTCATCCCTAAGTGACATGTCGCTTGCGATGCCTTATGTCAATTCCCATACATTTTGTTTTCGAACTTCGCTGTCGAAATTATCGAAAGCATCTTGACTAAAGACCCGGTCTCGCCTTTTGAGTCCATGGGGAACGATTTTCGCTTACTATCAGTAGATCCTCAATTACTTACGTGTATCATGGCATCTGGTCTCCTGCGGCCGCTGGTTCAGCATACACACGGTGGCTGGGGTCTTAGCGCTGGGTGGCCAAATCTTGCCTTTCTCTTCCTCAACCTTGAGTAGACCGCCGCGGAAGGCGCGCGCCTTCTCGTAGGATCGGTTCAGCGAGGTTCCGTATATTTGTGACAAGTCGAACAGCGGCGTCGCGGTTACTATCTATACATAGAAATTAATAAAATTGCAGAGTACGTTTGTAATTTAAAATAATTATGAGCTTTTCACAACATGCATATTATTATGTGTATTTCAGTAGATACTTAGATACAATACATTTTTTAATTTTTTTTTTGTCTGTCGGTCTGTCTGTTTGTTAATATGTCGGCTAATCTCTAAAATGGCTGAACCGATTTTCACTTGACTTTCACTGGCAGATAGCTGATGTTATAAGGAAGTAACTTAACCTACTTATCTTAGGGTGTTTGAAAAAGTAGGATCCCTTTTCCGTTTATTATACCTACGCAATCGAATTTGCGGGCACCAGCTAGTCTACAATAACAAGGTAAGAGCTTGATAAAGGGATATAATTATAATTGAATAATGATGGTCGAATTTTGATCTCTAGTATTATGTCCCAGTCTTTATTTATGCTAGCTATATCGAAGCTATGACATTACCCGCTCGGGGACCGTATCATTTCTGAGACAGCCGATAGACTGGAAGCTCTCCGGCCGCGTGAGATTCATGCAGCGAATATCTGAGAAGCGGTGGACGGGGTCGTCTTCGGGAATGCCGGTCGGTATGCAGGTGCGGTCCGCCCGCCCTCGCTCCGTGCAGCAGTACGGCTTCCACAGAACATAGTTCACTGCAACCGGAGTATCGGTTAGAAATGTATTTGGGATTGTTTGGGTGGATTGTCAACCTGTAATGTCAGATTGTATTTAGTTGATATCTGTAATGTAAGGCTGAGACTATATGGACCGGAATCCGTAGGGCCGGAGAAAATTCAGAGCACTGAAAATATAACTTTATTATAATAGTTGAGTGTCGATCTGTCATATATGATATTGACATTTGAATCATTGTAGAAACACTAGAAATGAGCACAAGCTAGATATACCGGTGATCAGACTAAGTTAATGAAAATCATTTAAAGATGTATACGTATATACAATAGAATCCCAGAAAACGTTCAAAATCTTTCCATTAATAAATTTAAAAAAGTAGTTAAAGAACGTTTGTGTGCAAAATCCTATTGTAAGGTCAATGATTTTATTGACGATCGCACACCTTGGGAATAGGATGGCCACCTGCAAGGCTGCTTCTATGTACTATATATATCTGACTTTTGTCAATATTATATAGACAAGTTTTCATATTGTAAACATCTTCTTTTTTTTTTAAACGAACAATTTTCCATAATTTTGCTAAAAGATGGCCCCGTGCGAGTTTCTTACGCCGGTTCTTCTCGCCGGGTTAGTTCCCGAACCGGTGGTAGGCATCAAGTAGGGACAATTCTTTAAGCGTTACTTTGTAACCCATATGGAAATAAAACTTTTTGATTTTGATTTGATTTTGTTTTTTGAATCGACAATGATGTATTCGTTTGAAAGCTCTATTGTATTTCTCTATTTGTAGCGCAGAGCTCTATTTTCAGCGCTCTGAATTTTCCCCGGACTTACAGATAGTACAATATAGTCTCAGCCTTAGATTAACCAACGTTTTGAATATTATTAAGTGAAAATGGTCACCATGCATTTAAAAATTCAAAAGATAATTGAATCGAGGAAAATCAGCGATTCAGTTTGGCATACAATGTGATGTTGTAATTGAAATTCCACTACTGAATAACTAAAGGATTAAGTGCGCTAAATAAGGAAGTAATAATAAAGACTCAGTGTATTTTGTTGGTTATCGTGATTTCAAATATAAATATTGTGTGAAATATAGTTGTTCAAATACTATTTTTTTTCTCTTTAGGATTCTGTAGAAGTAAGGATTCATTATAGTTTCGCTTAGTTTTGCTCTGTCCGTCCGTATGTCTGTATATCTGTCTGTCAATCTGTCTATCCGCCCTTTAAAATTCTGTTATATTGAATATAAATAAATGAGTTTGGTGACGTTAGATAAATCATAAAATAATAATCATTTACTTCTCATGTATAGAGAGCCACTCCATGCGAAGTGGAGATGATTATATAATTATTTTTCTTATTCTACCCCACCGTCTGTACCGTATTTTATAAAGTAAACCATTTTCGTGTAATCGGCTTCAAAAGTAATAGGTTTATAGGTTGTAATTTCTAAACTATAAAAGGTAAAAAATTCCATATTGATTAGGTTTGCATGCCAAATAATTTTCTTAAAGAGTATTAACTCCTTAGGAAAATTATTTTGACCGCAATCGGACGGTAATTTTGGAAGTAGTTTGAAATTTTATTATTGCATATTAATAGCTGAGCATTTCTCAAATTTTTTGACCATCATTTTAATAATCTTCTTAAAATACAATAAGTATATTTTGGACATATTATGTTAAATACAGCTAGCTAAAACTAGACAGATTCTGAATTTATGGTTGTTTTTTTGTTTTAATAGAGTTTTTATACAAAAAACCTGTAAATTATTAGTTAAGGGCGAAATAAAAGTTCTTATTTTGTTACTTGGAAATTAATGAAAACTATAAAGAAACATGCAGACTGTATTATAAATTTATGTTTTTCTATGTAGATCATAAATTAAACAACATCTGATAAAAGTAAAAATTGTGAAAAAAATTATTTAAATTGTTTTTAGCAGTACTGAGTATTTTTTGTTACCTTTTTTAAACTTTCTAATCAAAATGTTTAGTTTTCCTCTAAAATAGAAAAAGGCATGTTATATTTACTATTTATAATTATAATAATATTTATCATAAAATTGTTTTAAATTATTGATTATAGCATTTCAATTTAAAGAAAAAGAAATATCTACCATTATTATCAGAAAAAATTTGGGACAGTATCAAAACAAGAAACTTGGGTAACAAAATCGGAAATGTAAGGCTAAGCATACACACACTTGACACTCCATTATAAAATGAAAACAAAATAAGTGAAAATGAAAATTATTTAGTTTTATCCTGTGTTATAATCTTCAAATTTAGTAATATATACATAACAAAAGATATATATATATATATATATATATATATATATATATATATATATATATATATATATATATATATATATATATATATAACATTATGGGGATTAAACGAATATAGATACCTACCTACCAGTATGGCAATTTTACGAAATGTGTACTTAGCTTTAAAAACTCCTTTTTTGTTACCCCTCGTTCTGGTTATACGTTACCACGCGAAAGTAACAAAAACAGAAGTAACGAAATGACGGGTACAGATTTTGAATAAAATACATATTCTTTAAAACTCAATACTTAAAACAGTATTTTACATCAAATTGTAGCCCATTAAAAGAACTATTTATCAATTTCAACAAGAGTATTAAGTATCTTGAACTTACCTTCACACAGTATAACAAAATCCAGATCGAATTAGTCGCAGTGCAGAGCACTACGTTAAGCCGCGGCTGTTGTCGACACCGAAATGACATCACAACAAAATAGCAATGTGAAATGTCGTCAATAGTGTTGCCAAAGGAAAAAAAATCAATTAACTTTGTAGTTTAAAAAATCTTTCGACACAAAAATCGGTAACAAAATCTGAATTCCGTTTTGGCATTTTTTTATGGGACAATATTATTTTCCTGAAACTGATTAACTTACGACGTATTTCACTATTATACTACATAAAATATGTATTCAAATACTCTAAGTAGTGTTTTAAGACTATAACATATATTCCGTTTCTTAGAATTTAATGAAATAAATGAGTTCAAAATCACCGCGGTCGCAATGGGACAACCTATTTTCCATACTACGAAAATTTTGGTATTTTAGATTATTAATTATTTATTGTAGTGAGAGTGTTTTATTTATAGCTTTGATATTTTCTCTGATAATTAAATAATATCAACGAAGTTACGACAGTCATGTATGTTATTTATGTTATCGTAGTAAAAAAATAATCAAAGACCAAAACATGGGACATCGACGTTGCGGCTATGGTCAAAAAATTTGAGAAATGCTCAGCTACGGAACCCTCCCTAACCCTCCTGACTTGCTCTTGCTTAGATTATTTGCCTGATATCTTACCAGTATCATGCAGGGACAGCACATCAGAGGATATGAAGACCCAGAAGTAGGTGAGCAGGTGTGTATAGTACTGGTCCGGCACTCTGCCCTCTGCCAGTATGCCAGTCCGGATCGACCTGGGGTTCGGCAGATCTTCTCCAGTTATGGATCTTCGCGGCTCGAAGTCTAGTGGAGTACAAGAAAGTGTAAGTCCTCGGACTCACGAGAGTTTTTTTTGTGGTCGCGACAGAACAAACTGCACTGTAAATAGAACTGCGCTAATACATTAAAGCGGAAAATCGTGTAGAGTTATCAAATCTGATATTTGACACTTGACACTTCGATTTTAACTGTATTGTATTAGCGCAGAGTTCTGAGGGGCAATTCTGCTAAATAAAACCTGCATTAATACAATTACAATCAAGTCCCGATACGCTTACACTGTCAAAAGGTGTTTTTATGAACGTTATAACAACGTGAAACGCGCTCTGATTGGTCGAAACGTCATAAAATTCGTTCATGATAACATGTCGCTACACTTTCAATCCAAACAAAGTAAAATAAAGTTACTTAATATACGAGAATTGAGGTTCTGTTTTAAATAGTGCATTTTTTTCTGTCGAGACCACAAAAACACTCGTAGAAACGTAGCCTTACTGTTATGCGATGACTTGTCTTAGGGTGGTATTACACTCATCAAATAGCTTGGTTTATATTTCATCAAATAAATTTGATATTTTTATCAAATTTATAGGAAATAATCGATATTTGATCAAATATTTAAAAGCAAGATTAGACCAAGATACTTGATAGGTGTAATATTACCCTTATTAAATCCTTATTTAATAAGCACTTTAGACCCTCTCCTTAGCACAGGGTCTAAAGTGCGGTGTGGAGCACGGTAATTTCATACATTGAGTCATCGCTACTTGTCTCTTTCACTCGTGTACAAATATATTGCTATCGCGTTTACACAGGTATGAAATAGGTGCGCGGTAGCAATATATTCGTGCGCGTGTGAAAGAGTCAAGTAGGGATGAGTCAATGTACGAAATTCTACGTGCTCCACGACCGCACTGTAGTAATATTATCTCTAAGATAAGTCTCTTTAGTAAATCTACTCTACTTGATATATAATATAAGAGAAATACTCATTTCATGTAATATTAATGAAAATGCTCTGTTAGAAAATGGACTGTTTTTAGCAAGCTTTGAAAATATAGCTTATTACAAAAAAAGCAGTGTACATTTCTTTTTACAGTAAAAATTATGAACCGCTAAGAAACGGGATTTCAAGGGCGTTGATACTGTCGACAACGTCGACAACCATAATATTACGTAGGGCATCATCATCATCATACTCACCATTGACGACGACCATTTACCTATGTAATAATAATAATAAAGTTTAGTTTTTTAAATGTGGATTAAAACATTTTTTTTTTAATCATAAGTCAAATTTTATGGGCTTTCGATACATACAATTTATTATTTTATTTTTTAAATTAATACTAGATGTTGCCCACGACTTCGTCGCGCAAAAGGAAATCGGTCTAGTTGTTTCGAAACCTATTCAATGCAAACAAACAAACCTTTCCTCTTTACTATATTAGTATAGATAAGCTGCTTTTCGTCCCAAAAAAGTGCAATGTTCCCGTGGGCCGCGGGCAAATGCTATATATCTATACTAATAATATAATAAAGAGAAAAGGTTTGTTTGTTTGTTTGCATTGAACAGATATAGATTAGACCACGGGGAAGGACAAAGGCTACTTTTTATCGCGGCAAATTGACTGTGAAGGTTGTATATAAGGGTTTATCATTATCACCTATTTATGATGATAAGGTTGTGAGTTGTGACTAAATGATCCGGATTCCGGCGGGCCGGGGAAAATTCAGAGCACTGAAAATAGTACTCTGCGCTAATACAATAGACTTGAAAATCGAAGTATCGAGTGTCAAGCTGTCATGACATTGGCATTTGACTCTACACTTGTGTAGAGTCAAATGCCAATGTTTTCAGCTCTATTTTGTTAGCGAGTTCTATTTTCAGTGCTCTGAATTTTCCCCGGCCTTACGGATTCCTTCTTAATATAGTCCCAGCTTACTTGTGTCATATTCGTCTAAGCCCTAAGGCTTACTTGTATCATATTCGGTTAAGGCTTACTTGTGTCATATTAGGTTCAGGCTTACTTGTGTCATATTCGGTTAAGACTTACTTGTATCATATTCGGTTAAAGCTTACTTGTTTCATGTTTGGTTAAGGCTTACTTGTGTCATATTCGGTTAAGGCTTACTCGTGTCATATTAGGTTCAGGCTTACTTGTGTCATATTTGGTTAAGACTTACTTGTATCATATATATTAGGTTCAGGCTTACTTGTGTCATATTCGGTTAAGACTTACTTGTATCATATTCGGTTAAAGCTTACCTGTATCATGTTCGGTTAAGGCTTACTTGTATCATATTCAGTTAAGGCCTACGTGTATCATATTCGGTTAAGGCATACTTGTATCATATTCGGTTAAGGCTTACTTGTGTCATATTCGGCTAAGGCTTACTTGTGTCATATTCGGTTAAGGCATACTTCTATCATATTCGGTTAAGGCTCACTTGTATCATATTCAGCTAAGGCTTACTTGTGTCATATTCGGCAGCTAACAGCCTCAAAAGCGGCGTGTGGGGCGCCCCGCGGTTCGGTGCTCGCAGGTTGTTGCAGGTACCATCCAGGCGACGGTACTCGTTGGGGTCACATGGAGACACTTCGTTTAAGCACCAACTGAAATAAAATGTTATTTAATTTTATGGATTATTATCATACATATTTATAACTAAAAGATAAGTACAAAGTAAGGTCAGCTCACACTGAAATGACGCAATACGTATAGCGGCGCTGAATAATTAATTCAAAATTGAACTTTGTGAAACAGGCCCTAAGGCTGTTTGTCCACCGCCATCGGCAACGGGACGTCAACGAAAAAAATATGACAAAATTATAATCATATCAGCTATGAACGCTGCACACCACGTCAATCTGGCCCCGTCCTAAGTGTCCGAAGAACTTGTGTTACGGGGTCCAGACAACGAGAAATATAATATAGGTATGCAACTTTTATATTGTTAATTCTATTGTTTTAGTTTTTACTATAATGTTATAATACATATTCATGACTCAGGAACACGGGAATACTTTTTGTTCCCTCGGCGGGATTCGAACCCGCGACCGGCTTGTCACCGACGCGCTCAACCCCAGCATCACAGAGATCAATACACAAGTATCATGTACTCACAAAGTAGTATTCCTCCGCACGTACTCCCGTAACTGGGCATCAGTGATCGAGTTTCCAGAGTACGCCTCGTAGAACCGACTCTGTGCGCACACAGAACTGACGAGTAGAAACAGCACCAGCATGATCAACGTCCTCACGTACACTGATCTCACAATCCTCGGCCAATTAAATACTAGTTTTTGTACACGCCATCTAATATATACATTAGCGAAAAATGTTCAAACAAAGCGTTCCACTTCTATCGTTTAATGTTTGAGGAAAATATTTTTACATGAATATTCATGTTTTTCTGAATCATTGTGCGGATGGTTCTTGATGGTTTTTTTAACGAAATAAGACCGGAAAAGGAGCGTATGGTTTACCTGATCGTCGACTGTATTACAGTCGCCCATTGCAGACACCAGAGCAGTTTAAAGGGCGTTTAGGCATTCAGGCATTTGAAGTCCCACACGTCCATGTACTTTTGGTACGTTTTCTTTAATTTAGAGAAAAATGATGCAAGCAATTAGCTTTGTTTAGCGCTGCATATTTTTTGTGAGGTTCTCATTTGAATAAAAAGGAACTTAGGTACTAATTATTCTTACTATCTAGATGACCCATTTGTGGTAAATGGTCGTGAGCTCGTGACTTCTGACTCATGATATATAACTCTAGTTTTCTTTGTCGTTATGTCAGTTCCTTAACTAAAACTTCAAATTTCAAAACGACGACCTCTGTGGCTTATCGGTTGAGAGCGTTGGTGATCAAGCCGGGGGTCGCGGGTTTGAATCCCGCCGAAGGAACAAAATGATTTTCTGTTTCTATTACATAAATAAAATAATTCCTATTGTCTGGTCCCCGTAATACAATTAATTCTTTGGATACTTAGCACAGGGCCAAACTGAAGTAGTTTGAAGTGTACATGGATATTATTATTGAAGTGAAAACTGCTTTAGCGGCCTTGTGCACTTTTTTGGGATGGGTAAAAATATTATTAATAATAATAATATCTATGGACGCTTCACACCACGTCAATCTGATCCCGTGGTAAGTTCTCGAAGAACTTGTGTTACGGGTACCAGACAACGGAAATATATTTAATACTTTTATACTATACACATATTTAATACACATCCATGACCCAGGAACACAGATAAACTTTTTATTCCTTCGGCGGGATTCGAACCTGCGACCCCCGGCTTGAGCACCAATACGCTCAACCAACTGAGCCACAGAGGTTCACCAAAAATGTGAAACTCGCGTCAGGACACGTGACCTGATCGAAAATTCTTAAGACGCAGGGAGAGTAGACCGCCGCGCCGGGTGGCGTAGGAGAGGAAGTAATATAACCCTCTCTTTCTACCGCGCGGCGAAAATATATGCCTCCTCCTGCTGATTCGTTTAAGTTCAAGTTTTCACTTCTGCCGGCACTCTCGGAGTGCAACCCCTTGTTATTATAATATTATAAAAGTTCTCATTTACCACATATTATCACTGTCGATTATAGGGCGGAACATCTAATTGTCAAGACACCACTACATGACCACGTAGAGGAATGCAAAAAATTGTGTCCCCCATTAGTGGTCAGGGGACGTCGCGCGCCGGACGTGTATTAGCACGTGGAGACATCCGTTGCGCATACAAATTATGCATCTGATGTTCTGGGAACATTTGGTAAGGTGCAGAATCTTAGATATTGTGATTATGAGAAAATGTACTATTAGGGGCATCACAGACGGTGAAGATACTATATAAGGTTTGGTAAAATCAACTACCTACAGATATTTTGGGCATATGTCATACACGAAATATTCCTTTAAATATGGGCGAGTTTGTGTTGAGCGGAGATTCTCCCATACATGAGATGATTTTATAGTTTTGAGTATGACAATATTTTTTACTTAAACGTCTTTAAAATAAGCAGTGGATACCATATTATACCCAAAATAGCCGTAATTGATTTTACCAAACTTTATATATTTTCATATTACGTAGTGTAATATGAAATACTAGCTTTTGCAAGCAGCTCCGCCCGCGTATTTACTACGAAGTATGTAGAATCCAACGGAAACAATAATTTGGGATAAAATGTAACCTATGTTTTAATCCAAACCCTAAACTACAACCATACTAAATTTCATTAAAATAGTTTTTGCTTAAAAGAATAACAAACATCCAAACATCCTCATTTTCACATTTGTAATAGTAAGTAGGATATATTATCAACTATTATAGTACCTATTTTCGCCGTCTATGACGCCCTCGAAATACAATTATTATATTATTCAAAAAGTCAAAACCAATTACGAATATTTTGGGTATATTATTAAGGTCTTCTGCTCATGTCTAGACGTTTCGGCCGAAAATTATTAAAAAATTTGGAAAAAAAATATACCAAATTAAATTACATTACGCTGTCTCAACAGTGCGGCGCCGTTAAGAGCGTAATGATTTACAGAGATGGACCAATGACCTTAGTCCATCTCTGTAAATCGCACGTTTCTGTGAGGTTAATTACTGTTACTTGTACTCAGAATATCAACTACGAGTAAGTTCCTGCTGGATCAGTTTCTAAGCATTTTACTTTGCACAAGGACGCCTCATGATAAATAAACACAAATAAAGTTACCGCAACAACTGCAGACGTGACTGAACTTCTCATTTACATGTGAGTATGTGTGTGCGCATGATTCAACGGTGCTGTTAAGCGATTTTCATCTTATGTCTGGTCGACCGACAACTTATTCGATAGCACATAGATACAACAGTCGAAATTTTTAAGTTACCGTTAAGTTGATCATTTTGCAAACCAGTTGAATTAATTAGTAATATATTATCACTAGCTTTTGACCGCGGCTCCGCCCGCGTAAGTACAGTATCCCACAAAAACACTTTCAATCCAAACAAAGTAAAATTGACTGTTTAAATTGTCTACTTTAAATATGAGAATTGAGGTTCTAGGCCTAAACTACTACCACACCAAATTGCATCAAAATCCGTTCAGTAGTTTTTGCGTGAAAGAATAACACACATCCATCTATCCTCACAAACATTCGCATAATATATAATATTATAGTAACAGAATGTTTTTAATAAGTACCTAATAGGAATTATACATTTTATAATTGAAGAAATTTCTAATGAGCGTTCCAATTCATTACACTTTTTTTGCCGCAGTCGAGTAAGAAGGTCAGGTTCATACATCGCTACGCATGAGCAACATGATTGAATAATATATTGGATAACAACAACTGTTCATTATTATAACAATACGTGGAGTAAAAACGTTCTGCACAATTTTACGAGAATTGTGCAACCGGAAATGAATGATGATGCTATTTTCCATCGCCTGACAACTATCAATAAGGATCAGCTCATACCAAAATGAGACGCGACGCGGCGTCTTATTATCGTCTTATTAGCGTCTTATCGGCGGTACCGACTCATTGATACACGTCTCATTGATAGAGTGGTAGAGATTGTCTAAACTGAAATGACGCGGCCCACTACTTAATTACTTTATTTATACGTGTGAGTGCGAATATTAATAACTGCACTGCATCTGTGTGGGAGTGTCATTATCTCATTATTCGGTGAAGTATGATTTGTATGTGCACATGACGGCCGACTAGTCGGGTGATAAATCCGACAACGCTCGCTCTATGGAGCAGCGCCGTCACATTGTATAGAACAAGACGTCCTCTCCTGTCGCAAGTTCACGATCTGCTAAACTAGTTGGACAACAAATCCGAGAACGATGCGTGCTCCTACGTTTGATAACTGGCAACTGAACGACCAATAATAATTGCATTTTATGTGTATTTTGAAATTTGCTTGTGTGAGTAAATGTGGAGGTGGGGCGCGTCATTTCAGCTTAGACGATCTCTACCGCGCTAAGCATCGCTATTAGCAGTCAGCTAACAATTCGAACTTTTGAATCTAAACATTTGATATTTTTTGTTTCTTCTAATGCAGGTAGTGAATTAGTGATTGTTAGTTCAATTTGGAATCACTATCTTAAAAATGCAGCGCCGCATCACGTCGCGTCTCCACGTTACTAACTCTAGGATTCTCGAGCATTGTTATGCACCTGAAGGAATTCATCACATCCGTTACAATACCTAATATCTTTTGGCTTTGGACTTGGCGTTCGGTGTTTCTCACACTTGCCAATATGTATTATGTCCGTCCATGTGTCCATAATGTGTCAGGTGTCTCGTGTCCAGCATAATAATCACATTCCAATTCGTGGGATTGATCAATGATTTATTGAAGGATGCGATGACTGCATCATCGATATCCGTTCTGAGTTTGATGATCATTCGAGGCTCAATTTGCCATCAAAATAATTATATAAACGTCAGTGTGAATTTATACTGTGTACAAACTTAAGATAATTTTATATACTTAAATGGTGTATTTTATCTGAATCATATTATAGTTAACCATACTATGATTAGATTAATGTATTTTATAATTATAATTAATATTACGTGGGTGATTACAGTATGCATAACTAAAAGTTTTCATAATTTACAGAAAAATAACATAACAAACATTTCCTGAGAACTCCTACTATATGGACGCTCTAACACTACCGTACTCCACGCTGACTTCGAAAGTTACGCAATAATATTATAGGCCGCTCGCTTTTGAATTGACATTAATTATATTATATAAAGGATAATCGGTTCGCTGCGTGCGAGTTTTTGTCATTATTCGCCGTGAAGAAGTTTAGTTGTACTATAATTATTTGTATGGCATCGAATTAGTTACCATCGTTTGCGACTAGGGGCGTTGTATTGGTGCCATACAAATTGTAGTTACTTAACTTCTTTACGTCCAGTTCTGACAAAAACAGCACACACACGCGTATATTGGAAACCTTCGAACATTTTCACAATGTGTGGCAATGTTTAGTGCACATTGAAGAGTAAAGAACGGATCAAAATTTAATATTTTTCTTACTGTATAAGATACATAATATGGCTTAGTGAAATATCAGGTTTTCTGTATTATTCTCTTATTTGAATTATAAAGTTTGTCACCTATAAAGTAGGTACTTTACAGGTGACAAACTTCCTTTCTAAGTATTAGGTACTTATGACGCATAACAACCATTCATTTTTTTAAACCAACTTTATGAGGTCTAGTTGTAATTAATATTTAAATAAAAGGTGGCAACATAAAATTTTACAAATCTTTACATTTTAATTTCTTAAGTAGGCAGGGTAAAGTCATTGACCACATACAAAAAAGTTCCATCTGACGGACTAGTTTTATTTTACGAACACTTTAGTACGTTACAAATATAATCTATATTCTTTGACCTTAGTAAAACTCTTTTAACCTTTAAAAATCACTGTCCCGTAAATATCACAACCTTCCTCAACCATATTATTATTGGGGTATTTTGGCCTTGATAAAATTACAAACTGTTTTTTTAAAATATACCTATTAATCAAAAGAAAGGCATTACGCAAAAAAAAACTATTTTTTAATTAAAAATCTTCGTAGCAAGTAACAACTGACAGAATTTAAATTAAAGATACAAAGCAAATAGTGGACAGTAATTTAACGAATAAATATAATGTTAGTTAGATTATGTTTAGTGATACATAAAAATAATAAAAATAAAGTAACTCACACTACCATCCGTTTACCTATAAAATAACAGTTATAATTGACACAACTGCGAATATTTCTTTCGCATAATATAGACAACATTTACATGATATTTTATTGCGTATATCTAAGAGGTAAAAGAATCCTAAAAAGTTTAAACTTAAAAAGTTAAACATGGATTATGGCCAAATCTAGAATTGCTACTGCTACAGTAAAGT
Source organism: Glaucopsyche alexis (assembly GCA_905404095.1). Lineage (NCBI taxonomy): Eukaryota > Metazoa > Arthropoda > Insecta > Lepidoptera > Lycaenidae > Glaucopsyche > Glaucopsyche alexis. Next base: position 23,707,240 of record FR990052.1, read on the forward strand.
ACATAAATGCTTTATCATCATCATCCCATAGAAACTGCATGTTTTTGATATGCATACACATCAATCATTATCAGCCTGTTTGTGAAATTGTGTGCTAATGAAGTCACGCGTCGCCATTAGTAACAGATGTGGGGTGAGCAGCCACGCGCACAGACAGACGTAATTGACACTTTTGATGGTGGCCACGGTAGCCGGTCATGCTTTAAACTCGTTAATTATCGCCTTTTTAGGGATCGTATCGTAAGCGACTTCAATGAAATAAGAAGCAAATAAAATAGTAATACTGTGAATGAAATTGTATGTTTATCATATTGACAGAATTTTGGGTTATTTTGTACTGATAAGGGTATTATTAGGTACCTAATACGTATATAATATAACACGTCATAAAATGAACAAATGAATTTCCTCGACAGTTTATTAATAGGAAAGCTGTCTATTTTAAATGGAACATTAATTCAAAGGACGGTTCACATTGATAACACACTTATATTTCAACCCTTTCTTGCTTAAGGCATTAACGCCTAGGAAACCTAGACAGATGTTAAAGAATCTTAAGACTAAATGGACTTTTTCATACTCAAGCGCAGTCGTTGTTGCTACCCCAATACTTGTAGCTTTTTAAACTTTTAAGCGCTCTCAATTGTGGGATACTAAGCTTTTGTCGGAACTTTCTATTACCACTTGAACATCTGCTAGCTAAATTTGCGTTTCTATCAAAATCAGGTGATCGATTAAATTAAAATTATAACATATTCTGTCTTTATAAATTAATTTTGGCTTACATTCAGAATAATTGCCGTTACTTCATCTCAGTAGCTAAGGCTCGTTCTCCATCAAAGGGAAGCCCTAGCCTGTAGATGTGAGATATCAGTTGCTTAACTTATTTTAATATCTATTATAAGAAATTTAGTATCAATGACAAAAAAAATCCGTAAATAATCTGATTCACAAGATCCATTTCAGTGAATTTCTGTCCAAGGGCACCGAAAACGATGAACCAGGGCTCATTCGATTTGGAATGACCTCTAGAAACTTTTTGAAAAATTTCAAGAAGGACTCAAAAATTGCAAAAGTTACAAACAATTTAGTAAAAAACATATACCTATTCACCTCTAAATTAAAAATATACATATTGGTCATAGAGTTCCAGGAGTTGGAACTTTTTTTTAGGAAATTTCCTGCTCTTTAAGGATTTTTTTTTTTAAATTAGGATAGCTTTAATAGTTTCCGAGATATTTTAAAAAAACCATACCCCCTTTTTGTTTTTTACTAAATTGTTTATAACTTTTGCAATTTTTTCGAGCCCCTCTTGAAATTTTTCAAAAAATTTCTAGAGGTCATTCCGAATCGAACGAGCCCTGGATTGTCATTTTCGGTGCCCTTGGACAGAATTTCACTGAAATGATCTTGTGAATCAGACAAGTATAATTAATGATAATTATAATATAAGCCAATGTTGTAGGTTACGAAGTTTCAAACTGTACTGTCACAGTTATTGAATATTAATTAAACGTGAAGCCGGCGTGAATCGTGTTGTATGCACACGCTACTGCTTCATCTACAATTTTTAAAACTTGTTTATTATTTTCATGAATGGCAATAAGCACGGTTCGCCTGATGGTATGAGATGCCACCACCCACTATACTAGAGGATTAGCAAGTGTGATGCCGGTCTTTTAGACACCATGCTTTTGGGCCTCCGGTACTGAATTATCGAAAAACAATGCAATAGTAATTTTTGCATAGCGGACTTTTGTAAAGATATGTATATGTTTCGGTCGAGCCGACCCATCCGCATAGAAGGATGCTTGGGTATCTCTTTTAATATATCTTCTCAGGACTCAATAACTTAATACCTTACTCAATAAATTTGTAAATTTTGTGTTTCTATCGTTTAAATTTAACTTGATCGTATGCAATTTAATAGATAAATTGTAGTAAAATAGGTTTGTCTGTTTTCTGTATAATTTGTGCTAATATGAAAGATACTGGTCTTCACGACACACGGAATCCTACGATTTCATGTACTTTTTTTGGCCCGTAAAGTTTTTGGTCAGTAAAAAGTTTTCATTTATTATTTATTTATCATATATTTATTTTTGGCCTAGAAACACCAACCGTTATACTATGTATTTTCGTCCATAACATGTTTAAAATTCGTTTACATACACACGGCCGTTATAATAAGATTGTTTTTGCACACCTGCGAACATCTCTATGTTAACGTGGTGTGATTGCTTATGAATATTCATTATTCTTATGAGTCTGATGGAGGGTTAGCAGTTAGCACGTACTATACACACGTCACTCACAGGGTTAAGGTTTCATTAATTTATTTTAAGTTATAACTATTGTTTTTGACGGTTGATTAAATGTTTCACGGTCAAATAGGTTTGGATAAATTGTATAATCATCTTCGTCATCGTTCGTTAATTTTCAGTTTTTTACTACAGGGTATCTATGATTTCCCATAGTAGGTATCTAGGATTTATTCTATTGCTAAATAATAAAATAAACATACGCGTTGACTTGAGAACATTCTCAGGTTTTTTCGTCGGTTAATATTACGAAATGTCTAGGGGTCGTAAAATAAGTAGTTTCGAAGATAACAGCAATTATTAAGTTTGTAGGAGTTATGTTAGGAGTTTCCGTACTTTGATAGAAAAATCAATCCATAAAATGTAATTCGGCGATTCACAAGATCCATTTCAGTGAATTTCTGTCCAAGGCACCGAAAATTATGATACAGGGCTCATTCGATTCAAATTGACCTCTAGAAACTTTTCAAAAAATTTCAAGAGGGGTCGAAAAATTGCAAAAGTTATAAACAATTTAGAAAAGTACTACTAGACTTCTTCTAGACTCTCTGTGTAGCAAATTTCATTTAAATCGTTTCTGTAATTTTGGCATGAAAGACGGACAAACAGACACACATACTTTCCCATTTATAATATTAGTACGGATATGTCACCGTAAATTTGTAAAAACCGTTAGATTGTAAAATAACTAACGAGATTGCAAAAATATGTCGAAAGATTAAAAACTATATATTTATAATGTAACGAAAAATAATGTGTTAAATTATAGGCAGCATATTTGCGTCGGAAGTCTATCTACATTTTACAATTTCACTAGTTTTATTACAATCTAACGGTTTTTACAATTTTACGGTGACAGATACACAAGAAGATACACAGTTCAGTGTAACAGTTCCAATGCCCAGTTGCACCCCGCTACACAGCGCATGCGTATGATGCAGATGTCGTATGAAACGTCTTTCTGCATAGTGATTAAATATCACTTTTAAGAGGTTCCGTAATACTTAAGGAACCCTTATAGTTTCGCTCTGTCCGTCTGTCTGTCTGTCTGTCTGTCTGTCTGTCCGCGCCTCTAGCTCCTGTTATTATAAATATAAATTGATGAAATTTGGTACAGTTATAGATTGTGTATAGATCACGGTTTCGGGATCATAAAAAAATAATAATTTTATATTTTAGGGGTGGCTCTCCATACATGTGAAGTGGGGATGAAAAATATTTTTTCACTCTACCCCATCGTGTGGGATATCGTAGAATAGGTATTTGAAAATGAAGGCAATTCATACGTTACTTTTTTATAAAGTTGACCATTTTCGAGTAATCGGCCTCCAAAGTAGTTTGTAAGTTGGTCCCCCCCCTAGCATTTTTAAATTACTATAAGAGATAGAAACTTGCAAATTTCCATGCTGATAGATCACGCTAAAAACTCTTTAGGAAAATTATTGTGAACCAAATCGGACAGTAACTTTTGGAGTAATTAAAAAAAAGCATCTTACGCGTTTATAGTTACGGAACCCTCCTTAGACATGTCCTGACATGCTCTTGGTTAGGTTTTAATAGCTATCTTAAAAATGTCATGGGATACTCTTCCCAACTTACCTGTCCGGTAGTTGTGGTATAGTATACGGGTATGCGGCCCCGGCTTCCCTAGCTATTACTGTCCTATCCCTTGCCCTCCTGGGCGGTAATATCCTACATTTCCTATTTCCCACTCTAACTTACCAATCTTCCCTTCCACACCACCTATCCTTCCCTTTTCCTATTCCTACCCCCTCCACCAATCCGTGGGAACGCAATGGATAATCATAAAAATAATAATTATCCAAAACGGCGGCGATGTGGTTCGCCACCCATCACGTCTCGTTTCTCGCGGAGGCGAAAAGTGGCCCATGGAGAGACGCTTGGCTACGTTGAATGTAAGAGAAGGAATGGATGGTAAGAATGAAAGTGGACGAAGCGAAACAAGTATGTAAGGATCGTAGCAAGTGGAAAGAAGTGGTCTCTGCCTACCCCTACGGGAAAGAGGCGGTCTCTGCGACTCTGCCTACCCCTACGGGAAAAAGGCGTGATTATATGTATGTATGTATGTATCTTAAAAATGCAGTGCAGCATATCATCGCGGTATTAACTGAGGGTCAGTTAATACCGCGATGATATTCAATTAAAGTGGCAAAATATTTATTAGTGACGCATTCGAAATACTAGGAACACATGAAAAGCAAAGTATGGCTAAACTTTGAAACTCACGTATGAGCATAACTCCAAACAACATTACCTCATAGTGTTTAGTGAAGCAAACGATTTCCCGCGCGACCGTGCCGTTACCATGGCAACTGTCCCGACCTGCCCCAAACGGAAAACCTAATAAAAATACCCCATAGCCTCTACTACGTCTGCATAAGTGTTATTTTGGATAGTTTTAGTATGTTTATAAAGTACTTGAAAATGGAGTGGTGGATTTAGGATAGATCTGATAACACGTTTTGTCTTTTATATTCGTAGTCGTTAATATCGACATTTTTGAAAATTACTAACGAATTTTTAGCAGTATTATATTATTTGTAATCCATTTTTTTTAATAAATTATAAAAATTAAAGTAAAATAAAAATAAATATGTGAAAGAATAAGCAAAATACCTTTAGGAATAAAAAAGTTATGGAACTTTGAACTAGTCCAGAGTAATGACTGGTCAATACGTCTGGGGCCAACCATATACGGGTTTCCTCGCGATATTTTTCTTCACCGTTAGAACGTCCGTATAATGTACTCAAGATCTGAAAATGTCTCACTGGTACACGCCACAACCTGGGAATCGAACCTGCACTCTCTCGAGTACAAATCAAACGGTCTACCCACTAGGCCACGGAGCTCAACTAAACTACTGTATTAATAATATTCCTAAATGAAACCATTCGATTAAATAGCATACCAAAATACCACCACTAATTCCCCTACTAATACAATATTTAAATAGGTACCTACCTACCACTTACACGGCCGGAACCGCGTCGCCGGCACTTCCGCCGCCATCTTCCGATACAGGGCGCTCCTGTTTTGAACATTACTAAGTTTATACACCACGTGACTGGAATAATTACTCTTACGTATGGCGCCATCTCTCCAGGATAAATAAAAAAATACAATAAAGGTTAAAAAAAATCAATCACTGTTTAAATAATATAGGCGCGTTTACCAAAAGGCGACTTTACATACATACATACCTACATATAATCACGCCTTTTTCCCGTAGGGATAGGCAGGACCGCCTCTTTCCCGTAGGGGTAGGCAGAGACCACTTCTTTCCACTTGCTACGATCCTTACATACTTCTTTCGCTTCGTCCACTTTCATTCTTACCATCCTTTCCTCCTCTTACATTCAACGTAGCCAAGCGTCTTTCCATGGTCCGCTTTTCGCCCCCGCGAGAAACGAGACGTGATGGGTGGCGAACCACATCGCCGCCATTTTCCGACAGCCGGGGTCGCGTACCCGTATACTATACCACAACTACCGGACAGGTAAGTTGGGAAGAGTATCCCATGACAATTACACAATGACAATAAAAAAGGCGACTTTAGGTGTTTCATATAGGTAATGTTTCATAATTTTTGTATGGAATGGGGCCCTTATATTTTTGTACAATTTATAATGTAAATGTGTCCCGCCTGCTAACAAACATAACGTCAATTATTTCACTTAGGCTTTCAGCTCATAGTGTAGTCTGTATTATCAATCTTGTTTCGGTCTTTTTAGCGCGTTCCTTAGGTACCTATTTCGTTTTTTACAGTCGGGTTTTTTATTTTTTTAATTATTTATTTTTTGGACCCCCAGATCTTATGCAATAAATCCGGGCAACCAAATAAATAAACCTTATTGCCGCGAATTAAGATTCATGCAAAACAAGTGAAAATTTTGGGGAGGCTTTTTATGCTTTATTTTTTCCAAATACATTTTAAATATTTTTGGGTTTTTATTTAATCAATTTTAAGATCATTATATCTGCTATCTTTAAGCATAAAACAAGCTAAATAAGAGCTGAAAAATAATCCTAAGCACGTTTAATTATAGCTGAAGAGGTTTTGGAAAATTTTCTGCTGTAGGTACTATCATATTTTTTTATATTTTTAAATAAAGAAGTACCTAATCTATTTGTTAAAAGTTTTGTTTTTCTAGGATTTGGTTTCATTTGGACGCAAAATGCACCAAAAACAGCTAGTTTATAGCAAATTTGTAAATAACAATTTTTGTTATGATGAGGTACTATTACCTAGCGGTACCTACCTACCTACTTACCTAGCGGTAGATAAGCAGCTTTTAGTGACAAAAAATCAAACTGATCTAACTGCTACACATAAATTTTCCTTGACAGTAAGATTGTTACCACATTGCTACCAGCTATTAACGTTTTATTTTTTTTAATAACATAAAATATTCATTAACGGCCCCTTAATAAATCAAAGGTACCAAAACACTAATACGTATACATGGTGCTTCGGCACACCTGGTGCCCCGAATTAATTCCAGCTTCGTACTCATTTTACCTTACGTTAAATGTGGCTACTTGGCTTTGAATAAAATTATCTAAATATTTGACCAACAGTTATCACAGCATACAATTATACTTAATCATTAAATTTAGTAATACAATTTAGTAAAAAAACGTGATTTACGTGATAACGTCTTATAAATCGATGAACGCCGGCTGCACGCTTGAAAAATTGTCAATGCGTAGAGGTATTAATCTAGAATTTATATCAAATACTCAGGTCTACTGTCCCTTAGAGCTGTGAAAAACTCAAACTTCTAAGCCAACGCAATCAAAAGATACAGCCGTTTATGTCGCAATTTTTCGACACTCGCAAACTCAAAACCTACAGGGTACTTCCTGTAAACTCAGAATCTTGAAATTTGGTACGAAGTAACGTCTTATAGCACAAATAAAGGAAAAATTGTGAAAAATGTAAATTTTTAGTTACATCATATATAAAAAATATTTTTAATAATAAACTTACTACCCCTTTCCTCATGAACGCGTCGAGGTAAGTTTAAATTCATATTAATACTCAGGTCTATAATACCTATAAGCTGTAACAAAATCACTAATAGGTTTGTACCAAAGCTACGGTGCTCGAGTCCGACTCACACTTGGCCGGTCTTTTTTAATGACACGAAAATAAATACGTTATTCACTTTATTCGATTTAAAACAATCGTTTGAATTTTAAATCCTTAATTGTCATTCACGCCAAAGTGTTTGAATTAAAATAAACCTAGTGTTCGGATTTCATTTGATTGTGTATTTTTATCAAATTAAAGTTTGTTTAACACTGATAGTGTTTAAAAAAGAGAATATAGATCGGTATGTATTCGACTGTGTTTTTAAGGTTCCGTAGTAACTACAAGGAATCCGCAAGGGTTCCTTGTAGTTAGGTACTTGTAGTAAGTTTTTCTCTATCCGTCCACTTGACTGTGGCATTCCTACACTTTTTCATAAAAATATAAAAACTCTTCAGAAAAATTATTTTGATAAAAATAGAGAGGAATTTATTAAGATATAAAACTATTTCGCATTCATAAAATATTGTCATACTCAAAGTAAAAAAATCATCTCATAATGCAGGGTGAATCTCCGCTCAATGCAAACTTGCCCATAAAGGAGATTTTTTTCGAGTATGACAATTATTTTGCTGCATAAACGTCGATACATAAGCAGTAGATTATATTATACCCAAAATATCCTTAATTGATAAACACAATAAACAATCCGTAAATGATAAATACAACTCTAGTGCTAAAATTGACGAAAGTTGAAACCGACCGCGACACTATCATCCATACTATCCATACTAATATTATAAATGCGAAAGTGTGTCTGTCTGTCTGTCTGTCTGTCTGTTACCTCTTCACGCTTTAACCGCTGAACCGATTTTGATGAAATTTGGTACAGACATACTTTGTGTCCTGGGAAAGGACATAGGATACTTTTTGTCCCAAAAATTTGCGGTGTTCGCGAGGGATAATGTATTATTATTGTGTGTACTTTGACTGTCTTTTACTGCTAAAGGGTTAAATTGATTTGAATGAAATTTGGTATGGCAGTGGTTTATGCTTTGGACAAACGCGCAGTCTACTTTTTATCCCGAAAATATACAGTGTGCCCGAGGGATAATGTTTTAATTTGTGTACATCCATTCTTCCATATCCATACTTCCATCCATACTAATATTATAAATGCGAAAGTGTGTCTGTCTGTCTGTCTGTTACCTCTTCACGCTTTAACCGCTGAACCGATTTTGATGAAATTTGGTACAGACATACCTTGAGTACTGAGAAAGGACATAGGATACTTTTTGTCCCAAAAATTTGCGGTGTTCCCGAGGGATAATGTATTATTATTGTGTGTACTTTGACTGTCTTTTACTGCTAAACGGTTGAATTGATTTGAATGAAATTTGGTACTGCAGTGGTTTATGCTTTGGACAAACGCGCAGTCTACTTTTTATCCCAAAAAATATACTATAATAGTGTTCCCGAGGGATAATGTACTATTGTGTGTATTTTTTTAATGTCTTTCACGGCTTAAGTGTTTAAACCATTTAAATGTAATAATGGTATGATGGTGCTTCGGACAAACAATTAGTAATTAAAGAGAGAACTTACGATAAGGAAGATACAGATTTAACTTGGAGTACAGTCGGGAGTGGTCAAAAACCTAATTTCTCGCGGGCGGAGCCGCGGGCAAAAGCTAGTCGACTATAAAGCTGTTATCAGTGACTATCCTCCTGGGTGTCAGGCGCCGGGTGCCGCCTTTGAGAGCTAGGGCAAGAAGTGTCAGGGGCCGGGTGCCGCCTTTGCGGGTAGTAGTTATATTTTTTTCTTTCATTTAAAACCCTACAATTTTTACAATTTTTTTGCCACACCACGCTGGACATAAATAAAAAAGAAGGAGATATTGGGCATTTGCGTATAGATTTAATAAAAATTTTAGAGGGAATTTTAAAAATTTCTGCGACATACCGTCGTGCCGGCACCCGGCACGTGACACTGAGTACTTGACAGCTTTCGGTTAGTATGAAAAAAATTTCAAATTTCAATAATTTCAAATTGGAATGTAAATTGAACACTTTATTAGAAATAGTATGTATTCTAGTGCCTAGGAATGTCATTAATTAATGATAGAATTAAGTACATTAGTTACAATGATTGTTTTTGTAAGACAGTCCCGTCAAAAAAGCCTTTTTTCCGAGGGTTTTTATTCCCTCATTGTGCATTGGAAACAAAGAAAAGTGGCACAAAATTGATTTAAAATATATTGAACTATTTAAAAATATAAAAACATGTGAATAAATATGTCCCAGCTACAGTTTATTGAGCAACAAACCATGTCCTGTTTTTCATAAAAACTGTAATTTGTATTATATCTCTGAGATCCAATCGTAGTAATAGTACAAGATGTTTTGTATTGAAATTAAATTTCTAAAGTATCCACCTATGTAAATAAAGCAAATTTTACAATATTAACACATAAATATGGCATTATTTGGGGTCTGAAATAAATAAGTTTGAAAAAAAAAGAACTCGTGTATTTTTTGCATCAAGATTCCTTTTATTTAGTTAGTTATTTTAAAATTATAATTCCGTCATCACGTAGGAAATTTAATCTAGTTTCTAAATATGTATAATATATATAGGTTTAAGTTACAATTTATCAATATAATCTTGAAAAACTACAAGGCGGGAGTCACGCCCGTGATTCGCCAAATTGGCCCGCGATGGCCCGACGCCAGCTCATTTCGGCCATTTTTCGGCCCGACGGTCTAGAGGCTATGAAACTGACTGTGAAGTTGATACTAGCACCGACTATGAAACACTACACTGACAACTGTTAATTAAGGCTCTTCACGTCTGCCACAAATCCTGGCTGCTGGCATGCGAACTAAATTTAATTTCCGATTCATCACGATTAGAAGTGTCATTTGCGTTTGCATTTTGCAATTGATCTGATTCAGTGTCCAATAGACAGATAGAACATTGTGCTTGAAATATAACTTACTATGTAATAACTTATGAAAATATTAAACTGTATAAAAATCTTAGGTGAAAAGTAGATTGAGTTTATTTTAATCACAGCAAAAACTTTAAAATAAAAAATAATAATTTAAAAAATTTAAAAACCCGACTGCGTAAAAAGTGAACCAAACTAAGTACATAATTAAAACTGAAAAGAAAAAAACAAGCACTTAGATATCCGGTGGTCTAGAATTCTATAATATATTATTGAATTAATACTATTGGAACATAACTAAACAGTCAGGATCCATTGAAAAATTAGATTGGCTGTCGAATAATGGATCCCGACTGTTCAGTTGTTATGTTCCAATAGTATTAATTCAATAATATATTATAGAATTCTAGACCACCGGATATCTAAGTGCTTGTTTTTTTCTTTTCATTTTTAATTATGTACTTAGTTTGGTTCACTTTTTACGCAGTCGGGTTTTTAAATTTTTTAAATTATTATTTTTTATTTTATAATTTTTAGTTATGAGTACCTAGCTAGCTATTTACAAGACTGGATTTCCTATCAGCATCAGTACTATATCACAATTGCACTGGAATGTGAGAATGGTTGTTACGCAACTTTAAATCGATATAGATCCTAAACGGTCAGTCAAATCGAAAAATGTTGAGAGAAAACTAACAATTATTTTTAAATACCTATTCAACGATACCCCACTTGATATAGTTTGTTGACTTTAATTTTTTTAATTTTCACATTATGGCGTCCAGTAGTCGCCATATTGAATTTTCACCAACGTCATGTCTTTAGTGACACTCGCCGGACTAAGAGGAATCGATTGACGTGTGAATCATAAAAATCGGCCCAGGCGTTTGGTCTGTATAGTGCTTCAAAGGAACATACATACATACATACATACATACATACATACATACATACATACATGCATAGACATTACCACTCCTTTGCGTCGCGCAGTCGGGTAAAAATTGTGTATACCAACGCCAACTGAACGTTTTTGCAGTACAAGAGAAGAAACAAAAATTATCTTACTAATATTATAAATATGAAAGTTTATGAGGATGTATGGATGGATGGATGGATGTATGGGTGGATGGATGTTTGTAACTCTTTCATGCAAAAACAACTGAACGGATTTTGATGACATTTGGTATCTTAGTAGTTTAGGCTCTGCATTAAAACATAGGCTACTTTTTATCCTGAAAAATTACAGTGTTCCCGTGGGATACTGTATTTACGTGGGCGGAGCCGCGGGCAGTAGTATTTATTAAAACTGTCAATTTAGTTGCCTCATCCAAATCAATTCTTGTGTTTATGCTGCATAAAATAGTGCGTAATTTTATTAACACAAATTAATTTTGTTTATAAGTTAGCTATCATAAAATAAAATTTAAGAATCAGATTGTAATTAAAGTGTAAGTTTGTAGTAAAGTATATCCGGTACTTACACTAAAAATCATTTTTTTTTGTGTCTGTCTGTCTGTTTGTCTGTATGTTTGTTCCAGTTAATCTTTGAAGCGGCTGGGCCAATTAATACGGGACTTTCCCTGGCAGATGTTACAAGGTACAACATAGGCTACTGTATCTTAGGGTTCCGTTTAAAAACAAAGGTTATATTTCCGTTAATTCTACGCAAATGATGTTGCAGGCACCAGCAAGTAAGACTTATAAATAAATTAAACAATGTCATTTTTAGAAGCTTCTGAATAAATATATTTTTCGACTAGGTACTAAAATTAGTTCAATACTTTTGAAGCAAATACCAGGCAACGTGAGTGAGTTTAATATTTGTGCAGGAACACGTATTCATTTCCTAGAAGCGAGTGAAATTAATAACTTCTTCGAAATGAGGAAGATGTAAATCAAAATTTATTCCCCTTTTTCAGCCCTAACAAAAAATTTAAGCAATAATAAGACTAACTGTGAAAAAATTGTGTTGATATCACGAAAATTGAGTTTTTTATAAGCAAATCAATATGGGAACGCGCGAAAACTGATTGCGCCCGTCGAGTAATGGCTGTGACGTCACATCGCCGTGCGTAGCTAGCTAACTATGCAATGTGCATACAGTATGTTTTTGACACGCGCTCTGTAAACTTACCTTCGTTCATTTCGATTCATTTTTATATATTATTATAATAAATATGACTTAATAGGGAAAATTGTTAAATTTAAACAAAAAATTAATACCAACTTTCAAAGTAAAAACGCACAAAAGAGTATGATTTAATTTTTATTTTCTAAAAATAATTCTCCTTTTAAATTCGGCTAAAATTTTAACTATTTCCCTACTCAATCTTCTTAATTTTGAAGTCTGTGCCAGCCCAAACAATATCCTGATAAAACAATATTTTATAGAACTCACATTTAAGTTGGCAACCAACTTCAAAATTATGAAAATCGAGTAGAGAAATCAAAAATTTCAAACTCAAAATGGGCTATGAAGTAATTTATTTTGATAGAATAAATCTTTATCAATTAAAAGTTACGCCATCTTGGTTTTCACAATATTTCAAATGTTAGCCATCTTGTTTTCACCATACTTCAAATGTCAAAATGGCCCCAAAAATCTCAAAAATGGGACCATTTAACTGGAGATAGTATACGTCTATGAGAGAAATAATTAAAATTTTTGCCGAATTTAAAAAGGGAATTATTTAGAAAATAAGATTTTTTTTATACTTTTTTGTGCGTTTTTACTTTGGAAGTCTGTTTTCATTTTTTGTTTCAAAATTATAATGTTTTCCATTTTTAGGGCTCCACTTAGGGCACACAAGGAACGCTTATAGTTTCGCTCGCTCCGTCCGTCCGTCTGTTATACTTCCGTAATTATGAATATTGATGGATGAAATTTGGTACAGTTATAGATTGAGTGTAGATCTTAGGTTTGGCATAATAAAATAATAATAATTTTATATTTTAGGGGTAGCTCTGAAGGGGGGATGAAATATTTTTTCATTCTACCCCATTTGTGGGGTATCGTTGAATAGGTATTTTAGAATTTAGGTAAGGTTTCTTTTACTTTTTTACAAAGTCGACTATTTTCGAGTAATCAGCCTCCAGTGGTTTGTAAGTTGGTCCCCCCTCCCTTAGAATTTCTAAATTATAAGAGATAGAAACTTGTAAGCTTCTATGCTAATAGATCATGCTAAAAACTCTTTAGGAAAATTATTTTAAGCGAAATCGGATAGTAACTTTTGAAGTAACTTGAAAAACCTATTACGCGATTTCCAAACGTGTGTCTTTAAAGACTGAGTTCTGTTCAATGCTTTTGGATCTAGGGTATACCCTTGGCACAAAATTTTACTTTTTGGTATGATATGCTTAATTTACTTCACATTGGCCAAATTCTTAAAGATGTACCTATACATTTTGAGGAGTTCCCTCGATTCCTCATGGATTCCATCATCAGGTTTCCACTTTAGTGACTAAAGTCTAAAAGGGCCAATTTCAAATTAGGGGCCATCCATAAATAACGTCACACGTTAGGGGGGAGGGAGGGGGTCGACGAAGTGTGACATTGTGTGACAAGGGGGTAGGAGGGGTCCTAATTTTCGTGACGTCACATTTCAAAATCTATTTTAATCTAAGTGTTAATATAGTAATCATAAGTAACAGCTATATGATATTATGATAGCTATTGCCCCAGTGTCGAGACCCCCCAACCCCAGTGATGTTTAAGAGATCATAATGTTGTTTTTTTATTACATAAGTTATTTTTTTTTCGCCGAGAAAATGCGTTTCAGCATCCCACTAGGGGATAGCGGTCCTACCCGTGAGTACGTGAGACTCTGCTGCACCCGAAAAGATGGTGAATGGGCGCAGCCCTTACTCAATAAAAACTCGGCGGTACTCCACTTCATACCACCCTTGGCGGGCCACGGGATCGCGTGAGCCTGAGCATAAGAGTCTGGCAAGAAAGACGATCCACGCGTCAGATGGGCATATAAAAGTTGGACCTGTGCCTAATCTCTCGACAGTCGTGTCGGTCATCCTTCCCACCAATTCAAATTAAACAAATTTCGGAACTGCTGTTTTAATTGAATAATTATTTCTAGATGTAAAATGTGACGTCACGCTAGGGAGGGAGGGGGTCTCACAAATGTGACAAGGACGGGGGAGGGGGTCAAAAATCATGAAATTCGTCTGACGTAATTTATGGATGGCCCCTAAAACTCGAGAACGGCTAGACCGATTTGGCTGATTTTGATCTTAAAATAATTGTATCAGTTCAGGGAAAGTTCAAAAGGTGAGAAATTAATATATATATATATATATATATATATATATATATATATATATATATTAATTTCTTTATTATTAATTATTTATATATATATATATATATATGTGTGTGTATATATACGTTAGGGCTATATACATATATAGCCCTAACGTATATCCGCCTCCTTTTTTTGGATGTCGGTTAAAAAATACTAAAATATAATAGTCAATCTATGACATTTTATTCATAAAGTTTTTTGTCGAGATCTCAAACAAGTGACTACACCATAAACATAGTTATAAGCGAGGGAAAAAGTAGGTAGGGAGTTTTTTGTATTGTCTTATTTCATCTTTTAAGTTTCATTCAATAGATTAAATATATTTTTTAAGTAGGTACCTAACATATCTGCGTGACTCGTGTTTTATTTCTCTATGTAAAACCCATTGTTTAAAATACATTGTCACTAAAATACTGAATTCATTCTGAGCATATTCTATAAACTAAACATTTAGTAATGCAAAAAAAATGTAGGTAGATGTTTCGTATTTATTTAGGTACCTACTCAGTACTCACATTAAAATATTCTTCGCAATAAATGTCTACTGATTTTTGTAGTATAACACTTTTTTCAACACTTTACACAACTAATTTTCTCAGATTTTGTCGTTGGGCACATGAAAAAAGTATTTTTCTGGAGTGCTAACCGTTGTATTATACATAAAGGTGTTATACAATTATATCTATATGTTATTTTATCACCTTAATTCCAAAAATTTCAATAAAACTTCAAAATTACTGCACGAGTTCCTTACCGCGGCGGTCAGAGCCGGCGAAATGACGTCACGCGTTGAGCGATCAAGCTCGCGCTGATTTTAAAAACATCCAACTTTAAAAATTAATAAAAAATTCAGTTTTTGAGATATCGAAAAAATTCTTTCACTAATATTTTTTAGATTTTATTTTTGATTTTTAAACATTATAAAATAATTACACTCATCTAGCTCATTCTAATAACTCATAAAATTTGAGAGTAATGTACTCCAGTACCATCTAATTAGTACTTCTCCAGGAAACACGCGTCCTACGCGCGGTTTTGATCTTTAATGCATCGCCTTAATAGCCATAATCCTTTTTTAATTGTCGAATGACACGTTGATAATTTAAGAACGATGTTACATATTATGAGGATTTATAGTGAAATGTTATAGTCTTGATCTTTAGTATTTTGGAATTGAACGAAATCTCAAATCACGAAGAGAATGAATAAAATTAAATAAACTTTAATTTTCAGGTTTTCGGTTTTGAATTTGAATATAAGTAAACTTTTCTAAGGTTCTGTGGTCTAGTGGGTAGACCGTCTGGTTCGCACTCGAGAGAGAGCAGGTTTGGATCCCAGGTTGTGGCGTGTACCAATGAGACTTTTTCAGATCTCAAGTACATTATACGGACGATCTGAGGACATGGTTGGCCCCAGACTTATTGACCAGTCATTCCTCTGGATTAGGCTAACTATGTTGTGAGAATGCCGTATGTGCTTGGGCAACCGTACGACATTTAAAAACCAACTGTCCCAGGCACTACAGTATTTCAAGAGTGGTTACTTCTCTCGGAGAATACTGTATCCCACCAAAAACATTTTCATGTAAAGTGATGCCAAGACGATACCATATAACTCGCACTATCAAAAAGCTATTAGATCTCATGTGAAACCAAGCTTCTGACTCTACCACACTTCTTAGTCTACACGCCTTAACTCTACAAGCCTAACTCCACAAACTCTATACTTTAGTCAAAGTATGTGGCCTGGCATTTTCGATACATTCGCTTAGGCGTAAATTGAAAAATTTACGGACTGTTTTTCTGTTATACTATTCTTGTATGAACGAAATGGCCAAGCCACATACTTTGACTAAAGTATAGTTTGTGGAGTAAGGCTTGTAGAATTAAGGCGTGTAGACTAAGAAGTGTTGTAGAGTCAGAAGCTTGGTTTCACATGAGATCTAATAGCTTTTTGATAGTGCGAGTTATAAGGTATCGTCTTGGCATCACTTTACATGAAAATGTTTTTGGTGGGATTTCACTTCTTTTTTAAAGACAATTTTTAGACCTCTAGAGTAAACATTTACATAGGCAAGTCTCTTACAAATTTTCATCCCCTAGTTTAAGGGGTTGGAGGATAAAAGTTCCAAGTTTGTCAATTTTTATGTTGGTTATGTGCTAAAACTAGCTTACATACCAAATTTCAGCTTTCTATGACATCCGGAAGTACCCTATAATTTTGTTGATCATCAGTGAGTCAGTGACGAAATCAGGGGTTTTTAGATATCAATAAAATCTAAATTATTAGACCTATATAATTAAAACTTTACATGTTTCATAAGTCCACTACTGGGAACATATACTGAAAATTTTGTGTATCTGGTATAATCCAAACCCAAGTTATGAGGGTTCAAAATATCGACGAAACGCTTCGAGAAAAGGTAGTCTGGTAGTGCCCTTGCGCTTCGCTTAGCTCGTCTTGGCGGGGCTCCACCGTGCTCCCAGATAGATCACCCATTAACGAATGAAAGGGCCTAAGTATTTTTTTTTTACTTTTAAGGGACAATTTTATTATGAGCCTTTAACTTTCAGTCATCATCAACCCGGGATATTTAGTTACTAATGCTACTTTTTTTAGAAAACCATTTAATTTACATACGTAGGTAGATATTTTGTACAAAATGATTTGAGCACACACTATTTGAAATGTAGTTTTGTTTAGTACATTTCTATAAAAGTCCGCGCCCGTTCTAACTAATCTTTAATTTGGAGATAAAATTATTGAGTGCTTATTTTTATGATTCCATAAACATAGAATAGGCGGCGTCCGCTACGAATTATTTGGATCATATCCAAAATATATGAATACACTACATAACATATTCCAATACGGGATCAATATATACACGTCATTATAACTCTTGTTTTTGGTATCATTAGGGACATTTTCCCTTGAAGGTTTTTCGTAGGCGTGTTTGTTAGGACATAAACTGCAATTTTCGCTACAGAAATGTTCTTACAAATAAATAATCTATGAGCTTCGGTATCTTAAAAACGTGTTATGATTTTTGTATCTTTTGTTGGAGTATAATTTATGTATTATGAAATTAGAAAGATTATCCTTGCTAATCCTATTATAGTATTATAAATGTGAAAGTTTGTGAGGATGGATGGATGGATGTACCTATGGATGGACGTGTGTTAGATACTCTTTCACACAATAACTCCAAAACGGATTTCACTTTTTATTGCAGAAAAATGTACTGTTTTCGCAGGGTTTATTTTTCCACAATATAAACTCAAACTCAAACTCAAAATTTTTATTTCCATGTAGGTTATAATATAACACTTATAGAACTGTCCTACATGATGCCTACCACCGGTTCGGAAACTAGCCCGGCGAGAAGAACCGGCGTAAGAAACTCGCACGGGCCACCTTTTAGCAAAAAGATGGGAAAATTGTTCTTTTCAAAAAATATTTTACAATGTTGTAACTTAATCTATATAACATTAGTCATAAGTACATAGAACATACTTAAGTACATAAAAGCAGCCTTGCATGGGGCCATCTTATTCCCAAGGTGTGCAATCGTTAGTGAAATCACTGACTTTATAATAAGCTTTAGCACACAAACGTTCTTTAACAGCTTTTTTAAATTTATTAATGGAAAGATTTTGAACGTTTTCTGGGATTCTATTGTAAAGGCGTATACATTGACCTTTAAAAGATTTACTTACTTTACTAAGTCTGATCACTGGTATTTCTAACTTGTTCCTATTTCTAGTATTCCTACAATGTGTGTCACTTTTCTTTTTAAAATTCGTTAAATTCTTTCTATATAACATCTAGTGGTAGCTACCAGCTAGGTAGGCAAACTTAAAGAAGGATATTGTAGTAGTCACAGATACCTACTACTTATATACTGATATTAGTACTTTAGGTTTCCCCTGTAGGGCCTATAGTCGCCTAAAGCCATTTCTATTACCTACAGAATGTTCAAATCAAACAACATGAATAAAGCACTGCCAATCTCAAATCGGGGCTGTTTAAAAATGTATTTCATCCACCCCTGTTATTTCAGAGGGCAGGGGAGGGATTTAGATAAACTTTCTTGTATAACAAATACAATTTTCTTAAAAAAGCGATGTATTATTGAGTTTGTCAGTGATGTACCGGAATAAACATAAATTAATGGATTTTCTTGTTGAAAATAAGTCTGAGTGAACAGATAGCTTCAGGGCATTTCGTTTATTGGAAAGTGTAGCTTGATTGGACTCTACACACTTTTACTAGATAGAGATGATTTACTTGATAGAATGAAACTAGAGTGATGAATAATAAAAATAGACTGATTTATTGATCCTTGATATGATCAAATGACCCGGTGTGCGAGCACGCGCGATCGCCTTAATAGATCTGAACGTACTGAATTATATTTAATAATTAATTAATTATGCGCGTGTCACAAACCGCTAAAGTCTGGCTTAAAAACGCTTGATGTATGATTTGTATCGTACACAAATATTTGCTATTTTAATTGAGCACACAGTAAATACTTTGTTTTAGTTTTTATAAGATACACTAAAACAGCAACTCGATGGGTATCTCGTGAGTTTGGTGATAAAATAACACAATTCAATATGTAAATAACCTTCCCTGATAAATGTGCTTTTCAATAGTGAAAACCCCGCCCAAATAGCATTAGTCGTTTTTGAGAAAATCGCGGACAAACATACATATACATAAGTACAATTTGTACGTAAGTATATTGTATAGATATATATGTTTGTCCGCGATGTTTGTACGGTACAAACAGGTTAAACTACGAACCTCCTTTTTGAAGTCAGATAAATAATCCTAATACTATTATTTACTACCATCCTCACAAACTTTCACTAAATGTGAAAGTTTGAGGATGGATGGAGGGATGGATGGATGGATGGATGTTTGTTACTCTTTCACACCAAATCTAAGTAGATACTATATACGGATTTTGATGAAATTCGGTAAGGTAGTAGATTGGGCTCTGGATTTAAATATAGTTAAACAACACATTTTGCAAACGCATACTTAAAGACAAACCCAATCTTCACCAGAGGGAACGTTGGTGCTCGGTGATGATGATTAAAGGGAAATTAAACCTATCCATGACGTCACATTACAATATGGCGGAATGATGGTAATATTGCACGCACGTATAGGTCCTTGCGGAAATCCGCTAGGAAATGGACGCGTGCGGATTCCGTGGAGAGAGGAAGTTAAGACAACTATGGTGTTTGTATGGTCTAAGGCATAGATCAGCCACAGCCAACCTTCTTTTGCCACAAATATATTTTATTCATGGTTCCCGACACCATATTATATTTGTGTCCAAAAAGCAAAGCAAGCAAAAACTATTTAGGTTTTAATTCAAACGTAATTCCGAGTTAAGATAATTTTACTTCATTAATGACAAAAGATTTTAAAATTGTATTATGTTTTAATGCAAATTGGAAGTTTTGTACAATTTTCAAGCTCTATCAAGATTTGAATAAGGGGTCACAATGGCAATTGTTTAGAAATTATACAACCTCTCCGAATGTACATAATTCAAATATTAAGAATAATAAGTGATGTCAAGTTGTCTTATATTTTGTTATGTGAGATAGCCTAATATGTAATAAGATGTGGTTCGATTGTACATATTAATAATAAATATATAAATAATTTGATTATGATGTTCTAACTCATCACCCCTGCCTACCTACAACGGCGGTCTCCGCAACAGCAATTGATGAAATTGATGAATTGATGAAAGTTTAAATGGTTTACATAAATTTTTATCTTCAGATGGGCCAATAACAAAGGTTCGGCGTGCCACGTGTTGAGTATAGCTGGCATAGATCATACAATAGATAGACATAATATCATAAACTTTATGCTTTGAAAAGCTTGTAAATTCGTTGAGTAGAACGAGATGTACTGCTTTTTGAATGGCTAAAAGTTAGCCTGAATTTTATCCACACTTGTATATTAATTTGATGTACAGATAAAAAAAACTTAGGCCTTTTCATTCGTTAATGGACGATTTATACACTATTCTCCGAGCGAAGTAACCACTCTTGAAATACTGTAGTGCCTGGGACAGTTGGTTTTTAAATGTCGTATGGTTGCCCAAGCACATACGGCATTCTCACAATATAGTCAGCCTAGTCCAAATGAATGAACTGGTCAATACGTCTGGGGCCAACCATGTGCGAGTTTCCTCACGATGTTTTCGGTCACCGTTAGAGCGACCGTTATACTTGAGATCTGAAAACGTCTCATTGGTACCCGCCACAACCTGGGATTTGAACCTGCACTCTCTCGAGTGCGAACCAAACGGTCTACCCACTAAGCCACGGAGCTTACAGATAGATTTTTATTAAATAGCGCATTTAATCATTATATATTGCATTACATTAAAAAAAATTTCATTATTTTCTTAAATTCCTTTTATGGTAGTAGTTTCGATCGTTGATCATGATTGTTACACCTTCACCGTGCGTAACATTAAACATACAAGTAAGTGTCGTTAGTTGTTCGTTGTTACCCAGAGAGAAACTGCAACTGACTTTCTCATAACACACCCAGCCGCTAAATAGGACAAACAATTGAGATGAAATTGTCAAGTCATAAACACATTCAAACGCAGCGAAAACATACAACCTAATGACAACAAAAATAAACAAACCAACCGTTATTACGCATTCTCTTTGCGTGTATCTTATTCCATTACAAGAAAGTACATTTTCCGTTGATAAATAATTAAACAGCATGTTTTAATAATCAATGGTTGCTTATGCAAAGCTGCTGCCATATTAGCGCTGAATCCACGTGAGAAACTAACACAAAATGGCGGACACCTGTCATTGGGTTTGTTTATCTGTGGTAAGCCCACGCTTGACATTCTTGCTTATGTATTTATGTATTTGCTATACTTAATAGTAATTGAATTAAGTTACGTGCAATCCATCATTTTAATTTTACTACAGGTCGTCTTGTGGTCGAAATTCTGTATGATGGTTCTTTTGTCTCATAAAAGGAAAAAAAGAAAAAATTGTAAATGTTGTGAAACATATACAACCGTCAACCTGTAACAAAATTGTATCAAGCGCATTGTAGTCTGTGTAAATAAAATCTGAGGTAAAGGTCTACCAGAATCTGATGGCATTTTAAAAAAAATAAAAAATGTGATTTTCATATGGCAATGTCAAGTATGATCCGTCAAATCAAAGTACGTGATCTGTCAACAGCTGTTAAAATTTTGTGATTATGTTCTTGGAATTTGTTGTTTTTGTGAAAATATCCAAAAAGGCAATTCGATCTCAAGCGAGAAATATTGTTTTCTATATCTATAGTAAAATACAGAAAGAAGAAGGTGTAAATCGTACTCAATCTTATAATTTAAAGCTTGTGGTAGAGTTGACCGGTAAGTTAGAGTGAGCTGTTTTGATACTTTTAGTTTTTTTATATTTTCTTAGGTAATTATTGTGACTTCTTTAAATGTGTTTCCAGTACTACAATAAGGTGAATCGTAGCTAATGGTACATAGAATGATGGTTTGTTTTCCATGCCTGGTAAAAGGAGGAGAGGAGGAAAAAAGAAAATCAATATAAGACAGTTTCGATTTATAGTTGATTAAGAATTAAGTAAACGAGTTCTATACAGAGCGGAAGGAAATTACAACATTAAATAAACTGTTGCTAATTTAATTGTATGTTATTCGTAATAAATAAGTATATAAAGTAACTAGCGACCCGCCTTGGCTTCGCACGGGTACAATACTGATACTAATACTACAGAACGTCTTTAAACCTCTAACAAAACGGGCGGAATTTAGTCAAAAGTTCAAAACAAACAGAAACAAATTAATATAGGTACCTACTAAAACTCAATGAAATAAGTAGGTGGGTATACTTTTATCGTATGAAATACCTATACTCTTCAGGACTAACAATACAACAAACACTAAATAAATAGGTATTCAAGTAACTACTTATCCATCATAGTTACAACGAACACAAAACAAAAAAATTACCTAATAATCTAAACTTCGCACGCTCACCCCGGCCCCGCCTTGGTGATACCCACTTCGCAACGGGCCGTGCAGCAGAAATCGTAATATTTTAATTTCGCCATAACTTCAAAACCAAACATCCAATTTTAATCATTCAAAGACCAAATATTATCTACATAAACTGTACTTAGTGATGAAATAATTTATTTTGATAAGGATTAATAGCATGAGTAAAATAAACGCGTTTAAATATAGTCCAAAAAAAATTCAAGATTTCTAAATAAAAAAATGGTTGTTGTGCCTCACTCGACATAGATAGGTATAGTGTGTCGCGGACTTTTTTGTAGATATTTATAAGATCTACAATTAATTAGAACATTTTATGGTTCTATCTTTTATAGTTTAGGCAGCGTACGCAAAATAAGTAACTTTTCTGGTTGATTTTTTACACCTTGTGTCCGAAAAACCCAAATATCTTACGGAACCCTATTTTTTTCCAAAATAAAATTTAGCCTATGTTACTCGTGGATAATGTAGCTTTCGAATAGTGAAAGAATTTTTGAAATCGGTCCAGTACTTTTTGAGCCTATTCATTACAAACAAACAAACAAACAAACATACAAACAAAGTTTTCCTCTTTATAATATTAGTGTAGATTCACGATTGATTTATTTTTCATGAAATATCATTATCATTACATAGTATAAAACAAAGTCCCTTTTTTGTCTGTCCCCTATGTATGCTTAAATCTTTAAAACTACGCAACGGATTTTGATGCCATTTTTTTAACAGATAGAGTGATTTAACGGGAAGGTTTTTAGGTATGTAACATGCATAACATAGTAGAGGTACACAAATAATTTACACAATAAATTTAGAGCTTATTTACAAAGCGATTTTAAGCAATACAGTATTAATCCTTATCCAATTAAGTACCTTAAATACATTGTGCATTTAAGATAGATCAATACTGCCCTTTACGGCATGTAATTTAAATGAATATTTTCGAAGATATTACAGATTTAAAATGCAGGGATATAGTGTTGCTGCGCGGCGCGGGCGCTCGCGTTTCTACATCGCGCTATCGAAAACGCGGGACGTATTTTACAGTATAAAGAGGTTCACGAATATTTTGAACTGCAGCACAGAATACATAATAGTAACTGCAGTTCTTAATTCTTATGGAATATCCAGAGGTGGTTTGTCAGTTTTGTTGGAATGTCAAATAACTTTACTTACTACATAGTACATAGTATTTATACTATGTACTATGTAGTAAGTAAAGTTTGTTTTAACAAGTCGCTTAATCTGTCTGTCCCTATGTGGGTATAGTATATTGTATGCTTAATCTTGTATGCTTAGATCTTTAAATCTACGCAAATCTTTAACGTATTTAGTCTTTAAGATTATGGTAAAATTTATATTCAAGTGCCATAAATATAATATTATGTAAGTATATTATCAAGTTGTCGCGCATGTCGTGTCGAGGTTATAGGGTCCCATTTTTAACAATTTGCATTGGGCAAACCTAAAAGCATTTTCAATATTGTATCAGAAGTATATTGCTGTAAGAAGGTAGAGCGTTATTCGCCGAAGTAGTTTTTTCTCCAAGAACACTATTCCACGCGGGCGAAGCCGCGGGCAAAAGCTAGTTTTCTATATTATACACCGAACATTCTTCACACAGTCTTATTATAATTCATGTTCAATAATACTAAAGACATAATTAAAAAATAACCAGTATCAAGATCGTTTAATCCTGTTTCCCCAGTATTGCACACTACAAAATTTTATTTCCCTATTTGCCATGAGATTCTGGTACACCTATAGTGTGTTTTGTTGTCATTTTTATTATTTAAAAAATATTAGCTTTCTGCACATAAACTTTAACTGTGCCAAATATCATACTCTTTTCTTCGTACAATTCTCGTAAAACTGTACTGAAAGTTTTTGCTTCACAAATTATTACTGTAATATTATAATGATAAGTTTTGTCAAAAACGATGATTCATAATCTTTACTTACCTACGGCCCGTTTCAATTACCTATATATCTACAATACGGCCGATGTATCTTGGCGAGTCTGAACTTCGCGCAGAAGGTTTCGCAATAACTGTTTCTAAGTGTTTTCGTATTTATTTTATTTCTAGTAATTGGTCAACTGTATTACTTTTGTTTTATTAGTACATAGGTATATAAAAATAATACAATAACAGTTTTCTTCGTGAGTTGTACATGCGCTAAATTTCGCAGAGCCTATGTTCAGACCCGTCAAGATACAGCGGCCGTAGTGTACATCGTCATTTAATCATTTGCCGGTTTTCCGCGATACAAATTTGACGTTTCTAACAAATAGTTATAGATAGATGAAAGTTGCCGTAAGATAATTATGGAATGATTTCAAAAAGTGGAATAACTATCCTGGTTTTCCCCTGCTTTATATTGAATGTATTCCAAGAAGCTGATGATGATAATTTATCGTGACGCGCGACAAAACGTCGCGTCGCAACCGCTTGCGAGTCGCATTTGTAGACAGTCGCGTCTCGTGCAACATCACTCAAAGCAAATCGTGCGTGTATTACGTACATATTTATAGCTTTCATTGACATACAATATTTAAGGATTCAGCAGTCACGACTCACGATCTAGCGGTCCTGAGACCGAAGGATCCCCACTTATTTCCATTAGTGGAAGATTAGTAAAAGATTATTAAAGATTAGTCTTTATTCCAGATTATTTCTAAGTGTGTGTGTGTTTATAATTCAGTCAATAATAATTATTATTATCTTCTTTCGAGAAATCACGAGTCACGACTGTGACAGAGTCAAGTTTGAATTTATAATTTATCATATTATAGTGGATAAAAACCTAATTTTAGTGATTATTTACTGAAGTACATACATACCTACTGTATATCATGAAACTTTAGTTGTGAAGTTCTATATCGAGGTTTATGCAAAGTAGTTTTAGTCCCCAATTTCACCAATGCTAGTGTTAATAGTTTGTTAAATTTTATGCCTTCTCTTTCATTAATACGAAGAACGGGAGAGATAACATGATATCCAAACAACGATAAACTTTACTACTAGACGTTGGTGAAATTGGGCACTAAGACTGATGAATTTGTAGATGTCACCGTAAAATTGTAAAAACCGTTAGATTGTAATATTGCTAGAGATATTATAAAATGTCGACAGATTGTCAAATAAAAAAAATTCTTACAATTTACACGTTATTTTTCGTTATAATATTTACCGTGCCGATTGGTTAAACGCCAAGTGCCCCGCGCCGCCATATTATTTGTTTGCTTTTTCTTAATAACAATTATAACGAAAAATAATTGTAAGGAGAAATTTTTGTTTGACAATTTGTCGACATTTTATAATATCTCTAGTAATATTACAATCTAACGGTTTTTACAATTTTACGGTGACATATTATATAAATGGGACATCCCTTTGTATTGTGAATCAATGCCTGCATTTCTAAATCAAAACTGACGTAGGGAAATGAGTAAACTGTATGAGTATTACTCTGATAGGTGTTGCCTTTAATGTCACATATTTTATTAGGCGATAGATTTTACGGTATGTCCGCGTCGTTAGAGCGTTTTCGTATTTATGCGATCCGATATTTGAATATATTGATAATGAATGAGAATGATAGGTATAGGTTTCAATATAAAAATATGCATCTGTCTTTTTTTCATTTTCGGTCCGATATCGGATCGTACTATGGGAAAACATACGACGTGTATGTATGATAATTTAATATTAAATAATTTAATTTAAAATTTATTTCCTTTACACTTCAAATAAATCCACTCCGTTACAGCTCAAAATAAACCAAACTCTTGAGTGTAATATCGGGCATTTGTCACTCTACCCTTCTAATTGGCAACAGACGCCCGCGCAGAGGAAATCGCTGAAATTGATATTTCCGACTCATTTGTCACTTGCTCAGGTAATTGGGATTTTTTGAGGTTAGCTGGGTTGATTCATAACATTTAGTCATCTACTCCGTGGTCTATAGTAGTCACTCGTGACTTGTGGCGTGTACCAATGAGACTTTTTCAAATCTCAAGTACTACAGTACAGTACACAGTACAGTACATCTCAAGTACAGTAGTACAGTTCATTCACTAACAGTGAATGGAAACATGGTAAGACAACCCGCACATGGTTGTCCCCGGATATTATATTGTATTGAACAGTCATTATTCCGGACTAATAACAGATGAAAAGGCCTAAGTTAAAATTTAGATTAAGTACCTTAATATCAACGTTATTTAATTATTTATTAACTAGCGACCCGCCCCGGCTTCGCACGGGTACAATACTGATACTAATACGACAGAATGTCGCCCACTTCGCAACAGAAATCGTAATATTTTAATTTCGCCATAACTTCAAAACCAAACGTCCAATTTTAATCATTCAAAGACCAAATATTATCTACATAAACTATACTAAGTGATGAAATAATTTATTCTGATAAAGATTAATAGCATGAGTAAAATAAACGCGTTTAAATGTAGTCAAAAAAAATTCAAGATTTCTAAATAAAAAAATGGTTGTTGTGCCTCACTCGACATAGATAGGTATAGTGTGTGGCGGACTTTTTTGTAGATATTTATAAGATCTACAATTAATTAGAACATTATATGGTTCTATCTTTTATAGTTTAGGCAGCGTACGCAAAATAAGTAACTTTTCTGGTTGATTTTTTACACCTTGTGTCCGAAAAACCCAAATATCTTACGGAACCCTATTTTTTCCAAAATAAAATTTAGCCTATGTTACTCGTGGATAATATAGCTTTCGAATGGTGAAAGAATTTTTGAAATCGGTCCAGTACTTTTTGAGCCTATTCATTACAAACAAACAAACAAACAAACATACAAACAAAGTTTTCCTCTTTATAATATTAGTATAGATGTTGCATGAGCATTCGAAGGAAGGCTGATGCCTTCATACTAAGCCGCAATTCTCGTAATTAGCTTACACTTTCGTTTTACTTTTATTGAATTATAGGTGAATCGTCTTGATATCATAAACAGATTTTTGAATTTTGAACCAATCAAAACGAGTTTGACGCTTAAGAGAATACCATTTTGCAATTTTAACATATCGTTACTGTTTGCAGAATAATTTGAAGAATGGACTTTCTGTCCCTAATACTGTTGACCCCAGATTAAAATAGAGGGTGTCCCTCTCTATTTTCATCTGGGTTATAAGTTTCATGTTATAAGTTTGACCTGTCTGTATGTATACATAATATGTGTGTCTCTGTGTCAGTCCGTGGAATCGTAACTTTCAGGCAGATGAACCGATTATGACCGATCGTTTTTTTTGTACGAAAGCTGACATGATCGAGAGTGTTAGCTATAATAATTCATCATCATGTTGCTCACTCACTGGTTGATAATTTGGGGGTGACTTACAATTTTTAAGTTTATTTATCTTCTACAACATTTGTATTTATATTATTGTAGGACTATGATAAAATACTAGGAATAGCTGTAGGATAGAAGAATAGTTTGATTATTAGTTTGATTATTAATAGATATATATTCGTAAACAACGGAATTCAATTTGAAAGAGAACATCCAAAAAAGTTACAACGTTACAATATAGCGCTCTATATATAAAATCCAACTTCGCCTGGATGGTTTTATTTTGGACTTTAGCTTAGAGTAAATATTGAATCACATGGTACCTTTGTGAACACCGATACTACCGTTTTTAGGGTTCCGTACCGGCGTACCCAACGGGTATATACGAGCCCTGTTACTGAGACTTCGCTGTCTGCCTCTCCGTCCGTGAGTCCGTTTGTAAATTTTCACAAAAGGCGTATTTCTGTTGCCGCTTTAATAAAAGAATAGAATAAAATTAATATTTAAATGGGGCTCTCCTAAAACAAACGTAAATTTTTTACCGTTTTGTACGGAACCCTACGTGCGCGAGTTCGACTCGCACTTGGCTGGTTTTTTGGACAGTGCAGTGTACACTCTGTCACCAAAACAATTCCAAACATTCTCTGTCAAACGCTTGTTTTTAATTAGCGTGGAAACAAAAAGTTTTCTACCCTAATCCGGATTTAATTAAAATAAATTGTGACGTGACATTTTTTATGATTATTTTATTTGTTGTGGCTTTTGTCCATGTGTTTTAAAATCTGATGTGTTTTTGTTTTACTGACAAATAACAGAGCTGCTATAAAAATATGCTGTGCCTGATCTCTCATCAGTCGTGTCGGTTATCCGTCGCACTGGATTATGATAGTAAAGGAAGAGAGAGTGCTATAGTGTACTGTGCACACACTTGGGCACTATAAAATTACTCCAGTTACGCACTGGCCTGGTTTCAATGAAACCAGCCACCGTCACAGAAATCGGTGTGGTGAGTTATTATATTATTATTATACAGTACTTTACTCTTTTTAATATAACTATGACAGTACTACATCTTCATACTAGACCGCCCGAATCGGCGCCCGCACACAATCGAATGTTCGCTACACACAACAACTATAAAACTGCACAGTTTGATCACAGTAGACGTATACAGTATTACAATTTTATACTAGACCGCCCAAATCGGCACACGCACATATACTCAATATGTCTACTGTGACCGAACTGTGCAGTTTTATCGTTGTGGTCTGTAGCTGGCATAACATACTCGCCGCTGCACTGGGATTTGTCTGTAATTTTTTAACGCAGCGCCGGCGGTGAAACCCTGCAGTTTCTGCGACGCTGCGTGGCGGCGTAATATATAAGGAGACTTTTTACACACTCGCCGCTGCACTAGGATTTGTTTGTATTTTTTGTCGCAGAGCCGGCGGTGAAACGCTGCAGCTTCTGCGATGCTGCGTGGCGGCGGCAAAATCCGTACCAGAGACCTACATATTATAGACGTGGCATGTCGAGACAAAAAGTGTCCACACTTATACTGCCCTAATTTTGCAGTTGTCTGGCGCAGTCGAGGTTTGACATTTGTCATCTTAAGATTTGACATTTGCTTTCCTCATTATAACTATTCCGCATAAAATTGTCAACATCTTCCGAAATCAACATAACGTAACCTTTTCTTGTACGAAGATTTTCCTGTCAAATGTACGTCATAGCCCATCCTTAGTTTTTAAATCATTGTTCTCGAAGAACTGAAGATTTAAACGAAAAAACAAATGTTAAAAACACAGCTGGCTGTTCGTACAAATCCAAAATCAATAGCCATTATAGTGATACAGTAAGTATTTACATGTAGGCTCAGACTGCAGCTAAAGAACAGTAAAATGGCATTGTTAGACTTGTAGACGATGCTAAAAGCCCTCTAAAGTCCCCTTCGATTTCCAACCAAACAGATTGCGATGTCCACTCTCAGTTACAGAAATAATTTTCTGATGTTTTAAACAATTTTAGATCCTATTCCAATGGAGATAGGGATTATACAACTGCGAAGTTATCATTGTTATCCGTGCGTGACGTTGCCATGGTTACATATTGCGTGCTATAATTGTCAATTTATCGACTAAAATGATCCTTTCCGAGTTGGAAAAATATGCATTTTCCGTTGGAAACGTTAGCGTTGTTTGTATATTTTGATATAACATCGATATTATGTATAAAATGCTTGTCATCATGAGCATCATTGTCAGCACTTTTTAGATTGAATACTCCATAACGTTCTAGAAATGTACACCCTACTAATTCCTGCTAATATTTTTTTTTAATGTGAAAGTTTGTGAGGATGTATATCCATACATGTATGGATGGATGTTTGTTACTCCTTCACGCAAAAACTACTGAACGGATTTTGATGAAATTTGGTATGGTAGTAGTTTAGGCTTTGGATTAAAACATAGGCTACTTTTATCCCGAAAATATACGGTGTTCCCGAGGGATAAAATATTTACTCGGACGGAGCCGCGGGCAACAGCTAGTTTTATTATACATGTATTACAAGCAAATATTTCAAAACTTATATAATATACAACCTCCAAGTTTAACCCGCCAATTTTTTGTTTTTCTTTTCTTTGACTGTACTCATTTATCATTATGAATCCATTATAATAATCCCTTGTTTCGTTTCCTAATATTTACTCATTCTATGTTATTTTTTATAAAAAATATCAAATTAATCCTTTAGTTAAAAGTGCCTTTTACACGTAAAGTTAGGACCGCGGGAAACTGCACAAGCCGTCTCAACCCTCGCTCCGAAACGAATATGTAGGAATGAGGGGCTGGCAGTCCGATTTGGCATGTCGATGTGCGCATTTTCAACAATTTTATCCGAGCATCATGTGTGAATGCAAAATAAAATCATGTCAAATTAGAGCCTTGACAATTAGTACTGATTTCAACACTTTTCAAACTAACGTCCGACGCGTCAGTCCAATTTGCCGACTAAACTCTTGAAATTACGTTTACACGGACAGTTTGGATCGTTCGACTTAAAATTTCAGTCCGAAACCGTGGGCGCATTTTTAATTGTTATCAGCACGACAGTTTTATCAGTCTAAGCCGCATAGATCCATCCTCGGTTTGGAACGCAGTTTCAGATGCGCCGTCTGAACTGTACCGTGTGGAAGGCGCTAATATATCCAGACGCTTATGTTTGTACAGTTATAAAACCCGCTAGATTCAGTTGTCCTCTCAACACGATTTATACTCACAACAGAGTTTAAAAATAGATAACAGGAGACTCTTTTCTACAATTCCTAAATACAATGTTTCGTTACCCTTTCTAGTAAAGTTTTATAAAGTAGGATTTATTTAAATCACAGACGAAATAAAAAAGTGAAGAACGAGCTTTGTCAAACAAATGAAAGGGTTAATATGGTCTACGATTTAATCCAGATCCTAAACAACTACCATACCAAATTTCATCAAAATACATTCAGTAGTTTTTGCGTGAAAGAGTAACAATTGTCCATTTCTTCCATCCATACAAACTTTCACATTTATTATATTAGTGGGATGGTCTAAACTCTAAGCTACGCCTCACCTACGTGAAACTGCGTGAAACTACGCCTTACCTTGTAAGGCTAGCTGTTGTGGTGCGTGACTTTTACCCGACTACGGCATAACCAAATAGAAGGGTAATGATTTTGGAAATCTATGTTCCTACATGTATGTATGTATGTTTGTTCCACCGTATCGCCGAAACTACTGATCCGATTTCAATTAATGAGGTGTCAATAGATTTGTAAAAATGTCCCGGGTAACATTAGTCTAGTCGACAAGTTGAAAATGGTACAAAATAGAGATACTGCTCTTAAAATTATTAATATTTAAGAAATTTCAAAAAAAGATTCTGAAAGAGGAGGAAATTTCCAATGAAAAAGGATCCGGATCCAATGAGCTATCGCACATAATTATAAGAGCAGTATCTCTATTTTATACCATTTTCAACTTGTCGCATAGACTACATAGCCGATATAATTTGCGCATTAGAGTATAATAATTTTTAACTTTCAATTATTATTTTCATGCAATAAATATCCGTGAAATAGTAGTCAACTCAATACCGTAACTACATAAAATTTCTAAATCAATATTTCGCTATGTCGGATCTTAGATTTGAAAGATTTCTAGAATTTCATTCTTATGGTCTTCACAATTTTCTCACAATACGATATTGAAATCTTTTATTCTGTATCCCACCTCCCGTCTCGGACAAGGCTCTATATTAAAATGTACAATGTACCGTTGTACTTACATTCTTATCTTCCACTCTATAAATCTGGACGTCTCTTTGCGCTAACGTACTTTAGATTTAATGTAGAAAAACTGTTTCGTTGTTTTTATTTTATTATACAATGGAATGCTTTTAATTCTAGTGCAATGTGCAAAAAATGCAATGTGATCATAGATATATAATATTAAAAAGAGTGATTATAAGAAATGCCACCCTACCCCCTTAAAAACAGAATACTTTTTTTTAATAGCCAATGCTGTCCCACTGCTGGGCAAAGTCCTCCCCCAAAAACTACTACAAGGGGTGTATTCGCCCAGGGCACTGGCAATGCTTGCTAAATCCGGCACTACGAACAAAGACCGGACTTTTTTACAGAAATCAGGATTTTTTTACACTTGCAACCGGCTTTTCGATTTGAACCCCTGGTAACACAACTCTTGGTTAAGTTAATTTACGTGAAAAACTTAAGTAGAAGTTAAATTCGCTACTAAAATCGAATACACCGTGGCTAAGTAACGCGTCATGATTAGTTACGCTGTACGACGCTTCACATCTGCAAGGCACATCGCGTTATTCATTCTTCTCAGAATGAACTTTATCTTTTGAGTTTGGAACAATGACATCTTTTATATCTTTAATTTGATATTACAGATCGGCATCTTTGTCCTTCATATCATGATAGTGGTGACATCCATGTTGTAATATGAAACGTCTGATTACAACTAAGTAAGCTTTCGCAACTGTTTAAATTGTTATTTGATGACCTCTGTGGTTCAGTGGTGCACGCGTTTGCGCTCTAGTCGGAGGCCACAGGTACGAATCCCGCCAGGGAACAAAAAAAATCTGTGTTACAAGACATTTTTAAAACACATCCATGAGGATGTGCTTTAAAAATGTCTATAATATATAATATATTTTTTTAAATATAATATGTATGGTATAAAAGTATTAAATATATCCGTTGTCTGGCACCCGTAACACAAGTTCTTCAAGAACTTACCACAGGACTAGATTGACGTGGTGTGAAAGCGTCCATAGAAGATATTATTATTAGGGTACGTTTTGCACATTTATGTTCTAGTAAATCTTTTTGTGTTTGATGTAAGTAAACTAATTATGTAGGTTTTTTAAACTAAATTGTAAATATATAATATTTCAACTTTTATGTGACTTCGAAGTGCATGTAATTACAAAACTACACATAAAATCCTAATTCTTTTAACTTTTATCAAGTTGTAATACCTAATTATTTCTTAATCTATTTAAAAAAAATATTTTTTTACATGTAGTAAAATACGCAATTCATTAAAACGTTCATAACAGTTTATATTACAAGTACCAACAACAATTTTAATCCTCACATCCAGCTAAGCCCTGTTCCACTTTACAGCAACAAACAAACCAGCTTAGGGCTGGTATCAATTAAGGGCTTATAGAACTGGCGATTAGCTGCTAAGTAGATTACCTGAACTATGAGCTTCCATACTTCTATGAGCTTATTGCAATGCAACTCTGAACCTCAATTCTCGTATTTAAAGTAGACATTCATTTTACTTTGATTGCAGCAATTGTAAGTGGAGCGACTTGTTATCGTAAATTGATTTTGTGAAATTTAGACCAATTGGAGCGCATTTTACGTTGGTTTGACGTTTACGAGAATACCGGTTGGACAGTTTTAGCGTATCGGGACTTGATTGTATAGCAAAGTTTTATTTAGCAGAATTTACCCTCAGATATATGTTTTATTATAATAAATAATTGTATTTTTCACGTTTGTATTTTTTTCTTAGGTAGATATGTATCGTGGTTATATCAAGCATGCCTTATTTTACTAATTTGTCAATTCAGAGCCTAAACTACTACCATACCACATCAAAATCCGTTCAGTAGTTTTTCGTGAAAGACTCACATCAAAAAGTCAAAGAATCCATCCAATCCATCGAATTTTTTTACATCCTCATAAACATATTAATAGTAATAGTTTGTTAAAATTTAAAATCTAAATTACTTCAGTCTTAAGGCAAACTATAATAAAAGGTATAAAAACGAATAATTCGAAATAACAGGTATGCGATTGCTATTTATATAGAGCAGGTGTATAATTATTCTGATAGTTTGTCTGTCGGCGTGTCCGAACGTCATCATAAAGGAGCACGAGCGACCGGGAGCTATCAATTACTGCGACACGGAGTCGGGCCATGA
Organism: Glaucopsyche alexis; assembly: GCA_905404095.1. Lineage (NCBI taxonomy): Eukaryota > Metazoa > Arthropoda > Insecta > Lepidoptera > Lycaenidae > Glaucopsyche > Glaucopsyche alexis. The sequence goes on from FR990052.1 coordinate 23,741,807, forward strand.
AACAAGCGAGTGGTATCCACCACTGGTAAAGCTAATGACTAAGCGACTCTGTATACAGACTTAATTCTTAAAATGCATCTTGTTATTCTAATAACATGCCCTTGATTTTCATATTATGCAGGTTTTAAATTATACAAGGTGTTATGTACGAGATCCGGAGGTCATATAATTAAGCTCAACTTTTGTATGGCCGATATTGGACCGTTTCTCAGATATTCGCCTTTTTTAATCTGCTTTGGTCATAACCGAAAAATCGTGAATATTTTAATTTACTCGTTATTAAAGAAGTATAATTAACTTATCTAAGTACAATTCAAAACCGGAAAATATTTTTTGATCTTTTATTTACAGTATAATTTTTTAAAAGTAATATTTAATAGTTTTTTTATTTTTATTCTGTGGTTGCGGTAACTTTAAAGTGAAATTAATAGTGTACAGTTAAACAAAGTTTATTTATCGCTTAATTCATAAAACTCTAAGATAAGCAATAAAAATAAATATTTTATTTTTATGTTTAATTTTGTATGAAAAAACTATTTAGAAAATAGTTCGTGCAACTAATTTCCCAACCCCAGATCTACATTTCAAGGATTGACTACATTTATACAATACACTATATTATAAGGATCAATATCCACATTTTATCTCTATGTGTAAATGAATGACAGAAGCCACATATGAGTAGTTAATTTATGGAGTTAAAGTTTCAACATTTAAAATCTAACCATAATGAAATTATAATCCTTCTCACCTTGCCAATATATTATATTTTATATTAAAAGAGCATTTAGGTACAAAACAATCATTGGTATGGTATGGGCAACAATAATTTTAACTTAAAAATATTTAATGTTATCGTTATGCTAGTGGCCACACACGGGTTAGCGCAGTGAACGTTAATTAGCATCAGTTGCCAATTTGCGATCCTCAAATTGTCTGTCTACTCTCTACTCCTGTTTTAGCCGCTTGGCCACAACGTCGAGACTCGAGAACCAGCGATAACGCTCTATACAAATAGAACTTTTTGTATTAGCTACTACGGATCGTTGTACACACCAGTCGGATTATCAAACTCTCTCGTTCTCTCATCGGAGACGGAAAAAGAGAGAAGCTTCATGCAGTTCGATACAAATTAAACATTGCAATAATATTTTGTGTTTGCAAAGTTATCGATAGACGCTACGGCAGTCTCCGTCGCATTCGCCCAACTTAATGGCCACACCGACTGCCCCTAGCGAAGTAAATGCCGAAACTTAAGTATCATTATACTGACAACTTGAAGCTTGCGATATTACAGTTAATGCAATGGCAAAGCACCCCTCGGCGGTCAGTGCCTTATGCAATTTTTCAGTGGCATTTATAAAATTAAATATAATTTTGTGATTGCGAAAGTTTTAATGGATCCATTTAGTTTTTACTCGACTACCGAGGAAATCACAATCATCATTTATTCACAAAATGTGTTGTTTCAAAAAAGTGGTTTACAATGGTGGGAATAGAGTATAAATAGTTTTTAACTTCTTACACATCCACCATAACAATGGTGTTTGAAAGGTCATATACAAAAGAAAAAGCTTCCTGAATAAACACTACACTGAGAAACGATTTTCTTATTTATAATTTCTACTTATTAAAAGCATTTTTCATTGAATATTCCAAAAAATAGTGACTTTATTACAATTTGTCATTATTATCGTTATTCACATCGCAATGTACAATAGATACACAATTTACACGAAATCTACGAATTGTTAGATTGGGATCGGACAGGGGACTGTAACAAAGAAACACCCCACGTCGATAAATATATCTAGACCTATATATAACCTGACGATTGTCAAACTCAAACATTTCAATGAGAAACCAAAATAAACAGTTTAAAACCGAATCCATCACTAACTCGCACTCCCTTTATTTTTCACCCCTCTGGCTTTACCACGGATAAAGTACACAAACATAGAAAAATAAACCTTATTTGGATTGCAACAAGAGCGATAGTAGGTACACATAGAAGTTTGCAAAAAAGGAGTTTAAACTAAAATGAGCTTTATTGTCACGGAATTGTTTTGACGGGGGAAAAACTCGAGCGCACACGTTTAGAATGTCGCAGCGATTTTGAACGTGTCAGTTCTGAGTGTCAGTAGAACGAAATGTTGGGCCATGAAACAGGATTATTTGTGTATTTACTTAGTTGTAAAAACTTATGTAAAAAACAGTTATCGCATATGATGTGTTACATCTGACATTTGACCTTTGACAAATATAAATACAATATTTCCAATCTCATTTGGTGGCCCATGCCTCATATACCTATTTATAGAACATCTCTTTTGTCATCGCACTAAAAGTGCTACACACTTTAGGGTCACTTGTCACCACGACGATACACGACACTACGCGGCACCTTATTTTAGATAGCTATTTAAAATGGAACTTTATGCACTACACAACAAGATACACGTTTCATATGACATCAGTCATACACTGCACATGCGCTGTGCAGGTGTCACCTGACATTCGAACTCTTACATTGAAAAGTGTATCTTATTGTGTAATTATTAAAGTTTAAGTTTGACAGTTATATGTTAAATGCAGCGCCATGTCGCGTATCGTTGCGTTTCAGTGTGAATTGACCCTTAGTCCCATGTCACAAATCACTTCCTCAGATCAAAAATGTGGTTAATTATGATCCCTAGTCACATTTAATTACTTCAGTTCTGCTCGTGACAGTTCCTGACATTGGTTTCTGTAGTCTAGTTTCTGAGTAAACTTAAGCTGTCTTGAGCACATGAACTTAAACTTTTGCATATACCCTATTATTAATTCTACTAAGGTAGATAACATTATTATAGTGGTGATAACTCAATTAAGTGTTCGTCTAAAGATTCAAAGTTGAAATGAATGCCTGTCATACCGTGTGTTTTATTTCCGATGAATATAATGTCAACTTTTTCCGAATAAAACAATAGAAGAACAGCATAATGCCTTCTCAATAAATAAAATATCATATATACATATAATCACGCCTCTTTCCCGTAGGGGTAGGCAGAGACCACTTCTTTCCACTTGCTACGATCCTTACTTCTTTTGCTTCATCCACTTTCATTATTCCCTTCATACATGCTCTACTTCTTCATTCAAGATCAAAGTGTTGGAAGGGGTAGCCCTTCCAACACTTCCATTCACACTCGCATTATACACTTTTTTCGTCAATCGTTCTTCATTCATTCTCTCAACATGGCCAAACCATCTCAGCATACCTTTCTCAATTTTTGTCACTACATCTTCTTTCAGACCACTACGTTTTCTTATCTCACTATTTCTTATCCTGTCACCCAGTTTAACTCCTATCATGCTTCTTAATGCTCTCATCTCAACTGCATTTATTCTGCTTTCATGTTTCTTCTGCCATACCCAACTTTCACTTCCGTACATGAGTGTCGGAACCAACACCCCCGCATGCACCGCCAAACGAGCATTGTTAGACACCTTCCGACTGTTCATGAAGGAGTGCAAAGCTCCATTCACCATGTTTCCTGCATTCACTCTTCTTTCAATATCACTTTCACACTTTCCATCTCTTGTAAACTTTGAACCCAGATACACAAAATCATTCACCTGTTCAATTTGTTCATCTCCAATCATAAAATATCCAACACAGTTTTTTTAAAATACACCCCAAAAGTCAACTGATAAATCAACCAAGAATTCAAAAAATTAATTATGTTTAGTCATTATTAAGCATCTAGCGAGCTGATGATGATGAATTATAGCTTAGAACACTTTCAATCATGACAGATTTCAAACAATAAAAAATGAATCGGTTCACCTGAACCTCAACTCTCGTATTTAAAGTATCTATATCTATGTATATATATATATATATATATATATATATATATATATATATATATATATATATATATATATATATATATATATATATATATATATATATATATATATATATATATATATATCCTTCACACCACGATGGCTCAGTGGTTCAGCGCTTTTGGTGCTCAATACGGAGGTCGCAGGTTCGAATCCTGCCGACGGAACAAAAAGTTTTTCTGTGTTCCTGGGTCATGGATGTGTATTAAATTTGTGTATAATATAATAAAAATCTTAAATATATGTATAGTATAAAAGTATTAAATATACTTCCCGTTGTCTGGTACCTGTAACACAAGTTCTTCGGATACTTAGCACGGGGCCAGATCGACGTGGTGTGAAGCGTCCTTAGATACTTCGTCCACGTGGAGTTCGGTTTCCATACAAAAATTTAAACTCTTTTTCACCCCCCTTAGGAAGCGAATTTTCAAAAGTCTTTTTCGGCTGTGCGTTGATAGATGAGTCAGTCAGGTTTGCCTTTTATATATTTAGATATAAATTAAAACAATTGTACCGGTATATTAATAAGTATACTTTACGTGGTAGAGCCATGCTTCGGCACGAATGGGCCGGCTCGACCGGAGAAATACCACGGGCTCACAGAAAACCGGCGTGAAACAGCGTTTGCGCTGTGTTTCGCCGAGTGAGTGAGTTTACCGGAGGCCCAATCCCCTACCCTATTCCTTTCCCTACCCTCCCCTATTACCCTATTCCCTCTTAAAAGGCCGGCAACGCACTTGCAGCTCTTCTGATGCTGCGAGTGTCCATGGGCGACGGAAGTTGCTTTCCATCAGGTGACCCGTTTGCTCGTTTGCCCCATTATTTCATAAAAAAAAAGTATAATTTACGTAACATAAAAGGATTTTTTTTTTAATTTCTATTTATAAATTTACCTGTACAGTGTACACGCTAACGAAGTCTCATGGCTCCACACTCCCCACCTTAAGCGATCGGGGATATTGAAGCCCTGGTTGCCTCCGTCCCGTGTACATTAAACTGTTTCCAATACATCAAGGAACCATCACTCTCAGTGCATTGTGGCGGAACGCCTGCTAGAGACATCTTACTCAAGATTTTTTTCTAAACGAAGGTATCTTCATACATAATATACATAAAAGACTTCCAACATCTTGAAATTTTTTCATCAATATATTTGGTAGGAACTTGATAAGAACGAAAAGTATTTCACCAATAACAAAAGTGTTTATTCGTATTTGATCGTAAAACATTTAAACCGATGTGAGCTCCGTGGCCTAGTGGGTAGACCGTTTGGTACGCTCTCGAGAGACTACAGGTTTGGATCCCCGGTTGTGCCGTGTACAAATGAGACTTTTTCAGATTTCAAGTACATGATACGGACGCTCTAACGGTGAAAGGAAATAGAGGACACTGCTACTAGTAAGATTCCAAAGAAATTAGTGCTACTTGTAGGAGTAAGTAACTGTCATTACCACCTTAGTACTACAGTGGTCTGGACGCGCTAATAACAGCATGCAGATAATGGACATACAGACACACCCTCCCAGTCCGAGCGTCGACAATATTATTTGCTTGTCCGACGTTGCAGGGGCGACCACAAACAATGCGGACTTATGCGGGATTGACATAATATTGTCACGGAATAAATAATAGTACAAGTAATGTTGTTCGATTTTCACCGAGCGGCGCGCGGTCGCTTGACAAATCGCCAGCTTTTTGGCAAAATTTCCTTGCGACCTAGCCGAATTGACATACAGTAGATGTGCCTGAAAATCGACCCATGTAAATCCCCCATTAGCTAGATTTAAATTCGAGAAATTCCACTAAAATTCAATAATTGGTTTCTTGTTTTGTACTACGAATTCCAGTAACCCACTTGCATTTGGGACCAAAAACTTACAAAGTACCTAGTCTTTTGATTTTTTTTTATATTATGCTAAAACATGATAAAATAACAAACTTGATAATATAGAGTATAGATCTAAAGTTTTTACATATTTAAATAAAATATGAAATAGGTAGTAAATTAGACATTATGATTATAAAACGTTTTAAAATTGTTTATAGTGCAAATCATCATCTAAATATAGAATTCCGAGCATTATGCTATTATACTGGGCTAAGGTCTAAAGTGTATGTACCCACAAACCCAACACCGGTGGGGTAAATCGGTAAATTACCCGCAGACTCCCCACTATTTACCCACCTCTTGCCCTTTTTGTTGGGTGCACCAGGAACCTTATTGATTAATATCATTACACCCAGCACGTAACCCTACGTCGATGTCGAGATTTTTTAACTTCGTTTTCAATTTATCACATAACAGGTAGAAGAGGTTTTACCCGTTAGTTGTAATTGAAAACTAAATAACTTGTACAAAACTTTTGATATTATAATACTATGTCAGTAAAAATCCAGAAGTATGATACTAAATGTTATAATAGCCTTATTTACTTTTGCAAATTACAAACTGAACAATATTATGGCAACACCTTATGTAAAAAAAGTACAGTCATTAATTTCAGTAAACTCTTGCACAATTTTTAAAGCTCCGTTTCTTTGGTCGTTTAATGTTTTTGACTATCTAGTTACTAGATAGATTAAAAGATTTAAGTGTGTACTAGATTCTAGTACACACTTAAATCTTTTAATTCACCAAATGTTATACAATCAAAACAACAAATTAAATAAGGGGATACAATACGAACACATTATCAAGCCAGATAACGAACGTAATAAATGCAAAGTTATCCATTTTCATGTTAAACGAAAGCCCAAATTATGGGTTCCAAGTAACCCCACCCCATTTGTATACCACCAAATTATTGGTTGTGGTTTTGCTGTGAAATTAATGTCTATTCAACCCCATGTTGCCTTTTCCGACCCTCAGTTTTCACAAAGGCTTTCCACTTGGTTTTGATTACAAAATATTTGATGTGAAAAGTTTCTTTCAATCAAGGAGCATTCAACGCGATTTTAAAGGATTATAACTTTAAAACATTTATATATAAGATGTTACTAGCTTTTGTCCGCGGCTCCGCAGAACATTTTCCCGCCATAAAAAGTAGCCTATGTCCTAATTCCCCGGAATATATAAATCTGGCAAAACCATGCATGCATTTTGCGGCGATAAAAAGTAGCCTATGTTTTCTTCTCTATGTCTGTGCCAGATTCAGAATAGTTTATTTTAGGAAATTGGTAAATATTTTATCAAAATCGGTCCAGTAGTTTTGCAGCCTCTTCAATGCAAATAAACAAATCTTTCCTGCCAGAAGCCGCACATTTTTCTCTATAATATCCTGCCGTAATTGGGTACCTATGTCTGGCGATTTCTAAGCTCTTCCAAGTTCCAATATCTAAGTGACCACTAAACGGCGCAGCCCATTTGACGTGGTTACACAATTAAATACTGTGTACCAATTGTTACGGGGCTACGATAATTTAATTAACTACCACAGTGCTGTATAGTGAATCAGATACTACTAAATATTTATCGATGGTAAAACTATCATAATTGCTGAATAAGAGCATGAAAATATAAGACTGGGTACTTGTTTCGTAAGACTACCTTTAGAGAGCCACAATTAGGCCGTCTCGATCTGAGAAATTAGCCTGACAGAAAACCGGCGTAAAAAACAATGGGTGTATCAGTGGCTTAAGTAGGTGGAGGTTTTAAAACCAGCTACATACCATTAGGCGATCCGTCTACTTATTTGTCACTCTTAGGGTCGGCTCACACCAAAACGAGACGATACCTGAAGTGGCTCTGCATTTCTTTTAAAGTGTGATTGAAATCGAACTTTTGATTAAAAGAGCGTCGCTGCGCTATGTAAAGCGATTCAGTTTGACATTCTAACTCTTGCAATAGGCAATCGGACAATTTTTTTTTATTGCATAAATGAATAGTACTCTTAAATATGAGTAACTTCTCAGAAGAAACCGTATATCAAAAGTCAATATTTTCAAAGGTACAGCGATTTGTATAAAAAATTTCGCGAGCCTCCTAAAAACGCTCCATACTAAAGTCGACCTAAAAATGACGTCACTTGTATATGAAGTAGTATGAAGTAGTATATGAAGTATATGGCCGCAGGAATATATTTGTAAATATCTCCGATATTTGTACGTTTAAGTTCATACTTACCATAATGAATGTTTTTGTATATGATGTGAGTAAACTAATGATGTAGGTTTTGTTTACCAATTTCGCAAAAAAAATATTTTTTTTTTTGGTATAAAGACTCGCGAAATTTTGTATACAAATCGCTGTACCTTTGAAAATATTGACTTTTGATATACGGTTTCTTCTGAGAAGTTACTCATATTTAAGAGTACTATTCATTAATGCAATAAAAAAAAATCAGTCCGCTTGCCTATTGAACGTGTGTCTTCTTGTGAAGTGAATAAAGATCAATTTCGAATTGCTATCTTAAAATGCAGCGCCGCGTCTCGTTTTGTTTCGATGTGAACTGACGCTTGTTCCACGTAATATAAAGTAGGTAATTGCACGGAGCAAAGAAGAAAAATATTTATTTGACCGGGATTCGACACACTACATTATGAATTTTTGAACAAGGCAAAAATTATAATATATAGTACGCATTCCAAATTGCCAATCGGACTGACATTATAGAGTTGAAATTATTGATATATTGGTGCCCTACGAAAGAAAAAACATGTAACCATACTTATTACTTAAAAATGCGATTTCGTTAGATCGATTTTTCTCCACCAAAAAAACACCCTGCATAATAAATTTCATGGTTATAGGTTCTTGGAGCTGTTTTCGAGAAACGGATTTTAAATATACAATATTTTCTCGTTTAAAGTGTAAGATCTATTAAGGCTTTCATGTCTGTTCTTGCTCAAATTGACAACGATGACGATGTTGATGATGCATTCCACTTTAAATTAAAACACTGTTACGTCTTGTGAGTCCATACAAAATTGCATCGTGAATGGCTATTGTGACTCACCCTGTACTTTGGCGGTCGTAAACTCTTTTGTGGCGATGCGTTACATTGTACCTTTGACTCCTGAACGCCTTGGAGGATTCCATACATCACCGTAAATCCATCAAACGCTTATTGCTATTTTGCGGATAATGAAACGATTGTTTTATGTTTCTCCCTATTGATGAAGTTGGAATGTATAATTGTATACTCGTTACTATACTACTAAACAGTTACTTCTTAGTTCGTACCAATATGTTAAATATACCTTTAATTATTAACAGTATTTACTTGGGAGACCGATCTTAGCTAGAAATTCGAGTGTAACGATAAAATAAATAAAAAATTATAAAAGAAAAATAAATGGAAATATGATGCATTCAAAAATTACGCGATGGAAAATTTTACAGACATAACACTAGATCGATTTTTCTGCCCCAAAACACTCTACATACTAAATTTCATGAAAATACTTACAGCCGTTTCCGAGATTCCGATTATACACCTAATATACAATATTTGCTCGTTTAAAACAGGTATAATATTTTAATACTTATAATATTATTATTACTCACATATATCTCACATTACTAGAGTATTTGATTAATTGTATGATCGTTTGCATTGAATAGGCTTCGAAAATATTGGACCGTGTTTGAATTAGAATTGTTTTGTTTTGCAGTCTAGTCTTTGTTGTGTAGTTTTGGGTCAATAGTAGCGGTCTTTGATGTGTTTTGTTAGTTTGTCGGAATGTAAGAGGTCTCAAAGTGAATCGATGAACAGTCGCAATGTGCGTGAGTACGTTTAAATGTAAACGTTAGTTCAATAGTAATGTTGTCCGTAAAGCGTTTTGTTAACAGATATGTGTTGATTAGGTTTAAGAGTGGATTTTTAACATTCTGCAATTATTGGTAACTTTCTAGTCATAAAATATAATATTATTAAGTTGCTTCAAGAATATGTTTTTTACTAACTTTTGCCCGCGACTTCGTCCGCGTAGTGTTCGGTTTCCATACAAAATTTTAACCCCTTTTTCATCCCCTTAGGAGGTGAATTTTCAAAAATCCTTTCCTATCGGATGCCTACGTTATTACAACTATCTGTATGCCAAATTTCAGTAAAATGCGTTCAGTAGTTTCGGCTGTACGTTGATAGATGAGTCAGTCATCTATCAACGCACAGCCGAAGCAAATCGGCGGGCTTATTACGTATCTTGCAAAAGCCAAGCAATAGCAAAAATTGTGCAATATTTGTGCAAAAATCGCAAATTCGTATAACGTATTACGTATCTGCAAAAACCTAGCAGAAGCAACCTAGCGACAGTACTGCCTCTACCGAACAATCGAGGAACTATAAATTGCAATAAATCGTTAAATCTCTTCACTGCTGTCTAATTTTTCGTATTACGTAAGACTTTTACAGCAAAGTGAAAGCAATCAGCGAGCGATTTGAACTGTCAGTTAGCAATAATAAGCGAAAATGAATTAAAGTGCATTCAAACACAACAGCGATCGAATAGCAATCGATCGCATAGGTAATACGATTTTATTTGACGTTCAGCAATCGATTGCGCGTCTATCGCGCGATGACTGCAAGAATTTTGCTAATCGCTATTTTTACGTAAAACGGCGGCGAGTTTGCCTTTTATATATTTAGATGCATAACTCTAATTGCTTTCGTTTTTTACTACTTCACATGATCTACTTTTACAATTACAAATTTCATTAAGTTTGTTTTCCTTTAATTTGTTAGTTACATATTTCTTTACAATTAAACCAAGAGAAAACAGTTTCTTAGGCGCTTGGAACTTTGTACAAAAGTTTTTTTGCGCTATGTATACGTAATAAAATATTTAGAATTCGTGTATTCACTGAGGGCCATATAAGATGTTCAGTGGACATTGTTCTCAGAAGAGTCGTTTCCTCGCCGTAAATCATTTTAACGTCGTGTCGGTCGGGATCGCTACTGCGAACCGCATCGCACTTTATATCTATCTGCGTATTCCAATCTATGGACTTGAAAGTAAACGTTTTACTACATAAAGAGTATATTGAAAGTAAACGGCTTAGGACATATTATAAGACTTAGTTAACAACCTTTTGTAGTCGACATATTAAATGTTATATTATTGTGACTAGAAGTCGCCCTGTAGTCGAAATTCGAAAGTAACGTAGTTTTAAATAAGACTTTACCTCCGTCGACGTTTTTTTTTTATCAAATATTAGAATCAAGGTATGAAATTTGTATCTTGGATTCTTGGATCATCAAATTCGAGTTACGCATTGAGTTTTCTCTATAAGACTTAATCCTACTACTTCCTACTAATATTTTAAATGTCAAAGTTTGCGAGGATTGACGTATGGATGCATGGATGTTTGTAACTCTTTCACTCAAAAACCACTGAACGGATCTTTATGAAATTTGGTATAATAGTAGTTTGAGCTCTGGATTATCACATAGGCTACTTTTTATCCCGAAATAGTACAGCATTCCCGTGGAATACTGTATTTACGCGGGCGAAGCTGTGGGCAAAAGCTAGTCTCAGTATATTTTCATCTTAGTAAGACACACTACAGCTACAAACAAGCTCCACAGTAGCTATTAGTCTTCCCCTTACCCCAGTTCACCACAATACGTCATTACAGAAATTACCGCGTCAGATCAAAGTGTAATTCTACGTATCAGTGACAAGAAGAGTTGATTAGAGGGGTGGAAGAAGATAGCCCGCAAGTACAGTATTAGAAAAGAACATAATGACAGTATACTAATACCTACAAAAATATATAGTAGGTACGAAGGTTTTTTAATAAAATTGGTAGTTTTCATGACATCTTTAAGAAAAATAGAATACTTAAGGGCTATATTGTTTTACAATGATACATTCTAATGAAACGAAATCGAATCCGCTTATAACATAACTCAACCAACACGTTAAATATTTGAAATATTTTTCAAACTCACACAGACTTATTGTAATACAATATCAAATACTAATAGACATCCAATACTTTTATGGCACAAATTATAGTTTTTGAAAAGCTTCACAACTTTCTACACAACAGCTATTTTATAACTGATAATAGTTATAAAATAGCAATAAACGCACAAAACCACCTAGATTGAGATCGCTATTTCTGAGTATTCGTAAAAGACGCATAAAAGTTTTAATTTACGCGACGAGCGGCCATTTGCAATTCGCACAATAAGATGGCGGATGACATATTATGAGCATCGAGCAAGGACCAAAACGAATGATCATATAGTAATACAGATCAGAATATCACAGCAGTTTAGATCAGTCGACAAAGGTCATAAGTCTTTTATAAGGTCTTTTATAATATTTTATGATCGCTCTAATTTATTTGAATATTTACTATCGTATCATAGAATAGGTACATGAAGTTTATTGTGTATCTAGATTTATAGTGTGCAATGCTCTTATCGAATTCTACCAGTAATTTAAGTTTAATCGTTTAAAGGCCTAAGTTAAGTGTTATTTATTGATATGTTACTACGTTGGTACTTGGTATATATACGTACGAGTAGTAAATTTTATCCCACCAAAAACATTCTGTAAAAAACTAGCCAAGTCTCGATAGAGCTGCTCGTTTATCTCTAAAAAGTAGTGAAATCTAGACAAAGTCGTTCCAAGTCTAAGGTTCCTTACTGCGATTTCTTTATTATTATAGTTAATGTTGTGTGACTTGGCCATTGAACATTCTTTATACGTTAGTGGGTACAAGTCAATTTTGTTTACACGTAATGTATATCTGTTGTAACTACCTATGTTTGTTAAGCGAGATAATACCCATACTGGTATTGGTAATTGGATGCTAGTGTCTCATTTTAGGCTGTTGTTGATTGTAGAACACATGTATTGGAGCAATGGTGTCATGGAGCCCCTTTTGTACCCGTGTGTACCCTTCAACGGCCAAGTCACACAACATCAACTATAATAATAAAGAAATCGCAGTAAGGAACCTTAGACTTGGAACGACTTTGTCTAGATTTCACTACTTTTTAGAGATAAACGAGCAGCTCTATCGAGACTTGGCTAGTTTTTTACAGAATGTTTTTGGTGGGATTTCACTTCTTTTTGTAGAAACGTTGATATTGATTTATTTTACTAGATTTTAGTGTAATTTGTTTATTTAATTTGTGTAATGTTCGAGTAGAATAAAGTTAATCGTTCGACTATTTCTTCTTGTAAACTTGTAAGTATAAGTATAAAAGCCAGTCTAGTCTTATCCAGAGTTTTCCTTTAATTTTATTTATATGCGTATCAAAAGCAGAAGGGGAGGCATTCGCCCAGCAGTGGGACGCTACGGGCTAGATTTAATTAGAAGATGTGTCCCACTTCGCTAGGTTTTTGCAATAACAGTCGATTTTTTTATCTTTAAATTTCTGCGTTCTGGTCTTATCCAGAGCTCCTCAAATAGGGACCTAAAAATGCGGCGAAATGGTTCCAGTAAAGAATCGTACGGCAGTGTTTGCTTCGCGTTCGACTTGGCGGGGGCACTGCCGTGCCCCCAGATCGACGTTCTGGTCTTATCCAGAGGTTCTCAAATAGGGGCCTGAAAATGCGGTGAAATGGTTCCAGTAAAGAATGGTACGGCAGTGTTTGCTTCGCGATCGACTTGGTGGGGGCACTGCCGTGCCCCCAGATCGACGTTCTGGTCTTATCCAGAGGTTTTCAAATAGGGGCCTGAAAATGCGACGAAATGGTTCCAGTAAAGAATGGTACGGCAGTGTTTGCTTCGCGCTCGACTTGGCGGAGGCATTGCCGTGCCCCCAGATAGACGTTCTGGTCTTATCCAGAGGTTCTCAAATATGGACCTGAAAATGCGGCGAAATGGTTCCAGTAAAGAATGGTACGGCAGTGTTTGCTTCGCGCTCGACTTGGCGGGGGCACTGCCGTGCCCCCAGATCGACGTTCTGGTCTTATCCAGAGGTTCTCAAACAGGGACCTGAAAATGCGGCGAAATGCTTCCAGTAAAGAATGGTACGGCAGTGTTTGCTTCGCGCTCGACTTGGCGGGGGCACTGCCGTGCCCCCAGTCGACGTTCTGGTCTTATCCAGAGGTTCTCAAATAGGGGCCTGAAAATGAGGCGAAATGGTTCCAGTAAAGAATGGTACGGCAGTGTTTGCTTCGCGCTCGACTTGGCGGGGGTACTGCCGTGCCCCCAGATAGATTATCCTAGTTTTTATAGTTTTCCCTTTAAGTGGCCATTAAACCCTAACTCTGTACCAAATTTCAGCTCTCTGAGTTTATGGGAAGTACTAGTTCTATTTTGATGATCATGAGTGAGTGAGTGAGTGAGTGAGTGAGTGAGTGAGTGAGTGAGTGTCGTAAATGCGAAACTTTGCTTTCGCTTAACTTCGGAACTAAATGACCTACATACTTGAAATTTTGGATTTTAAGTATGTGATTATAGCTTACTGGATGACGAAAATTTCTGCGTTCTGGTCTTATCCAGAGGTTCTCAAATAGGGGCCTGAAAATGCGGCGAAATGGTTCCAGTAAAGGATGGTACGGCAGTGTTTGCTTCGCGCTCGACTTGGCGGGGGGCACTGCCGTGCTCCCAGATGCAATATTATATATCTGGTGTAGGCGTTGTTAGAACAGAAAAAGAAGAATTTTAAAAGATTATCGTTAAATAAATTAAAAGAATCAACGTACAACGTACAAAAGTACGAGCGACATTTTTTTAGTATATTGTGTCCAATTTTAAGTTTGAAAAAATGTAATATTGTACAATGAGAAAACAATAATGATTTTAACCAGACCCATTATCTACTTAGTAGCTATTGTCATCCCAAACCATTTAATTATATTCCAAAGCAATAAGTATTTCTTAATCGTAATTAATCTGATTCTAACATAAAATAATTTCCTTAACCTTTACCAGATAAAACTTTAACTTTAGTTTCACTATTAACTTAACTCGTGTGAACGTAACATTTAATATCAAGAGCTAATCAACAGAGTGCCTTCCAATAGCTTAATTATACGGTTGTAAAGTAAACCATCGTTATCCCAAGATGCCAGGCTTGCCAGACCTGCCATATCCGCCAGACCTCACATCAACAACGCCCAGTATGTCTACAAGCGCTCGCATGCCGGACTAGGGGCCCTAAAATGCCCTATGACCCTGGTTAGCGTGAGATTATATCTTATGATTAATCATTAATTAAAGTAACCGGATAGATGATGTTTTGCTAATGCAGTGTTGAAGCCTGTGCAAAGATTTCTAGTAGAGATTTCATCAAAATATTGTATAAATATTTGCAGTATTTAAGTATTTGATGAATATCTTCGTTGAGTTTCCAAAGAATAATGCATTTTCACATCTGAGGATGACAATTACTTTAATTACCTAAACCTTAAGATTTTATTGTCTATTTTAATACTTATCAAATGTTATTTGAAGAGTTTGGCGATCAGTAGGTTGCATTTTACCTCCGTCCAAGTCTTAGTATTAATGGCTTGTACTACGAGTTCTTTAAAAAAGCAGTTCTAAGTTATAAACGAGTTGGTACTTTATAAAAATTTTAAACTAAACTAACCAAGAAGGTACTTGTAGTCTATGCTATCCTAGTACTTTCCAGAACATGTAGTTCCCACTTCAATGTTATCTACCAAGAGACATTTTAGCATCTGTGACATCCGATTCCCGGCTAGACGTATGCGGGAATGTCCGGACATTTCCCGGGAATTCCCGTCACATCGGCCAATATTGCTGACCGAAGTGTACATACTTAATGTTGAGATGCTGTTACTCAGAGGAATTTGATACTCAAGCATAGTTTCCAAAATATTCTTTAGATAAGCTGTTAGATGAAAATATGATAATTAAGATTTATGGTCACTTCATACTACGACGATACGCAATGCTACGCAGCGCTGCGTATTTTTTTTATAACACTTTATGCACGTCATGTACAAAGGCGGGCTTAATGCCTTGTGGCATTCTCTACTAGCCAACCTTAGGGTGATGCAGAGACATGGTGAAGTAGGCGTATTTCTTGTACTTGTACTATAATAAGATTGCTATTCAAAATTGAACTCTATGCACCACACAAGTAGCTAATATTACTAATATACCTTGTAGTGGTGTCAATAGAGATGCTGCCTAGTGTCGAACATCGCATTTTTCCAAATAAAATATTGATAATGTTGAATAGAGATACATAAATCGAAATAGTCATCCAGGTTGATGCGATTAAAATTCTAAGCAAATAAAAATATTGCTTACCTTTTTATCGAATAGAGATGAGCAATATTTAATTAATCATTATTCGCCGTACATCGTGACGTCACAGGCCGCTCTTTTTCTTAATGTAAATTTAAATAAATTGTTTTTTGGCAACACGCATAATATTATTTTATGTGTCTGTGTTGCGTTTTGTTGACTCTCCCAGGCTGCTCTTTATAGAAAAAAATGTGATAATTTACTTACCGAAAGCGTCTTCTTTGTTTTCATGAATAGAAACTCTATCTAAAATCTTTTACGAGTTATTCGAAAATAGCACAATCTAATGTTTAATCGTTAGTGGCTAGATCATATTCAGTAATTAAGCGCAGACAGTGGACTGTAACAGATTATCCTAATGAATATGCGGGCGGTTCTAGAACAGATGGGGGTTGAAATTTATTTGCCTATCTCCTATGTACTGTTAATACTGCACTGTGGCCTCAGCCATACAATTTGAAATGAGGAATTTTTAAGGAATAAGAATTCTAATGGGAATTCATAAATACATAGAGCACCTAATAATGAAATTGCGAAATACATTAGTACCCAGCTAAATGTAGAGGACAATTGAAGAAAGAAGAACTTGGAAAATACATTATAGTGTGTTTAGGGCTACCATTAGGTACCTACACATATTAATAATAATAATTATTACATATCAACTTAACTTTCTTAAGTACGGCTCAATACACAATGGTGCTAAGTGGTATGTGTTATTTTAACTATTGTATAACTTTTTGAATTATTTAGGCACGGTGAGAGTATTTTTTGGATTGTAAACGATGAATGATGTTTTACTCCTACCACGTGTACTCTGTAGATTTGCAGAAAAGCTGATGAACTACAAAGACACGTATCAAAAAGTTCTCCATAACGCAAAATCGCACTACTGTAACCGAGCATTTAGCTCTTTATCGATTAATGCAGTAGCTATTAGGCCGCTGCCTCGAATTCGGGGTGAGCGGAGCAGCGGCGAACATTGACACCATAGTCACCGCTTGACAAGAGCAAAATATATTCAACAAGATGTTGCCCGCGACTTCGTGCGCGAAAAAGTTAATTTTGCAGAAACCGTACATTTTTCCGCGATAAAAAGTAGCCTATGTCCTTTCCCATGATCTACTCTATATCTGTGCCAAATTTCATCTCAACTCATTTCATTTCAATGCAAACAAACAAACTTTTCCTCTTTAATGAATTAGTATATAGATTACCAACGTAAATAACCGTCATTAATATACTTACACGAATGACAGCTCGCAGTTATGTATGCGTGGCTAGACTTTGGAGGGGGGTGCGCGCGGTGAGCGAGACGTGAGTTTATTCAAGCCACGTCTTTCACGGAGCTGGGCCGCTTTTGTTTCGTGTTTTGACATGATTGACAATATATTTTATGATATATTTATCTGACATGTCAATCTTAGGCGTACGTTAACAAGGCTGACATTCGCCGGTGTTCGCTGTCATTTGTAGAGAGTATCGCCATGTCAAAAGGGCCACACTGACCATCCAGCCAGCAAGCCCAAGGCCGCTGACTTGTAGGCAAAAATTACAAATGATTGACACTATTGACATTAATGACGGCTATTAGTACCGGTGCTGGATTTGCTGGATGGGCCGTGAGTATGGCGCTTAAGGCTGCGCTAGTCGGTTTTTTCTCCATACAAACGCTGTTGGTGATTTACTCCTAAGTCAAACATTGTAGACCCAAATTCTACCGTAATATCGATTTTTATGACACTTATCTAGGTCGGTATTTGCTTATATTTCTGAAATTCAAATTAGTGTAGAAGATAATAGCCTCCAAACATCGCATTTTTAGCGCAACTTTGAACGTAAATAAAAATTAAACGAAGAATGATAATATAAAAGTAAGCATATACCGACACAGTTCAATTATTCAGCAATTGAGATAATTTTAGTTCAGACAAAAATATTATATAGTTTTTTCATAAAACACCAACAGCTGAGTGCCGATTTGCGTAATTTGAAGACGCCTTTTCTTAAATACTTTACACAGCTGAATAAATGTGTGCAGTATAGCTTCTCTTATAAGTATAGATTACTATTTTATAGGTATATCCTTTTTTCCCCAATATTAGGTGAAATAACAAGCATTTTCCCCCCGCGCAGCACTCAGTTCGAGCCGTTGACTAGCGCACTCTTAAGGAACTCGCGTGCGCGTCGCTGCTGTCACTGCCCGCCCCGCGCCGCCGCCGCTCACCGCCGAATTCGAGGTAGCGGCCTTACTATAGCTGTAGGGTACAGTGCGAAAACCACATCAATGCTGCCGGTGGCGGGTAATTACTAATCAATTAACTAATTAGTACCCCGGACTACCTACGGTCTGGGTTAAACTCGCTTGTGAATTGTGATTCGAAATCTGCATCTATTTTAATCCAGCATGGCTGGCTCGACCGGTGTAACACCATGGCCTCACTGACAACGGGCGGGAAATAAAGATACAGCAATAGCGCGAAAACTACTTAAACCACAGTAATTACTAACCTCTGTGGTTGGTTAGAGCTTAGCTTTCGACTCGGAGGTCGTGGATTCGATTCCCGCATTGGAACAACAAAAAATTTTGTTTCCAAGTTTAGTTAGGACTTAGGACAATACGGGCTGATCACCTGATTGTCTGACAAGAATATAATCCATGCGTCGGATGGGCATGTAAAAAGTCGGTCCTGTGCCTGATCTCTCGTCAGTCGTGTCGGTTATCCGTCCCACTGGGTTATGAGAGTAAAGGACGAGAGAGTGATCTTGTGTAATGCGCACACACTTGAGCACTATAAAATTACTCCTGTGAAACTAGCCTGGTTTCAATGAAACCGATCACTGTCACCGAAATCGGTGTGGAGGGTTATTTTATATTTATTACTAATCAATTATATATTTAGTAATCCGGATAGGTACACTCGCCGGTCTGGATTAAACTCGCTTACATATTATATGATTCAAAAATCTGTACTTATTCCGCATGATTTGGCCTGGATGCGAGTGTAGTGATGACATGGCCTTCTAAAATCTAGCGCATGAGTTGTTTTGTGCGAGGAGCGAGGATCCTCCTTGTAGTTCCCAGGGCATCGCTTTCCACCAGACTTTCTGTTGCTCGTTTATACACTTTAGGTTTCTGTTAATGAAGAGGAAATATAGCTTTACTTCTGGAAACTATTGTTATATTTATACTTACATTTTTAGCTTTGCCTTAGGGTCAATTTACACCGAAACAAAACGATACGCGACATGGGGCTGCATTTTTAACATAGCTATTCAAAATTGAACTTTATTCATAAACAACAAGATACACGTTTCATTGTAGCAGTTCAAATGTCAAGTTGCACCGCGTAGCACAGCACATGTGCACTGATGTCATAATATGAAACGTGTATATTTTTACATACATACATACATATAATCACGCCTTTTTCCCGTAAAGGGGTAGGCAGAGACCACTTTTTGCCACTTGCTACGATCCTTACATACTCGTTTCGCTTCGTTCACTTTCATTCTTACCATCCATTCCTCCTCTTACATTCAACGTAGCGAAGCGGCTCTCCATGGTCCGCTTTTCACCTCCGCGAGAAACGAGACGTGATGGGTGGTGAACCACATCGCCGCCATTTTGGATAATTAAATTATTTTTATGATTATCCATTGCGTTTCCACAGATTGTTGGAGAGGGTAGGAATAGGGATAGGGAAGGATAGGTGGTGTGGAAAGGAAGATTGGTAAGTTAGAGTGGGAAATAGGAAATGTAGGATATTACCGTCCAGGAGGGCAAGGGATAGGACAGTAATAGCTAGGGAAGCCGGGGTCGCATACCCGTATACTATACCACAACTACCGAACAGGTAAGTTGGGATGAGTATCCCATGACATTGTGTAGGAAATAAAGTAGTATTTTTACCCGACTGCCGGGAGGGTCATGTGTTTAGCGCGTATCTTGTATGTATGTAATATTCTTTATTACCTTGTATCTTCAGAACCGCTAAACGGATTTTCACATTTGAGGTATTGTTAGATTCGTCTATAATATTTTTTTACAATTTATAATGAAAATGGGTCCCGCCTGCTACCAAACATAACGTCAATTATTTCACTTAAGCTTTCAGCTCATAGTGTAAGTTGGTTTTCTCAATCTTGTTTCGGTCTTTTTAGTGCGTTCCTTAGGTATTTGTCGTTTTTTGCAGTCGGGTTTTTTTATTAATAGCTATCGTTGTCGTGGTGTGATTTGACTCTTAGATACACAAATTCTCATATTATTACATCCAGATTCTCCCAGATACACTATTAGGCAATGAGTCACTTGTTTATTTGTAGTGTCTGACTCAATGCTCCAGGAATCCTAGATGACACAGGGATAAGGGGAATCTTATCTACCGTGAAGAGTCCTTATAGTTTTGATTGTTTTTTGCGATAATTTATTTGCCTTTTAATATAAACGATTTTAAAAAACAAGACCAGATTTCTAAAAACTTAGATATGCCTACTTTATAACATAAATAGAATATACAAAAAGGGACATTGGGGTTTTCACTATGGAACAGTTACCCACGGGCGGTCAAATATAAAACTAGGTTAGACGTAAACTTAATTGTATCTGGATTACAATGGTGTAGATCGCATAACTGACACATGTCATGAGATACTCATCCCAACTTACCTGTCCGGTAGTTGTGGTATAGTATACGGGTATGCGACCCCGGCTCCCTAGCTATTACCGTCCTATCCCGTGCCCTCCTGGGCGGTAATATCCTACATTCGTAATTCCCACTCCAACTTACCAATCTTCCTTTCCAC
Organism: Glaucopsyche alexis; assembly: GCA_905404095.1. Classification (NCBI taxonomy): domain Eukaryota; kingdom Metazoa; phylum Arthropoda; class Insecta; order Lepidoptera; family Lycaenidae; genus Glaucopsyche; species Glaucopsyche alexis. The sequence continues at coordinate 23,762,691 of FR990052.1, forward strand.
ACCACCTATCCTTCCCATTCCCTATTCCTACCCTCTCCACCAATCCGTGAGAACGCAATGGATAATCATAAAAATAATTTAATTATCTAAAATGGCGGCGATGTGGTTCGCCACCCATCACGTCTCGTTCTCGCGGAGGCGAAAAGTGGCCCATGGAGAGCCACTTTGATACGTTGATTGTAAGAGGATGGTAAGAATGAAAGTGAGCGAAGCGAAACATGTATGTGAGGATAGTAGCAAGTGGAAAGAAGTGGTATCTGCCTACACCTACGGGAAAGAAGCGGTCTCAGCCTACCCCTATGGGAAAGAGGCGTGATTATATGTATGTGTGTATGTAGGTCGCATATCTGCAAGAGACGGGTAAATTTTTGTGTGATATTTAAACTGATATCTCATTCATATAAAATATTATGATAAATAATTAATTTTAATTGATTATCTCTACTTTTCCGTGGATCACATTTAAAATAAGTTACGGAAAATGAAATGTGAAAGTAAATTGAAAATTGTAGGTCTTATAGTATATTGGTTTGTTGTCGTAACTTTTTTACACACACAGTACTTTATTGGGATAAAAAGTACTCATCCCAACTTACCTGTCCGGTAGTTGTGGTATAGTATACGGGTATGCGACCCCGGCTCCCTAGCTATTACCGTCCTATCCCGTGCCCTCCTGGGCGGTAATATCCTACATTCGTAATTCCCACTCCAACTTACCAATCTTCCTTTCCACACCACCTATCCTTCCCATTCCCTATTCCTACCCTCTCCACCAATCCGTGAGAACGCAATGGATAATCATAAAAATAATTTAATTATCTAAAATAGCGGCGATGTGGTTCGCCACCCATCACGTCTCGTTCTCGCGGAGGCGAAAAGTGGCCCATGGAGAGCCACTTTGATACGTTGATTGTAAGAGGATGGTAAGAATGAAAGTGAGCGAAGCGAAACATGTATGTGAGGATAGTAGCAAGTGGAAAGAAGTGGTATCTGCCTACACCTACGGGAAAGAAGCGGTCTCAGCCTACCCCTATGGGAAAGAGGCGTGATTATATGTATGTGTGTATGTAGGTCGCATATCTGCAAGAGACGGGTAAATTTTTGTGTGATATTTAAACTGATATCTCATTCATATAAAATATTATGATAAATAATTAATTTTAATTGATTATCTCTACTTTTCCGTGGATCACATTTAAAATAAGTTACGGAAAATGAAATGTGAAAGTAAATTGAAAATTGTAGGTCTTATAGTATATTGGTTTGTTGTCGTAACTTTTTTACACACACAGTACTTTATTGGGATAAAAAGTAGTATATGTATTAATCCAGAGTTTAAACTACTACCATACTAAATTTCATAGATATCCATTCAGTAGTTTTTGCGTGAAAGAGTAACAAATTTCCATCCATCCATCCTTAAAAACTTTCACGTGATAGTAGTAGGATGAATTAGGTAGACAATACAAGCTACAAACCGACATCGCGACATTCCCTAATTACTTATGTTAACTGACAAATGGATTTAGTTAAACTCACTTCGTGGTATTCATATCTCTGTGCGTATGATTGGCACAGACTAGCTCATGCTTACAGAGCTTTCAGTCTCGTTTTCTCCTCGTCTCCATTTGTGATATTATAAATTCATTATAAATTTACTTCGTGCCAAAATATTTTTTGTCTTTTATCGACAGTTCCGTGTGACTCCTGGATTTTAGACTCCTGTAAAAAGAGCTATCACACAGAACTGTCAATAAAATGCAAATCAAAAAAACTCGATGACCGATATTTATAATTTTCACCTCTAAATTAAAATTATAAATATTGGTCATAGAGTTCCGGGAGTTGTGACTTTTTTTTAGGAAATTTCCTCCGCTTTAAGGATTTTCTTTCAAAATTCGAATATTTTTAAGAGTTTCCGAAATATTTTCAAAAGACCATACCCCCTTTTTGTTTTTTACTAAATTGTTTATAACTTTTGTAATTTTTTCGAGCCCCTCTTGAAATTTTTCATAAAGTTTCTAGGTCATTCCGAATCGAAAGAGTCCTAGATCATCATTTTCGGTGCCCTTGGACAGATATTCACTGACAAGGATCTTGTGACTAAGACTATGTATTCTCTATCGACAATTACTCTGTATATTGGACTAATAAGTTGCTACAGAAATAACACTTTGATTTGTTACTTAAAGTTTTAACTGAGCTGCACGACTACGATACGATATTTTAAAAGTTACTGAGAATTTAGATTAATCGTATAAGAAAATAATCGCAGTTCCGGAAGACACATTAAGGGATGGGTTTTTTCAAAATCCCTTCTACGTTATGAATGAAAGCGAATTTCCTATAATTTCACGTTCTCGCCTATATACCTAACTAGCTGATGCCCGCAACTTCGTTTGCATAGAACTAACGGAAACGGAACTCTATTTTTTTAAACGGTACCCTTAAATAAAAGTAGCCTATGTTAGACCTTATAACATCAGCTATCTGCCAGTGAAAGTCCCGCGAAAATCGGTCCAGCCGTTTCGGAGATTAGCCGGAACAAACAGACAGACAGACCGACAGACAGACAGACAGACGGACAAACAAAAATTAAAAAAATTGGTATTTCATTGTAAGTACCGAATATACTTTCATATGCATTAAGTGAAAAGTTGTTAATTTGAAATTACAAACAGACACTTCAATTTTATTTATCTGTATAGAGTATAGATTATTATCAGTGAGTCAGTGGGGACATCTTTTATCTATAGTAATCTATACTAATAGATTAATAATAAAGAGGAAAAGTTTGTTTGTTTGTATGTTTGTTTGTTGTTTGCATTGAATAGGCTCCGAAACTGCTGAACCGATTTTGAAGAATTTTGGCACAGATGTAGAGTAGACCACGGGGGAAGGACATAGGCTACTTTTTATCGCTGAAAATGTATTGTTTCTGATTTTGCCCGCACGAAGCCGCGGGCAACAACTAGTATTATTATAAAGTGGAAAGATTTGCTTTGTTTGTATCGAATAGGCTCCAAAACTATACGACTGATTTTGATAAAATTTGGTACATAGGGTGTTTTTTTATTGCGGCCAAAATGCACGGTTCCCGCGCGATTCCAATTGGCACGTACGGTTGGCAACATCTAGTATATTATAAGCTATAAAAAATATAAGACTAGCCGTGATCTTACCAAATCTTGGAGCGATCAACAATCGTACGACAAATCTTCAGGTCTAAAACGGAAATATTTTGATGAGTAACCGAGCGAAGGTTTAAATCTTTCGGGTGGTCTGGTTCAGTAATATCTTTTATTTTTATACGCACTTACACTTGATAGGTCAAGCATCGGAAATGGTTTCCAATATTGATAAATTTAATTCCCGGCCGATACTTCAGACACTTTTAATATGAATTACTTTAAAAGCTATACATAAAAACAGATGGCTTTATCATCAGTGATTTATCATTACAGTGCAACTACAGTTTACAAGTATATAGTGCCTTTTTAAATTGATTTTAAGCTCTGCCTTTTCAACTTTATCTATCAAGTCTAGAGTATTTTAATAACGCCCACACCGATCTCGGTGACGGTGACCGGTTTTCATTGAAACCAGGCCAGTTACGCAGGAGTGATTTTATAGTGCCCAAGTGTGTGCGCAGTACACAAGAGCACTCTCTCTTCCTTTTACTCTCGTAACCCAGTGGGACGGATGACCGACACGACTGGCGAGAGATCAGGCGCAGGACCGACTTTCTACATGCCCATCCGACGCATGGATCATCTTTCTTGTCAGACAATCAGGTGATCAGCCTGCATTGTCCTAACCAAACTTGGAAACAACATTTTTTGTTGTTCCCATGCGGGAATCGAACCCACGACCTCCGAGTCGAGAGCCAATGCTCGAACCACTATACCACGGAGGCTGGAGAGTATTTAATTAATGCATTAAATAGGGTCAGTTTATACCGCGACGAAACGCTGCATTTTTAAGATAGCTATTCAAAATTGAACTTTATTCACGATACAAAAATACACGTTTCGTTTGACATCAGTCATACACTGCATGTGTGCTGTGCACCGCGGTGCAACTTGACATTCGAACTGTTACAACGTAACGTGTATCTTGTTGTGTAATGTATAAAGTTCAATTTTGAATAGCTATCTTAAAAATGCAGCCCCATGTCGCGTATCGTTTCGTTTCGCTTAATTAACTATTTAGTAATCGGTGGTTTCGGTGTGACTTGACCTTTATGTTGAATGTATAAAAATGAATGAAATCAAACGAGATGCGAGTTGGAATCTCGCTAACGAATTTTTTCGTGTTACTAGGTCATAAATGTTGCCTGGTATGCGCAACACAACTGCATTAGATACGAACCTAATATTACGTTAAGGGCCATACTGGCCATCCAGCCTGCAAGCCAAGGCCGCGGATTTGTAGGCAAAATGTTTAAATAACTGGCACTATTGACATTAATGATGGCATATTAGTACCGGTGCTGGATAGCCTTGGGCTTGCCGGCTGGATGGTGCGTATGGTCCTTTACTACGATATTATACTTTTTTTTTTATGAACAATCCCCCGAATTGCACTGTAACGAAGTACGCAGCATCGTTGTCAGGACTCAGGGCATAGAATAAATATTAGTACAAGTAGTCAGGGCAAAGAATACATTAACATGAAGAATTTAGTGATGTTTGGTGAATAGACATTCCATACTAAGATATCTCGCCAGTTGTATCGGTCATCCGTCCCATTGGGTTACGAGAGTAAAGGAATAGAGAGTTCTCTTGTGTATTGCCCACACACTTGGACAATATTAAATAAACTCCTGCGTAGCTGATCTGGTTTCAAAGAAACCGGCCACCATCATCGAAATCGGTGTGGGGGAGCTATTATCTATTTTCAACCGACTTCCAAAACACAGGAGGAGGTTTACAATTCGTGTGTATGTGTGTGTATGTTTTTTTATACGGTCAGTTTGGTCGCCTAGTCTGAATCGACAATGATAACATAATAATATAATGATGAAATATGAATTCCTTTGTGTATTTTTAATTACAGTTCAAATAAAATAAACTCGGTTCTTATGAGGAAAATAAAGAAAAAAAACTTTATCATATAGACGTATATTCGTTTAAAAAATATCACAGTTTTAAATACAGTATTTACAATTTACACAAGTCGTCATTGGCAGTTGAAAATGCTAGGCCGTAGCTCGTTGTTCAGTCTTCCGGTATAGGATGAGTATAGTGGGGGCTTAACATGTTTACAATTAACAAATAATCCGCAAAATTGGTACAACACTTAGATATAGCTTAAGTTTACAAGTTGCAAATAATACACTATAATTGGCATAATAAGGCTTAGTTTACAGTTCGGTAAAGTTTTAAGTAGAGGATGTGTAGTAAGGCTTAAAGTGTTTACACTTTACAAATAATTAAAATTATTTGTAAAGTGGGTACAACAGGATTTGATATAGCTAAAGTTTATATATTGCAAATAACGTATTGTGATTGGCATAAATTGGCTTAAAGTTTAGCGATGGCTAATAATTTCATAGATATTTGTACAGTCTTAACAATAAGTAAGTTTACAGCTTGCAAATAATTATATTGTAGATTTGAAGTTTACACATTGAAAAATATCATATATAGCGACCCGCCCCGGCTTCGCACGGGTACAATACTGATACTAATACTACATAATGTCTTTAAACCTCTAACAAAACGGGCGAAATTTAGTCAAAACGAACATAAACAAATTAAAATAGGTACCTACTAAAACTCAATGAAATAAGTAGGTGGGTATACTTTTATCGTATGAAATACCTATAGGTACTCTTCAGGACTAACAATACAACAAACACTAAATAAATAGGTATTTAAGTATCTACCTATCCATCATAGTTACAACGAACACAAAACAAAAACTTTACTCATAGAAGTCATAGATCTAAGCTGCACTCTAAGCACGCGCACCCTCGCCTTGGTGACGCCCACTTCGCAACGGGCCGTGCCGTGCAGCAGAAATCGTAATATTTTAATTTCGCCATAACTTCAAAACCAAACGTCCAATTTTAATCATTCAAAGACCAAATATTATCTACATAAACTGTACTTAGTGATGAAATAATTTATTTTGATAAGGATTAATAGCATGAGTAAAATAAACGCGTTTAAATGTAGTCCAAAAAAAATTCAAGATTTCTAAATAAAAAAATGGTTGTTGTGCTTCACTCGACATAGATAGGTATAGTGTGTCGCGGACTTTTTTGTAGATATTTATAATATCTACAATTAATTACAACATTTTATGGTTCTATCTTTTATAGTTTAGGCAGCGTACGCAAAATAAGTAACTTTTCTGCTTGATTTTTTACACCTTGTGTCCGAAAAACCCAAATATCTTACGGAACCCCATTTTTTTCCAAAATAAAATTTAGCCTATGTTACTCGTAGATAATGTAGCTTTCGAATGGTGAAAGAATTTTTGAAATCGGTCCAGTACTTTTTGAGCCTATTCATTACAAACAAACAAACAAACAAACATACAAACAAAGTTTTCCTCTTTATAATATTAGTGTAGATAATAGCACAGAATAAATAATAGTACCAGATAATAGTCGATATAACTGAACGTAACACATTACAAATAGTTTTAGAGATTTAATTTTTTTTGGTCAGTTCACATAGTATGTAGTATTTAGTACAGTCAGACTCAAATATGACTTAATTTGCAGCGATAAAAAATCGTAAAATGTACCTATGCATCTTTTATTAAGGCATATTTTTCTCTACTTTTCCCTTAACTTATAGTGTAATTAAACATCGAACGCCAAGTGTAAATACTGTTGTTATTATTTACAGTTTATTTACAGTAAAAATATACAGGGTCTTTAGTTAAAATTTGATTTAGTGTTTAATCTAAGAAGTGGAACTTAAGAGCAGTATAAGGCCACTTCCTCGAATTTAGCGGGGAGAGGCGCGGTGGCGAACATGATATACAACATATACAACAGCAACGGTAAAGGCCCCCACAGACGAGAGGCCGATGGCTTCAGTTAGAACTAACGTCAGTTCGGCCTGAACGGATTCGAGCACACACACACGGAAAAAATCGCATCCGACCAAACTAGGGTTGCCACCCGTACTTTATAATAAAGTATTGTACGTTATTTCAGGTAATAATTGTACTCTATACTTTATGAGAATACTAAAGAACACGAAAATACTTTATTTTCACGATTTGGTTTCTTTAAGATTTTGAAAACTTTAGTCATAATATTATAATTTTTTTCGATTTAGAGATTTGAGAATGGATTCGAGCCCACACATGATACGATTTTGTATCCGTTCAGGCCAAACTGAAGGCAGACCGGACCCTAACGCGTGCAGGCGGGCGCCATAGTTACCACTTGACAGGAGTGTATTTCAGACAAGGTTACTATGGCGCCCACCTGTGTGCATCGCCGTTGCTATCACTGCCCGCCGCCGCGTGGCTGTCGCGACGCTTACCGCTAAATTCGAGGCAGCGGCCTTAGAGTTTCGGACACTTAACAAACTCCAAGGCACAGTTAATATAATTCCTACAATGCAACGCTTCTAAAGCAAAGCAATGTTACAAAATAGAGCACTACACTTTGCGACAAAACTATTACTTCAAATATTAAAACAATAATAAGTATTATCAAAAGTATCTACATCAATCGATTATAGGAATTGACATTTACTAGGCAAAAAATGAAGGAATTTCCAAAATTAATGGATTTTCATCATGTCAAATACTTGAAATCGTTAAAACTTAATTTACTTTAAATATAAATTGTAAACTAGACATAATTTTAGGGTTTAAAGAAAAAATTATAAACTAAAAAAAACTTTAATGTAAATATAACTAAAAAATCATTAGCATGAAAATGTTATATAAATAAACATAAATATATACTCATACGCAGCATATTATTTAACTGCGTAGCACTTCGCCTTGATACTCAAAATGTGATTTCCATCGGAGGTACCAGCTTTGTTAGTATCTTTAAACTATTTTATTCAAAGGAACTCGAAGTTATTGAAAGTCTGACATACTAAAATGTTTAGGCCTATGTAGTGCATTATTTGACTATAGTGAGGCAGATCTTGTCCCTGTAGCTATCAGCATGGCCGGGAGGCAGGGTGACCGCCACGTCTACTTTGGACAAAGATGGCGGCTGTGACGTCATCAGCTCCGCCAGCTGCGAGGACGAGCATTCGCTAGACCGTGACGTAATAGTGCGCGCTGAAAAAAAAGTTTGTTAATGCCTTATGTTTACCTATCGTAGAATAGTTTTTTTAATAAAGCGTATTTCTTTGACAATAACGTTATTATTGACATATGGGTACGTAAACCTTTGTCAAAATTTAAGTACCTAACCATTTAAGGTTAAGTACTTATATTTATACGATTGATGAAATATTAATTATTGGTAGCTAATTTTTATCTAGTCAGTCAGGCGAGTAATAGTGTTCTGTGAGTCAGTCAATGACTAGAAAAAAAAGTAAAAAAAATACGAACTACGGGGGCTGAGCTCAAGTGTCTTGAATAATACCTTATTCTTCTCGTAACATCCTTTTCTCGATAAAACCACTTACTATTAGTATAACAGCTGGACGCGGAATCACCAGAGGGGCTGTAAGGTTTCATCTCGTAGTGGTTGCTTCCGCCGATAGACTGCTGGTGACTACGAGTGCCGAATGGTGACGCGTAGCTATAATAATACTGCTAGTTATTGATATTATAAAGTAAAAATAATAATTGCACTTTATGATACCTTTTGATATTATGTAGTAAAAAAGTATAAAATTTGCCATTTGTAAACATCATGTAAACAAGATTTATTTTAAAAGTTAAAACTTTTAAAATTTTACTTTACTTTTACGATCTACATTATGACAATCGCCGTCATTGCGCCATTTTTGATGGTTTTAATAGTAGACCCAATCGCAAAATCATAAGTAATATTACAGCGACATCAGTATGTACCAGTGACCAATCATAATACGAGTATCATTAAACTACCACAATGACGTATAATGTTCATATTAAAATAAATGCATTTAAGTATCCCACGGGAGATCCTACCCACAAGTATGTAATACTCTGCTACACCCGAAAAAACTCAAAAAAGTCACTAAAAACTCGGTGGTACACCAATACCTTGGCGGGCCACGGGCGGCGTGAGCCTGCACCGTCCGCTCACGCCGCCCGTGGCCGCCGATCATGACGCTCACCTGTCCCTCAGCTGCGGCATGTCGTACGTGTTGTCGGGGCGCTGCATCCAGTACTCGTTGCATGTGCGCGTCAGGTCCGGCCCGCTCTTGTCCCGGGTGTACGTCTTGGGGATACCTGGGTAGTAGTAACGTGAATATAATTTACGTTATGCTATAGTAGCTCCCCATACCGATGTCGGGTTCCGGTTTCATTGAAAAGCTTGAATTTTTTTCCAGCGTCCAAATGTGTGCGCAGTACATAAGTGCACTCTGTCTTCTTTTTTACATGCCCATCCGACGCATCGATCAACTTTCTTGGCAAATAATCAGGTCATAGGCCTGCTTTGTCCCAAACAAACTTGGAAACAAAATTTTACGTTGTTCCAACGCGAGAGTCGAACCCACGAGAACCACGCTTTAGACTATTAGACTACGGAGGCTGTTAATCACAGAGTTATGCTATTTATGGGTTTAACTATAAGAATGGTCAAAATTTTATTCAAAAAATTTTATTCAAAATTGGAAAAAATACCAACTTTGAATAAAATTTTTTGACTTTGACTTTGACTATATTTTACTGTTATTAATAATTTAATAATGCGATAAAGATCACTGAAATGAGTTGCTGTGATGGTTGGGTTAGTTGGTTGGTTCTGTTGGTGAACTTAATTCATTGAACACAATTTAAATTGACCTATTTACAGCTACTGTGACGAGTACCTAATTAGAATTTAAATTAGGAATTTTGGTGAATCTGGGTTGAAATTGATTCGGATTCAGTGACAAAATACTATCAAACCAAATAGTAATCAGGTTCATTCCTAACTACAAATACATGATAATTGCTTTTAAAATTGAAATAGAACATTTTAATCTGAGCCTTACCCTGACGACTTTATTTGACCCTTATGTTCTTAACCACGTTTAACTCTTTTACTATGTCGTCACTGCAACTCAAGTTCATACGTACAGACTCACGCGGGGCCTGCGAGACCCGCACAGCTACTCACCGGCTCTAGCGGCAGTGTACCCCGGCTGCGCTCTGTACCGGCACCACACGTACAACACGGCCGCGCCGGCCAGCAACATGAGCACCGTGATGCCCACGCCCACGTACAGACTCACGTTGGGCTTGTAGAGACCTGTGTCATAATTTAAGTCCAGCTAGATTTTGCTCCCTGCTTTAGAAGGGTTAAATTCGGAGACACCGTAATGAAGGTAACAAAACTTTGTTAAAAAAAAAAACAGTTTGTAATTTACCAACAACTTATTTGATAAATCTGTGAAAATGGATACCGTAAAAAAATATGAATCTCAAAACGAAGATAAAGATATTGTTTAGATCCCTGGGTTAAATTCGAAGGCACCGTAATAAATGTAACAAAACTTTGTTCAAAACGAAAAAACAGTTTGTAATTTATCAACAACTTATTTGATAAAGCTGTCAAAATAGAAACATCGTAAAAAAATTAGGAATCTCAAAACGAATATGAAGATATTGTTTCCCTTTCCCTCCAGGTCCCTTTATCTACTAACAACTACTTTCAGACTACGGAAACTGTTTTATCTCTACGATAAATAGAATAAACTTCACACATAAGTTCAAATCAATTGTCAAAGAATTTTTTTCTATCAATAAATTTTAATAATGTGAAGCTATGCATACAATACAGACATACAATCAACAGTTTTTACAAGGCACTCCCATAGATTGTGCGTATTCTTATGATACGTGTGAAAGTGGGGCTTAGTGAATCTCAGATAATAATCATAATTATTGTTGCATAATTATGTAACATTATTAAAAATATAATCTGTCATTCACAGGTGTCACTTTGATGCCTATGATAGAATATTTAGTTAGCCATAAGGCTATGTATAGCTTAGACGTGTGTATGTCTATTTGGCCTCCTTAACATATTATATGTATGATAATATATACTGTATGGATGTTATATGTAGAACATATGTAATAAAGAAGAATATACAATCATTGTATCATTGAATATCTCCACCGTGAGTTTATGATAAATGCTGCTGGGTCAACAGATCCAACATACAACATGGTGTTAGAAGTGTGAGGTAAATACAAAAATATATGAACGAAAAAGAGGGTACATCAAAAACTCAAGAATAACCACAAAAAGCTTGAAGGCAGTCGGAACTTAGGAACGGTCGGTGAAAAAAGTGTGTGAAGACTGAAGACCTAACAATGGCTGGAAACGGAGTACAGAAACTTGAAATTTCTACCGAAGTTATCAACAATAATGCTGAGAATTTCAAGAAATGGACGCAATCATTCGAGATATACCTGCTGGCATCAGGAATGGAGAAGACAGAAGACAAAAGAAAAATTGCAATCATGCTGCATTCCATGGGAGAGAAAGTAAATATATATAATTCCTTCAATTTGGACCTGGAGAAAGCCACATATCAAGATGTCAAGGCAAAATTCGTCGAGTATTTTGAACCCAAGAAGAATTTGACGGTAGCAAGACACAAATTTTTCACGCTGAAGCAACGTGTGAACGAATCCTTGGAGAACTTTCTTATGGAATTAGAGAATGCAAGTCATGCCTGTGAGTTTGGTACGCTCCGCGACTCGCTGGTAAGGGACATCCTTATTGCGAATATGGCTACAAATTTCTCGCAATTTCGTCAAAAACTCTTACTCGAGCAAGATCTGTCCCTGGAAAGAGCCAAACTTCTATGTAGAACACTCACAATGGCACAAAAAAGTGAAGAATCAATGAATGCAGCAGATGGAAGAGAAGAAGCCACAGTATACAAGCTACACAGAAGTCGTCAGAACAGTCCTTATACACACCAGAAGAGAAGAAAATCTAAATCTCCGTCACGCCAAGGTCAACCAAGGTCAGCTACGCCTGGATCCAGAACAAAGTGTGTGAAGTGCAACACAGTCCATGGTCACCGCAACTGCCCAGCGTGGAAGCACAAATGCAGGTCATGTTTTAAATATGGACATTTTACTCATTTATGCTTTAAGAAAAATAGTGTCAGGAGTTTAGTCTCTGGGGTAGGCAATATGCATCTCGATGATGAACCGAGTGCTGCTTGCTTAGTAAGCAATGCTCCTACTGAGAGATTCACTATTGGGGCGTTGTTCAATATTAAAAATATAAAGTCACAAAGTACCAGTTCAAATTTGAGTAAAAATGACGTTAATTCCTGGCATTATTACTTAAAAATAAATAACAAATGTGTAGACTGCATAATTGATACTGGGGCAGATATAAATATGATGTCTTACAAAGTGTTTAAAGAATTAAATCTTAAGTTTGACAAACAGAGTAAAAAAATGTGTAAAAAATATAATATCTATGCTTATGGGGGAAAGCAACCAATTCCCATTATGTCAGTGTCAAACATATGGTGTATGTTTCAAAACAAAAAAGAACCTGAAAGTGTTACTTTTGTTATAACAAATTTAAACTGTCCTACTGTAATTGGTTTGCCCACTTGTATAAAGCTAAATTTAGTTATAAAAAACTTTAATTTAAATAATATGTGTAAAGAACCCTGTGACAAAATTGTGACCAAATATAATGATGTGTTTCAGGGTCTAGGCTGTTTACCATATGAACACAGTATTGTGTTAAGAAAAGATGCTGTGCCGTGCATAGATCCACCCAGGAAGGTGCCATTTGCTCTGGTGGAGCCGTTGCGGAAGGAGCTCGAACTCATGGAGGGATTGGGGATCATCCAGAAAGTCCATGAACCAACTCTCTGGGTGAGTAGCTTAGTTATTACCATGAAAAAGTATGGAGGATTAAGAGTTTGCCTAGATCCTAGAAATTTAAATAAAAACTTATTGAGATGTCATTATCCCATTAAAAATATTGATGAAGTAAGGTCTAAATTGTCCGGAGCCTCATATTTCTCACATTTAGATGCATTTTCTGGATTTTATAATATAAAATTAACTAAAGAGAGCAGTGACCTTTGTACTTTTCAAACTCCCTTTGGTAGATATAAATTTTTGAGATTACCTTTCGGAATAAGCACGGCAACAGAAATTTTCTATAAAACTATGATAGATTTATTCGGAGACATTGAGGGAATAATAATTTGGTGTGATGACATTTTAATATACGGTGAAACAATTGAAATACACAATAAAAGATTAGAATTGTTTCTGGATAGGGCTAGACAAGTCAATTTTAAATTAAATAGGGCCAAGTGCAAGTTTCTTTTAGAAGAAATCGCATATTTGGGCTATATTTTCAGTAAAGATGGTGTAAAAATTGATCCAGAGAAAATTAAGGCTATAAAAGAAATGCCAATACCAAAAAATATTAAAGACTTGCAAAGATTTTTAGGTATGATAAATTTTTTAGCACCATTCATAGAAAACTTAGCTGACAAAACTAATATTTTAAGAAATTTGTTAAAAAAGGATGTGTTATGGCTTTGGGATGAGAATTGTCAAAAATGCTTTGATTTATTAAAAGAAATTATAACTAAAGCGCCCGTGTTAGCAAATTATGATTGTAATTTACACTTGACTTTGTCGGTAGATGCCTCAAGATATGCCGTCGGTGCCGCTATATTTCAAAATAAGCGACCCGTGGCTTACAGCTCAAGAACACTGACCAGCTCACAACAAAATTATGCTCAGATTGAGAAGGAATTGTTTGCAATACAATTTGGATGTAATAAATTTCACCAATATATTTATGGCAGTAGAATAACTGTGCAAACTGATCACAAACCGTTGATTTATTTATTTAAGAAGCCCCTACATGAAGTACCTGCTAGGTTGCAGAGAATGATGCTTTCTTTGCAAGGCTATGACTTAGATGTGGTTTATGTACCTGGCAAATTTATGTATATAGCAGATACTTTGTCTAGAGCAGCACTTACTGAAAAATACATACCCCCATATGAACAGGATTTACAGTACCATGTAAATACTATGTTTTCTAACCTCTCTGTAAGTAAGCCATATTTGAATTTAATATTAACAGAAAGTAATAAAGATGAATCATTAACTTTGCTTAAGTCTTATATTCAAAACGGGTGGCCTAAGAGCAAAGACAAAATAGCATCTATGGTAAAACCATATTGGAATATTCAAAATGAAATACATATAATGAATGAATTACTATTTAAAGGAAATAGGCTTATTGTTCCTAAATCTTTGCAAAAACAAATATTAGATAAAATTCACTGTGGTCACTTAGGTATAAATAAAACACTTAATATTGCTAGAGAAACAGTTTATTGGCCGAATATAAATGCTGACATTAAAAATTTAGTTGATCAATGCTTAGTATGTGCTAAGTTCAAGCCAAACACAACAAATGAGCCGTTGCAGTGCTACGAGATATCCCATCTTCCCTGGCAACAGGTAGGCGTTGATTTGCTATATTTTGATGGAGAAAGTTTCCTTGTCTGCATGGATTACTATTCCAAGTACATTGAGTTAGCTTCTTTGCATAAAAATTACACTGTGGACGTTGTTGTTAAGAATCTTAAATCGTTTTTTGCTCGTCATGGAATACCGAAATCTCTTGTATCTGACAATGGTCCACCTTTTAACTCCAGTAAATTCAAGTCCTTTCTTGAGGAGTGGGACATTGAACACATAACAAGCAGCCCACACTGGCCAAAATCCAATGGTCAAGCTGAAAGCGGGGTAAAAATTATAAAAAACATTTTGAGAAAATGCAAAGAGGATGGCTCTGATATATACTTGTCATTGTTACATTATCGTAATACAGCTAAGGGAGATTTTCCCAGCCCTGCTTCATTATTAATGTCTAGAAGCTTACGAGTAAATTTACCAATACTAAATAAAAAGTTATATCCTAGAGTAGTTAAATTTTCGACATATGAGAAATGTCACAAACATAGCAGAGACAGAATGTCTTTTTATTTTGACAGGAATGTTAGGCAAAAGTCATATGTATTTCAGCCAGGAGATTATATATATTTTAAAAAAGATCCTAAATCCGTTTGGACTCCGGGAATAATTAAAGAGAAATTGACGTGTGGTAGGTCGTATTATATTGTAGATTTAAACGGTGCTGTGTATAGGAGGAATATAGGACACATTAGACCTAGAAAAAGAGATTTAAAAAACATAAATACTCCTCCTTCTTCTTCTGGTAATGGCGAAAGCAGTGGCAAAAATGACAGTATGGTTACCATACAGGACATTGCTAACCCCATGAGTTCGGTGAATTTCGGAAACGGTCTTTTTCAAAATTGTGATAATGATGAAAGCTGTGTTCCTATGGAGAGTCTAGTGAATACCGATTATGTAACCAGATCTGGTAGAAATGTAAAACGTCCTAAACTGTATATTCATGAAAAATATGATTAGTTATATAGTAGTATGTTTTTAGTTGTGTACATATTGTAGTATTAGTTGCGTTATCTTGAAAAGGGAGGTGTTGCATAATTATGTAACATTATTAAAAATATAATCTGTCATTCACAGGTGTCACTTTGATGCCTATGATAGAATATTTAGTTAGCCATAAGGCTATGTATAGCTTAGACGTGTGTATGTCTATTTGGCCTCCTTAACATATTATATGTATGATAATATATACTGTATGGATGTTATATGTAGAACATATGTAATAAAGAAGAATATACAATCATTGTATCATTGAATATCTCCACCGTGAGTTTATGATAAATGCTGCTGGGTCAACAGATCCAACATACAACAATTATATTTACTATTGTTAAATTATTGCTTATTCTAGCGTTTTTTTTTTTTTCAAACGATGTAACACACAAATACAGTTGAAATTCACGATTCAACCCCATATTCACATCTCCATGATGTGAATATGGGGTATACACATTCCTAACTTAAACGGTCGAAACCCAATGTAACTTACCCATTCCCGATGTACAGTCCCCATCTACACACGCGGCGTGCTGCAGAGTGGGCCCCGCGCACGTGCCCACGCACTGCCGCCGGCGCACGCGTACGCACTCAGCACTGCAGGCTGACCACGGCGACCAAACTGACCACGAACCTATGATCACAGTGATCATATAATAAAGCTATATGCACTGTGATTTCGGCCTTAGTGCATAATGCCCCAATAAACTTTGAACTTATTAGAAAAGCATGATATAATATGATGATGCTTTTCATAAATAAAAGATTAACACATAACTTTACAAGCTCTTGTCTGACAGACTTAACTTTTCACTTAAGCCGCCGATACATTTTGGTTATCAAGCGCTTCGGCTTGGAACTTTGTAAATGTAGTCCTCAAAGAAAATAAGTAAACACGTGTTTCATGATTGTTCGGGTAATCAACCGAAAATCAAAAGGGGTAAAAACGGGTACTAAAGTTTGTATGTAACTTTTTTGTTTGATATTGCTATTTGCCATGATTTACTAAAACTAATCCAATATTTTTTAAAATTTGATAGTTTATATAACCCCCCCCCCTTTTACCCCTTAAGAAGGGTAAAAAGGGGTATTTAATTTTATATGGGGAAACAAATATGAAATGAGCATTTTGCTTTGGAATTTTTTATTGTAGTCCTAAAAAAATAAGTAAACACGTGTTTTATGATTTTTCGATATTCACACCCTAAAGGGGTAAAAAGGGTTATCAATGTTTGTATGTCATTTTTTTGTGGTCAGATCTGTTTAGAATTTCGTTATTGTATTGCTTAAAGTATCTATGATAACTCACCATTCTGGCATCTCAAACAGTCTTCATCAGTCTGCGACGACTGTCCCCTACATGGCGCACCGCCGTTAGCTGGTGCTGGTTCTGTGCAGGTCCTGGTACGTCTTCTGCCGACAGCTTGGGACTCACATCGGCATGGTATCCATGGCGACCAGTCTGACCAACCTCCGTTTACTAGACGTTCAAGGTGGGTCAGTAATACGATTGATCATTGTAAAAGAAAATGATAATGTCAAATGTCAACTTTAATGATATTTTCTTACATATTCTTGAGATTGCATATTTTTTAATATGTACTTACTAGACCACACTAAGGGTCAGATCACATCGCGACGATACGTGACGCTACGCAGCGCTGCAATTATAGGTTACTTATTCAAAATTGATTTTTATTCACTACACAATTTACTAGTGTTGCCCAAATCAGTCTTGGTCTTGGTCTTGCAGCAAGAGTCTCGCAAGAGTCTCGCAAGTCTCGCAATTACCTATTAGCCTATTGCTATTTATTAAACGTTATTTTAGATCTCAGAACAACGTTATAGAGTAGGTATTACGTTACGTTGTTATATTAAGTTGTTCTAATAGCTAAAATAACGTTTAATAAATAGCAATAGGCTAATAGGTAATTGCGAGACTTGCGAGACTCTTGCGAGACTCTTGCTGCAAGACCAAGACCAAGACTGATTTGGGCAACACTACAATTTACACGTTTCATATAACATCAGTCATGTGCATGTGCAGCGCGGACCAACTTGATGTTCGAACTCTTACAATGAAACTTGTATCTTCTTGTGTAGGGTATAAAATTAAATTTTGAATAGCTAATTTCAATAATTCATTTTGTATGGCTATCTTAAAAATGTTGCGTATCGTTACTTTTCGGTGTGAATTGACCCTAACATTAAAAGAAAATGGCGTAGATTACTGCGATTTTTAGACCCTGAGCGTTGGACTAGCTAGTGATGATTCTATACAATAACTTTTACAAACATTTTGGAATCAGCTTCTATTATTGCAACAATCAACGAAGTTCCCGCTTCTTTGGCCCCTGTGTCAAGTATGATCTATAAGCAATTGTAGAGACACATTTATTGCAAAATAACAAGCATTGCTAGCGTTATAAATAATATTGACAATTGACCAATTGTTTTATTCCTTGTTAAATATCTAATAACGTATTATTAGATATTTAGCAAGGATATTAAAGAATATTAGATACTTACCATATACAGACAGAACTGCAACATCTGACTCTCTTCGTCCTGCTATATTTTCGGCCAAACAGGTATAGTTTGCCATGTCCTGAATAAATAAAAAATAAGTCTAAAGAATCAAATTTTATTTTAGGAAAATGCGGGGCATATTAATGGTCAAACTCGTCAAATGCATACGACTATTCTATCTAAAAACTTGGTGGATAGGTTATTAACTAAATAAGAAAATAAAAAAGAACCGAGTTATAAGCCCAAAATAAATGAGTTTGCTAGTGGCAACCGACAAAATATACGAGATAGCAATATAGAAGACCTAATTAAGTATGACAAGCCCAGTAATTAAGACGAGATTGCTAGCACGATACATCATAATCAAATTGGACGTTGAAAAATATAAAACACAAGAGCGGAATAAGAAATAACATAAATTAGAAAAATATTTTTAGATACAGAATATTAAGAAGATGAACCAATTAAACTATCTAACGAATGAGTTAATATTTAAAATATAAAGCATGGTAAAATGTCTGTAAATGTACATTTAATTCTACTTTTCGTTTTCACTTGATTAAAAATAAATGACTTGATGATTCTTGAATGAATCTATGATAATAATCAGAGTATGCAGGTATTAAGATACCAACTTAGAACTCTTCATTATTATTATATGATCAATATCTTATTCTTATTATGAATAACGATTAGGAATAAGAAGCTAATAGCTTATTTACGCTAATAAAGTATATAATGTGAATGTGACTTTTATAAATTAGGATTTAAGACTTATATCATGTTTGATTTATACAAACGGCTATAGAAGATTAAGCTGTTCTTAACAGCGCAATAAATTGCTAATTGTCAGTTTACAAATCAATATGGTAGCAAATCATAAATTCCTTTACGATTACAGTAAAGGAATTTATGATTTGCTACCATATTGACAAAATTAAGTACACTTGTACTTAATTTTCATTACTGATTAACACATACCTACTCGTGTATGTTATTTGTAGACTAAAAGCACAGAATAGAAAATATACTAACGTATAGAGAAACAGCTATCATAGAACGATCCCAAAAATCCAAATTGGAAAATTTTGACCCCTTCAACGGCCCATTATTTTTCGCACAATCGTGGACACACCGTATGTTTGTAACAGTACAATGAAATCGAAAGCTAACTATGTAGATGTTTATCTGTTTCTATTTCTTTGATGTTTGCTAAAAGGAAAGCTATTCTTTCACCAAAAGAATATTTCAATGTATAATGATCCTCAGGGTTCAACGTAAAATATGAACCCACATAATCTGTTGAATTTAGGTACCCTAGATAAATACGGGCCTCTTGTTGCAGGTGCACTTGGCTAGGCTCCAGAAAAGATAGCGGCTTGTATAATCCCGCCATAATGTATATTGTTCTTGTACAAAACTTTATTTCGTAAGGAATTTCTTAATTAAAAATAGTTTCTCTAGAGGAACTTCTATTTTTTACGGTAAGAAACCGTAGATTTTTTAAATTTTGCTCATGACGTTTGGTTCGTGCTTCTACGTTGGAATACGTATGAAGTATGTTAAATTAAGTGTGACAATTAAATGCAGGTGTAATTGTGGCAATATTATTGTCATAAAATATCATATATTCCTTTACGATGACTAAATGAGGATTAGCAATTAATTGTACTGTTAAAAACATATTAATCTTCATAAGTCGTTTATAAAAATTAAACATGATGTAAGTCCTAAATCCTAATTAATCAAAGTCACATAGGTTTCTGTGTTTGTGAAAACAATTACACATATCAACTGATGTTATGCGTCTGTCATCTACCAATACCCCTTAAGTGGGGATTAAGGTACCTAAATCTCCACAATATATTATACTTAATGCTTCTGAAAATTTTAATTATTTATTTTGTTCTCAAACTCAATATTCAGAGGATGGTCCTTTTTGGAGGTCCAGAGGATTTTTGTAATGATATGGACCAGGAACCGAGCATTCAGATTGCCTGATGGTAAAAGATAGCCATCAATGGACAACTGCAACACTAGAGAAGTAACATCCGCAACACTAGAGAAGTTACAAGTGCGTCCCTAGTCCTTCCTTCTCATTCAGCGAAATACAGCGCAAGTGTAATTCACGCCGATGAAGCAATGGTAATTATTCGGTCGAGCCTGCTCATTCGTGCCAAAGTTGGCTGTATCGCGTTAAAGTTAAGTTTACCTGTAACCCCACTCGTGGCAGCACCAACGCTTCATCAGTAGCCTCTATGGGGCTACCGTTCCTCGCCCACCTGATGGTAGCCGGCGGCGCAGCTGGTGGCGGGCTGCAGCGGAAGGTCACTTGCCGACCGGCTTCTACGGTCACCGATTGCGGCTGCTGGGCGAATTGCTTCTTTAGGTCTGCAGGATAAGGTTCTAATTCAGTTTTACGTTTGATCTTTAATTATATTACGTTAGTAATATATAATTATGTCACCGGAAAATAACAAGAACCGCAAACTTATAAATTTCCTAGGAAATTTACAAACCTTCGTAGGATTTCTAAACGAGAGATAAATTGTATTATTTTACGCCTACATTTTTGCAAATTGATAAACTTACCGCACTCACACGTAAAATAATAAGTCAGCAAGAACCAAACGCCATGTATGCTCTGATTGGTTGAATAAGTCTGAAAACAAGCATTGCAACTGTCAACATCGATCAATCAGAGAGCAGTGTGTTATTTGCCGTATTTTATAGAAGCGTAAAATTAAAAGCTCTTCTGTGATTGGTCGAACCGTTTAGAATCTTACGAAACGAATATCCGTTTGCTTATAAAATTACCACAAGACGTCGCAAGTTTATAAATTTCCTATGAAATTTATAAACTTGCAGATCTTGTTATCTTCCGGTGACATAATATGATGATATTCTTTGGTTATAGTGCGAAATCCCACTGCAAGAATTCTACTTTACATACATACATACATACATATAATCACGCCTTTTTCCCGTAGGGGTAGGCAGGACCGCCTTTTTCCCGTAGGGTAGGCAGAGACCACTTCTTTCCACTTGCTACGATCCTTACATACTTCTTTCGCTTCGTCCACTTTCATTCTTACCATCCATTCCTCCTCTTACATTCAACATAGCCAAGCGTCTCTCCATGGTCCGCTTTTCGCCTCCGCGAGAAACGAGACGTGATGGGTGGCGAACCACATCGCCGCCATTTTGGATAGTTAAATTATTTTTGACTATCCATTGCGTTTCCACGGATTGGTGGAGAGGGTAGGAATAGTGAAAGGGAAGGATAGGTGGTGTGGAAAGGAAGATTGGTAAGTTAGAGTGGGAAATAGGGAATGTAGGATATTACCGCCCAGGAGGGCAAGGGATAGGACAGTAATAGCTAGGGAAGCCGGGGTCGCATACCCGTATACTATACCACAACTACCGGACAGGTAAGTTGGGAAGAGTATCCCATGACATCTACTTTAACATTATAATATTATGCCTTCTGGAATTATACTACCCCCTTTATAATCTAAGGGTCAATTTACACCGAAACACAACGATAAATGACGAGGCGCTATATTAAATTATTCAAAATTGAAGATAGAGTGCGCGCCACCAAATAAGTCCGACAGCAATTAGTGGAACTAAATTTGTTAAATTGTTATTACAACGCCTGAGGTTGTGAAAAGTGTTGTCCGAAAAATTATAACTAAGGTAAAGGGGTTTTGTGGAGCAAAACAGCAGAATCAAGGTATTCTTCTGCCCATAAATAATGCTGACAACATCCTGTCGCACGATCGCAGCGCCGCGTCTATCGGACTTCAGTGGTGGGGCGGACTCTACGCGTTTCATTGTAAGAGTTCGAAATGTCGTGTCTCATGCACCGCGCTGTACAGCGCATGTGCAGCACAGAACACTATTACTCGCGGAGAAGAAGGTCGACTTCATACAAAAAAATTGGGACCAAATAGCGCCTCTAGTGAGCTGCCCCCTCAAACTTTTAACCGCCTTCCAACAAAGGAGGACTAAATATTTGATTATATGAATATGGCGGGAAATTGAAGATACGTAATTAAAGTTTAAGTTAACGTTAAATTTCTCTTCAGAGTTAAATTTTACATTCCAACAAAACCGAGCAACCACCTCCATGACCAAATCATACCTACTACGTTATAATTTTTTTTTTTTTCGAAAGGGTCTATGCTAGCCACAGAACACTATTACTCGCGGAGATGCTAGCGGTCGGGTTAAGACCGCTCTAGCGTAATCGGACTATAACTAGCCTGGTGGCTAGTTGGACTGATTAGAGTAAATGGGAGGGTTGGCCCTCCCTAACTTCACCCGGGTGAAGTTCAGATCGGTTTTTGGGGACAGCTACGGGTAAGCTATTTTTAGGACGGCAGGGCACGTTATAATTTTTTTTTTTTTTTTCGAAAGGGTCTATGCTAGCGGTCGGGTTAAAACCGCTCTAGCGTAATCGGACTATAACTAGCCTGGTGGCTAGTTGGTTTAATCGTTATAAAATGTTCGTGAGCCCTTATATACATACGTCTAGTGTTTTCGATAGCGCGATCTAGAAGCGGCATAGTGTCTGTTGCGCGCCATCTGTTGTGGTTTTTAAGTAACTTTTATGTAATATTAACCATGTAAGACAGAGAGCGATATATTGAAATATAACCATTCTTGTCGCACCGAACTGCCCCCTTTTTGGTCCAAGGTCATTCATACAAAGTCGACCACCCCTGATGTGCAGTGTATGACTGATTCCATGTCTTTTTGTGTAGTGAATAACGTTCAATTTTGAATACCTATCTTAAAAATACAGCACAGCGTATAATCGCGGTGGGAACTGACCCTTATAAAAATTCCACATCCAACTCCATTCCAAAAACCATTCTTGTAGACCTAACAACTAAGGAAATGTTTGGAAAATATAATACATAGTAAAGACTAGAAATAAAGTTACAAAAATGAACAAATATTGTTTTTTTATGTTTACGGAACTTTTCTTATTAATATAATTATTATATATTTTTAAGATAAATACAATTAAAATTTTGTCCCCAACGGCATACCAATTTAAGCCCAAAATAAATGCCTTGTAATCCAAAATAGTTACATTATCGTAAACGTTTTAGAAAACACCCCTTGAATTATGTTCAGGGGAAACACCGGAACAAGAGCTAGTGAGCATTCGTCAAATAGCAGTTTTAACGAGCGGAAATAATGCTTCCTCCACTTAATGGTTTCACCCCGTTTCACCCCATAAGATACAAAAAACACTCGTTAAAAATTATGACTTTTAAAAGCGACCTCGAGGTGTTTGGCTGGTATAAAAATTGTAATTGTAAAAATTGTATCTTGACTAAAATAATGAGTTTTGTAAATATCGTATTTAGGTCCGACTTTTTAAATTTACCAAATATGAAGGTAAAATCTGTCGAAGATTACCTGATAGCATGCGAGATTGTTACTAAATTGTAGGAATTTTATGAAATCATCTACGTAAGATAAAAACGAAATGATAAAAATTCCTATCAACCAACACACGACGTCAATCTGGCCCCGTGATTAGTTTCCGAAGAACCTGTGTTACAGGTAGGTACCAGAAAACGGGAAGTATATATTTTAATACTTTTATACTATACATATATTTAAGATTTTTATTATATTACGATTATACACATATTTAATATATCTACATCCAGGACCCAGGAACACAGAAAAACTTTTTGTTTCTTCGGCGGGATTCAAACCCTTGAGCACCAACGCACTGAGCCACACAAGTCGTCAAATTAATGTCGTTAATGTCTGTCTTTTCAATGCCAGGGTCTCATTTACCCCCATTTCGTAATCCAATGAATTAAGGCAATCACAGCCCTACACTACCGTACAAATAAAATAAATATAAGTGTTGCTTGAGCCTCGTCAGTGAAGAACACTTCACATTTTCACAGTCTCAAAGTAAACAGCTTAGCCAGGTGTTTTTTCAGTTAGCTTTCCTATTAACATTGCTACTGCAAATTAACTTCTTTAAAACTTTATACCGTGGTCCAGTGGTTTAAAGGAGGTCGTGAGATCGATCCCCACGTTGGAAATAAAAATGACGTTTTAGAGACCATTTAGGACAATGCAGGCTGATCTATCAAGTTTGACAAGAAAGATGATCCATGCATCGGATGGGCTTGTGAAAAGTCAGTTCTGTGCCTGATCTCTAGCCAGTCGCCAGTCATGTCGGTCATCCGTCCCACTAGGCTACGAGAATAATGGAAGAGAGATTGTTCTTGACGGGTACTGCACACACTTCGGCACTATCAAAAATAACTCCCGCGTAGCCTACAAAAAAACCAGCCACCGCCCCCGAATTCGATGTGAGAGGTATATTTTTTATATTCATTCATCATCATACGCGTGGAATCAAAAACACGAATATTTTTGACATCAGCCCTACTAACGTTGTGCCTTTTGCATAGATCTCTCCTCGGTGTAAGGAAAATTAGTACTAGCATCCTATATATATATATATATATATATATATATATATATATATATATATATATATATATATATATATATGTCTGTCTGTTACGCAATCACGCCCAAACCGATTTTGTTGAAACAAGATTTTGTTGGTACAGGCATAAATGAGCTAATAGACATAATATTATCTATGTATATATAAAAAAGGCAAAGCTGATTGACTAATAAATCAACGCACAGGTCAAACCACGAAGGCATCCACTAAGGAAGAATTTTTCAAAATTCAACCCAGAAGGAGGTAAAATAGGGGATGAAAGGTTAAAACATTATTTAAGGCGAAAATATACGTAGATGACGTCACAGATTCGGGCGTGGCCTAACACTTCCCGCCGCGCCACCCGCATACACCCCGCAGCGCTCACGATCTCCGCGCGCGGCCGCGCCGCGACTCAAATTATAAACTGAGGAACGGCCCTTTTATACGACTTTAGGATTGATTTAAATGCAACTTGAAAATATTAATTTATTTCTGGTCTGGGAGCAAAGAAAAAACGTAGAATGTATTAGCCGCTTCTCCTTTTTCTGTAGAAGCCGGTCGAGGTTATTCCCGAAATCTGGAAATTATTTGGTAGGCAATGCGGCTTCCAACCCATCATATTTGATTTCATTTTCCACCTCTACGCCCACCAAAATGCAATACTTAGTGCTATTGACAGAATCACTAAAATATCCGCTAGGTGTTTTTTCGCTTTCCTAAAAAAGAAGTTTCATATCGACGCTTGAAAGGTAAAAATGCCTAAGCGACAAAAATACCGAAAATGAGTTTAAATATCAATGAGTTTGTATTTTTTTGCGTCGATTGGTCTAATCGTCGTCTTCCTACGACGATTTTTTTGTCGCTTAGATATTATAGTGAAATTTATACAAAATCATGAATGTTATGTTCACTAAGCGACAGCAAAAAGCGATTTATAAAAAAAAATCACTTGGATATTTTGAAGAATTTTAAAAATCAACTTAGTCTATTTTTAAGTTTTTACTTTTTTTGTTTGCACAAAAATATTTTTACTTGTTTAAAAAATTCTTTTCGTGGACACTTTGTACATTTTCTTCATACAAATTATTTGTGAATTGTCCTTACAGTGCATTTAATTTGATACCATTATTTTAAGAAAGTGCAACTTGTAGAATTTTACCCACAGTGAAATAAAACAATATTGGCGTAAAGATAGTTTTACATATTTGACACAATAACTATTCGTGCTATGTAGATATTTTTATTTCAAACTTTTGTTTTTAAGTATGTCGGTTAGATATTTTTTTTTGGTTCCCTATTTTTTCGCATAAAATCATATGTCATAATTTTACTTGGCATAATTTCATTTGACCTAATAGTAGTTTCGCATAGTATTCATTTGGCATAATTTTCTTAGCTTAATTTTTTTTCGCATAATTACTAATAGCATAATAATTGTTAGGCATACTTAATAAAAGGCATATATTTTTTACGCATTATATTAATTCAGAATAATTATATTTTATGCTTAATATTAAAAAGCATAAATATAAATATGCGTTTAATTACCTTATCCGTGTTTTATTATGTCCTTCCATTTTATGCATATTTGTACCTTGTGACAGAATTACTTGAATTTATTATGACAAAAAATATGCCTAACGAGTTTATGCCAAAAAGCAATTATACCAAAGTATTATTATGACAAGAAAAATTAAATTAGGACAAAAAATATTAGTCTAAATGCCTCATTAAATTAGAACAAAAAATATTAGTCTAAATTATATTTATACCTAATGATGTAGTATGCCAAGAAACCATTAAGTATGCCAAAGTTATAGTATGCGTAACAAAATTATGCCAAGAGAGGTATGCCAAATGAAATTATGACAGTTAAAATTATGCGAAAAAAGTGGATACCTTTTTTTTCTTTGAAATGTTCAAGAATGACGAAAAAAAATGTAATTTTTTCCTGTACCCAAAATATTATCTTACGTCGCTAAGATACAATACGAAATCAAAAATGTCGCATGAGTATCAATAAATAGTGTGTGGGAACATAAATGAACGCAAAAATTGCTAAATATATTTCTATATTTATGCGCCTAATGTTTCGCTAGTTAGTCCTGTCGGTAGTAGTAAATATCAATATACTAGGTTATGGGAGTAAACTTTGCGCACATACTTGGACATAATAAAATAGCTCCTAAAGCTGGTCTATTTTCAATTAAACTGGCAACAGTCACTGAAATCGGCGTGGTTTCATTATTATTCCTTTTTTAAGGTTCCGTAGTTCATGTCTCGGAATCCTTATAGTTTTGTCATGTCCTTCCGTTCGACCGACCGTCCGCCCATCCGTCTGTCCATCCAAACGGTGGTGCTTGAAATATAAAACTTTGAATGGGTAAGTTTATTTATCACGTCAACACAATGCTAAAATAAATGAAGATAATTTTTGGGTACACCTACACGAAAGGGGGAGATATAATTAGGTACATAGATATTTTAAGAACATTAAGAGGTTTCTGAGATTATATTTTGATGTACGTACATTCCTTTTTGCGCGATATTCCACTGTTAAGCGCATTTCTTGTTAAAATACGGCGTCCCCCCTCTAAAATCCAAACGGCTGGCTCTAAAAATGTGGAAAATTCATGATGGTAATCCATGTAATAAACTTTGAACGAAAACTATAACGGTCCAAAAAACTTCATAAGTTCAGGAGTTATAGAGACTTAAATTGAATCAGTTTAGATGAAGATATCTGATACAGAGCCTACAGATTGTCCTTGTCCATAAAACATCCTAATCTTATAGAGAAGATTAGGATAATTTAGATGATATTTCTGCTACTGTCAATGCTTTCAGCGCAGTCTATCAAAACAATCACACTGCGCTGAAGGCACTGACAGCAGCAGAAAGAATAAGGGGCATTTTTGTATGGATCCCGTCCCCACTACTGTAGCACTACAAGATATATATCAAATGAAAGGACTTAAAAAGCGTGTAATTTTTTTGTATGACGAAAAATCTCTAAACCATGGGAGAAAAAAGTTTTAACCCAAAGGTGAAAAAAAGTTAAAAAATCATTCTGTATTATTACACCATTTCATAGTGTTGCTAATAAGGAACAATTTTTGGGAAGTAATGGTATACAGCAAGCTTCAGAAAAGTGTTATATTTTGATAAATTGCCTCTGTTTATAATATTTTGATAAATTTTGATAAATGTATGGAATGATAATAAAATGATAAAAATAAGCTCTTTCCTCAATTTTGTCGCACATAATTACATTATGGAAAATTTTGTTTCTTACTTGCGATACTATTGAAAGGATGTATTTTTTTCATAATTTATGGGTTCCAATCCTGTCTAGGAAAATTGAGTTATTAAAAATTTTCATGTTTCAAGAGTTTAAGTTTTCATCAAGTCGGACTCGATATTCCGTAGGGCTAAATTGCTATTGCTAATTTTTTTTGACTTCCTTTACAACGCCCAGAAGTATAATTTACCATGTACTATATCTTTTTTTTCTGTACCTAATCGTTTGAAAATTATTTTTGCTATTTAATTATATGTATTTTAATATTTTATCTGAATTATTTGATTTTACATAAACCACTTTTCCAGGCCAGGATTCAAACCCGCAAATTAGGAAAAAAATACATTTTGTATTATTGCGCCATTCGATAGCGTTGCAAGTAAGAAACAATTTCCAGAAGTAATTATGTGCGAAAAAATTGAGGAAAGCTTATTTTTAGTATTTTATTATCATTCCATACATTTCATCAAAGTATGAGGCAGTTTATCAAAATATAACACTTTTCTAAAGTTTAGTGTATACCATTACTTTCCAAAAATTGTTCCATAGTAGCAACACTATGAAACGGTGCAATAATACAGAATGATTTTTTTAAACTTTTTTAACCTTTAACCCTCATTAACTTTTTTCTCCCATGGTTTAGAGGATTTTCGTCATACAATAAAATGACACTTTTTTTAAGCCCTTTCATATTATGTCTTATAGTGCTACAAGGATGGGGACTTTTTGCACCTTCTTCTTTCATCTAAATAAGTTATGGCTTGTGTTCAAACGCTAAACATGCTAGGACGAGACAACAGCATCAGTCTGGTATGGGTTCTAGGCAACGGCAACATCTCCGGCAACAAAACCGCGGATGAGCTGGGTAGGCTTTGGGCCAATTGTGTCACGGTGTCATGCCCAGAATCGGTATATCGGTTCGGGTAATCGGTTTTTATATTTCTATACTTTTTATTATTTCAAGATCAAAATTAGCTCGTTTTAGTAACTGCAATTAATTTTTATAAAGAAGAAGAAGGAATATATTGTCAGTTAGGAGCAAAAATTTACAATGTCATTGAATAATAAATTTACTAAGATAACTTTAGCCGTAGAAAATTCTTAATGGAATCAACATTTATGTAACTTATCTTGTTTTATTTTATAAACTCTAAGGCCATTTAGATGAATACTCCTATAATTTTTTTTGTTTGGAATTAGTTATTTCTACCTGTTACTACAGAAAATTTACCTCATTAATTTAATTTATTTAATATTTATATTTATATAATAAGTTTACCGGAGGCCCAATCCCCTATCCTATTCCCTTACCTACCCTCCCCTATTACCCTATTCCCTCTTAAAGGGCCGGCAACGCACTTGCAGCTCTTCTGATGCTGCGAGTGTCCATGGGCGACGGAAGTTGCTTTCCATCAGGTGACCCGTTAACTCGTTTGCCCCCATATTTCATTAAAAAAAAAATGTATCTATAGCTTATCTATTTTTACAAGTTGCTGAAAACCTTTAAAATAAAATTTAGGCAATTTTACTTGCTATTACATAACTTTCGTTGATAGCTTAGATAATTTTACCTATTTTTCGAATTAGGACTTTTTTACCTAAGCGACATAAACTGCTTGTAATTCGAAAGCTATATGATTCGTTTTAATATCAAAAATTGCTATAAAAATAAGATACACGTTGTATTTTATTGATATATAGATGTATGTTAAAACCATCTAAATCCGACTATTTTGTGATTTTTAATGATTTTTTTTTCTAAAAATTTTAACTTTAAATCACTCTTCTATAAAGTTTACTAAATTTATGCGTCATATGTGTCTTTTTTAATTATTATTTCTTTAATTATTATTTTTTATCAATTATTATTATTTAAACTGGAAATATCATAATATGTATTATATTATAAAATATGAATTTGCTTTCCTACGCTATCGAATTGGATTTTGTCTGTAATAGTAGTTGTATGTGTGTTAAATAAATAAATAAGTGTCGCTTAGGCATTTTTACCTCATATACTATATAGCTCAAAGCGTTGATATACTAAATAGACAATTAAAAAAGAAATAATATAATATATCTATGGACGCGTCACACCACGTCAATCTGATCCCGTGGTAAGTTCTCGAATAACTTGTGTTACGGGTACCAGATAACGGAAGTATATTTAATACTTTTATACTATTGGTACACATAATTAAGATTTTTATTATATTATACACATATTTAATACACATCCATGACCCAGGAACACAGAAAACTTTTTTTTCCGTCGGCGGGATTTGAACCCGCGACCCCCGGCTTGAGCAACGACACGCTCAACCAACTGAGCCACAGAGGTCGTCATAGAAATAGAACTATACACTTTCTGTGAAATTTACAAGTACATATACAATAAAATATTATACTATAATATACACTATATAATATTATATTAATATATTATTAAAATTTCAAGTAAGAAGTTGAAGGAACAAAAAAGTACATTCAACGATCGAACATTTTCATTCTATCGCAGGCAGAGTGCTCGCTATGGTTTTCATAATTTATTTTTTACGGCATGTTGTTCCCTATTATTTCAAGAGTAAAATAAACGATTGCGAAATAGCGGCACCGCGGAGAGTGACACAACCTCCTCGTACGAAACTCAGCGGCTCACTGTCCCGCGCGCCCGCGCACGCACCGCTTACGAATATTTTCACAAAATAATAGTTATTTACGTATATTTTGAAAACAAAACGGTATTTCGAAAAACCCAACGATGAAATGTTAGATAAATATATTCTTCACATTTTCGTAAAAGAACCATCTTTATAGCCGTAGTAGGTAGTAAGTAGATAGAAAAAGAAATCTGAAAACAGGGCTACTTAATTTTAATTTATTTAATATTAATCTTCGTCGTATTAAAAAAATTAACGATGATATTAAAGATGAAGGATTAAAGTGTGAAATGTATATTTTTTTGAATTTTTTTATTCCCATTTTTCGGAGTAGTTAGGACTCAAACTGAGCGATTTAGGGGCTATTTGCCCCTTAACGCGGGTGAAGCCGCGGGCCATTAATACTAGTAATAATACCTGCACGGGCGAGGTTATGAGAAACATATATTTAAACCAATGTCTATTATTAATTACATAACAATGGTTTTTATTGAATCTCGAAATATGATAGAGGCTCACAAGCTCATGTTATATTATTGTAAATTAATAACATTACGAAACTACACTTTTTTTGTAATACTATAGGATGTTACACATGAATAACTTTTTGACACATATCGTTAGGCAATATGACATAATTTAGTAGAATTAGCACAAGTGTAAAGTGCTCAAATGACAGATTAAGTATCAATTCACGCCGAAATGAAACGATAAATAGCGCTGCATGATGATTTTTCTTCATTTCACCAAAAGATACACGTTTCATCCTGAGAGTTCGAATGTTCGATGTGTCCGAAGTCCGAATGTTCCATCCGAAGTGTATGACCGACTTTATAATATGAAACGTGTATCAATTTGTGTAGTTATTACGCGTAGCATCATGTATCGTCGCAATGTGATCTGACCCTCAGGCAATATGACATAACTTAGTAAAATTAACACATGTGTGAAGTGCTTAAATGATTTATATTTTTAACACGCTTTTTTTTTTTTTAACACGCTTATATATTAACTTCACCTGTATGTAAGCTTGTTTGCTTGCTTGTATGTAACTATCAATACAATGCGGTCGCCAAGCAACCGTTTGAAGTTATTCCACGCGTTACACCGCACACGTGCTGTGAGTTGTGACTTGTGCTCGTGTTGTGCCACACGCCAACTCTCTCCTAATTATATGCTTTATTAAATGGACCTCTATCTTACGACAGTCTAGTATCTATACCTAAATTGCCTTTTACATCAATGATGAATGTTTAAAATAACTAAAAATTGAAAATAAATATAGTTTAAAAAAACTAAAAAAATACGCTTTTAAAGAATATCGAACTAAAAAGTTATTAATAACTTATTAACGTACTGTCAGGTGTTTTTCAAATTGGGGCTATGATTGACATACTAAAAATATGTTCCTCATAATCAATATAAAAATTACATTCGCAAAAGGTATTAGGTATGTTTCAAAATTAACAAACTAACTCGATCCTGGGCCTCTAGTCAAGATGCATTCGATAATTTCGATGGCGAACTTCGAAAACAAAATGTATGGGATTTGACATAACGCATCGTCAGCAACATGTCATATAACGAAGACTTTTGTCAAATCCCATACATTTTTGACTTCGTAGTTCGTCGTGGAAATTATCGAATACATCTTGACTAGACGCCCTTGTATGCTCGGCGCAAACGAGTGACCGACCACAATGGCAGGTGGTCACCGGTTTACCACTACACAGATCACTAAATAGTTACTACGTACACCGCTACCATTTTTTTAGAGTTCCGTAATACTTAAGGAACCCTTACAGTTTCGCTCTGTCCGTCTGTTTGTCTGTCTGTCTGTCTGTCAATCTGTCTGTCCGCGCCTCTAGCTCCTGTAATTATGAATATAAATTGATGAAATTTGGTGCAGTTATAGAGTGTGTATATATCACGGTTTCGGGATCATAAAAAAATAATAATTTTATATTTTAGGGGTGACTCTCCATACCTACATGTGAAGTGGGGATGAAAAATATTTTTTCACTCTACCCCATCGTGTGGGGTATCGTAGAATAGGGTTTTTAAAATAAAGGCAAAGTTTCATACGTTGCTTTTTTTAAAAGTTGACCATTTTCGAGTAATCGGCCTCCAAAGTAGTTTGTAAGTTGGTCCCCCCCCCCCCTAGCATTTTTAAACTATAGGAGATAGAAACGTGCATATTTACATGCTGATAGATCATGCTAAAAAAATATTGTGAACCAAATCGGACAGTAACTTTTGGAGTAATTAAAAAAAAAGCAAATTACGCGTTTATAGTTACGGAACCCTCCTCAGACATGTCGTGCATGCTTTTGGTTAGGTTATATACATCTGTCGCTGTAGTCGGTCGCCTGCTTATGCAAACTTTATTTTAAAATATCAAAAGTAAACATTCTTCTCTTTGTAGCTACTTGAGCTTTCTTGACGCAAGTAAAGGGTTTTTTAATAGGGACGCTCGAACTTTGAAAACGCATAGCGGCTTTTTTCGTAAAGCGTTTGCTGTAAAATTTTATTTAATAATACATATTAACTCATGACGTAGAAAATAAATTTTTCAATTATAATGCTCTCTTTGCCTAATTTTTCTTTATATTGCAGCCAATTTAAGTTATTTATAATAAAGAATAGGTACCGGTTACAGTACAATATTTTTATAAAAAATTTGGTTATATTTTTAAACAAAAGGTTGTTTTATTTTATTTTGAAGTTCGAGCACTCTTAATGAAAAACTCTTAACAAATACTCGCCTACCGAATAATAATAATTGTATTAGTTTTCAACTTCAAGATGCTCGTTTTAATACATTTATAATTGTTATTTGTTACCCAGCAGCTGTCCCATTGTCCCATTTTCCCATAGAATATCCGAATGTACGATAAGATCACAGTGATAAGTCCCGGTTGTAACCCGACACCACACACCACACAACACCGCGTTAATCCTGTCTGTGGGAATCCAATGGGATAGATCTGATCCAAAATCTAACTACCATGAAAAATGTCCGTTCATATTTTTTACTCCCGACGAAAATAGAAGCGGTGTTATAAGTTTGGCGTATCTGTCTGTGTGTGTGTTTGTCCGTGGCATCGTAGCTCCCAAGCCTAGTAGGTAGACCGTTTGGTTTGCACTCGAGAGACTGCAGGTTCGAATCCCAGGTTGTGACGTGTACCAATGAGATTTTTTCAGATCTCAAGTACATTATACGGACGCTCTAACGGTGAAGGAAAACATCGTGAGGAAACCCGCACATGGTTGGCCCCAGACGTATTGACCAGTCATTCCTCTGGACTAGACTGACTGTGTTGTGAGAATGCCGTATGCTTGGGCAACCATACGACATTTAAAAACCAACTGTCCCAGGCACTACAGCATTTCAAGAGTGGTTACTTCGCTCGGAGAATACTGTATAATTCATCCAATATCGGATGAAAAGGCCTAAGTTTTTTTCGTACCACCCAAACGATGAACCTAGTTTGATCTAGTTCTTTGTTAGCAATGCAATGCATTTTTATAAAAAAAAAAAACATAACGCTATCAAAGATTTCAAAACTCAAGATAGTCTATGACGTACATTTGACAGAACAAATTTTTATACTTCAAATATCAGCCATTTTGTTTTCGCCATATTTCAAATGTCAAAATGACCAAAAATCTTAAAAGTAAAAGAGATGTTCAAGAAATGTATGAGGCCTGGGGCAGCCCTATGTACAGTATATGTAAATATAGCTACATAATATAGTAACCGTTTCCTATTCTTTATTTTGTTTATTTTCACTTCGTTTCCATGTACATTTAAATTAACTTCGTTAAGGAGAGCAACAAAAAGTAAAATAAAACATGGCGGATTAGATCAGAATTAACTAAAGAATGTCATTTTGTCAATGACATGACTTTTGACAAAGAAAGACGTATGACATTCAAGACGACGTCTCTTCGTAAAACTGTCTACTACGTCAAGAGTCAAGTCAAAACAACTGTCATGGCCGCCCTAAAAATAGTGTTCTCGCAATAAAAAACTCTTCAAATAATCATTTTTGTACGCATGTACCCTTCTTCAAAATATTTTTTTCGTATTTTTATGATATTCCCATATTTTTTCCTATTTACCTATGTAGTGTACATAGAACTGGCCCAAAATCAAACATCTCTTTTAACTGGAGACACTTTTTACATCAACATGCCTCGTCTATAATATTTACGTCTATGAACACTATAAAATAATTATATAAGACCACCTTTGAGATTAAATGACAGTTATTAGGAATAATTGCGTTTGCTACCACATTAGGTAATTTTATTCTGTTTTATTAATCGTCAGAATATGAATTATTACAAACTCATTATTTTAACATTAGAGTATTATTATTTAATTTTATATCTTGATAATAAATGTAGATGTAATAAACAAGCATTCCTATTGCTATTATGTATTCAACTTTATTTGCAATCATAATACTATTGTAATATTAATAGTAATTTAAATTACTCAAAATAATGAAAACTTGAGAATGCAAAGTGATAAAATAACGTCATGGACAATATGGGAATATGCACAATTTACAGAAAATTTACTTAAAACATAATAATAATATTATGAGGCTGAAAAATAAAAGAAATGTCGAAAAATGCCTGTTGACAAGTGAGAAAAATATTATGAGCGTTAAAAGTTTTTAATTTATAATTTTCTAGTAAAACGAAATTAATTAGGAACTCCTATGCAAGTCGTGTATTGTAACGTCACGTTACACGTCGATTTTTTTTTTACTATTAAAGCGTTCATATCTAAAGGTATGGTTTATCGATCTATTTAAATAAATAAAATATACGTGCATTTTCCCCATTTAACATACAAGACACCAGACACCACTTACCAATATTATGGCATTAATTAAATTGTAGATTATGCACCAAGGGGTAAAAGCAGTGTCTTACGTCACGGGCAGCATATTGGACCCTGAGTGTAACGAGGGACTCTAGAGTTAGCTCCCGAGCGAGGGGTTCAAGCTGCCCAAGACGAAGACAGGCTTTATTTCAGGCAGAACATTTATGCAAGTTGTGGTGGAGTTTATTTGAGCAGTACTTAAAGATTCAGGAACTTGTGACTGACGATTCTGATACGTGAGAATGTTAAAATTATAGGTGGCCAGTTCGATTTTCGAATAAACTCTCTTAGCAATGTCATATTATTATTGAAAAACTCTATGATAGATACGTATCTATTAGGAGTTTTCTTACGAATTTTCACGTTCCAAATTCAAATCACTTTAATCCCTTGGGATACAACATTATCTCCCTTGGGAATCAATGACTTGCTTTACGTTGAGATTGCGTGATATATAATCGGACATTGTCGAGAAGGTGGTATAAAAAATTATTTTTTCATTGTATGGTAGTCCAAAAAATAGGTATAATGCGATTCAAATGAGAATAGGAACGTCAATGACCTCTATCTGTCAAATGTCACTTGAAAAGTACGGTTAGCAGAAAAACTTATTTGCCAATAATAATAGTCGAAATAATTCTTTATATACTCGACACTAGCAGAATGGTGCAAAACCTTTGCAACCGCGATTGCCATAAATAAAAGAAGAGGAATAATAGTCTTACATCGAATTTAAATAGTAACGTTAAATTATCTAAACATTTAATTATAATAATACATATTCATAAGTCGTTTTTAAAATCATAAATTAACATTTTGTTTTTCATTGTTGGTGCAAGGCAACTTGCCAAAATTATACTGTTTTTGTTATTGTCATACTCATTTTGCTCGAAAATGAGTAAACGAGGCGCTGTATTACATAGACGACGATGACTACTCGGACAGTAATACAGAGATGAGCAAAATTGAAGAGCTAGATTCAGATTACATTTTTTTTGCTCAATTTTGTAAATAAATTATATTAAAAGAAAAAAAACTTTTTTTGCCCACCCTACCTAATTAGGTACCCAATTGGGTAAAATTGACAGCTATGACGTCACAATATGGCGCCGACTCGATCCTATTCTCATTTGAACCGCACTATATAATTATGTGGTTTTGATTTTCAATAAAATAATTGTTATTTTATTTTGATACCTAGTAATAGCGTGCTAACTGCTAACGGTATGTGCTAAGGCCAGAAATAAAAAAATATACGCGTGTGTTCTAGGGGTGACAAAATGCCACGTAAAGGTAGTCTCGCGACACAAGATCGTGGTTCGTGACCCGAGACCGAAATAGGGTTGCGAAGCCATTTATTAGTATGAATTTATATGGAGCCAAAGATTTCAAAACTCAAATATAGGCTTTGACGTACATTTGATAGAACAAATCTTCATACAAGAAAAAGATACCCCATCTTGGTTTTCACCATACCTCAACTGTCAGCCATCTTGTTTTACCGTACTTCAAATTTCAAAATGGTCCCAAAAACTACAAAAAGTGAGGATATTTAACTTTAAGACACTTTTTGACTCACCATGTCTTTATCGCCGTGGTCGCGCGTCGCCGTCGCATATATCGGAAGGCTACCTTAGGCAGATGTAACAGTACAGGCACGGCCAGAGGGCTGGTCAGACCGGTACGTGCAGTTTTTGCACGTGCGAAACTCACAATTTGCGTAATTAGCACCTGCATACGCATTACACGATTACACTTGTGAGCTCAACTTTACAAGATTGTACGGTAGTCTCTGGAAATTTTAATGGTAATGTAGCCTACGCATGTACTAACAGGGAATCGAATTCATAAGCAGGTTGAAGGTTGTCATAATTTGTTCAAACACACGAACACACAAACGAAAACACTGCACGTTCAAAAAACATATAACTCAATCAAAAGAAAAAGAAATTCAATTTAATATTATAAGTACCGATATCGAAAATATAATACGAAAATCCTCTTTTCTCTCTATTAATATTTTTACCTAAAAATTCCTATTCTATAATTATTATAACGTTAATGAGCTCGGCAATTAAGTTGCTTCACAAAAAATTATGAAATTAACGTTCTTGGGATCTTTTATATTTGACAGGACTTTATTCCTGACAAGGGTCCGGACAAGCTAATCTAATAATTTCTTCGCCTCAAATCCGGACTTTTTTTTCTTCGATTATAAACCGTGTGGACTTAACCGAAAAACTGTCAGTACCTATTAAAAAATTTAATGAAATAAATATTATCTAATTAAATATTTTCATTATGATTTGAATTATTGCAGATAATAATTTCTATTTCTAATAAAGTGAAGTCTTAAAACCAGATTGTTTCTAGTGCACTAATTGAATTCAAAATGTATCATTACACATACCTACAAAATATTACTTCTTGAAATTTTCCGGAGGTTTTTTTGGCTTTTCCTATTAATTTCGATATCCTTAATTTAAATATACCACCCGTTTTCACCAATCAGCTTTAGTTTCTAGTAAACAGCTTTTTTATTTTTTTTTGAGGGTAGCCGCACATTTACAAGTTTAGTGATGTATTGTTATCAGTTCAGTTAAATTTAAAGCCATGTTTACGTCAAAGAGAAGTTGTCTATATAATCCAGAGTGTTTTTGTTTTATTTGTGGTGAATATGTTATAAAAAATTCAGAAAATCGATTACAGACTTTGTGAAAACTGCTTATTTTAACTACTTTAAAGTGCAAGTGCGTAATTTAAATAAACCGTGGGCGACTAAAACTGTTAGCCACAATTGTGTAGTTAGTTTTGCGTGGTCAAATGAAAAAAGGAGTTATTTAAAGTTTAAAACCTAAAAACCATCACGGTGATTGTTATTTTTGTGTTGTTGATATAAATGGCATAAATTCAAATAACCGTCATAAATAGATATATCCTGATTTACCGTCGGCCAAACGACCAGCTACGTTAACTACCTTAGATGAACAACCTGTACTACCAGTTTTACCCTCAACATCTTCAGTTGATCTTTGTCAAATTGAAGTTGATGACGAACAAGATGAAAGTAAATCAGATGATCCTGATTTTGTCTCTAAAGTCCCGATAAAGGAATTATTTGACCAAAGCGAATTAAATGACTTAATAAGAGACCTTAATTTGACAAAAAACCAATCAGAATTGCTATCTTCTAGATTTTGTCCGCTATGAAAAACTTTCTTGTTAATACCAAAGCTCCAAACCATCAAGACTTAGTTCAACATAATGATATCTTGCCTCAAAAATCTTGGTTGTAACATGAGCGTCAAGCTTATCTATTTAAACTCCCATCTAGACGATTTTCCTGAAAATCTCTGTCACTCTAGTGATGAACAAGGAGAAATGTTTCACCAAGAAGTTTGTACTATGGATGAAAGATATAAAGGTAAATGGGATGAGCACATGACGGCAGATTACTGCTGGAACTTGAAAAGAGACCTACCTCAAGCTTCTTATTCAAGAAAATCATCAAAAAGATCTTTTTTAGCCGCATTTGAATTATTTAATTTATGTTTGTGGTAATTTTTTCACTTTTTTTATACCAAAATGCACATATCATCATATCACAAAAACTAAAGCTGATAGAAAAAAACGGTTTTCATTTTCAGAATCAGGGGGCCAAATATCTATAGAAAAGCCGTTAAGTTAACTGGAAAAAAAATTGTGTAGATATGTGTTATCTTATATCTTATGTATATTATATTAAATTCCAACTTACTATTAAAAATGTGTAAGTTTGTGAGGATTGATGAAAGGATGGATGTTTGTGACTATTTTATACAAAAACTACTGAACAAATTGTAATAAAATTTCGTATGGCAGTAGTTTATATTCTGGACATAAGTTTTATCCCGAAAAAGTACAATGTTCCCGTAAGATACTGTATTTAGGCGAGCGGGTTATGTTTTGTCTACGTCATTCGATATAAAATAAGTAGCGACAAAACATCCGAATATGCTATTCGAGACTTATTAGACGATTGTGAAACACGATCTAATAGACACAAAATCCCGAGTGATTGTTTTAAAACAATGCAAGTTGTCTTCTCACCTAGTACCTATATCTACTAACATTTCATCAACATTTTATATGGCTGCATTGTTCAGTTTACACATAGAGACGTTTGCGTTTAGATTGTAACGAAGAAAGATTGTTTGTTTGCGTTGAATATGCTATGAAACTAACGATTTTGATTAAATTTGGCACAGATATAGAGTAGACCACGGGGAAGGATATAGGTTACTTTTAAAATGAACGGTTTCTGCGAGATAAGCTTTTGCGCGTTCGAAGTCACCGGCAACATCTAGTATTATATTGCAGGAAAGATTTGTTTATTTACATTGAATAGGCTCCGAAACTGGTGAACCGATTTTTATGAAATATTTAGAGTAGACCGTGGGGAAGGAAATAAGGTGGGTGGACCATGAAGGGCCTCGCTCCTTTGAAGGCCATTAAAAAGTCGTAGTTATTGATATCTAAGGACATATTCCTTCTAATATATCCATCCATCAACTCAAGGCCATAGACGCGGCGCGCGGCGGCGAGTCGCTCGCGCCGCTATTTTGGCAGTGTGATCCCATGTATTGTTGACTTCGGTCGTCGACGTTACAATTGTTATTCGCGCGCACAGCAAAATGTTTTTAGGGAAATAACCAATTATTTTCTTTTATTATTCATTTTGAATCAACCGCGTGTGTGTATGCTTCAAGTGTATTTCACGCGTCAAAAAAAATATATAAGTCACAACATTGACATGAATTAATTGCGCAAATTCTTAGCAATTGTAAATATATAGTAAGAATCGAGGATCGGGATAGACATAATTGAAACTCCTGCTATTTCTAGCTCTTTCCATTATTGTCAAATACCCACGTTCTTCGATATCAGAACTGTGACGCGTGGGGCGGTTATTTCTGTTAATTGTCTCCAGACTTACTCGAATGTGTCCTCATTACCAGCTTAATACATGTGTTGCGTTTCACGGCTTTCGTTGACGTTTATGGCGTTACTATATGGCTTTATGGACTTTAACGGAAACAAAGGAACATAATTACTAATAAGTATTCCCAGCAAAAACTAACCATGTGGCTGATTTTGGTAAACAAAAATATCCAATTCGGCCAAATTGATGATTGCAAGTGCAGAGTGCTTTTTTATTTCACTGTAAGTAAGTGATATTTAAATTAGTAGCATTATTGGGCGTTATTGATTGTTAACATTTAGATTAAATTGGATTTGAACGTAGTATAAATCACAGATCACCATTATGGTGACCTCTGTAGCTCAGTGGTTGAGCGCATTTCTGCTCTCGGTTTCGAATAAACCTTAGGGTCAGTTCACACCGAA
Organism: Glaucopsyche alexis; assembly: GCA_905404095.1. Taxonomy (NCBI): domain Eukaryota; kingdom Metazoa; phylum Arthropoda; class Insecta; order Lepidoptera; family Lycaenidae; genus Glaucopsyche; species Glaucopsyche alexis. The sequence continues at coordinate 23,803,595 of FR990052.1, forward strand.
ACGACACGATACGTCACATGCCGCAGCATTTTAACCACTTCCAAAAAAGGAGGCGGTTAAATACGTTCAGCTGTATTTATCTATACTAATATTATAAAGAGGAAAACTTTGTTTGTATGTTTGTTTGTTTGTTTGTTTGTAATGAATAGGCTCAAAAAGTACTGGACCGATTTCAAAAATTCTTTCACCATTCGAAAGCTACATTATCCACGAGTAATATAGGCTAAATTTTATTTTGGAAAAAAATAAGGTTCCGTAAGATATTTGGATTTTTCGGACACAAGGTGTAAAAAATCAACCAGAAAAGTTACTTATTTTACGTACGCTGCCTAAACTATAAAAGATAGAACCATATAATGTTTCGATCCTTGCCCTTGCAAGGGCTAGTCGTGCGTAGTGACTGTGTGCGTTACTTGCAATTGATTGGAAGTTTACGCTTACATATTTTTATTTTGTTATCAAATGGAGTCTATAGACGAAGAAGAGATGGAGGATGGATGCAGTGAGATTTTATGTGAGGAATTACAAAATGTGACTGGAGAAAGGAGACCGAGTAAAAGAGGAAGAAGTAATGATGAAATAGATGAAGAATCAGAATGGCAGGAGGTGCCAAAGAAGGTGAGGAGTAGAAAAGAGAAGGATCGTTCGTATGACATGATAATCAGAAGTTTTCAAGAAAAATTACCTAAACAATTTGCTATGGCAAAACTTCTTTTAAGTTTAGGCTTTAAAGATATAAAGAAAGTTAAATATATTGGATCTTATAAAATCGTTCTGGAATTACTGGATATAAATGTAGCAGAAAAGCTTCTAAGTTGTCAAGAATTAAAAACTAAGGGTTGGATGGTGTATCGTGCCGGTGACATAAATGTTACCTACGGTATCTTAAGAAATGTCGACTTAGATATAGAAGACGAAGAAGCTGTTAAGCTAATTACATGCCCCAATGATATTAAAATTAAATCCTTTAAGCGTTTAATGAGACGAAATGAAGAAGGTAACTGGGTACCAAGTGAGTCTGCTCGTATTGGATTTATCAGCTCTCAACTTCCATCTCATGTATTTATAAATATGCTGCAAGCTAAAGTTGAGCCCTATATTTTCCCGGTCACACAATGCTCCAGGTGCTGGAAGTTTGGGCATACAAAAACATTGTGTGGTACTAAAAAAATTACCTGTCCTAAATGTGGAAACTTTCATGAAAATTGTGAAGTTACTAGATATAAATGTGTCAATTGTTTAGGTAGTCATATGGCACTAAGCAAGTCATGTCCGTTATTTTTGAAAGAAAAGAGAATTCGTGAGCTGATGGCTGAATATAATTGTTCATATCGCGTCGCATGCAATATGTATGTGCGGCCAGAGATAGAATGCATTGATGTGAGATCGAGTATTAATACTCAAACTGACAGCAATCCAGTTTTAAACACACGTAACAGTTTTGATTATTTAGAATCGGACAGCAAAGAGGGATCAGAACATGTTTATCCACCAATAATAACCGATTTTCCACCATTACGTGCTAAAACAACGCACAAAAGATCGTCGTCGAACATAAGTGACAAAACTAATGAAAAATCGTCCTCACGTGAGCATGCCCTGAATAGTACGGATGAGCCTGTCGCGGGGTGCTCGTACGCGGCAGCGGCGAGTACACAACACACACAGAAGCAAGCCAAGGAATGTATAGGTAATACTGATAACGAGTCTCATACAAATGAGTTACTTACGCGTTTGAAATATGTATTATTTTTGCAAGAATTAACTTTTATGGAGAAAATTCGTAGTTGTATTAAATGTTTATTAGAATGGTTTTTGATAACAAAAGCAGAGTATCTATCTAAAATGCCAGTTTTACAATGTATTGTTGAAATTTTAAATTGTACTTTATTTAATGGATCAAGTTGTTAACATTAAGATACTGCAGTGGAATACACAGAGTTTAAGGAACAAAGTCACGTCCTTAGAGAATCTTTTATTGCAAGAAAAAGTGCATATTGGTATATTATCGGAAACTTGGCTTAAGCCTGGTAGTCTTCTGAAAATTGGGTCGTATAATATATATAGGCAGGACAGGGACGATTCTTATGGTGGAGTTGCAATATTAACTCATAAGTCAATAAAATCCCAAATGTTTAATGTTTCATTATCTAATCACAGAATTCAGCTGTTAGGGGTAAAAGTTTTTAATTGTGGTTTTCTAAATAATATTATAGCGGTTTATTGTCCGCCTAACATAAGTACAAATACGGACGATTGGAGAATGCTTTTTTCTAAGTGGTCAGATAAAACCATCATCGCAGGTGATTTTAACGGCCATCACCCGAATTGGTCGTGTAAATTAAATAGTAGAGGATCACAAATATTTAATGCTATAAGTTATTTTAATTTTGTATCGCTAAATACTGGACAAAGTACAAGAGTTAAAATGGTGAATAATAATATTCAAAGTAGTTCTCCTGACATAACCTTTGCTTCGTCCGATATTGCCTTACGTTTTAGGTGGTCAGTTTCTAATGAAAGTCTGAATAGCGATCATCTTATAATATATTTTTCAGTAGACGTAGAATGTTTTAATAATTTTGAAATTAAAAAACGTAATTTTAAGAATGCTAATTGGTCTAAATATAAAAATTTTATACAACAAAATTCTTTCAGTATAAATACAGAACTTAATATTCAAGAATACTATGATAAATTATTGAATGTTATTAATAATGCAGCGGACAAGGCCATACCTAATTCCAAAGTTTGTAATTTACCAGCTACTATTTTTACCCCTAAACATTATTGGTCTTCACTATTGTCTCGTGTAGTAGCTGAGCGAAGGCGTGCCTTAGCAAATTTTAGAAGAAATCCGACCCCCTCAAACTTCATATTTTACAAACAAAAAGTAGCTGACGCACAGCGGCATATAAGAAAAGCTCGAATTGATTCTTTTAAATCATTCTGCAATAATTTGGATACAACCACTTCTAGCAGTGACTTGTGGGCTAAAATGCAATGGCTAAAAGGTGTTCGTAATTTTCAAAATTCTAGTATGGACTATGACAAAGCATATTTATTTTTAAAGCAGCTTACCCCAGATTACGTCACACCAGAATCACCGAAGTTTTTATCAATTAATAGGCAATTAGAGAGCCCAGTTTCCATGCAGGAATATTATTATTAAGTTTATTAAGAAATATTATTAAGTTAGTACAAACATTAGATGAAATAGGTATAGGCGCCTCCTTATGTAAGTATATTTGGGAGTACCTACATGAAATACATTTAAAAGTGATAGTGTTAGGTACCAGCGACACGGTTGTCAGGTGGACTTGCCATGGCTTAGCTCAAGGTGATCCAATGTCACCAATTTTATTCAACATTACTACTCGTGAAATTTGTAAGAATATAAATAACGTTTTTTTTTTCGCAGTATGCCGATGACTTTGTGCTTTATATAACGGGAATAAATTTGCGGTTCATGACTCTGACTATTCAAAGTGCTTTAGATAAAATGATAAAAATGTTAGAAGAAATTGGTTTAGATTTGTCTCCATCAAAAAGTAAGGTATGTTTGTTTTCGAGATGTAGACATAGGCAGACTGTTAATTTAGTAGTAAAAGAGGTCAATTTAGAAAATGTTAATGTAATTAGATATTTAGGCATTTATTTAGATAGCTCGTTAAATTGGAAATTTCATATCAAGCAGCTCTGGGAAATATCATTAAAGAAATTAAATGTTTTCAAAGTCCTTGCCGGTTCTTCGTGGGGAGTACATCAATTACATTTAAGAAACTTATACATTACATTGATTCGCAGTCGACTTGATTATGCCAGTTTTTTGTATGATACTAGTGCTAAATGTAACACCACCAAATTAGATCAAATACAGAATCAGGCCATGAGACTGGTAGGAGGATTTGTAAAAAGTTGTCCTATACATGTAATGGAGTCTTAGCGGGTAAATTTTATCTTAAATCTAAATCTATTAGAGATGGTGAAACCATCTCGAGTGTTTCTAATTTAGCAGCCCTTTGTTCTAATAACTCATATTGGCGAAGTAAAAAAATCCCATTACTAGTTCAAATACATAGAGAGTTTGGTAATATAAATGTATATACCTCTTTGAAACCCGAGATGTTTTCACTATCGACTTGGATGATAAATATAGATATTAAGTCATATATTTGTTTAGACATAGAAAGAGTAGACAGACCTGAGCGTGCCCTCAACTGTTTATATATTTTAAACAATACTATAACATATTTAAATAAAAATTATTTTGACTACTATAAAATATACACTGATGGTTCAAAGAGTATTACCGGAGTAGGAGCCTCATTTTATGATCCACAGACTAAATTGAAGGCATATTTTATGTTGAACCGAAAATATTCAATTATGTCAGCTGAATTGCAAGCTATTTCCGAAAGTCTTTCGTATATTAAAACTTGTAATTACAAAAATTATGTGATACTTTGTGACTCTAAAAGTGCTTTGCAACATTTAGCTCGGTGCTCCTCGTCGTTACGAGGGCTCCCGATAGCCTATATAATAATTGACTCACTTTTGGAGTTACAAAGTCTCAACGTAAATATTAAGTTTCAGTGGGTCCCATCTCATATAGGCTTGACCGGGAACGATCAAGCAGATGTATTGGCACAGCTGGGGGCGCACTCAGGTATAGTAGTAGAACAACTGCCTTTCTACACGGATTTGTTATCAGATATTAAAAAGAATTGCTATAGCTTGTGGAAAACTCACTTCGATGAGAGATCCGTGGAGAAAGGCAATTGGTACAAAACTTTATGCAATGAGCCACCTAAGATCCCGTGGTTCGCCTCAGTGAAAACAGACAGACATAGGCTAGTGACGCTCATGAGACTTCGCTCCGGACACGTTCCACTGAATGCATTTGGTTACATGATGAAAGTTTCGGATTCTCCAGACTGTAGTTTTTGTCATAAACGGGAAGACGTGTACCATGCTCTGGTGGAATGTGGCCGGGTCGAGTCCGAGAGGCGAAGGTTTGAAGCTGACGCGGGAGTGGCACTCAGTCAACTTGGTTGTGTGAGTGCCATTCTCGCTCAACCGGAGGAATCTGTTTGCTGGGGGCTGGTTAATTTATATTTATCTCTTGTTAGATGTAGATCTGATTAGAATAATGTAGATTAAGTATTTAGATTAATTTTGTAATTTTGATTTTATAAGGCTGGCATTGTCGATTTCGACACAAGCCTTAAAATAAAGAAAAAAAAAAAACCATATAATGTTCTAATTAATTGTAGATCTTATAAATATCTACAAAAAAGTCCGCGACACACTATACCTATCTATCTCGCGTGAGGCACAACAACAATTTTTTTATTTAGAAATCTTGAATTTTTTTTGGACTACATTTAAACGCGTTTATTTTACTCATCCTATTAATCCTTATCAAAATAAATTACTTCATCACTAAATAAAGTTTATGTAGATAATATTTAGCCTTTGAATGATTAAAATTGGACGTTTGGTTTTGAAGTTATGGCGAAATTAAAATATTACGATTTCTGCTGTACGGCCCGTTGCGAAGTTGGCGACATTCTGTAGTATTAGTATCAGTATTGTACCCGTGTGAAGCCGGGGCGGGTCGCTATAATATATATATCTACTCGATATTCTTAATTTTGAAGTCGGTACCAGCAAATTTGAACGTAGTTAAAATTTTAGCCAAATTTAATACATACATACATATAATCACGCCTTTTTCCCGTAGGGGTAGGCAGGACCGCCTCTTTCCCGTAGGGGTAGGCAGAGACCACTTCTTTCCACTTGCTACGATCCTGACATACTTCTTTCGCTTCGTCCACTTTCATTCTTACCATCCATTCCTCCTCTTACATTCAACGTAGCCAAGCGTCTCTCCATGGTCCGCTTTTCGCCTCCGCGAGAAACGAGACGTGATGGGTGGCGAACCACATCGCCGCCATTTTGGATATTAAATTATTTTTGAGTATCCATTGCGTTTCCACGGATTGGTGGAGAGGGTAGGAATAGGGAAAGGGAAGGATAGGTGGTGTGGAAAGGAAGATTGGTAAGTTAGAGTGGGAAATAGGGAATGTAGGATATTACTGCCCAGGAGGGTAAAGGATAGGACAGTAATAGCTAGGGAAGCCGGGGTCGCGTACCCGTATACTATACCACAACTACCGGACAGGTAAGTTGGGAAGAGTATCCCATGCCAAATTTAAAAGGGGACTTATTTAGAAAATAAGCTTTATATCATACTTTTATTTGTGTATCTTGACTTTGGAAGTCGGTTTAATTTTTTGTTTAAAAATAATTAAGATAGCTTTTCAAAAAATGAACTTGAATAATATTAAACGTGTATATTTTTGTGTAGTCAATAAAGTACAATTTTGAATAGCTATCTTTAAAAATGCAGCGACTTGTCGCGTCACGTTTCGTCGCGGTGTGTCTGACCCTTATTCGACCATGAATAGGGAAAGGCCTGTGTCATTCAACAGTGTGCAGTGGCAAGTGGCCGGCTAAAATCGTCATCTTATTCAACTGTATGAATATTAAAACAACGTACACGATCCACGTTCCGATCCATTTAATTATTCAACGCACTGTCTGGCTGCATTTGTCCGAATTAACTATTTATAACCGAAGAATTGATTGCTGGGACTTAATTTGCCGTTTGGTTGTCAGTCATTAATGATTCATCATAATCATTAATCATTCAATGCAATAAGCATTGCAAGCATTTTAATTGCTATAAAGTTTAGGGATAATATTTGGCGACGCTTATATAATGTAATACGCTTATACAGGTATATTATGTAATCTATGGGTCAGGTACCATCGACAAAGTTCATGCTCGGCCAGTTTCTAAACATTTTCCTTTGCACTAGGATGCCTCAAAATATTTTAACACAAATGAAGTGACTGTAACGACTGCAGACGTGGTTGAAGTAGTTATTTACACATGAGTATGTGCGTTCACAAAAATCAACGGCGCAGCTGAGTGATTTTTATCGTATGCCTGATCGAGCGGCAACTTTTTCGATAGTACATTGAGAGAATGTGTCAATGATTGTTGCGATGTTGGACGATAAACGTTAGACTAGACACGAATTTCTATGACTGTCTTACAAATTTATGCTAGTTTATGGGCTTGATTAACGATCTCCTGATAAGTGTCAGATAGCTTATTTGCATTTTTTGTCTCTGTCACTGGCTATAAAGTAAGCAGTGACAAAACTTCCGAATAAGCTATTCGGCACTTATTCGAAGATTGTGAAAAAAAAGGCTCTAAGTGAAATTTCAAGGTCTAAAATTGACTGTATTATAAATGTTATAAACTAGCTTTTGGCCGGTGGTCCGCCCGCGTAAATACAGTATCCCACGGAAACACTGTACTTTTACACCAGGGGTAACCCGGAAACACTGAAAACAGTTTCCTTAGAACGATCCAAATTTAAAAATGTTGACATCTCCTTTAACAGTCCACAGTTTTTTCACACAATCGTGAACATACTGTAATATGTTTACTTAACTTCTTCACGGCGAGCAGTGACAAAAACTCACACACGGCACACTGAACAGCAGTGCTATTCTCTAAGAACATTTTCAAATCTCGACAGCTGAATCCGCGGTGAGTGTCAAATTCGTATTAGTAGAACAATCAAATCAAAAGCTATGAAGCTGTTTATCTATTCGTCTTTCTATAATATGTAGTTGAATTATCCATAATACCCTTATATTAACAAATTCTTAGAGAATATTGTATGAAAATGAAGCCGAATCCAATATTTATTAAACGTGGTGTTTGATTGCAGTTTCTTAAAATAAAATCGCCATAAAAGAAAAGTTCAGACATTGTCAGTTACAGGTTTTACCCCTGGTGTCAAGTACATATTCATCACATACTTTATAAGGCTACAGAAACATGAATCTTAACCCCTTGATTTAAGGCGCATACGCTCAAAGATAATGCAACCCCTATAAGAAACGCGGTAAGGATATCTAATTTCACACAAAAAACGGCTTAACCCTCCACAGCTGCAGTAAATCCTTTGAACGGGTTAAACCCATTATGTTTATTCGACGTCAATTACAGGAGCCCGCATCAGTATTGTCCAAGCGACGTTAATTCGGCGTAGGTGTGATGCCCACATACGTTTGTGCAATTTCGAGCACTAATAAACGTTAAATTAGAACGAAAATTGAAAATTTTTTTTGTCATATTATACAGACAGAGAAGTTTAAAATTTAGCAGTTGGATTGCCCTCTTAATTTATTCATGCTATAATATTATAGTGGTATCGATCTTTTACTCGGGGAATAGTAAAGTGATTAAGATACAAGAAACAGATATACATAATATTATTATAATAATATTGTTACATATTTGTTATACATCCAATTTCCTTTATCATACGAGGATATTTTTAAAATCAAAGTGTTTGTCTGGTACATTGGACAAGTCACTTGACAGAAAAAGAAGGTGTAAATTACCCCTACGGGAAAGAGGCGGTCCTGCCTACCCCTACGAGAAAAAGGCGTGATTATATGTTATGTATAAATTATCAGTTGTGTAAATATTTTAACTAGTAAGGGGGTAAATGTGAAAGTCGTAAGAATGTATGCATACATGGATGGATGGATGCTGTAACAAATTTACACAAAAACAACTCAATGGATTTCGATGAAATTTAGTATGGCGGTAGCTTAGGCTCTGGATTAACACATAGGCTTTTTATCCCCAAAAAGTACAGGGTTTCCTTGGGATGCTGGATACTGAAGCTACTACCTAGTACTTAGTATAAAAAATAATCCAACTTACAAGCAAACTCGATGTACACCGCCTGGCTCCGAATTTTTCCCTTGCTGTTCCACGCGTAGCACTCACAGCTGAACTTCCCGCCGAAGTACTCGTCCAGCTCGTTCCTCGTCACGTTCAGCTCCGCCTCCACCACCCTGACTCCATTCTGGGGGTCCACGTGCTCCAACTGAACAGTCTTATCCGTCCTAACGTCGTTGCATTTGAAGAATACCTGCAGCGCGTTTGCCGCTCTACAAAGCAGAGTCGCGGGCTTGGTCCGCAAGACGTAGGAGTTCTTTGGCTCCAGGAGGAATATCGGGAGACCATCTATGGTCTCGTCGTTTTCAGGTAGGGGTATGTAGTCATCTTCTTCTAGAACTGGCTTGAAGTCGGACAGGTAGGGGTCAAAGTTGAGTAGACCATCCGGGTGGATGTACTCCGGTCTCGTCTCCTTTTCCGTCGTTTGTTCCGTACCTGTGAATTGTTTGTTATTAATAAATAACCTTATACTTCAAACAAGATAATCTTGTAATATATAAGGTTCGGTAAAATCAACTACGGATATTTTGGGCATATGATCTATTGCTTATGTAAAGACGTTTAAGCAGAAAAATAATTGTCACACTATAAATTAATTTTTGTTCTTTATATGGGCGAGTTTGCGTTTTGCGGAGAGTCACCCATACATTAGGTGATTTTTTACTTTGAGTATGAGAAATATTTTTTTGCTTCAACGTCTTTACATAAGCAGCAGTGGATCATGTGCCTGAAGTATCCGTAATTGATTTTCGAAGACGTTATATAAACGGTTTCTTGAACGTTTTCTAGTAGTATTACCATGAAATATGCATGAATTATGCATGAATTATGCAGGGATTTTTGACGGAGAAAAATCGATCTAGCTAGATCCCTGATCCCTAGAAGATATCCCTGAGAAACTGCGCATTTTTAAGCTATAATTATATTATATGGTAATTTCTTTTGTCAACATTAAATCAACAATCTCGGATCTATTATGTGGTATCCGTATGTATTAAAATATTTGCTTTGTTCGAAAGTTCGAAATGTGGCGGATTCGAATTCTGGTCAGATAAATATTTTATTGACTCTTTTTTATTTTTATTTATTTTTAATTTATCAGAACTCCGAACAAATCTCGGTTAACCACATGTTACGCGCGAGATTTTTCTAGAAGATTTTGATTACCCAGGCTACGTGACAAAAACCTAAGCCCCCTCCCCTTACTCAGTAACCAAGGGTAGTATTTTGAAGACCTAATATTAGGTCACGTAATATAGGTATGTTCCCTAAAAGGTTGTGCATCGTCGTGCCAATATTTTAATGGTTCACTTCTGCGTTCGACGAGGGCTCATATTTTTTATCAATAGGGAATATGCATAAAATATAAAAGTAGCTTTAAATATAATAATATGATACTAGACAGAAAAATAAAGAAAATGGCGAGAAAATTTTCAATATCTGTTGATAAATGAGCAAGATATGAGCGGTCAAAGTTTGTAATCTATCTCTTTCTAGCAAAACGAAATTTAGTATGAACTTTCTATGAAAGTCGTGTTATGTGACGTCACGATACACGTCGGATCTCTCTGTCTAATAGACCACTTTAAACGTTCATATCTTCGTTATTTTTAATGATATCAAAAAACTGATTTTACCATACGGTTTACCAAACAAGATAGATCTATATAAATTAATAAAAAAAATACGTGCATATTCCCTATTAGGTAATAAAGTTCGTAGCTTTTATTGTTACATTATTTCTATCGTTGAAATACGAGTAAGTTCCGTGGTGATAGTAATTGACAAAAAGCAGATTCAATTGCGTTTTTTGTGATCAAAAAGTTGTATTGTTAGGTGCGACTCTGTATCAGATTAGGCAAAAAGTAGAGTTTATTTTTTGCTCACCGAAGAAATATGATAGAGGTAGCGTAAGGGCGTTTTCACATTACGCGATACGATGTCGCTTATAGCGGCGGATAATATGAGAGGCGCTTAGATATTTTTAAACAGACACCTGTCTTTGCCATTACATGATACATCGGCGCGATATAGGGCTCTTGAAGACAACATAAAACCGTCTTCCGGTCCGATATTGGCTATAGTACCGCGTAATGTAAAAACGCTCTGAAGCCTATATACAATAGAAGAAAAAGTATAAAATATTATAATGTTATAATCATAGATATATAATATTAAAAAGAGGTAGATATGTTATAAACGCGTAAAAATGAAGACTCGAATTGGCCCGAGTCGGGCCAATTTTAGTTACACTAACTAATCGCTCCGCGAGTAATAGCGTGTTTTGTGTTACTATGCGACGTTGACACATTGACACGCGTCCCATGTCAATGTGTGTCGTGGCACAGAAATATTGTCAGTTTTGTAAGGATATAACGTATCTATGTAATAATTAATCAAAGGTTATAATAGACTGAACGTACATATATATTTTGATAATTACAGAAACATGTCACTTGTTACAGCTCGAACTTGAAAGTATATCAGTATATATATCAGTATGTAACCCACAGGTTCGTACGAACCTGTGGGTTACATACTGAAGAAGACACGGGAATGGGGAAATTCAAAAATTGGCAGTAATTATTATTTGAAATCAAAAAGCGCTACAAGTAACTTTACTGTCATAGGCATAACCAAGGAAAGTTCCTGATAGAGAAAATAAAGTTACTGGAAATTACGCGGAGAGCCATGCTTCAGCACTAATGGGTCGGCTCAACCGGATTAATTCCACAGCCTCCCAGAAAATCGGCGTGCAATGACGCTTATGTTGTGTTTCGCCGAGTGAGTGTAGTTACCGGAGACCCAACGGGGTTGGGGATTTTAAGGACCAAACTACCCTGTCGTTGCGAGTGTCCAGGGACGGCGGTAGTTGCTTACCATCAGGCAATGCTTGTTTCCTTGTCTATTTCATAAAAAAGACTATGACTTAAGTTACGTTGAGCTATTTTCGTCCGTGTGTCAAGGTTAGAGGAGGCTTATTAGGCTCGCCCCACACATTGGGAATATCTTATGATAATTCTATTTCCGAATATCGATTCGTACTCGGGCAGCCAGATACTGTCGGAAATCGGAATAGAAAATGAAAATTGTTTTGGCTGTTTGGATGAATTTGGAATTGTACATGTAGACAATGTAAAAGTTACAATCTGATAAAAGTTTTAAGATTTTATGTATATTTTTGATGCATTTGAAAGTCACAAAAAAGTTGCAATATTTTTTACAATATTACTGTAAAAAACCTACATATAGGTAATTAGTTTACTTACATAATGTATTAAAAGATGATATTTCATTTTCGGTACGATATCGGATCGGATAATCGGACAACTCTCTACGAAATATCTATAAAGCTACAAGGGTGAAATTTGCAATAAATATTAATTCTTACTATTGCAAAACAATATAAGTTTAGTAAATAAATCATTATCGCTAGCCCACATATATATGTTAGTAAGGTGCGCCATAATTATATTCTAAAATCTAATATAACGCGTTTCAAATGAGAATAGGAACGTCAATGACCTTTATCTGTCAAATATCACTTGAAAAGTGCGATTTTCAGAAAAACTTTTGTGCACATAAATATTAATAGCATTGCATCGAATTTAAATATAAACGTTAAATAGTAATCAATTATCTAAACATAAATTTAACTATCATAACAATCTAAATTCGAAACAATATGGCGCCGACTCCATCCTATTCTCATTTGAATCGCACTATACCTACATCCCCTACATCATATTGAGAAAAAAAAGTTCATTCGAGCTTATAGTTTAGTGACAGGTTGCGTGGTCTAGTGGTTAGAGCTTTGGCTCTCGACTCAGAGGTCGTGGGTTCAATTCCCGCATCGGAACAACAAAAATGTTGTTTCCATGTTTGGTTAGGGCAATGCAGGCTGATCACCTGATTGTCTGACAAGCAAGATGATCCATGCGTCGGATGGGTATGTTAAAAGTCGGACCTGCGTCTGATCTCTCGGCAGTCGTGTCGGTTATCCGTCCTACTGGATTATGAGAGTAAAGGAAGAGAGAGTGCTCTTGTGTACTGCGCACACACTTGGGCACTATAAAATTACTCCTGCATAACTGGCTTGGTTTGAATGAAACCGGCCACCGTCACCGACATCGGTGTGGGGAGTTTTTATTAGTTTAGTGACTGTGGATGATGATGATTGCCGCGCAAAGTATCTGGATACTAAATATAATATTATATATTAATACGTGAAACAAAAATTTAGGCGTATTTTGGCATAGGTAGTTAAAGTTTATGTGGAGGAAGGTCTACAAGAAGTCAATATTTAACCACACTACCGCAGTAAGGTGTTGGTTGGACAAAATGCTACTAATATTAACTTACTAATATTATAAATGTGAAAGTTTGTGAGGATGTATGGATGGATGGATGTTTGTTCCTCTTTCACGGAAAAACTACTGAACGGATTCCGATGAAATTCGGTATGGTAGTAGTTTAGGCTCTGAATTAAATTATAGGCTACTTTTTATCCCGAAAAAGTACAGTGTTCCCGAGGGATACCATATTTACGCGGGCGGAGCCGCGGGCAACAGCTAGTACTTAGGCCCACTTGCGCCAATCCGGGTTAAAGTTAACCCTGGCTTAAAAATCATGTCATCTCTCTCGTTCTTCGTATTTGTGAAAGAGAAGGTGTGATATTTTAACCCAAGGTTAACGTTAACCGGGATTGGCGCAAGTGGGCCTAAGTATGTTAAACAGACCCGTGCTCCTCTAGTAGATAATAATAATATGTTATTGGTGGATAATAATGCATCAAGCAATTGCTACAATACTGACAATACCTTAGGTATTATAAAAGCTGTAAGGATAAAGCTCCCTTTGAGCTTTTATATCACAGGACCGGGAAAACCAGTTCCAATATAGGCATAAACTTGAGCTTTCGTTGTACATTTTCGCTTATTGCGACCATATTTATTGGTAAATGATGTAGAAATGTGTAATTACTAGTCAAGAATATAAATAACTTGTATTAGAAAAGCTTAAAGGAAAGCTTGCTAGTTTATGATTTGACTGGACGTTGCCCGCAGCTTCGCCCGCGTAAATACAGTATCCCACGGGAGCATTGTACATTTTCGGAATAAAAAGTAGCCAAAGTCCTTCCCCGTGGTTTACTCTATATCTGTGCCAAATTTCATCAAAATCGGCCCAGTAGTTTCGGAGCCAATTCAAGGCAAAAAAACTTTCCTCTTCAAATACTGTACTACTGAGCTTTCATATAAATAATATTATTTAGTCCTCAAAAATATTATGATTAGCTCTTTCACTGCTATAGCTATGAAAAATGTCGTAATGAAAAATTTATTCACAGATTTTTCTGTTTCTAGAATGCTGTTCGTGAAAGCTCTACATTTTTAATATTTTACTAAGCATATTACAAAAAAATTACAGGATTGTATATTTTCTTTTTCTTTAAATTAAAAATGATTATGAAAAACACTAGCAAATACAATGTTTGATAGTAAAAGCTTTTAAAGATAAATAAAAATATTTTACCGCCATTTCTGACACGTCCAACAATTCCCATTAATATTGCGACTTTAACAATCACACACATCACTGCAAAACAAACAAAAACACACGAACAAAACACATAACAGTACGGGAAAAATTACCGCGCGCTTTTGTCGAACAACCGCGTAACCATCCTGCCCAGCGGTTGGGGCCAGACTGTCGGTTGTTTACCGCACACATGTGTACGAGTGTCCACGGTGTCACGTTGTTTGCTCACTGAATATGTCGTAATTAAGCTTTTGGGGTTTAATTAACAACTTTTCGTTTAGCTGGATAGAGAGTGACAAATTCACGAGTTTATTCGGATTTGATATCTTTTTTATTTTGCTTAATTCTAGTTTCGTTTGAATACTATTTTAGGTTATGTATGTGTGTATAATATATTCGAGGTATTTTTTTATGTTGTTAAAGAGCATACAAACTTAGACTACATAAATATAAATAAACTAAATTATGTAAATATAATGAAGCTCTTGTTATATTCTTATTTCTAATGTTATGAAAACTTTCATAAATTCTCAGCTTTAAATGTAAAATAAATATTATCCGAGATATTATTATTAATTATTTTATGCTTTAAAGAAGGTAATCATCTTCTCGCAAGTTAAGTCTACTGCAATTTGCAGTAAAAACTTAAATATCCCAAAATCACTTACAAATCAACTAAGCATTTTAAACTATCAATTCAACCGTTGAAAGCGACCGTTAAAAAATGAAATCTTTAATTTCATAACACCTAACGCCATCTAGTTTATACTGCGGTAAACAATTGTAAGTCACTCGAGCTTTTGCATACATAGAGTTTGGCGTGAGCTTTAAGCTCCCGCTCTCTACGTACACTACGTACTAGTTCATGAATAGATTCATAGACGGCGCTTTTATGGATTTAGCGACATCTTACGTAGGGTATATAAATTAAAAAGTGGCTTTGATGGTAAAGCTTTTTGTTTCAACCCTGTGGAGTTTAAACTCGGGGTTGAATATAGTTGAATGTGAGTAATTACATGTAGGATTCACAACTTGATAACAGATGGAGTTACTATGTTAATAATAATTCTGTTTTAGTTTGTTAAACTGTAAGCTTTTGAGCTTTTAGGTAAGAACATGACTGCTTAGAACTATTGTGACTGTTTAAAACCATTGTTTAGTACTTTATTTTAGATATTGTTTTAAAAGGGTATGCAATATTATTACTAAGTATACAAGATTAAAAAGTTTTTAAATCTATACAAATAAATAAAATCTAAGCGTTTGTTTTAAAAAAGTTTTAATTTTAAATTTGTTTCATTTTCACATATTAATGCATTTGAAAGTAGGTACATACGGTACCGATGGTAAATTTTTTTACTATATATTTTTTAATTTTGTCTGTCTGTCTGTTTGTTCCGGCTAGTCTCTGAAACGGCTCGACCGATATTTACGGGATATCTGAGCATAACATGAGGTATAACATTTACTAGGTACTACTTTAAGGCTACTTTATCTAAGGGGTTCGGTTTATCTCAGCTTATTTTCTATTATTCCAGCTAGTAATAAGTATAATAAAAATTTAAAGTTAAGCTTTTGAGGTTAAATTAAATAACATTTTACTAGGAATGTCGAGTTATTCATTTTTCTGATGTAAGTAATAAGCATAATGACAGCGCATAATATAATTATGTTACACACATAATTATATTATGCGCTGTCATTATGCTTATACTGTGTAACCTAAGGTTACACAGTATACTTACTGTGTATTATATGAAACTCGTACGGTCAACGAAATAGAATGTTTAAAAGTTCTGCATAGTATCCTTCTAAAAATGGTTATGCCATTATTTCCCGACGGTATGTAAGCGACAATTAATATGAACTTCTTGTTTTAAATATTAATTAATAAAATATTATTTTAACTGTAAAACATGCTAAAAGAAGAAAAATAAAAACATGACGACGTGTAAAGAGTACACGTGACAGCTAATTGAAAATTCATTTATTATTTAAAATCAGATAATACTCCCATAACTCAAAGAACTTCACTTCAAAAAAGATAAGATTAGAAAAAATAAAATTTGTAAACCTTTGTTTGTTTGTTAAGCGCACCCTATGTATTGATCCGTAAAAGTAGCTTCCGACAGATGGCGTTATGTTCAAAATCATGTCGTGACGCGTGTCGTGACTTGAAATTTCACTCTCAGCGCCACCATAGAAGATTCACTACAATAAAATAAAATGGCATATGAAAGGCATAGCAAATAGCAAATGAACGTTATCTTACTGCCTTTCAATGTTAAAGCTAATATTCTCTGTAATATTTTCTTACATAAAATCGCTTAAGGAATTTGAATTTCGAAATCGTCTGCAAATTCGACCGCGTAGTGCTGCCAACATTGAATATATTGATTGTACAAAGCGCGCCAAAGCGTATTCTCAATTCAAAATTATTCCAAAGTGAACGATTCCTTTTGATGATTCGAAATATACAGTAAGTAGCCGAAATCGTCAGTCACATTTTTACATTCCATATCACTTTTTATCCCCCTCCCACCGGTTAAATTATCATAACACCATCCCTTTCTTATGGAGGTACGGATATTAAAATTTTCCGGCTTGAGTCGCCTTTCCTTTAGTCATTTTGAAGTATAATGAGGGTTATAGGTTGTGCAATCAATAAAGGAATTTTCTTATTTTGATTGAACGGTGAGGTGTTCTTAGAATGTTTTCAGAATGCCGTCATAACGATATTCTCTTTATACCATGTCGTAGAAAAAGGTTAATTGTGTTTTTACATCTACAGTCTATTTAAATAATATCAAAAGTACCCTTGGGGACACTAACTAAACCAATTTAATTACTAGTTACTACCTACTAAATTAGATCTTGAATAAATTATTATAAAAGATAAATAATTGGTATCAACTGTCAACTTCGTCGAAGTCAATGCCATTAAACCATGCCCCAGCAGCCGTACAAATTCTTTTGCCTATCCTTCAATCGGCATGATATTGCAGGATTGTTTTAATTCGCAGTTCGTCCATGTACACCACACAAGTAACTGTCGTTCCAATCCCAGTCCATATACGGTCAGTTCCAACTGATCCAATCGACCAACGTCAAGCCGATCGGCTAGTAGGTATGTAGTATGTACAGCTATTCTAAGTTTGGAATATTTTTGTTACCATTGAAACACACTGATTATTATTATTAAAATACGATACTAAACCGTGCACCTGTGCACACTTGACTATTAATAATTCCACTTATTGCACCTCATCTAAGCCGGTCATCGTAACCGAATTATTATTTATTCCACTCGACCAAAAATAGCACCTGATAAATAATAATTGACGGGATTAAGTGAAGGGGAACGAATGAACGAGTGAGCCGAGTAAATCCGTATTCGTACACACGAGACACTTCAGTAAGGTAACTCCGCTTTGCTCAAGTGGTTGCGGTTTGTGTTTATAGGGGACGATTTGTCGTGTCCAAAATAATCGATAACCAACTGACTGTCTTGTCAACTAAAGTTGTTTTCAAATCTGGTTAGGAACATGCAGGCTGATCATCTGATTGTCTGATAAGAAAGATGCATCCGATGTGCATGTAAAAAGTCGGCCTGCATCTGATCTCTCGCCAGTCGTATCGGTTATCCGTCCCACTAGGCTACAAGATTAATAAAATAAATAATAAATAAAATTAAAAAACCCGACTGCAAAAAAAGACATACCTAAGCAACGCACTAAAAAGACCGAAACAAGATTGAGAAAAACTACACTATGAGCTGAAAGCCTATATTTGACGTTATGTTTGGGAGCAGGCGGGACCCATTCGCAAATTATAAATCGTACAAAAATATATGGGCCCCGCCTGCTAACAAACATAACGTCAAATATAGGCTTTCAGCTCATAGTGTAGTTTTTCTCAATCTTGTTTCGGTCTTTTTAGTGCGTTGCTTAGGTATGTCTTTTTTGCAGTCGGGTTTTTTAATTTTATTTATTATTAATTTTATTTTAGATTTTTTAGTTTAACCAACACACGTTTAGTCGATTTAAAGCAAAACAAACGATGATACGAACACTAACATATAGGCATAATGTGAGAATGGGTGTTATGCAACTTTAAATCGATATAGATCCTAAACGGTCAGTCGAATCGAAAAATGTTGAGAGAAAACTAAAAATGATTTTTAAATACCTATTCAACGATACCCCACTTGACATAGTTTGTTGACTTTGATTTTTTTCATTTTCACAATATGGCGTCCAGTAGTCGCCATATTGAATTTTCACTAACGTCATGTCTTTAGTGACACTCGCCGGACTAAGAGGAATCGATTGACATGCGAATCATAAAAATCGGCCCAGGCGTTTGGTCTGTATAGTGCTTCAAAGGAACCCACATACATACATACATACATACATAGGCTGATAAACACATTACCACTCCTTCGCGTCGCGCAGTCGGGTAAAAAGGAAGAGAGGGTGCTCTTGTGTGTTGCGCAAACATAATATTTTGGGCACTATAAAATAACTCCTGCGTAGCTGGTCTGGTTTCAATGAAACCGGCCACCGTCACCGATATCGGTGTGGGAAGCTATTATTATTATAAAAAACTAAACGTCCTTAAATCATAGGCATGGGCATATTCTCAGACTTTAGATTTAGTCCACGCTATTTTAACAAAAGATGAGTTCAAACATTCATTAATCATACATTTTCTTCTCCATAAATAATATGGGAATATATGTTAAAGAAATAATTGGTCGCTCGACTCGAGCTCACACTCATGCTCACTTCAAAGTTACAATATTATAACCAAGTTTTCTACGAAAGGGAGAACCCTTTCCACTTTCTATCACACTAGATGTTGCCCACGACGTTTTCCACGATAAAATATAGTGTTACGAACAACACAAAGAGACAGAGCCATCTAGCGTCAACTAATGAAACCACTTGGTGTGAACAGGGACAACGTGAAACCGTCTACTCAGTACTAGATGGCGCTACTGTGCGAATCTTCCGGAATAAATTCAACTCGGTCAAGCGACTCGGGAACCTTCTGGAGACGTCTGGGACTCGTATCGACCGGTATAAATACGTCGGAAGAATGCGAGTGAGAGAGTTCAGTTTGAGCTTCATCCGAAGCGATACGGGCGATACCAGCGAAAACTAGTGATCGGGAGTTCGATTTGAACAGCGAAACGGGCGATAACGATGTGAAAACAATAGTGATGTGATGATACCGTGAGTGAAACCCGCGACTTGGCTACGATTAAGGACACTGTTAGTGCTTAATGATTGGACTAAGTGCTAGTGAATAAAGTCTTCAAAAAGGAGTCACCAGGTTTTATCTCCAAATCCCTCCGAATCCCAACACGTAACAACTGGTGTCAGAAGTGGGATTTGGAGATGCCATTGACTCCGAGAGAAGATTTCAAGAAGTGCGGCGGGAGGAGCAGCTCCCGGGTGGAGGAGCGACCCCCGGGTGGAGGAGCGACCCCCGGGTGGAGGAGCGACCCCCGGGTGGAGGAGCGACCCCCGGGCGGAGGAGCGACCCCCGGGCGGAGGAGCGACCCCCGGGCGGAGGAGCGACCCCCGGGCGGAGGAGCGACCCCCGGGCGGAGGAGCGACCCCCGGGCGGAGGAGCGACCCCCGGGCGGAGAGGTGCGACCCCCGGGCGGAGAGGTGCGACCCCCGGGCGGAGAGGTGCGACCCCCGGGCGGAGAGGTGCGACCCCCGGGCGGAGAGGTGCGACCCCCGGGCGGAGAGGTGCGACCCCCGGGCGGAGAGGTGCGACCCCCGGGCGGAGAGGTGCGACCCCTGGCGGAGTGGTGCGACCCCTGGCGGTGGAGAGCGACCCCTGGCGGTGGAGAGCGACCCCTGGCGAAAGACTGCAACCCCTGGCGGTGGAGAGCGACCCCTGGCGGTGGAAAGCGACCCCTGGCGGAAGACTGCGACCCCTGGCGATGGAAAGCGACCCCTGGCGGCGGAGACGTGCGACCCCTGGCGGCGGAGACGTGCGACCCCTGGCGGCGGAGACGTGCGACCCCTGGCGGCGGAGACGTGCGACCCCTGGCGGCGGAGACGTGCGACCCCTGGCGGCGGAGACGTGCGACCCCTGGCGGCGGAGACGTGCGACCCCTGGCCGAGAGGTGCGACCCCTGGCCGAGAGGTGCGACCCCTGGCCGAGAGGTGCGACCCCTGGCGGAGAGGTGCGGCCCCTGGCCGAGAGGTGCGGCCCCTGGCCGAGGGGTGCGGCCCCTGGCCGAGAGGTGCGACCCCCGGGCGGAGAGGTGCGACTCCCGGGCGGAGAGGTGCGACCCTTGGCGGAAGAGTGCGACCCCTGGTGGTGGAGAGCGACCCCTGGCGGAAGACTACGACCCCTGGCGGTGGAGAGCGACCCCTGGCGGTGGAGAGCGACCCCTGGCGGAAGACTGCGACCCCTGGCGATGGAAAGCGACCCCTGGCGGCGGAGACGTGCGACCCCTGGCGGCGGAGACGTGCGACCCCTGGCGGCGGAGACGTGCGACCCCTGGCCGAGAGGTGCGACCCCTGGCCGAGAGGTGCGACCCCTGGCCGAGAGGTGCGACCCCTGGCCGAGAGGTGCGGCCCCTGGCCGAGGGGTGCGGCCCCTGGCCGAGAGGTGCGGCCCCTGGCCGAGAGGTGCGGCCCCTGGCCGAGAGGTGCGGCCCCTGGCCGAGAGGAGCGACCCCTGGCGGAAACGTGCGACCCCTGGCGGAGACGTGCGACCCCTGGCGGAGACGTGCGACCCTTGGCGGAGAGGTGCAACCCCTGGCGGAGAGGAGCGACCCTTGGCGGAGGCCACACCCACTGGGGACCAAGCTCCGCCCACTGGCCCCGCCTACTATGCCCCGCCCACTGACCACGCCCCTCAGGCTCCGCCCACTGTGGGCCAAGCCCCGCCCACTGGCCCCGCCCACCGGGCCCCGCCTGCTCAAGTCCTTTGGGTCTCTGGGAGGATGATGCTATGAGGGAGGCTCAAGGAAGAGATGACAACCTTCGACACATCGTCACGTGCAAGAAACGGGGCGACGTAAAACTAATCTGGAGTGAAGTTGCACCCACTGGCGCTATCACTAAGGCGTACTGGGCGCAATGGGACAGTCTGATAAACGGAATACCCTACCGGAAATAACGGCAGAGAGTTCCATCTTCAGATAATTGTCCCAAGAACGAGAGTGCCAGATGTTCTCCGTGAAATGCATGATGGCGTATCAGAAGGTCATCTGGGTGTCAAGAGGGTCATTCAAAGTGGTACACATAGATCGTCTGGCGCGGTACCATGGCAGTGGCAGCGATGCTCGGGACGAGCATACTCTAAGAGGGGAGTAGTGTTACGAACAACACAAAGAGACAGAGCCATCTAGCGTCAACTAATGAAACCACTTGGTGTGAACAGGGACAACGTGAAACCGTCTACTCAGTACTAGATGGCGCTACTGTGCGAATCTTCCGGAATAAATTCAACTCGGTCAAGCGACTCGGGAACCTTCTGGAGACGTCTGGGACTCGTATCGACCGGTATAAATACGTCGGAAGAATGCGAGCGAGAGAGTTCAGTTTGAGCTTCATCCGAAGCGATACGGGCGATACCAGCGAAAACTAGTGATCGGGAGTTCGATTTGAACAGCGAAACGGGCGATAACGATGTGAAAACAATAGTGATGTGATGATACCGTGAGTGAAACCCGCGACTTGGCTACGATTAAGGACACTGTTAGTGCTTAATGATTGGACTAAGTGCTAGTGAATAAAGTCTTCAAAAAGGAGTCACCAGGTTTTATCTCCAAATCCCTCCGAATCCCAACACGTAACAATATCCTTTCCCGTGGTCTACTCTATCTCTACCAAATGTCATTAAAATCGATCCAGCAGTTTCGGAGCTTATTTAATGTAAACAAAGAAAAAACACAAAAAACCGAATTTGATATTAGTAAAGATAAAAACTTATAATCATAGTTCTATACCAACAAATAAGCTGATATCGTACGACTAATCGTGCAGTCTAGACGTACTATATCAAGTGGCAATCGGCATGCCGCTCACGTCGCACAAACGAGCGACGAATTGTCCACAATTGTCCAAATCTTGGAGCCTTCGTCGGCCAGATTAGTGGACGAGAGGCTTACCGGAATTCATATATGGGAAGTTTGCTTTACTAAGTTTTATGTAAGTCTTACTCATAAACCTATAGTAGGAAAGGGGAATGTTTCTCACGCTTATATTATTTACTACTAAAACAATCGTTATGTAAAAAACCTTTGTAAAAATAAATATATGAAACAAACAAATAAATTATATTAGAATAAATAGAATAGTACATAACATAACATAACATAACTGTGGGAGAGCCACGCTTCGGCATGAATGGGCCGGCTCGACCGGGTAAATACCACGACCTCACAGAAAACCGGCGTGAAATAACGCTTGCGTTGTGTTTCGCCGAGTGAGTGAGGCTACCGGAGGCCCATGGGGGGATTGGGGTTTTTAAGGACCAGGAACGCAAGTCGCAACACCAGAGGAGTTACAAGTTTAACTCCTCTGGTATTGCGAGTGTCCATGGGCGGCGGTAATCGCTTACCATCAGGTGATCCGTCTGCTCGTTTCTTGGTTCATTACATAAAAGAAAAAAAATATTGTTAGGGCAAAGGTAATTAATACATAAAAAAGTCTTTAGCGCGTTTTTCAATAAAAATAGAAGTAAACGAATATTCATTTTTTTATTTTATTTTATTTTATTGTTTTCATTGTATAACATTCGAACATGACGATGAATGTTTTTTTAAGATTATGCTAAAATTTAATTATTAATTGCTATAGTCCATAATCACTAATACTAAAACATAATAACGACAGTAGTTAAAAAACTTTGATCTACTATTTTACGCATCTGCGTTCGTCCACCGAAAAATATTTAACCATTGCGCCCCGCGAATAAAAAACAAACGCATCACCGCGTAAAACCGAATCCTCTTATGCGACAATGAAAATAATTTTATTTGATTTCAATAACAGATAATCAGATAAGAGGTTTTAATTTTTCGTCAATGGACAAAAAATAAAAATATAAGTCTGGGAACGAACACGTGCGGATAACTTTGATTGGATCGCCCGGGCGTAAGGTATAACGTTGTGGACACTAGTCACCATGAGAACCTAGTGCCTGGGACATTGCACAAATTTAGTACAAAGAAAATCTTACTTACAAATAAAATAAACATTTAGTAATTTGTGTTGATACAAAGGTGTCCTTCACTAATGAAAATAACAGTTCTGAAATATAACATTCAAGTGAGACTCTAATAGGCAACATCTTTTTTAGGGTTCCGTAGTACTACGAGGAAATGAGACGATACGCGACGCAGCTCTGCATATTTAAGATTTCACTGTCAAACTGCACCACCTCTGCATAGCCCGGCGCTGTTATTGCATTGAAATTTGAAACGTGTATCTTTTTGTGTCCGGATTAAATTCAATTTTGAAAATCCAGCGCCGCATAATATATCGTCTGGTTTCGGTATGAGCTGACTATAACGTATATAAAGTTTCACTGATCGTTCGTCTGTCTGTCCGCCTCTGTTAAGTTCTGTAACTATGAATATAAAATGATGAAATTTTGTAAAAACTTAGATATTAAGTATAGACTTTACTTTTTGCAGCATAAAATATTTAAAAAAAAATCATAGGTATGGCTGGAAGTAGTTGCGGATCCCTACATATACATTTCTATACCTACATTAGTTACAACAAACAATAAATAGACAAAGTTTTGCACAATTATCGTCAGTCTGTTATTCTGTCTCCGCAATATTCTTGTTTCGTCTTACTCGCGAATCAGGGCCTCTAGTCAAGTTGCATTCGATATTTTCAACGGCGAAGTTCGAAAACAAAAATGTATGGGATTTGACATAAGTCATCGCAAGCGACATGTCACTGAGCAATGGCATGTCAAATCCCATACACTTTTGATTTCGAAGTTCGCCGTTGAAATTATCGAATGCAACTTGACTAGGGGCCTAAGATTTGCAACATCAGAACGATGTTCGAAGTTCTTAAAGAATAAAATGTATTGGATTGAGCACGTGATTTACCGACCAAAAATGTTAATCCCACACATTTTTGATTTTCGAACTTCGTCATTTATAATAATTATTAGAGAAGGCATGTTGACTAGCCCCTGCAATGACTTCCACAACATGGAGTTATAACGCAAAAGACAATAAATTGCCCCCTGCTAATCCGCTGCTGTCTACGAATTAATAAATAATAATAACCCCCCACACCGATTTCGGTGACAGTGGCCGGTTTCGTTGAAACCAGCCCAGTTACGCAGGAGTAATTTTATGCCCAAGTCTCTCAACCTCGACTCTCTTCCTTTACTCTCATAATCTAGTGGAACTCGGATAACCAACACGACTGACGCAGGTTCGACTTTTTACATGCCCATCCGACGCATGGATCATCTTTCTTGTCAGACAATCAGGTGATCAGCCTGCATTGTCCTAACCAAATTTGGAAACAAAATTTTTTGTTGTTCCTATGCGGGATTCGAACCCACGACCTACAAGTCGAGAGCCAATGCTCTAACCACTATACCACGGAGGCTGTCCGTAGTTAACCTAATACATGACCGCTAACCTCTTGCATACTATTGTGCGCTATGAACAGACCGGATTCGGTATAGCTTAGACAGACTAAATAAATAAAAATTTTGATTTTAGACCACGTTTCTCCCAAAGCACTCCTCTTTCGTCCCACTCGCGAATCAGATATCACTTTCGCAATAAGATGGAGTTATGATGGCGCAACATAATCTGCCCCCTGCTAATCCGCCGCTGTCTACCCTTTAACCAATACGTGACCACTTGTATACTGCAATGCGATGTCGAAAGATTGGATGCGGTAAAATTTTTCGCAGTTTAAAAAGTAATAAAATAAATGAAGTGGACCTAGTACCAGTGGCGAAGGTTGGTTCTCCTTCATAGGGAAGGCCTAGCTTAGTTATTTGGATGAGCGTCTTCAAAAGGTAAGTGGTCAGTGAAGCCGATAGGACCGGAGTTATAGGCACCCCACGCCACTGTTTAGTACCAACTTGTTTTTTCACAAAGTCATTAACTTTTTAGTAATAATATTTTGCATGATGATTACAGGCAATGACAAATAATTAGGTATTAATTAGGTATTTTATATAACATTTACATTTTTTTTAATACACAATACAGCTCCGTGGGCTAATGGGTAGACAATTCAATTGCAGCTTCAATTCCCAGGTTGTGGCGTGTACCAATGAGACTTTTTCACATCTCAAGTATATTATACGGACGCTCTAACGGTGAGAGCAAACATCGTGAGAAAACCCACACATGGTTGGCCCCAGTCGTATTGACCAGTTATTCCTATGGACTAGGCTATGTTGTGAAAATGCCGTATTTGCTTGGGCAACCATACGACATTTAAAACCGACACTGCAGTATTTCAAGGTTAGTTGCTTCACTCGGAGAATACTGTATAAATCACCCAATGACGGACGAAAAGGCCTACATTTTTAATACATTCAGAAATAGTAACGTAAAACAATTTGATAAAACTAAAGAAATTAGATTTATATGTAGTTTTGAAATTATGTGCTCGGCTCGTTTTATTTACAATCTCTACCATTCTCAGGCTGAGCTCCAGAACCACATACCACATCCAGGTCCCACCTCCTGGACTATGCAGGCTTGTCTCACAATCGGCTCAGCGCTCAGTCCGGCGGAAAATTGTGTTGACGCGCTAGACGGCTACGGGGCGAGGGCGGGGGCGGGCGGCAAATTAACGGCTTAAGAGCGAAATCTCCGTGTTATTGTACGGGGTGTGACAGGTGTTTTTTATTTTGGATTTTTGGTTTTTGAATTTTGAATGTTGCATTATATTATAACTCTATACGTCTGGAGTTCATTTCTTCATTCAATCATTGCAGATGCAGTTGGACTCTCATGGCGTAAATTACAATATACTTAGATGACAACGTCTAAAATATTTAGTTTCATTAATATACTCAGATATATTGAGGCATTACTACTTCGTATTTGAATTTGTATATGTAAAAAAATATAATATATTTTTATGTCTAGATACATACTGAAAGTACATAAAAGTTTTTTTTTGCTTAATTAGTAAATAAAACCTACATCATTAGTGTACTTACATCATATACAAAACATTCATTACAGTAAGTATGATCTTAAATGAACAAATATCGGAAATATTTACAAATTTTTATATTCCACGGTAAATAAGAGACATTTAAATTGGTAGCATTCTATTGTTATATTTGTTTACGTGTAGAGTCAATTGATATGAATGGATACCATCAAAAATAATTATTATCATGTCCCTCGCGTTTTTGTAGCATAAAGTTCAAGATGGATATTGGACAGGTAGGTACAATAAATTACTAGAAAGTAACTGAAATCTTAGACTAACACTTATAGGAAATTGTTCAGGTGGGTTAACTCCACCATTTTGACTAACCATTTTTTCACCTTTTTTCCTCGACAAATTACACCCAGAAAAGTGAATCTAGCACTTCATAATACTCAATATAACCATATTCCCGGTACAGTCTGCAGCGAACCTCAGGGGACCAAAAAAGTCGCTAAAACGTTCGTTCAGCGGGCACGGGGGACGGCTAGGGGACGAAGGGGGACGGAGGGGACAAATCATATTCTGTTAAACTCGTTATGTGCCCACGCCTCGTCGCGCTGACCCAGCATCCGGTAGAATAATAGGGATATGACGATATTTATTTACTTATCGCATTTTTAATGGCTTTCTCTACATTGATACCACCTTACTAATAAAAATATTTAAACCATTGATTAGTTATTCAGTGTCCTAAAATGACAGGAATGTTGAATATCGCTATAATAATATAATATTATAATATGCTAATTAGTTATGTAAATATTTTATTAGAGGGCTAGACTTTAGGTATCCTAAAAGTAACATATTGATATAAATAATAAAACATAGGTGGAAATAAATTCTGAGTTATTTGTGACAACTGAATTATTAACAATAATAATATTTAAAAGGTTCACCTTAACATTTCATGATACTTTTGATAACTATAATATAATCATAAAGTATTATCAAAATTTTTGTTTTCTATGTAAGTTCGAATTAATAGTGGATTTTTCCATTAAACGCATTACAATATGGTCAACTTTGGAAAATTATAAACGTAAAGCAAACGTCCGCATCTACAAGAAATCAATGGTACATGGGTATTTATTTTAAATAATCCATTTACCCGGACCACCAAGATACAGGCTATGCCTAGTTTGGGCTCCACTGCTATAATTTATAATTAAATAACATTACTCGATGAGGATTATCATGTGCGCTTTAATGGTTTATGTAAGACTAGATGTTGCTCGCGACTTCCTGCGCGCAAAATTAATTTCGCAGAAGTCGTACATTTTTCCGCGATAAAAGGTAGCCTATGTCCTTCCTCGTGGTCTACTCTACATCTGTGCCAAATTTTATCACAATCGGTCCAGTAGTTTCGGAGCCTATTCGATGCAAACAAACAAACAACAAACTTTTCTTCTTTATTATATTAATTAGTATTAGTATTAATTACATACGACACTATAATTAGTATGATTGTAAACTGTTTTATAATATAATGGCTTGGTAAAGTATTTATTTGACACAATGAAAAATTACACCACAAATATATACAAAGCTTATTAATGAATCCTATTATATAAAAGACTAATGTTTTAAAAGAGCAGCTCAACTTTCTTTACAAGTAACATCCACATATTCTAGCGCAGCTACTTCGCTGTGAAAGCAATACTGTATTGAGTTTTTAGCGGCCGCAGGACTGTCGCGGAATATTGGCCCGAACCTTTCGGGAATCGATTTTCTGATTGACTCCCCTTCCATCACGTTAGATGCTATTATAGAATACATTTATGTCTTATATTTACTTTTAAAGTTTTAAAATACTAGTCCGCCAGACACTCAGATAGTCCGCCAACTAAAAAGTTTCACAATACTGCTAACTGCAAAATTTATGTAATAGGGTATTATCCTATGATGAAAATATACATCAGATTATTATTGATATTTTATCGCTAAACATTAATTTAAACCAATTTAACCAACTTTTTACACAAAAATATGTATGATTTTTATAAAATATCAAAAATAAAATTATGAATTTTTCACGTTTGACCACGTGACTAAAAACGCACGAGATTGGAATGTGACGTCATATTCTTGTACTTCTTCTTCTTTTATTAATGTCTTCCCGATTTCCATAAAGAATAGCCAGCATCGAATCATTAACGTTATGCGTCAGCGAGTAATAGCCACTTATTCCGCATTTCAGTGTTCTTTGGTATGGTCACAAAGATTTTCCCCGGTGTTTTAATAGACGTATTAGTGCATTTTGGCACTACGCACCATTTATAAGGAATTTTTAATAGGATTAAAACATTTATTTAAAAACGTAAATAGTAGGTATTCTGGTATTTGGCATTTTCAGTGTAATTTGACACTTGACATTTGACAGTTACAATGTTACAAGAATGTGAATTATAACCTATAATATGAATTTAAACTTTTAGGCTAATTTGCAAGGAAAAGAAAGAGTTCACAAAGAATGGTTCAAACTGCTAATGTAATTTGGTATTAGGAACAATTTGACATACTTTTCAAAAACTTGGAAAATACCCTATTCTTTGTAATAATGATTATAATCAAAGAAATAACCTAACTAACCAAGAGCATGTCAGGACATATCTAAGGAGGGTTCCGTAATTTAAAATTTAAAAATTACTTACTCAAACTCAAATTACTTCAAAAGTTACTGTCCGATTTGGTCAAAATAATTTTCCTACAGAGCTTTTAGCATGATCTATCAGCATAAAAGCTTATAAATCACTTTCGATGTTGATTACTCGAAAATGGTTGACGTTATTAAAAAGATAAAGTACTTAAATATGTATGAAACCTTGCCTTGCCTTAAAATACCTATTCAACGATACCCCACACGATAAGGTAGAAAGAAAAAACAATTCATCCCTAATTCACATTATGGAGAGCCACCCCTAGAATATAAAATTATTATTATTTTATGATACCAAATCCGAAATCTAAACACAATCTAGGACTATACCAAATTTCAACCATTTATATTCATAATTTCTGATGCTAGAAGCGCGGACAGACAGACAGATAGACGGACGGACTGAGCGAAACTATAAGGGTTCCTCAAGTATTACGGAACCCTAAAAAGGCGAGTGGGTACTGCTATAATTTAGTAATTTGACCTTTTCTGCAGTTAAGAAATCGCCAGAATGATTTAATGTCCGAAATAGATAATTTTCTGTGACTGAAATAAGAGCTGACTTATTGGACCAGTCTGACCATCCGACAGTTCTAGGGTCAATTCACATCAAAACAAAACGATACGCGACATAGCGCTGCATTTTTAAGATAGCTATTCAAAATTGAACTTTATTCAACACTCAAGAAGATACACGTTTCATTGTAATAGTTGAAAATATGTAAACTGGCATTTTTGTGCCGCGAATAAAGTTCAATATTGAATAGCTTTTTAAATATGCAGCGCCATATAGCGTCGCGTATCGTCGCGGTGTAACCTGACCCTTATACGGCATTGAAACAATATATTATTTCAATATCCGCACTAAAATGTTTCAAAGTTGAACTAACCAGATTTATTGTTAATGACGTTAGAGTCAAAGCAGATCAGAACCTCACTTCTCGTATTTAAAGTAGACAATTTAAAGAGTCAATTTTACTTTGTTTGGATTGAAAGTGTAGCGTCATGTTACCGTGAATGGAATTTATGACGTTTCGACCAATCAGAGCACGTTTCACATTGGTTTAACATTCATAAAAACATTATTTGGGAATATAAGCGTATCGGGACTTGATTGTAATTGTATTAATGCAGGTTTTATTTAGCAGAATTGCCCCTCAGGATGACTTTATCGACATACTATTTACTCAGGACAGTAAAATATCGGCTACTAAAACGCTCATTGCTAAAATAGGAGCGAACATAGGTATTACGTTTTTTAAAAAGAGGTAACAAATCTACATAATTGAATAAGGAACGAAAATCCATGTCGGTTCTATAAACTCCCCACACCAATTTCGGTGAAGGTGGCCGGTTTCATTTAAACCAGGCCTGTTACGCAGGAGTATTTTTATAGTGCCCAAGTGTGTGCTCAGTACACAAGATCACTCTCTCTTCCTTTACTTTCATAGCTCAGTGGGACGGATAACCGACACAACTGGTGAGAGATCTTTTTACATGCCCATCCGACGCTTGGATCATCTTTCTTGTCAGACAATCAGGTGACCAGCCTGTATTGTCCTAACCAAACTTGGAAATAAATTTTTTGTTCCAATCCGGGATTCGAACCCACGACCTCTGAGTGGAGAGCCAAGCTCTAACCACTTCCACGGAGATCTTTACAAGTATAATCTTTGTTATATACAGGCTTTGTGCTACCTAATACAAGATTGCAGCCCACTTAGCAAGTTCTCACAGGAAAGTCCCACAAAGCAGCGGGTATTCAGAAATTAATAGAAAACAATACAACTCCAAAACCCACCGATCCGTTATCTCTCAAAGTTTCTTTATTGTTTTGACCGATTTTGTCAAGTGGCTATCGCATGGCCGGGACTATATTTACAACTTTATGCCAGCTATTGTCTCCTGAAATCACACCCTTATTTATAAGCGCATACGGTTGAATTTTTTATTATTTTCCGCACTGTGCCCTTGTTTCATAAGTGGTGTAGGAAATATAATTGATTTCAACGTCGAGTACGATTCGAATATTGAGTGTTTTTGAGTGGTTTTTGAAATTGCGACCCTACACCCTGTGTGTTAATATGATTTAATTTATATGTGAAATGTTTTATACAGATGTCGAATAAGTAAATGATATCAAATAATATTATTTCTGACAATAATAAAGTATTTGCAAGGCCGAGCTTTCCTCGGAGTTTTAATAGAACGATAAAATAATGAAAACTAAATAATATATTATAAAATGAAAAGAAATAAAAAACGTCATAAAAATATTCGTCTGACCGGAATTCGAACCCGAAATATCAATTTGCCAAAAAATCCAATGTATCCGTGTCGCCAATCGGATTTGACATTTACCGACAGTTTGAAGAAATTAGCTGGTGGCGGATGGAATAGATGTTCAGCAGTAGATGGCGATAGGCCTATGATGATGAGTTTAGACAGGCATCAATCAATTTGCTTCCTACGCTTAATTCGATTAACTTATTTATATTTTAACATTTCTGATACCTTCCATAACACTTTATCCAAAATAACACCTCAGTCATATAAAATAGATATCTAACCAAAATCCAAACGTCAATTTGTCGACAATTTCCCGCGCCATCTTGGTCGCCATTTTTCCGAGGAGATTTGCGCTATCTCCAGCGACCATGCTGTGACCGACATATTCTTAGCTGCGATCCTTGGCCTCGGAACAGAAAAATCATGGGTACGCCCTTTAAACGTGTAAAGCGTTCTTCGTTTTCATTTTTATAAGACTTACCGTTAATTCTTTCGTCAGCTTTAACTGACTTCATTAGAAGGAACTGTGCATTGTAACCCTTTTTTCTGATAAACTTCATAAGCACGATGGAGGTTCTGTTAATCATCTTAAGGCTAGCAGGAAGATAATACAAAAACCTTTGGTCAAAATCCTCATAGCTTTGAGGGAAGTAAAAAATTTAAAAACCCGACTGCGTAAAAAGTGAACTAAACTAAGTAGGTACATAATTAAAACTGAAAAGAAAAAAACAAGCACTTAGATATTCGGTGGTCTAGAATTCTATAATATATTATTGAATTAATACTATTGGAACATAACAACTAAACAGTCAGGATCCATTGAAAAATTAGATTGGCTGTCGAATAATGGATCCCGACTGTTCAGTTGTTATGTTCCAATAGTATTAATTCAATAATATATTATAGAATTCTAGACCACCGGATATCTAAGTGCTTGTTTTTTTCTTTTCAGTTTTAATTATGTACCTACTTAGTTTAGTTCACTTTTTACGCAGTCGGGTTTTTAAATTTTTTAAATTATAATTTTTTATTTTATACTTTTTAGTTATGAGTACCTAGCTAGCTATTTACCAGACTGGATTTCCTATCAGCATCAGTACTACATCACTGGAATGTGAGAATGGTTGTTACGCAACTTTAAATCGATATAGATCCTAAACGGTCAGTCGAATCGAAAAATGTTGAGAGAAAACTAACAATGATTTTAAATACCTATTCAACGATACCCCACTTGATATAGTTTGTTGACTTTCATTTTTTTCATTTTCACAATATGGCGTCCAGTAGTCGCCATATTGAATTTTCACTAACGTCATGTCTTTAGTGACACTTGCCGGACTAAGAGGAATCGATTGACGTGTGAATCATAAAAATCGGCCCAGGCGTTTGGTCTGTATAGTGCTTCAAAGGAACATACATACATACATACATACATACATACATACATACATACATAGGCTGATAAACACATTACCACTCCTTTGCGTCGCGCAGTCGGGTAAAAATAGACCCTATCAATCCATATCTAAAGTAAATAGAAGTACAATGTAGCGGACCAATCAGCGCACAGTCCTGAATCGCGCTATTGAAGTTTTCATAGCTCGGCACTATATATACGACAGCTGAAATGCATACAAGTGGGCTTCGGCCTGACCACCACCTCGCTTGGTGGGAGACCTCCCTTTGGGTCTTACCACCATATTCCTACATTGGTGACCCTCGACAGAATACGTCTCCTTCTGCACATTATCATTATCACTCCCCACCCCTCCGCACCACGAAAGATAGCTTCAGCCTCTTCGGGTACCTCGACTACCAGCCTCAACGCACCGCGGCCTAGTCGAACCCTCATCGGCTTCATCGGGCACTCTCACTACAATGACCGGTCAGCAAGCAGAGCACATCTGTCCTGGTCAACACGTAGCATCGGCCCCGCACGGCAGCACGGCAACTTACTGGAGCCCGTGCAGCAACAGCACAGTTTCGACTCACTGAGACTTTCTCCACAGGTACTGGCGACTCAAGCACAAGACTCATCAACAATAATTCGACCTCTGGTCTTCGGGGGAAGTGATGTGCCGGACCAATCAGAGCACAGTCCTGAATCGCGCTATTGAAGTTTTCACAGCTCGGCACTATATATTCGAAAGCTGAAATGCGTACAAGTGGGCTTCGGCCTGACCGGGCATACCACCTCGCTCGGTCGGAGATCCCCCTTCCTTGGGCTTCCACACCACCATGCCCACATAAAACAAGTTCTTAAGCTTACATTTTACCAAAATTATCTAAAAAAATTATGTTTTTTTTTAATATGGCTTAAAGCGTCTCCTTATCTTTCCTGTTCTAGCAAAGAAATAATATATTTTTACGATTCTCGCACCATCTCACTCGATCCGATGAGTTAGTGTTGTGGCGCGCGGGCGACGTATGCTGTTCTATATTCAAATTGAACGACCCCAGGAAACCGACTGACGCCATTTTGATATCGTCACGAGTCGACAAAATGGCGTACTTAAGCAGCTTATTGGAAATGCGCAAATAATATTAAATATTATGTTTTAATACGTAGAGAATATGCAAAAACTACTGGCAATTAAACTAGGACGAATGATATTCTTGTCATAAACTTAAAGTTACTTACTTTAATTTCCACATCTTCTAGTCTAAATCTTCGCGAAAAGACGATCATTCCTGTTACATTTTATAAGTTGTCAATAATAGACAAAACTCATTAAAATGTATCAAATACTACAATTAATAACGTTACAAACTGCAAAGCAATACCTACCCTAAAAAGCCTCAGTCACCCAAATGCCACTAAAAATATTACCCGTATTAATATAAGTACAAAAACAATCTCAGTTTAGGGGCGCCTGAACAATGGAGTCCGGAACTAGTTATCTGTTTAAACCTGGATTAGCACTCGATAACTCATGATTAATAGCAGCGCCGACGGAACGGGGTACGGCTAGCAAAATATTATTTTCGTTATGAGAATGCAAATGCGAGGTAAAATTTATGTATTGTGCATATTAATTAGTTACCTTCAGGTCTCAAAATGCCACTTCTAGTGTTTCGTTTTTTTTTAATAAAAATAGGAAACGAGCAAACGGATCACCTGATGGAAAGCGATTACCTTCGCCCATGGACACCGGCAACATCAGAGGAAATGCAAGTGCAATGCCGAAATTATTACGTTAACTATTACGTTCATCAAGAAGTTCATCTCAGATTTCATAAAAATATGGATACATATCAGATTAATCGTCGTAAATAGAATTGTACTATTACCTAGACCCAATTTTGACAGTTCCAATAGAAATGTCACACATACATAGTAAGATTTGTAAATTATTGTCCTATAAGTGTTTTTCATTTGTCAATTAATTGCTACAGGTTACTGTAATGATCTTAATTTTGCCTGTGTGGTGGAATACGATGATGATGACTGCGAAGAAATTTAACAACATAGCTAGATCTACACGTTTTTGTGCAATTTTGCATAAACAAAAATTTTTACAAGAAAAAGAAAATGCAAGACCATCGTTCTCTGTTAGCTTCTTATGTAATACATACGAAATACGTACCCTGATGACCATAATTTCGAAAAAAAATTCAATTGAAAACTCCATACAAATTAGCACATTTTTTTGCTGACGCTCCGTCACAGCGACGTATTTCGGCCGAAGCGCGGAAGGTTGAGTGCGGCGAACAGATAGTGGACGTGCGGAGTGCGGACGGTAATTTACTGCGGCCGAATGTTTTATTTAATTAGCTGACGGTACGTGTGTGAATCGTACAAAAATATCTTTAAAGTCTTAACGTTCAATGGTGAAACGGGCGTGCGACAGTTTCAAATTTTTTCAATCAAAAAAGAAATTACTTAAATCACTTATTTCTTGCGTACAAAATATTAATAATATTATTAATGACGTGTTAAGTCTACAATGAGCCGTTTATCATCCAAATAATAAAAATGAATGTTGCCTGTCAAGCTCATCAAGCAGTGATTTTAATTTTATAATACATCTATGCTGTCAAGTAAATTTTCCAACGTATCAGACAAGGACAGCTGATTAGCTGTATTAATATTTTTAGTAGTTGAAAACAAAGAGGCGAAAAATACAGTTGTCGGCAAGGACACATATTTTACTAACTTTAATAGCGCTAATGCAATCCGCCATTTTGCTTATTTACCGATTAAACGAAATGAAGTGAAATATTTAACAAAATGAAATGTATTAAAGATTTCATTTTTTTTATTGCATATAGAAATGTTTTTCTCTATGCCCCGGCACTAGATAGAGCAAAGACAGAGCCTATCACGCAGGTGACATGAGACACAATTCACGCAAATTATTATGCTGTATCCATAGATGTATAATATTATTATCACTGGCTGTATCTAAGACTATGTTAAAAATATTTTTTAATTAAAGGTAACCCCGCGTTTCTTCTCGCCTCTTACTAGTAATTCTATAGGTGTAATATGGAAATAAAAAAATGAGTTAGAAGTGTTTGAATAGTTTATTTCACCATGAATACAGACACAATTTTGGATTGAGTTTCCAAAACCGAAACACCAAGATCGCTGTGTATCAAATCCTCCGGTTCATATTTATAGCGTCTAATAGATGCGAATTATGCAGAACTAATACTGTTATATTCATACAAGACCTCGCCGTAATCCGAATTAGTATCAGCTGCCATCGCATATGCATGAATACAGTTTGATTGTTTATTATTCATCATCATCATCAAACTCTCAACCTACAATGACACCATCATCATTGTGGTAGAACACTTAAGTTACTAATTAGTAATTAGCACGGGTAGTACTACTCTTCTCGGTGCAATCAGCACTGAGAATCTTGAAAATTATTTACTCTTGCGCGTTTATATTCAGATACACATCATTGTAAATCTTATTGTATTTGATGTAAGATAACTAATTATGTAGGTATTTTATTTGTCTGTCTGTTACCTCTTCACGCTATAACCGCTGAACCGATTTTTATGAATTTTGATACTGACATAATTTGGGTCCCGGGAAAGGATATTTTTTATCCCGAAAAATTAGCGTTCCCGCGGGTTAATGTATTTACGCGGGCGGAGTAGCGAGCAAAAGCTAGTATATTATATTTCTATATATTATAAGCACATTTTCAAAACATTATCATTGTCATACCGTCTGGCTTTCCTCGCGAAGGCATACTGAAACTTTTTCTTTTTATTCCTACAAGAATTTCTATATTGTATTGTTAAGAATAGCATACTGAATATATAACATCTTAATGGCTATGCTTGTTATTATAAACATTCAGAAGTAAATAACAACAAAAAAAGTCTTGTTTATATTTTTGATCCCTGACAGAGAGACGCAACTTCTAGGTAAATATAGCTGTAGGCAATCAAGCGCTGCGCAATCTAACTTGAACTTAATCGTATCGTCGCTAGAGTCCCTATTTCTATAAATCACTTTTCGGAGTGAGTCTTCTGTACCTGTACTATTAAGTATTCTGTGCCCCTGATGAAAACAGAAGGATTTTTTGTTTGAAAGCTAACACGATCGAGTGTTCTTAGCTATAATCACCAACAACAGCTCGCTCATTGTTTGACTACTCAGGGAAAACTTAAAATTTTAATTTTGTTTTATTATTCTCTATATCCTACGTAAATTTGATATATATTCAGTTGTTACGATATAATCTTGGATTGGTGCTAGAATCTATTGAGAGCAGACGTGTCGTGATTTAATATTAACAAAAATATACAAACTTTAATGTGCTGACTTGTGACCTCGTTACTGCTGTGACAATTTTAACATAATATAATTAACAACTATGTACAGTGTATTAATAAGTGAATAAGTGAAAAATAATAAGTTAAGCAAAATGATGGACAGTCCTTTCAACCGTAGCAACAGAACGGCCCGAACCCCACCATCTACACCCGGGCCTACAGCTCACAGTTCTGGGCAAGATGCGATTGAAATTCTTAGCACACCGGAAATCCAGAACTGGTTGTCCACTATAGACCAGAGCTTAAGCGAAATATGCTCTATTGCGGCCGAAGGAAAATTGAACTCAGACCAAAAACTACGCATCAACTCCATGTGCAGAAAAGTCAGCCACGGTGCTGGACAGATGGCCATACTTTATCAGTCCGTCAAGCAGAAGACCATCCAAGCCCAGTGTTCTCTTCGTGTTCTCCGTGACCAACAAGATCTGGATCAAGACCTGCAAGACATAAAAGCGATGCTAAAAGAACCACCCAAAGCAGCCACAGGGTTTTCATTTGCGGATATGGTGAAGAAGGGTAATAATTATATTCAGCCCTCTAACTTAAGCTCAGTATCGATATATCCCAGCGACAAACAAAAAACCAGTTCTGACACTAAATCCTTGGTACAAAAAATTATATGCCCTGAACAACTAAAGCTCCACGTGCGGGCCCTACGGAAGACAAGAAACGGTGGTGTTGTAATAAGCACGGAGTCCAAAGAAGATATCGAAAAAATCAAGCAATCTCCACTTATCAGTAATGCAGGTCTAACTGTCGATGAGCCCCGTAAGCGCAAGCCCAGAATCGTTGTTATTGGGGTGCCCTCGTCCATGACGGAAAGAGAAGTACTTATGTGTATATACAACCAAAATATAGCCGAAAAAATAAAGGACCTGGATGTCGAAACTTTTCTCAGGTCCAGTAGGCTAAGCCACAACCAGGCAAAAGAGATGCAGAGACCTGCAACTTCATCCTTGATGTACCGGCTACCATACGCAAAGTCCTTATCTCTAATGGCCGAGTTTTTGTGAACTGGTCGTCGTGCCCTGTAAAGGATTTCACTATTGTAACGCGATGCTTCAAGTGTCAACAGTATGGCCATGCAGCGAAGACCTGTCGGGAGACCAACTACACATGCAGTCATTGTGGTGAGCAAGGGCACTCAATAAAAGAGTGCCCCAAAAAAGAACTAGAACCAAAGTGCGCAACGTGCCTGCGCTTCAAAAAACCGTGCAATCACAGTACGGGTACCGCTGACTGTCCTGCTAAAGTAATGTCCGAAAAAAGGTACATAAATTCGGTTGACTATGAAGGCGCCTAAGAGCGCCACACCTTAGGTTATTTTTCGACCTCTTATTGTATTCTTTTCTTTTATATTCTACATTTCTTTCTGTACATTTATTACATATTATATTAAGTCTGTAATTATGAATAATATAATATAAGAAATAGATGATTTCAATGTATCTGAATCAAAAGTATGTGAATCTGAAAATTGCAAACGTTATCTTTCTGGCTTTACTAACCCGCTAACCATCTTAACACAAAACATTCGCAGTATATATAAGAACTTTAGCGAATTAAATATTTTTCAACAAAGATTGGACTTAACATGTGACGTCATTGTTTTAACTGAATGTTGGCTAGCTAAGCAGTATAACATACCGATGCTGACGGGCTACAATATGTACATGACTCGAAATAATTACAACCAAAACGATGGAGTTGTGATATATGTAAATAAACAGTTAAATGCTACTGTAGAAGAGCCGCCTATACAGGACTGTAGTGCATTACTATTGAAAATTGGAACTGAATATGCTTTCTTAGGTATTTATAGATCTCCATCCTTCAGAAATACGTCAAACTTTATTGATAACTTAAATAATGCTTTATCAAATTTATCACATTACAAAAACATCGTTTTGATTGGAGATATTAATATAAATATCCTTCCAGGAAGTACTGATGTAGATGCTTTGGACTACCTTAACTTGTGTGCTTATCACGGCTTACTTCCCGCTCACAGGCTCCCTACTCACCAAAGTGGATCCTGCTTAGACCATGTAATGCTTAAATCAAATTATCAGTCATTAACTCTAATTTCAAACTCGGCTATAACAGATCATAATGCTGTCCTACTAACATTGAATTGCTGCTTACCTAGGCTAAATATTAAACGTATAATTTCTAAATTAAATATAAATAAACTTGAGGAAGATTTATGCAATATAGACTTTACTCCAATTTAAAGTTCTGCCGACACAGAGTTTTGTATGATGTACGTGATACAAAATGTACAAAATGCAATTCAGAAAAATACATTACACTCCCGCTGTAACAGTAAAAATTTTAATGTTAAGACTTGGATTACACCCGGTCTTCTACGATGTATAAGACACAGGGATAAATTACATATGAAATCTAGAGCTAACCCTAAAAATATTATGTTGCAAATAACATACAAAAGATATCGAAATTTTTGTAATAACTTACTAAGAAATATTAAAAATAATTACGAAAAAAACCGTTTGGAACGCGCTGGAAATAATAGTAAGCTAATTTGGAAATATATTAAAGACATATCATACGCTACAAAGCAACATGAATCATCCTCAAGTTTACTAAAAATTCATCCGTCAGAATTAGAATCTTTAAATATTGTAAATAAATACTTTGTAAATATTGGATCCCGCCTAGCATCAAAAGCGTATAGTCAACGCGGCCAATCATATTCCCAGTTGACGTGCAGCTCTAACATAACGTCTTTCTCACTCTTAGAAACTGATGAAGCTGAGGTAGAAAGGATTATTCTGAGCTTAAGAGACGATTGTGCGGTTGGATGGGATGGAATCTCCTGTAAAATAATTAAAAAATGTAAAAGTATTTTGATTCCACCTTTAACATACATCTTTCAGAAATGCTTATCTGAAGGATATTTCCCCAAATGCTTAAAAAAAGCTGTAGTTGTACCGATCTATAAATCTGGTGACAAACAGGAAGTGTCAAATTACCGACCAATCTCAATATTACCATCCATATCAAAGATATTAGAAAAAGTCATTAACATCAGGTTGGTCAACTTTTTAGAAAAGAAATCGTTATTATCTAATAACCAATTCGGATTTAGATCAAAATTATCAACCGCTGATGCTGTGCACAATTTGACAAATCATATCGCCCAAGAACTTGATAAAGGTAATCATGTAATTGGAATATTCCTTGACCTTGCCAAAGCGTTTCATACAGTGTCAACCGAAATCCTCTTGCACAAACTTAAATGCATAGGAATAAGAGGTAACCAACTAAAATTATTTCAAAGTTACTTAGAAGAGCGCACTCAATGTGTAAAGATTGGAAATGGGTTTAGCTCATATGTAAATAATACACAATATGGTGTCCCACAAGGAAGTATTTTAGGGCCAACATTGTTCCTAATATACATAAACGATCTGTGTGAACTAACCCTAGACCACGGTATAACCATATCATACGCGGATGATACTGCACTTATTTTTTCAGCTAACACATATAATGAAGTATTCAAGTATGCGCAACACGGGTTTAACATAGTAAACGTATGGCTTCGGACTCATTTATTAACATTGAACGCAGAAAAAACGAAATATATGAAGTTCTCAATGCGCAAATCCACCTTAGCTCCTACCAACCACACACTGTATGCCCACTACTGCACAACTCCCTCCACTAGTAGCGAATGCACAATATGCCCTAACATTGGAATATTAAACAAAATAAAGTATTTAGGAATAATTTTAGATGAAAATCTGTCCTTTAAACATCACATTGATGCACTATGCGATAAGATGCGTAAGCTGATGTTTATTTTCAAAAAGCTTCGTCATATAATAGACAAACACCTAATAAGGCAAGTTTATTTTGCTTTATGTCAATCTATATTAACTTACTGTATTACATCTTGGGGAGGAGTGGGTAAAACACTATCATTAACCATTGAAAGAGCACAGAGAGCAATCATCAAAGTATGTAACTTCCGTCCATTCCTTTTCCCAACTAACCTGCTTTATGATTCATTTAAAGTACTAACCGTTCGTCAATTATTCATATTAAATGTAGTTTTAAAGCAGCACACATCTCTACCCTATTGCTCGGATTTCATCAATAAAAGACGGAAAGATATCGTCTGTCCATTGAAAGCAGATACAAAACATGCTTTTACTGCAAAATTTTATATATTTTTAGGCCCGCTTCTTTACAATAGAATTCATTCTTTATTCAAAATATACGCCCATAACTATTACCATTGTAAAATGAACCTAAAGAACTCACTTCAAAAATTGACGTATGAGGAAACAGAAAACTTGTTAATAGTCTTAAAATAGTGTTATTGTAGAAATAATAATATGTAATTTATAAGTTAAATTGTATACTATATTTTATTGTATATCAAAATAAATCCTACATTTTATTTATTTATTCTAAGCTAAAAGTTTGTATTATAATTATTTTAGCACTAGTTTTTGCCTGAAACACAGGTTTATCCTAGTTCAGGCGCTATTGTTAACTTTATGTAGATTAAGTATAAATTGTTACCTACTTTTGACCTACCTGTAATTTACCATATTGTATTTTTACTGAATAAATTATTATTATTATTATTAATCTATACTAATATTATTGTACGGGATCCCCCGTTCCTTCGATAGTGTGGAGATTAAAAAACGATATTTTGTAGTTGGACTGTATATTGAAGATTTATATTTAGACTTAGTTACAATATAGATTTCTAGGCCCGACAATTTAGCGTGTCGACTCTTGTAGGATTAGCTTAAAAGTGATTAGTCACGGCGCGAGCGCCGCGCCCCGATGAATTCCGATGGAGGCCGATGGCACACGAAGCTGAAGAATTTGTTTGTTTGTTTGAACGCGCTAATCTCAGGAACTACTGGTTCGAATCGAAAAATTATTTTTGGTTGGATATTTCATTTATCGAGGAATGCTTTAGGCAATATAACATCACGCTGCGACGAATAGGAGCGAAGCATGAGTGAAAAATGTTGTAAAAACGGGGAAAATTATTCATATTTGAGGGCATCCGTTGCGTGCGCTACGTAAACGTAAGATCCAATTCTTCATAATATTGTTCTTCTGCCACAAGAAAATACAACTAAAATATGATTTACGCAGAAGTATGTACTTTAAAATATATTATTAAAACTTCTTAATCGCGATCATATTAACAGAAATTGTCGCAGACGAAGTCGCGGGCAACAGCTACTTGTATCGTAAAATCGTAAAATTTAGAATGTTTTTTATAACAAAATAGTCTTTAGCACACTAAACAGTTTGCGAAATTCTGCACACCCTGTAGTGTCCGTATAATCTGAGATGGTGGGAGCCACATGTGCAGCGCCACCTGACGGTCCTGTCTAGTTATAATTACTTAGCGGATTATTGAATTATGTTATTAACTAGTTTATATCGGCTTGAAGTTTTCGGACTTAGTATAGAAACAGAATAGTGCCCACTTGCGCGGATCGGTTAAAATTAAGCCTGGTTTAAAATATCATGCCTTCTCTTTCATAAATACGAATAATGAGAGAGATAATTTAATATTTACCCTAGACTTTAACCTAGATCTGCGAAAGTGGACCATAGCTTATAAAAAAATTTGATGGTCCATGTGACCTACATACCTAAAGGAGATGTTTGATTTTGGGTCAGCTCTATGTACACCACATAGGGAAATAGGAAAAAAATATGAGAGTAAATGCGTACACAAATGATTATTTGAAAGGTTTTTTAATGCGATAACCCCATTTTTAGGTCGTTAGGAAGAGACATCTTTTTGAACGTCACACTTTGCCAAAAATCATGTCATTGTCAAAATTACACTCTTTGGTTATCCGCCATGTTTTATTTTACGTTGTGTTGCTCTCCTTGACGAAGTTAATTTAAATGTACATTGAAGTGAAGTGAAATAAATGATGAATAGGAAACGGTTACCATATTATGTAGCTATAGGTCTACCAGAATCTGATGGCATTTTAAAAAAAATAAAAAATGTGATTTTCATATGGCAATGTCAAGTATGACCCGTCAAATCAAAGTACGTGATCTGTCAACCGCTGTTAAAATTTTGTGATTATGTTCTTGGAATTTGTTGTTTTTGTGAAAATATCCAAAAAGGCAATTCGATCTCAAGCGAGAAATATTGTTTTCTATGTCTATAGTAAAATACAGAAAGAAGAAGGTGTAAATCGAACTCAATCTTAGAATTTAAA
Source organism: Glaucopsyche alexis (assembly GCA_905404095.1). Classification (NCBI taxonomy): domain Eukaryota; kingdom Metazoa; phylum Arthropoda; class Insecta; order Lepidoptera; family Lycaenidae; genus Glaucopsyche; species Glaucopsyche alexis. Next base: position 23,847,167 of record FR990052.1, read on the forward strand.
GCTTGTGGTAGAGTTGACCGGTAAGTTAGAGTGAGTTGTTTTGATACTTTTAGTTTTTTTATATTTTCTTAGGTAATTATTGTGACTTCTTTAAATGTGTTTCCAGTACTACTATAAGGTGAATCGGAGCTGATGGCACATCGAATGATGGTTGGTTTTCCATGCCTGGTAAAAGGAGGAGAGGAGGAAAAAAGAAAATCAACATAAGACAGTTTCGATTTATAGTTGATTAGGAATAAAGTAAACGAGTTCTATACAGTTCGGAAGGAAATTCCAACATTAAATAAACTGTTGCCAATTTAATTGTATGTTATTCGTAATAAATAAGTATATAAAGTAATTCACGATTGATTTATTTTTCATGAAATATCATTATCATTAGGTACATATATATATAAAACAAAGTTCCTTTTTTGTCTGTCCCCTATGTATGCTTAAATCTTTAAAACTACGCAACGGATTTTGATGCCGGTTTTTTAACAGATAGAGTGATTTAACGGGAAGGTTTTTAGGTATATAACATGCATAACATAGTAGAGGTACACAAATAATTTTAGAGGTTTCTAAAGTCCTAAAAAATCACATATTTTGCGCTTACATTGAAAATGCTGGCTGAACACAACGAGATAGATCAAAATTATGTACTACAGTTGTATTCATCTTTAAAAAGCCTACAAAAAAGTCCGCGATGGCATATGTCTATCTCTTAGGGATAACCCACAATAACCATTTTTTTATCCTTTACTTTGATTTTAATTAAATAGGTTATTTACAAAGCGATTTTAAGTAATACAGTATTAATCCTTATCCAAATAAGTACCTTAAATACATTGTGCATTTAAGATAGATCAATACTGCCCTTTACGGCATGTAATTTAAATGAATATTTTCGAAGATATTACAGATTTAAAATGCAGGGATATAGTGTTGCTGCGCGGCGCGGGCTCTCGCGTTTCTACATCGCGCTATCGAAAACGCGGGACGTATACAGTATAAAGAGGTTCACGAATATTTTGAACTGCAGCACAGAATACATAATAGTAACTGCAGTTCTTAATTCTTATGGAATATCCAGAGGTGGTTTGTCAGTTTTGTTGGAATGTCAAATAACTTTACTTACTACATAGTACATAGTATAAAACAAATCGCTTTATCTGTCTGTCCCTATGTAGGTATAGTATATTGTATGCTTAATCTTGTATGCTTAGATCTTTAAATCTACGGATTTTGATGCGAGTTTTTAAAATAATAGTCTTTAAGTATTTAGTCTTTAAGATTATGGTAAAACTTATATTCAAGTGCAATAAATATAATATTATGTAAGTATATTATCAAGTGGTCGCGCATGTCGTGTCGAGGTGATAGGGTCCCATTTTTAACAATTTGCATTGGGCAAACCTAAAAACATTTTCAATATTGTATATGTCAGAAGTATATTGCTGTAAGTAGGTAGAGAGTTATTCGCCGAAGTAGTTTTTTCTCCAAGAACACTATTCCACGCGGGCGAAGCTACGGGCAAAAGCTAGTTTTCTATATTATACACCGAACATTCTTCACACAGTCTTATTATAATTCATGTTCAATAATACTAAAAACATAATTAAAAATCAACCAGTATCAAGATCGTTTAATCCAATTTCCCCAGTATTGCACACTACAAAATTTTATTTCCCTATTTGCCATGAGATTCTGGTACACCTATACATTTACATATAGTGTACATAGTGCTGGCCCATGTCTCATACATTTCTAAAACATATCTTTTTGGTTTAATTTTGTTTTTTTTTTTCTCTAAATAGATACAAGATTGAAAATAAACAGTCATCCAAATGTGAAATTCTATTTTGATAATAAAATCTGCGTTAAGTTTCTCAAATTCAATGGGATTAAATATTACTATTGATTTTACATAATTTAACAATAAATGTTAGCAGTTACTGGTTCATGGTCTTCGGTTAGCCATAAATTTATATTTAGTTGAAATTGAATTCTATTTGTAATCGTTATTCTGAGCTCAATCAACCGAACTGATATATGGCTTAAACAACTGTTCTTTTGTATGATCCATAATTCTATAGAAAGAAACAGATTTAAAATATACAAAATTTTGGGAATTTACTTTTAGCGTTATTATTAAAAGTAAATCTTTGTGTGTTTTTCCTCTCTTATCTTCTTCTTATATATATAAAAATGGATTGCAATTCCAATGTCTTTCTAATTCTCGAGAACTGATTTGGCTTATTCTGGTCTTGATATAATTGTGGAAGTTCAGGAAACGTTAAGATATATTGGAGGTAAAGGGATAGTTATTTATTTAGTTACTTAAATTATGTTTAGTTAGTTAAGACAGAACATATAAATATTAGGAACGATACTAGATTCCAAAATTAGTTGTCATTATAATTATACCTAATATGCTCAGGTTTCATGAAGCTTCCGTGTGAATGAAAACATAATGAGATCGAACCTGCACCCTCTTGCAATTCAATCTACCATTGACTCACAGTTATCATTAGCATTCAACTTATTATAAAAATACCCTCACATAAATAAATCATATTTAAAAAGTTGTATCTCTAAGCGCTGCACGCCGCTAAGCGCGATCAAATCTGTTGGAACATAAATTCAAATTTAGAAACCCCTTTCGATTGGATGCCCTTTAACAATAATATTCTGAAGCGCTGTTTTCGCTGCACGGTTCTAATCAAACATTTTAACTTTAGCTTACAATGTAAGTACCTAATAGGTATTTAGCTTCAAGCATTTTTGACATTAAATTCTTCCTGTGTGGATTAAAATTAACATTATCTATTTTCCTTGCATCTGTCGAGTTAATATAAGGTAATAAAGAAACAGTATTGTAAAATACTAAGAGTATGTTTCACAAAAATGATAAGTGTCGGATAGCTTATTCGGAAGTTTTGTTGCTACTTACTTTATGTCGAGCGATAGAGACAAAACACGCAATTAAACTATCTGGCAATTATTAGTAGATTACAAAACAGGCCCTGAAATTATTTAAATGACTATAACTGAATGATCTATAATAATTAAATATATAAATATTATGAAAATATAGGACGAATACAACAATCATTTCACAATGCTAATCAAGTTGCTAAAGCGCTTGACGTCGCTGTTTTATTCGGCGGTTAATAGAATCCATATCTCTAATGGAACGCTGGCCATAATGAAATAAGTACCGTCGGCAACAGTTCCGAATTATAATGCTTAGAACGAATTCTCCTTAGATATTTATTTTAAACACAGTCTTTTTTATACCGATTAAAAGATAATAAGCGGCTAACACTATTTATTATTATTCAATTAAGAACCCGTACAAGTTAATCCTTTAATAAGTTAATCTACACTAATATTATAAAGAGGAAAACTTTGTTTGTATGTTTGTTTGTTTGTTTGTTTGTAATGAATAGGCTCAAAAAGTACTGGACCGATTTCAAAAATTCTTTCACCATTCGAAAGCTACATTATCCACGAGTAACATAGGCTAAATTTTATTTTGGAAAAAAATAGGGTTCCGTAAGATATTTGGGTTTTTCGGACACAAGGTGTAAAAAATCAACCAGAAAAGTTACTTATTTTGCGTACGCTGCCTAAACTATAAAAGATAGAACCATAAAATGTTCTAATTAATTGTAGATCTTATAAATATCTACAAAAAAGTCCGCGACACACTATACCTATCTATGTCGAGTGAGGCACAACAACCATTTTTTTATTTAGAAATCTTGAATTTTTTTTGGACTACATTTAAACGCGTTTATTTTACTCATGTTATTAATCCTTATCAAAATAAATTATTTCATCACTAAGTACAGTTTATGTAGATAATATTTGGTTTTTGAATGATTAAAATTGGACGTTTGGTTTTGAAGTTATGGCGAAATTAAAATATTACGACTTCTGCTGCACGGCCCGTTGCGAAGTGGGCGTCACCAAGGCGGGGTGCGCGTGCGGGTTAATGTTTAGTTTAGTTTAGTTAAATAGTTTAGTTATTTTATAAACATCAAATTGATAATATCTTAAAATATTACAGTTAAATACAATTTAAGTGTCTGTTTGTAACTTCAAATTAACAGCTTTTTACATAATGAATCTGAAAGTATATTCGGTACTTACAATAAAATACATTTTTTTTTTATTTTTGTCTGTCCGTCTGTCTGTCTGTAAGTCGGTCTGTCTGTCTGTTTGTTCCGACTAATCTCTGAAACGGCTGGACCGATTTTCACGGGACTTTCACTAGCAGATAGCTGATGTTATAGGGTACATAGGCTACTTTTATTTTAGGGTTCCGTTTAAAAAAATAGGATTCCGCTTTCGTTAGTCATAAATAAAGTCGCGGGTAAATTTCAGCGATATCCCAAAGTATTGTTCCACGCGGACGAAGTCGCGGGCAAAAGCTAGTCTTTATATATAAAACTTATAAAAGGCAAAGCTGATGACTGATGTATCAACGGACAGGCCAAATCCTTAAGGCTAGAAATTTGAAATTTTGCACACCTATTTATCATAATATGACGTAGGCATCCACTAAGAAAGGATTTTTCAAAATTCAAACCCAAGGGGATAGAATAGAGGATGAAAGTTTAAGACCTAATTTTAAAGCCGTGCAATTAATAATAGTACTTTTATAATTAGGTACCTAAATCTACGGTTTTTGGTTGAAGAAATGTTTTGTCGAATGGACTCCCATGCATTTTGCAGACCGTACTTTTTGTTCAACACACTGTTCCCGACGATTTATTTAAAATGTCCTTTTCCAATATGCATCAGATTCTATAATGGATGGCCTTTTTAAAATTTACTTCCCTAATTAAAACGCTGGGGAAAATGCTGATCTGTTTCTGGCGATTTTGTGGAATACTGGTGGAAAAATTTACTTCTGCCATAAAAGATATGGCTAAGCCAACGACAAGACTACTTTCTAGAATTATAATAAATACATGACGAATGTATCCTATTGAAACTTAATAATTATGAATTACCTATTGAATATTTTAATACTGATATAATCATAAATGCAATAGTGAATTAAGCCATAAAATTGTTATAATATTTTTTTCAGTCCTTGGAGTAAGGACCAATAAAAATAAATACATTTTTCAGCCAATGAAATACGAGTAAAATGAATTAATATTCTAGATTAACAACGCTTTTATAAAATAGTTTAAAAAATTGCTAAAAATCTTACAAGTAATGTAAAGTTTTAACCTCAAAACACCTACAGAATTTGGGTCTAGAAAACAAAATATGCTCCTAAATTTAAAATTTCCACCAGAGCAATTAAGCAAACCAGGACTGGGGATATCTTAATCCACTTCCATATACCAACTGTCAGGAAGAAAAAAAGACGAGTAAAAATTCTTATCTCCCATCTTTCCACTTCGGGGGGATGGATATTTAGCATAATGAGTGAAGCCTAACCAACGTTTAGGGAGAGAGGGAGGGAAATAGAAATCGAATGGAATAGAGCAGGATGGAGCGTCACAGAGAACAATATCGCAATCTTGTTTCTGGGCCATTTCCTTTAATTAGTGGTAAGGGACATTTAGGCCGCGGCGGCGTTATGCTGATAGTCACTCAAACATCACACTGAAGGGTTATGGATGTTGAATTCATTATCTTTATTGTTCGGTTTTAACTGCGGTAACATGGGTTATGTCGTCTGTAGCTAGTAATGGTTCGCGTAAAAGTCGAGATATCAACGGGAAAAATTAAATACTTACAGGATTTAGCTACTAAATTAGTATAACAAAGATATATAAAATAAAAAATTTGATGAAGGTTTAATTAATGTTATCATCGTGTAGGTTTAAGACTTCGCTTAGAAGTTAGAAGAAGCAAAGAAAGGACAGATTCTACGCCAAAGACAAAATTAGATGTAGAGTTATTGCATCTGGATAACAACCTCATAGGTGGTATATCTGCTATTTTGCAGGCGGTAGGGTAAATACTCATTTCAACATAATGTAAAATATGATAAGCAATTTATTGATTAATCTACTTCTTCATCGATTAAAAATAATTACTGCAAATAAAATGTGTATGAAAATCGTACAATCTAATAGTTTTTTATGAAATATGGGGGCAAACGAGCAAACGGGTCACCTGATGGAAAGCAACTTCCGTCGCCCATGGACACTCGCAGCATCAGAAGAGCTGCAAGTGCGTTGCCGGACTTTTAAGAGGGAATAGGGTAATAGGGGAGGGTAGGGAAGGGAATAGGGTAGGGGGTTGGGCCTCCGGTAAACTCACTCACTCGGCGAAACACAGCGCAAACGCTGTTTCACGCCGGTTTTCTGTGAGCCCGTGGTATTTCTCCGGTCGAGCCGGCCCATTCGTGCCGAAGCACGTATGTTGGTTTGTGGTCGCCACTTGCCAATTTTTTTCGACAGCGGGTAAAACTGTACTGTCTTTTAATAAGTACCTTAATATACCAAAAGTCATGTGTACCATATACAGATTGCCACCGACATAGGAGTCTACAGTATATTGCCGTGTAAAAGAAATCAACATACATTTACAAGAAGAGATCATAAAAAGTAAATATCTTGGATAATACATTTATAGGGCTTGACTAAAACGCTTACAAGCTTCAGTTTTTTTAAAAGGTTAGCCCTTTATTGTCGCATTGGGGTAGTTTCGACCGCTGGGGTGATGGCAGTCGACACTGACATCAAATGATGACGTTAAATATTATACGAGCCTTTATGACACCATTTTTTACGGTCGTACGCGTTATTGTTGATTTTATATTAATTCAATAATCGTTTGGAAAAAAATCTCATTCTGATATAATGAATAGGTTTTAAGTACATACTATGCTACTATTATATTATAAACATGCTTTACGAGAACTACCTATAATAATTAATCATACGTACTTACATTTTTCCTACGCAGGATTTACATGGGTTGTCATTTTTGTTGAAAAAAAAAATGCATTACGCCATAGCCGAATTGTATATTTTTCACATTAATATCTAAAGTATGATAATATTAAATAAAAGAATCACTTGAATTTTATCAAAATATTTCATTCAGTCTAAAATTTGCTTTAAGATTTTAATTAAGTCTAATGAGAACAAAAAACATCTAGTCATGATCCAAATAATGGAAATAAATTACATTTAAAGCACCAATATGCTCTCGCATATAGAAAACTTGGCACTATTCTCTAAAAATCTTGGCTTCAAATTATCAAGAAAAATAAATAATCTGACATAAATCTTGTTGGGTCAGACGGACCGAGTCGTGCTCAGATTGTGTTAAAATATTTAACGCTTTATAGGGTTAATGAAAATATTATTTCCACGTGAAATCAAATATATATTTTAAAGGATCTTGGAGTATTTTTAACAGCTTATCTTCGATACCATAATAATATTGTCAATGTAGAGGTAGTACTCATTGATTATCAGAAAAATATTTACTTATTAAAGAGTTTTTAATATTTTTACAGTAGTCAGTAGGTAGCTAGTTATCACTAATTATTATTATTGGGTATTCTTTTATAACTTACAAAATAAATCTAGCAAATTAATTCCAATTTCACTTGATTCTGGTAAATCGCATAAAATTAACATTCATGCAATAAATTACATTATATCGTGAATTAAAAAGAGAAAAATAAGCCAAAATTACAGGTGCAAATAAAGCCAACAAAGACTTATTTCTTAATTTTCAAAAAATATCAAAGCACCCTCCTCGGTACAATGGAGGCACTTACTCACTGCGTTTCCTGAGATGTTCCTTTGTTTTTTTTTTCTTTTTTAACTTTTCTGTTCATTTGTGTTGGCCGGGCAGGATTTCTGAACCCATATTTCACGTTCATATTGTCTAAGATTCGCATGGAATTTTGTTTCTCCCTTTTGTGAGAAATTCGAATATTTTTTAACTTTCCGCAAGTGTGTTGTTCTCTTTTCAGATTTTATTTACCAACTTTTATATTTTGAGACATAATCAAAATCAAATAAGTTTAACTTCCTTATAGGTTACTAAATAACACTCACAGAATCGTCCCTACGTGATATCTACCACCGGTTCCGGAACTAACCCGACGAGAAGAACCGGCACGGCGCGCGGCGTAAGAAACTCTCAATGTGGCTTAAAGAACAAAATTATCGGGCAATTTGCTAATTCGTAATATTATTTTGACTTTACATTATATAAAAGATTTTCAATTTTCGCGAAATCGACACTTTAGCTGACGCTTTTCACACCAAGCCGCGATTCGCTATTTAAGATAGCGATTCAAAAAATAATACAGAACCTCAATTCTCGTATTTAAAATAGAATTTCATTTTACTTTAATTGGATTGAAAGTGAAGCGATATCAGAGTGCGTTTCACATTGATTTAATGTTCATAAATTTTTTTAGCGTATCGGGACTTGATTGTAATTGTATGCTGGTTTTATTTAGCAGAATTTCCCCTATGGTTTCATTTCAAGAAGTAGAATTGTTAGCTATTATTTATTAATCTGTGATCGCTGTGCCGCTTTTGCAATGAAACGTGTATCTCTTGGTAACTGGTCCTGAATAAAGCTCAATTTTTGAATGGCTATCATTAAAAATTTGCGCCCCGTCGCGTCTTGGTATGAGCTGACCATTAAAGGCCTTAACACTGTAAGGGCCTGTTTGTTGTTTCACAATGTTTTAATAAAAGTTGGTTAGCTTATTCGGAAGCTTTCTCACTGATTACTTTATGTAGAGTGATTTTTAGATATAACGACAGAACGATAGAAAGATAAAAAAAAATTGCAATTAAGCTATCTGACACTTATGCCCATTTGCACTAAACTTAAGGATCGCCTAAGTTCTTTCCTAACTTGTTTAGGCTGCTCCTAGCGAAAAATACTATTGCACTAACCTTAGGCCATTACTAAGTCCACTTAGGATATTCTTAACTTTATGAGCCCGATTAGGAACTGCGTAAGCGTAGGCAACACATAAGTCGGGAGTTTTATCTAGTCTTGTAGATTATTTGTAACTATTGATATAGTTTTATTGATATATTATTGTCAGAGATCTAGCCTTAGATGTATTACAATAAAAAGAGGTATATTTTTTAGCAGATTTTTTATTGCAGTGGTTTTAAAAATTCAAAGCTTAAAATAGTCAGATCGCAATAACCATGGCAGGGGATTTAATATTTATTGAATTTCCTTGAATTTGTAGAAGTCGATTTTCATAATGACATAAGTTACACACGCGAGAACTAGAATAACAAGATCACGACCAAACTGCTTCCAAAATTTCGATGAAATCGACTTCTTCAAGCGGTATAGCATGTGCAAAAGAATTATTTCTCTTTATTCGTCGTGGCATCGTGAGAAGTTACTTTCCATAGAATGCACGGGCCTTCGTCGCACAACAATCGCACAAAATTTATTTTTTCCTCCGCCGTAAAGTTTGCGGTTTTTACTTTTTCTTTTAATTTATTTTCCATAATAGGTATATTAATAACGATTCGAAATCAATCGTAATGTATAATTTTAGTCAACAGTAAACACGTATATATATCTGTTAATTCTATGAAACACGCACCGAATTTGACACAATATGACAAGACAATTGACAGCCTTTTGGTGAATTTACGTTACCAAACAAAATAAACCAAGGTCTTATCTTTTGTCACTTTTTAACACACGACGGAATCGATGTAAAGAGAGGGCCAAAATATTTTCTATGGTCTACATTACTCAGCCGGTTTATAAAACCATAAACAACCAATCTTTACATTCGTTCAATCATTCACCTAACTAGGCAATGCCTAAGCTACGACATAATTAAGTTATATCTGTTAGTGCAAACAAAATGTTTAACTAGGCTGTTCTTATGTTTAAGTGTATCTTAACTAGGAGAAGCCTAACTTACGTTTAGTGCAAATGGGTATAATACCCATACTTATATAGGTCGTAGCTAGGGAATGTTATTATTCGACAAATTTTACTATTCGAATAATTCGAATAATGGCTATACACTATTCGAATAAATTCGAATAATTCGAATAAAACGAATATTGGTAAAAAACTTTAAATGCAAGTAATAGAATGCGTTTATATATATCTGCATATTTAATAATATTAAAATGTGAAGTGTTTTACAAATTACTCTATAAAAATTAACGTTTTTTTAGTAAAAAAAAAATATATTTTATATTTCAAACTCAAAATACTAAATTGTAATAACTTTTTTAAACTATTAACCCACGGTTTAGGTCTGGAGCAGACTATAGATTTGGTTGCCAACCCCTTTAGTTTCTCTCAAAAATTAAGGAAAAAATCCTCTAAGGGAGACAATTTTTGGGGTTTGTTTTAGAGGTTTTTAATTGAGTTAGGCTAGGTATTGATTGATTTAACATAGACAATCGATTTGAAAAGCCAAACTGTAGAAATTAAGCTTTTGGTAGTATAATTTAATGTAAAACGTTAATATTACAAAACATATTTTTTTATTATTTATTTATCAGTTTATTGGGGAGAAATATATTTGCAGAGTTGGAATACTGCACAAAAATCGGAATGCACTGTAAATAGTGCTTTGTTCTAATACAATGCAGTTGAAAACTCAAACACACGAGTATCGTGCTGTCATAATCGGCGCGTGTGTATATAAACCGAGTAAGAATAAGTAAACAATGTAAATCATCAAAATAAAAAGCACTCAAAAAAGATTTTAATGTTTTGTTATTATAACAAAAAAACTTCATAGTTGGTACAAAGCGGGTGGAAAATCTTTAAAACAAAAATAATCTTTTTCCATTTTCAAGTTAACCATGGTTTTTGGTCTCTTTATGTTTTCAAATTTTTTTCTTGAACGATGAGTCTAATTACAAAAAGGAAGTTAGACAACAGTAGATTTAAAAATTGTATCATAGCCTGAAGAATGTTTTGATGATTTTTCTAAAACTAAGCATCGGTACAGAAGTAGGCATCGGGCATTGTACTGCAAGAACGGGGTGTGTCATGTTCAGAAGATGAAGCAAAGGTACAAAGAAAGTGAAAAACATTTGTCAAGGCTGTGCAATACTTTAATGGCAGACTCAGTGCTCGGCAAGACCGTTAAATTGTTTCCACTTGTTGAAAATCAACACTTCAAGCAGTTAAGTTTAGCAACAGTTTCTTCAGACCCGAAGAGTTTATTTTACTGACAGCACAGTGAAGAAAACTTGCTTAAGCAAATCTGAAACCCTAAAGACCGAGGCGAAACGCGAGTGGTCTCACCTCGAGACCAAACTCGAGAGCCCTAGTATCGAATTGCTACTCGATACTGGGGCTCTCGAGTTTGGTGTTGCTACACTCTGATACGTCCGTGAACACATAAAAAAGCATGAATGAGAATGATCCAGAGTTTTGGTCCCAGATTAGTGGACTTCTCACTTTAACTTCACAAGTTAAAGTGAACTTCTGAAGGGAGGCTAACTAAACGTGACCAGGTAGGCAATATATTTAAGCCTAATTTTCATAAAGAGTATAGTATGGTCAGGCAGAGTACATATACAATGGTCTGGTACACCTTCAGGAAGCCGCACTGAGTACGTGGCCATGACAATTGGACCTCTAACTGGAGAAAGATATGGTCAAGAGATTCTCAAAGATTCTCTTTAATGTCCTCACCTCAACCCGATTAAGTATATCCTGAGATGAGCTTAGAAGGCAAGTCAGAAGCCACAGATTGTCACCTACAGTTAGTACCCTCACAGCACTAAAACACACCCTGATATAAGAACGGGAGAATATTGCATAATTCTGCTCCAAAACCTTGTTTTCAGTATGACAAACCCGCTCCAAGCTGTTGTTAGGCCTCGAGGAGGATTTCATTTAACATGTAAAAGTCTTTAAGACTAAGATTAAAATGGTTAATTTTTATTTAAATATAGAAATAATATACTGATTTATATAATTTATTACTTTTAAAGAAAGCTGTTAAATCTTGTTATAATATTTTGAAAAGTATGAAATTTTAACCGATTTGTACTTTTGTTTTGCAGGCCAGTGTAATTCTGAAATAATCAACTCAACTAGGTATCCTTAATCGTTTCACTCTGTCGATCCGCATGTCTCTCTTTCTAACTGCTCTTCTAGCTATATTGCGTCTAGATATCAGTTTTAGACACGTCCTAACACGCTCTTGGTTAGGTTATTTTAACAAGCGTGTGAGCATGGCGTTCCTTCGCTAAGGCCTGTAGGGAGTATTGAACTTAAATATTTTTATTATTTAAAAATAGTTTTGTATTGTTTCACAAACAGTGTAGTAAAATCTGTTTTAGGATATTATTGACGACAATATTAATAAATAATGAAAATAATGTATTAAATAACGAAACTTTTCCGGTTTATGTACAAGTTTATTACTATTATTAACATATTTTTGAAAAATAAATAAAATATTTTTATTATTCGTTTTATTCGAAATATTCGAATATTGAACCCAGTCATATTCGAATAATAAAATCGTCGAATATTCGAATAAAACGAATATTCGAATATTCGAATAATATTCCCTAGTCGTAGCTTAGGCATTGCTTAGTTAAGTGAATGATTGAACGAATGTGAAGATTGGTTGTTTATGGTTTTATAAACCGGCTAAGTAATGTAGACCATAAAAAATATTTTGGCCTTCTCTTTACATTGATTCTGTCGTGTGTTAAAAAGTGACAAAAGATAAGACCTTGGTTTATTTTGTTTGGTAACGTAAATTCACTAAAAGGCTAAAAATCAATTGTCTTGTCATATTTTGTCAAATTCGGTGCGTGTTTCATAGAATAAACAGATATAGGTATATATAATATACGTGTTTACTGTTGACTAAAATTATACATTACGATTGATTTCGAATCGTTATTAATATACCTATTATGGAAAAGTAAAAACCGCAAACTTTTGCGGCGGAGGAAAAAATAAATTTTGTGCGATTGTTGTGCGACGAAGGCCCGTGCATTCTATCGAAAGACTTCTCACGATGCCACGACGAATAAAGAGAAATAATTCTTTTGCACATCCTATACCGCTTGAAGAAGTCGATTGCATCGAAATTTTGGAAGCAGTTTGGTCGTGATCTTGTTATTCCAGTTCTCGTGTGTCGTTCATTATGAAAAATGGTGATTGCGATCTGACTATTTTAAGCTTTGAATTTTTAAAACCACTGCACACTGTAATGAAAAATCTGCTAAAAAATATACCTCTTTTTATTGTAATACATCTAAGGCTAGATCTCTGACAATAGTATATCAATAAAACTATATCAATAGATACAAATAATCTACAAGACTAGATAAAACTCCCGACTTATGTGTTGCCTACGCTTACGCACTTCCTAATCGGGCTCATAAAGTTAAGAATATCCTAAGTGGACTTAGGAATGGCCTAAGGTTAGTGCAATAGTATTTTTTGCTAGGAGCAGCCTAAACAAACTAGGAAAGAACTTAGGCGATCCTTAAGTTTAGTGCAAATGGGCATTAGTCTTATTATCAGTAGATTGTAAACCGGCTTAAAATCTTCTAATGCTTAGATTCTTCTCTCATGTCAAAACTAGCTGTTTCCCGCAACTCCGCCCACACAAATATACTATCAGGTATCCCTCGGGAATACTGCACTTTCCGGGATAAAGAGTAGCCTTTGTTTTCCAAAGTCTAAACTACTACCATACCAACTTTTATCGAAATCCGTTCAGTACTTTTTCCGTGAAAGAGTAACAAACATCTATCCATCAATCCTCACGAACTTCCACGTTTATAATATTAGTAAGATTTGCGCAGGCATTGACCATATTTTTTCTCTTTACAAACTCAGCAGCCGTCTCTGCCGAATATTTTTAAAATACAAATGAATAGACTGTGTGACGGCTCCGCACCACATATGTCTAAGTGGGTGCTCATAATTAAAAGCCGTACTCGACTTGGGGTAACTTAATGCAATTATTGCTAGAATTTTTCGCGACATATGGCCTCAGAAGCGCTTACTTAGGGTGTGGTTTTGATGCATACAGAAAAAACGTATTGATTTTTTTTGGTAACAAGATATTCGTATTTCGAATAGGGTTTGCCGCAATTGTACTTTTTTGGATCATTATTTCTTCCATAATTATAAAAAATTCAAGGAAATAGATGCCTCTATTGCAATGGCAAATAGTTAATCTCTGTTATTTTGTAGTGGATATCTTTAAATATAAGCGTGAAATATTTTCGTGTCTTGTCAGTTGTCAATGAAAATTGTGTTTACTTATTGTGAAATTTCGAGAAATGAGTCCGCCGCACCCATCGTGGGTTCATATAGCTTGACCAGAGATACACTACGGCTTTACAAACAACCGGCGAAAAATTACTCATCTTTATTTGCGTTGCAAGTTACTTACTTACAATTCCAATGTAACTGACCGTATTATTCGACTGTCACCCCAAGTATTGCGTTTTCATTAGCAACAAAAATGTCCCCTGAGTATTACCCAAACGTACATATGCCCAATAAACTACATACTATTATTAAACTGCATTTCTTGTAATGATGTCCTTGCAATTTATTATTCACAGCTTTTTTATTTTGAAAATAAGAAGCAGGCATGTTAGAATTGCATTATTGTAAGTGGCAGCGCATTAATTCAATTATGACTGAGCTGTTTTATAAATAACTAGATGTTGCACGCGACTTCGTCCGCGCAAAAGGAAATCCAGCGGTAACCGTACATTGTGCCGCGATAAAAGTTAGCCTATGTCCTTCCTCGTAGTCTAATACATATTTGTATCAAATTTCATTAAAATCGGTCCAGTTGTTTCGGAGCCTATTCAATGCAAACAAACAAACTTTCCCCCTGTATTATATTATTAGTATAGATATAGTGTAGACTAACTACCTTTATGCTATACGTTACGGTAATAAGCGACAAGCTTTTAATTAACACTTGCAACATTAAAGGAAAGAACAAATCTTGATCTCCTCTAGAAATCAAGATTTGTCTTCTCTCCTCTTCTCTCGGAATATAGGACAAGAGATAAAAAGGTCAATAGTATCATAATAACTTTGTTTTCGTCGTCGTTAATAGGAATAATGTGTCGTCTTCCTATCCTTTGGTATCATTAATTTATAATCAATTTTCTGCTCTTGAATTCGTTTTTATTGACTGTACTACCGAGTATACCGCGGGAACACTATACTTTTCCGGGATAAAAAGTACCCTATGTTTTTGTCCAGAACCTAAACTACTACCATACCAAATTTTATCAAAATCCGTTCAGTAGTTGATGCGTGAAAGAATGACAAACGTCCATCCATCCATCCATACATCCTCACAAACTATCACATTTATTTATCTGATGATGATTTAATTCGAAACCGGTCGTGTTATTTATTAAAACTTATAATTATATTATAGTGGAAAAAGTGCACGAAAAATTGTGTTTTATTAGTGTTCAACATGAATTTCCACCAAGAACCGACAGTACAATCAATTACATAATATATCACATTTATTATATTAATAGGATATTTAAATTAATGTAGCATACTTTTACTATGTCTTGTGAAAATAATTAAAAAAAACATTAACGAATAATTTGAAATTAATATTATTAACGAATAATTTGGTTCACAAACCACATACAAAAAACATACCACCAACTTCAAAGCCAAAAAACGGCAGGTTGAAATCAATAACAATGATCACTGTAGAGTCTGATTACAAGCAGATAGTTGTCCGTCTGTTCGTCTGTCTATGTATGTGAGTGGATTTCAACAACTAGCATTTTTTTACTAATTTTGGTGGAAATTTTTGTTTATGATTTTTTTCTATTCAATTTGATTTTAGGTGTTAGAGAGTACTATCTTTTAATTAAATTATCAACAAGAATAAGAATATTCCCTTAAATAATCATGTTATTCCTGACACCGAAATTGACCTCTCACCAAAATTGGTTTTTTGACACCAAAATTGAAAATGATACCACCAAAATTGTTACACCCCACCAAAATTATATTTGGATGGAAAAAACCTTGTACTGCAATAAAAAAATAAAAAATAATAATAAAAATTACCTTTTGGTAACAGATCTACTGACTGCCTTGGCCCTTGCCTGCCTGAATAACTTTACCTTAAAATTCATGTCATGTCAAGCTAGCGGGCAGCTTTAAAGATGGACATAACATGTACTACTAGCATATAAAGATGAATCCTAATAGCTGTACCTACTTATATATTTTAAAGACTAACCGAATATATAGCATATTTTAACAAAATATCATCTTAATATGATTGTCTAGTTTGAAAGATGATCCCATGACTGGGCAACATATTTTATTAAAAAAAAAAATGTACCAATAATAATCTAACATTTTATTATTCGTGATAAAAGTATAAAATAACTTTTTGTGATACTAACCGAATGAAATAATATGTTGGGCATATAATTTGTAATTATCATATTTTATTATTAATTATTCCCACAAGTTACAACTAATTACAGTCTTTAATTTTCAACAGTCCTTAAGAGCATTGATCGGCGCG
The DNA here is from genome assembly GCA_905404095.1 of Glaucopsyche alexis. NCBI lineage: Eukaryota > Metazoa > Arthropoda > Insecta > Lepidoptera > Lycaenidae > Glaucopsyche > Glaucopsyche alexis. Next base: position 23,863,686 of record FR990052.1, read on the forward strand.
CGACTCAGATTTCACGAAAAACGCTACTTTTCAAATGCGTCTATTTCTAACAAAAACTGGTTATTCTGATTTTTATATGTAAAAACACTAGAAAATATTGTATTCTAATTCAATGCTCTTAAGCTCTTTTACAACGGAGTAAGGAGTGTAGTGTAAGTTACTTAAAAAATAATCTCTTTTTTTCTCAGTTCTTCAAGCTTGAGAGGATCTTTTCTGATGTTTTCTTTTCTCTTTCTTTCTGACTCTCTCTTTCTTTGTAACTGCTCTGCTCTAGTTTGTTTAGTTTTATTCTTCGGCTTCCTGTAACAGAATAACTTCTTTATTTGAAAATATCTATCTACAGGATAAAAAAATAGTGCTATGTAGGGTCCCTTATAGAGTTTACTGTGAAAGTATCAGCATTTTTTGTGATTTGTATGGGCAAGTCCCTTAGCATTATGAGTTTGCTCACATAAAAGTAAAAAAAAAATACTCTTTCAGCGCTGTTATCTCGAATAGGTATAGTTAATAGCCAAAGTAGAAAAGGGACACAATTGTAATACGACCTATGTCCCAATATCTTCCTAAATATTTTTTAATAAAGTATGTACTAAAGAAACCATATAAATATCCAATTTTAGGAGAAAAGAACAAATATCAATGATGATAAATTAACTTCATAAGATACGTACGAGCGCGCTCAATTAGTTCAAAATTCAATGCAGTTAAAAAATCAATATTATAGACAGGAAAGTATATAGTAAAATTACGAGGCAAGGGAAAAGAGGGCACAAGGCGGTACATTGTGCTATTATCATAATATTTCGACTCATATTCGATTTTATAGTAATTACATTAATATTTAATTCGATTTATCAATTGATTTTATAATTTTGGTCTCATGAAGCAATGTTGGTGTTAGTAAATAAACATTTTTATTTGAATTTTCTAATTTTGGTGTAAGGAAGCAATTTTGGTGGGTCTAAAAATGCCACCAAAACCACCAAAATTGTCCCACCAAAATTGGAAATTGCGAGAAAAAAATTCTTAAAAAAAAACTACGTGTACTAAAATAATAACATATTTACTAAACAATAAACAAACTAAAACTCTACCATTACTCAAAATAACAATAAAATATTACTGCCACAATGTATGATTATTTAAGTACACCAAAATTGCATAAAATCGGGGGTGTTGCAATGAAACGGTTTACTTACATTTTTGTCGGGAAACTGGTACGACACAGCACATAAACACCTCCTAAGCCGGTTAGCGCGTGACTAAATGAAGTGCATGACGTAATTTGTATGCTTTAGGAATCACTGGTGTTTTGTAGAAATATCGTTTTGTAAATGACACCAAAATTGGAAAATTCTCGGCGACAGACCTAAATTGTGCCTGTAAAACTATACTACAGTATTTAATATAATAAAATTGATATATTTTGAATGGTCAACTATTATAAAACGACTACATAAAAATTAAAATCTAATCCTACGTCTAGTTTTTAGTTAATCGATCTTGATATTGAGTGAAATAGATCGGCGACAAGCCACCAAAATTGGAAATCGCCTATATTTGCTTAATTTTATTGGAAAATAATTATTATTTTTAAAATATAATGATAGGGCCATATTATAAACGTTGTGCTTTACGATTAAAACAAAAAATAAAAACAATATCTTGAAAAAATAGCATAGTTTTCAGCCTTGCCGCGTAAAAAAGCGGTTTGGGAAATCCAGTCATGTATGTGGGGCAACCGGTGATCAGATGGCAAACTACCGCTAGTGCATATGTTGTGTGATTGTCATTGGGTGGAGCTGAGTTGAGGAGTTTTGATGCTTTATAATATAATATTTTTCTATTGATTAAGATTAATATATGATAAATGACTTCTAAGTTTTAATATAGGTGAAATAATAATTATGGCAGAAGCCTGTAACAATACAAATGTTTAATTTCAGCCCTTATATCAATAGATCAAGAAATAAGACTAAGAAATAAAAATAGCTATTCAATACATATCAATAGATTATGAAATAGGCTGAGATATGGCGTGCTTTTCTTTTTAATTTTGCTATCATATTAACTTTTAAAAATTTAAAAATGAAATTAGTGATTTAATCTGTCCAAATTCTTAGAGGCATCTTAAGCAAATAGTATACTTAAAGAAAATCAATCCTAGGACAAATAAAGTATGCCAAAAAACGTTATTAATTGTGTTATATTTACATATTGTTTTATATTTCATGCCAAAATAATGGTCATGAAGACCAAGTATCAAAATCATGTGGTCGATGTGAGGCTATTGTCAAAATATACAATATGCATTATCGAAAGCATTGTGCAAATGTTTGTCCCTTAGCCCTTACCCCTCAGGCGGTCAGGCCACTTGTCGAACTGCGAACTACATTCGTATAATGGAACTATTAGGACAGACCATTAACGTAACTTAATTAGCTCTTTGATGAAAAAAAAAAGTTTCAAGTATCGAGTTCTTAGAGAGTAATAATTTTATTATTCGAAGCCTAAGTATTTATATAAGTTAGAAAATTACTAGTTTAAGATAAGCTTGAAAAACGAGACGCTTCGTTACCTTTAGTAAAATTTCTTTAGAAGCATTGAGAGTGAAATTTCAACGAAACAATTTTGAATATAACGTCATCGATATAACGCCAACTGTCCGGAGCTACTTATACATATAACAACCTAACTTTCTAAAGTACGGATCAAATATTATGGTGTTAATCGTACATTTTTGTAATTTTTCTATTATTTTATGATGTGATTGGTGATATTTTGGTATCCTTTTTACAACGTTCGAATTATGACTATATAGCAGTCCTAATAAGTGTTCGTATGTGGGATAAAGTATATACATATATTTCTTTTATTATTAATAGCCCGGTATCTAACCTATACCTAGTACCTAGATCGTACTAGGTATAGCCTAGTTATTAATCTGAGATTACAAGCGACATTATTGTGCCTGCCTGTCAGCATTGTACTGACATAGTCACGTCATCCATAACTCCAACTACCTATCAAGTAGCAACTCTATCCAAAATTTCGGTCCATTCGATTCTCTTGAAAATGCATTTAACGTGTCCCATATGGTAATAGGGACCAGCATGGGGGTGCATTGTCCTCGGCGGCTTTTACACCATATGGTACAGAATTCATAAACAAGTGTGCGCTAAATCCCACTTACGTTCGCTGATTATGAATCCTAGTTCAAATGAAAAAGACAACAGAAGCATTATGGACTTTATTTAGAACAAAATAAAAACCAAAATTAATAAAACCCTATTTTAGTTTAATCCAAATTTTCCGATTAACAAATGTCAACTTTATTTCCTTACTATTAAAGTCTAAACTTGAATGAAAGTAACAAAAAAAAATTAACTGATTTGGAACTAGTAGTTTTAAAATTAGAAACACATTTTAAGCTCTATTACAATGTCATAACGTTGAAATCTGTAACGTGTGTGGATTTGTACGAAACGATTAACAGGATGGTTGATTTAAAAGAATTATTGAATAGGAATGATTATGGCTGCTGAAGTTCAATAAAGTAGATCAGATACGCGATTGTGAGCCTTATTTGTAAGCCCACAAGTATTATAAAAGTGTATATAAATATAAAAATACTATAGCATTGTCAAACTGAACGTACCATATGGTATTCAACATCAGTATAGGGGGCACTAAAGATGTTTTAATAGCATATTCAGGACAGGTGCCATTATGATTTAGGGGATTAACTCATTCAGAAAAACTAATATTTTGACTATGGTTACTTTTACTTTGTCGATCAAAAAGTCATTTTTTTGCCTAGCAAAAAATGCTGTGTTGTGGTTGAAAATTTGCCCTACCGGCTATACGGTTATTCTTATACAGAATTTTAAATTAGTTTTTAACTTACCAAATTCTAAGGTTTGTATTCTACTTTACCTTGTATTTAGATCGATCAACCTTGTGAGGTGTGACCTCGTATTTTGGGGTGAGCGGTGCGGCGCGCGGCGACGGCCGACGGCGCGGCGCGGTGACAGCAATGACTACGACGCGCGACGTCCGCTTGCACGCATCGCCGCTGCTATCACCGTGTGGCTGCCGCGTCGCTCTCGAGCGACCTTAATCTACACTAATATTATAAAGAGGAAAACTTTGTTTGTTTGTTTGTTTGTTTGTTTGTTTGTTTGTTTGTTTGTTTGTTTGTAATGAATAGGCTCAAAAAGTACTGGACCGATTTCAAAAATTCTTTCACCATTCGAAAGCTACATTATCCACGAGTAACATAGGCTAAATTTTATTTTGGAAATAAATAGGGTTCCGTAAGATATTTGGGTTTTTCGGACACAAGGTGTAAAAAATCAACCAGAAAAGTTACTTATTTTGCGTACGCTGCCTAAACTATAAAAGATAGAAGCATAAAATGTTCTAATTATTTGTAGATCTTATAAATATCTACAAAAAAGTCCGCGACACACTATACCTATCTATGTCGAGTGAGGCACAACAACCATTATTTTATTTAGAAATCTTGAATTTTTTTTGGACTATATTTAAACGCGTTTATTTTACTCATGCTATTAATCCTTATCAAAATAAATTATTTCATCACTAAGTACAGTTTATGTAGATAATATTTGATCTTTGAATGATTAAAATTGGACGTTTGGTTTTGAAGTTATGGCGAAATTAAAATATTACGACTTTTGCTGCACGGCCCGTTGCGAAGTGGGCGTCACCAAGGCGGGGTGCGCGTGCGGGTTAATGTTTAGTTTAGTTTAGTTAAATAGTTTAGTTATTTTATAAACATCAAATTGATAATATCTTAAAATATAATACATTATAATATCTATACATCTATACAGTTAAATACAATTTAAGTGTCTGTTTGTAACTTCAAATTAACAGCTTTTTACATAATGAATCTGAAAGTATTTTCGGTACTTACAATAACATACATTTTTTTTTTAAATTTTTGTCTGTCCGTCTGTCTGTCTGTAAGTCGGTCTGTCTGTCTGTTTGTTTCGACTAATCTCTGAAACGGCTGGACCGATTTTCACGGGACTTTCACTAGCAGATAGCTGATGTTATAGGGTACATAGACTACTTTTATTTTAGGGCTCCGTTTAAAAAAATAGGATTCCGCTTTCGTTAGTCATAAATAAAGTCGCGGGTAAATTTCAGCGATATCCCAAAGTATTATTCCACGCGGACGAAGTCGCGGGCAAAAGCTAGTCTTAAATAAATATATAGTTTACAACTTTGATTAATTATTACATAGATACCTACGTTATATCCTTACAAAACTGACAATATTTCTGTGCTACGTCACACATTGACATGGGACGCTGTCAATGTGTCAACGTCGCATAGTAATAGTAACACAAAACACGCTATTACTCGCGGAGCACACTAACCAAAATTTGCCCGACTCGGGCCAATTCGAGTCTTCATTATTATGCATTTATAACATATATCTACCTCTTTTTAATATTATATATTACCTATGTTTTTTAAACTATATATTTTATTTTCAACTTTTTAGTTCGATATTCTTGATGTTGACGGTCGCCAAGCAACCGTTTGAAGTTGACATTGTATTGATAGTTACATACAAGCAAACAAGCTTACATACAGGTGAAGTTAATAATATAGCGTGTTAAAAAGTTATGTTTACAATAGAGTCACCAGTTATTCTTATGTATGTAATTAGATAATAATATAAATTGTTACGGTACTTTATAATAATAATTACATAGTAAACGTAGTCAATCACCAATAAAGGTACCACAAAACCTTCGGAAAACTACTCAATCTTAAACCCAATTAAAGTTAGCAAATACAAAATTTCCAGAAAAATCAGTTACCAAAAGAAAACAAATAGTGATGTCACACGCTCTTAATCATGTGTCAGTCGGAGACAGAGGAAAAACGATATTAGCACCAGCACCGAGTAATCTGTCTCCGAAGACTCCTGGGCATTGGCCAATCTAAGTTGCAGATGCGACCTACGAACTACGCTCATCAGTCAAGTACTAATCTTTGATCGATCTGTAATTGTGCAAAGAGTTAGGATTGTTGTCGTTTCAATTTCTAGTTATTTAGTTTAGGCTCCGTGGCCTAGTGGGTAAAACGTTTGGTTCGCATTAGAGAGAGTGCAGGTTCGAATTCCAGGTTGTGGTGTGTACCAATGAGACGTTTTCAGATCTCAAATATATTATAGGCACGGACGCTCTAAAGGTGAAGGAAAACATCGTGAGGAAACCCACACATGGTTGGCCCCAGACGTATTGGCTAGTCATTCCTCTGGACTAGGCTGACTGTGTTGTGAGAATGCAGTATGTGCTTGGGCAACCATACGACATTTAAAAAGCGATTGTCCAAGGCACTACATTATTTCAAGAGTGGTTACTTCGCTCGGAGAATACTGTATAAATCATCCATTAACGGATGAAAACGCCTAAGTTTTTTTTTTAGTTTATCAATATTTTCAAGTATTTTTATCAATAAAATTATTCTTAGTTAGTCTAGTTACTAGTATTTAGGGATAAAAGAACAGGTTTCAATAAAAAATAATAACTTTAATTATTATTTTATCTCTCGTACACATGCATGAGTCCTTTAAAAAATGCATAGATCATAATAAAATTGTTTACCTCTTTAGATAAATTTATCTATTCTTATTTCTAATTAGAAAGGGTTTGATAATAATTAAATCAGATAAAGCAACTTCATTTGAATCTAACATATTTTAGGTTTTCTTTTTGCCAATGACTGGCAAAGTTCATAAATATCAGAATTTAAAAAAAGATCAGCTAACACCAAACAAAGTAGTTATTTTTAATGGTTTTATTAAAAAAACTGACCCCTCTCATCACCTCCCCTCCCCTCCCCGGCCACGTGCGCGATAAGCGACACCACGCGGCACGAATTACTTATCGCCAATCTTCCCGGATAAGTCCGACTAATACTAATTTATTAATTTCAATAATATTGCTTAAGTGTAACTAAATCCAAACATCAAAATGTTGATGATTTTAATAAAATATTGATTTTTTATCGATTTTACAACATGTAATCAGCAAAAGAGTTACTTTCGAGTTAGTTACCTGCAGCTGTCATTTGACTCAGTCATTGGTCTCAATCCTGTACACCTTCATTTCTTTGGGTATAATGGATTGAACGTACCTACTGTTCAAATTACTTTGAAAAAGTGTTTAAGTTTAATATTTGTTAAAGATTACTGTACCTATCAATCAACCATCATTGTACCTACAATCTACATAAATAAAAAGCAATATTAGTAACAAACTCACAAAATTCAAGACCCTTAATGTACCTAACGCCAATTGCTGCTAAATATGTATGATGCTCTGCGAAAACTATTTTAAAACACTTAGGAATATTCAATATGGAATTGAATATCACCAGAACGCTGAGTAATGTAACAGATTTTCATATAAAGCCAACAAATTGCCGAAAAATGACTAAAACCTGACAAATGACTTTCCTTTAACGTCTGCGCCCATCTTATTATCGTTATACCAAGAACAGAACTCATTTGAAGATTTTGTACTTAGCTGACCATCGTCGTTAATAAAATATAAACCTTATTCTTCATCACATTTAGTTTCTTTTACTTTGTTAGATCTTTGTACATTAGCTTATACGTAGGTTATAGCATTAAATGCTTTATGTGCTTCTATACTAGGTTCAAATTCAATTAGTTTTCTTTCGCTGAGGATATCAATTTGAGAAGAAGCGTCTGTGTTAATAGCATTATTCGCAATCTCATCCATACAGTCGAGGGTAAGACCACCCATAGGCACATCATTTTTTTATGTTACATATAAAACATATTTATTAGAATCATGATTGTTGCGAGTTTTATGTGTGGTTTATTTTGATAGATAGGGGAATTAATTAAGTTACAAAAAAAAAATATAATATAAATGGTTTTTAGTTCTATAACTACACTATTGACTAAAAAAAGGTGGATTGTTATTATCAACTAATATCTTGTTTACTTATAATAATTAATAGTTTAGTTTTATTTTTAAAAATCTTTGGGTGATTATAATATCATACCTAAAATTGGTCCGTAATTAAAGTCAAATACGTATGTAAAATAACAATTACTTTGATTTTTATACTATGTAAATTTATTGAAATATCTACAAACAAATTAAGCAAGGGAACTCTTAATATTTTTCTAAATAGAAGTTAATCAAGTTCATAAATACTAGCACACTTTTGAAGTTAAATTAAATTTAAGTTGTAAATAAAACTTTATAAGATTAAATATTAAGCTATAAGCTTATTGCAAAAAATAATAAAACAAAACCCGCAACGTCAAAGTTGTAAAAATAAACCATACGAACTCGCGCTCAATAGCATGAGGAGCTTTTCGATTAAATATCGTACTGTCTTTGTCGAGCTAACCCTACCACAGCTCAATGCGCTCTCAATTCACGGCAGTTATTATTATCTTGACCCGGTGATTGAGCTCTCCTGCTCTCGGCCGTCTGTAGCCTCCGCGATTGGGCCGCCGTTTTCAATAACGCCTCTCGCTCTCTCCTCATTGGTCGCCTCGCCACGCCTCCGACTTGAAAGCCTCTGTCAAGGGTAGTTCGCAGCCCCACTTATATATTTTTACCCTCGCAGTGCGCTTATTCGAAAAGTTACCGAGCAGGCGTACGCACGCGTCTACGCTACGTCATTGCGATAAATACGTGAAAAGTTTTGGTTCCGCGCGCGATCTGATAAATGTTAAACGATGACAATGGACGTTCAAAATAATTATCAAATATACAAAGAACAATCTCCTGATAGTAAGGAGACTAATTTAAATATTGAAAGTGCTAAAACGACTCAACAAAAACCAGAAATGACTACAATAAATTCTGGTAAAACGAAGCGGTCATTTGATGTGGCTTTCCTGATGATGCCCGACGAAAAAGTTCGACAAACCCCACCAGAACGAGCATTGAGAGTTTCCAAGCAACTATTTAATACAGAAGAATGGGAGCATCAACCAAAAAAGGCAGTGGAGTTTCTAAGACATAATGAATATTCTAATGAAATTACTACGAACGCTAAGGAGTTAGAGGACGAAAGAATTCGTATCAACAATAATATTTCACCTAATTTTGGCTCTGACATAAATATCGACGTCGGAACGGACGAGTATCCAGACAAGGCTATCTACTGCAGTGATTCTGATACATCCGAAAGGTCTCGAAGTCGGCCCAACTCCAATGAAAGTGCCGGAAGACAGCCCAAGTTTTTGCCGCAATACAAGAACAAAATTTTCGACGATCCTACGTTAATTAGCATGCAGTCTAAAGCGAGGTACGACAGTAGATTCCTAGAAAAACAGCATGACATGTCTCCAAGGAGTGCATTTACGAAAGTTTCAAATTTCAATATCAAATCACCGAATCCATCAGTGAGTCCTGATAATCTTCTATATCAAAATTCTATAAGTCCGCCATTATCTTCTGCCAGCTCACCTTCAAGTTCGTTCAATAAGACCGGTTTTAACAATCTCTTGACACCCGCACATTTACTAAACGGTCACAATTTTTTCAAAAATCAAAACGTACCATCCACATCGCCTAATTATCCTGAACCGAGTGCGATTCCCCGGAATAATTTGAGGGCAATTGAATATCAAGGCAAACAAGATCCGAAGGCACCTCACATGTCACCGAATAAAATGAACTACTTGCCGTTCCGACCAGAACTGCCGTACCTTCAAGCGGGTCCGGCGTATCCATTTGGGGTTCAAAATTTTCAACAGCCGAGCCCAGATTATATGAAATTTCCTGCTCCACCGCGAGAACCCGTCAATCCACTGATAGCAAATCCGGCAGCCGCGATTCTCAGTACTCTACTACCTTCGACAATCGCCGCTTTCTCGTTGCCAGCTCAGAACGTGTGCGCTAAATGTAGTATCAGTTTTAGAATGACGTCCGATTTGGTATATCATATGAGAACGCATCACAAGAGTGAATCGACCGTGGATCCAACTAGAAGGAAGAGAGAGGAGAAATTGAAATGTCCGGTTTGTAACGAGAGCTTTAGAGAGAGGCATCACTTGACCAGACACATGACGGCCCACCAGGACAAGGAAGGGGATCTAGAAGATGTACCGTCAGCACAAAACTTTAAGAAGGCGAAACATTTCTATCCCCACAACGGCACTGTACTCCACAAGTGAGAAAATTTTGTTGGACGTTCGTTTCTGTAGAAAGTGAATTATGTTTGTTCTAACTTCTACGTCGTCACAAACTATTGTTGTTATTTAGTTTTATTCCCCGTGCAATATTAGCGATAATGTTTCTTTTGTAAATATTTTGTAGCAAATACCTACATATTAAAGTATTTAACGAAATTTCAGATATTTTATTTCACCCTTTTTTGAATATTAAATTATATTTCTGTAGTTTGCAGTTACAATTTACATGAAAAAAATTGCAATCAATTTTATTTCCGAGTCATGGCTTATTAAGTAGTGCTTGGTTTATTTTCAACAGTTTATATTGTTTTCAAATAACATATTAATTATTGACAACTCAATTAACTTATAATCTCGATAAATAAACTGACTTAAAATATAACTCTACAAATATTTAAAAATACCTTTTTCTACCTACCAACTCTACAGTCCACGAATGTAGAATTTCGTTGATTATGGAATAAAGATACATGAATATTCATATAATATGTACTATATCCTTTAATAAAAGGGTACGAATAGATCATTTAATAAATTAATACATTAGCCAGACATCATTACTCAATATTTTCTGACCCGACACACGTTGTTCTTTCTTAAATATGAACTGGAATATATTATACTACCTAAATACAACCTACACTCCCACTTACACCCATTCACCTACATCTACACTTACTAAACTACTGAGGCTGGCCATTTTTTTAATAAGCCAAACAGGTAAACAGAACGCACTTATGAATTGACAGTCAGGTGACAAATTGAACAGGTTTATTATGGGAAAATTCTATCAATACTTTTTATTAGTATTTTCACAGTATTTTTCTAATATTTGTCACTGAATTACCACAATTACTTCAATATCAAAATTAGCCAAATCAAACTAGCTGTTCCCGAGTTTTATCGAGAAATTGGAATTGCAATCCATTTTATATATAAAAGAAAAAAAGATTATTTCGATATTATGTTCACAAGTTGTGCACATAATATCGAAATCACAACCTTTCATGTGTTTTTAATAGGCAAGCGGACTGATTTTTTTTTTATTGCATAAATGAATAGTACTCTTAAATATGAGTAACTTCTCAGAAGAAACCGTATATCAAAAGTGAATATTTTCAAAGGTAGAGCGATTTGTATACAAAATTTCGCGAGTCTTTATACCAAAATTTTTTTTTTTTTGCGAAATTGGTAAACAAAACCTACATCATTAGTTTACTCACATCATATACAAAAACATTCATTATGGTAAGTATGAACTTAAACGCACAAATATCGGAGATATTTACAAATATATTCCTGCGGCCATATACTTCATATACTACTTCATACTACTTCATATACAAGTGACGTCATTTTTAGGTCGACTTTAGTATGGAGCGTTTTTAGGAGGCTCGCGAAATTTTTTATACAAATCGCTGTACCTTTGAAAATATTGACTTTTGATATACGGTTTCTTCTGAGATGTTACTCATATTTAAGAGTACTATTCATTTATGCAATAAAAAAATGTCCGATTGCCAATTAAATTCGTAGTGTTGGAATTAAATTTTGTTTTAGTTGTAGGAAGAATTTGTTAGGTACGTACACAAAATATTGCTTTTTAGGGTTCCGAACTCACAGGGGAAGAACGGGACTATTTTACTTAGACTCCGCTGTGTGTCCGTCTGTCTGTCAGTCACCAAGCTGTATCTCATGAACCGTGATAGCTAGACAGTTGAAAATTTCACAGATATTGTATTTATGTTACAGAATAAAATAAAAATTCAAATGGGGCTCCCATACAGCAACCGTACTTTTGCCGTTTTATACCTTACGCTGTTTGTCCACTGCCAACGTCAACGGGACGTCAACGAGAAAAACATGACATCAGCGATGTAGCGATACACTATACTAATACATTCAATATAGCCGTTTTTCCACCGCACTCCCGTCCCGTCAATCTAATCTGGAACAAAAATAATCTCTTTCTCGTTGACGTCCCGTTCACGGTGGCGGTAGACAAACGGCGCTTCGTTGGCTATTTCGACTCGCACTTGGCCGATTTTTTTAAACATCACGTCAACAGCTTTTTACTTCAGTTATGAGGAACGTGACGTGATCAAACCTATACAGGCTATTAACAAAAATTAAGGTAGCCCGATCTATGCGACCGTGAAGCGAGATCGCGATGCGAGACCACGACCAGCAAACCAGCGAAAACCTCTAGTCAAGATGCATTCGATAATTTCGATGGCGAACTTCGAAAACAAAATGTATGGGATTTGACGTAAGCGAAATGTCACTTATCGATGACTTATGTCAAATTCCATACATTTTAGATTTCGAAGCTCGCCATCGAAATTATCAAATGCATCTTGACTAGAGGCCCAGGTTCTCTGGCCATGCTTATGGAGCGGGTGCTAGGTCGCAGGGATTATTTGATTGAATTTGATTGAATTTATTGATTCTACCTTTAGGTAAGAAAACTAATGTATGATCAAAACATAATTTTTCTTACTGGGTTATGAGGAACACACTTTTTGTTTGGCACTGGCAATCTTTATTCTGTGTAGCTTGAAATAAAGGTTATTTTATTTAATGTACTTTCAAAGCTAATACAATAACTGCAGCGAGGAGTTATTCCATACGAACCACATACAAGCTGATAATTATCCTTTGGGATAATTATTATTTATTACACGTGTTACCTTAAAGGTACTTATTGAATTATGGACTTATTTATACCTGACATTTCATAATTATATCATGCTGCCGCTGCTGACAAAATAGTATTAATTTCCTAAAAAAACGAATTTAAATGTCTATATATAGCTAATAATTAAGGGCCAATCTTTTATTTGCTTTGTAACACAATTTTTCAGCAACCCTCGGCCTCACCATATTGCCTTTGGTTTAAAGTAGAAAAATCATGACAAACATAGGCATCCCTTTTCAGTGAGCGTAATCATTATCAAATCACACATCACCCATCTAATCCAACCCTATACTATCGGATTAGGGTCTCAAATCGTCTGTATTTTATAAACACATCATGATCGTAACGAGCGTATCGAAATCCGTGACGAAACGGACATAAAATCTTGTGAACTTCTGTGTTCCCATGTGATTCGTATTTGGTCCAGCGCTGCGACGGCCGTGGAGAATCGGGCTGGGAATGACACAGATTGGGAATAGGGTGATAATTTACTATAATTAGAAATGACGGAAATAATGTGACATATTTAGATAACATAAGAACTAAGAAGACAATAGAAGTAAAGCTAGGAGTACGTTATAAGCTTTCAGTAATATATAATCGCATTAATATGACCTTGAGTTTTCTGAGGATATAACATTTAAATTTGGGGCGTAATTGATAATTGTATGGTGACTGTATGTAGTAATTATCTTACGAATAAATTATAAGAATGGTCTGCCTCCTAAAGGATCAAATTACTGATAGTACTAAGACTGTGTAGTTTTCGGACGACGCTCGACGTTGCTTTCGCGAGTATTGACTGTCTACCACCCACAGTAACGGTAACCAATAGTAGACTAACGCGGTAGGCCTTATCTACTTTACTTAGAAGAAGACATCTATACCCCAAAGGGACAAAGGGACATGAAGATGATAGTGATAAAAATAAATGCTTAACCGCTGATCGATATCAATACACATAAAAAAGTTGTTTGTAAGTTTGTGGATGTGCCAAGTACAGGGTGCTTTGTAAGTGCGAGACGAACAATATTTTTGCTTGCCCGCCGAACTGTGAGTAATTCAATAGAAAATATTCATATTGGGGACACGGCGACCCTCCGTATTGCGATGTACAGCGTGTATCAGATTTATTTTTGTTGAGAAAGGTTTTGTTTTACTAATACAAACAGGAATAAGTTACTAAAGAAAACCTACCTAGACATTTCCGTTGTAGTCGGCTCAGTTGCCCTGACGTATGTTTATAACACGGCAACATTTAATGAATAAATATTACGTAGTTGCTTCTATTTATATCGAAAAAATAAAGGATATTGGATATTTTACTATGGAACAATTACCCACGAACGAACATCTGCAGGAGGTAGTGGCGAAGGCTGGTTCTCCTTCATAGGAAAGCCCAAGCATATTAATAGGTAGGAAATTCTATATGGTAGGAATTTGGATTGGTAGGAATTTGGATTGAGTTCTTCATAAGGTAAGTGGTAAGTGAAGCCGATAGGAATGGAGTTATAGGAACCCCACGCCACTGGCAGGATGCCCCACCTCCTGTGTAAAAACTGTGATATTTTAACTTATTTCCACGAATATTCATATTAAAATATGACTAACAATTTATTGATTATATCCACTTCTCCATGGATCTGAATTAACATAAATACGGAAAGTGAAATGTGAACGAAAATTGTACAATTTAATAGTATTTTGGTTTGTTTCGCGACTTTTTTAAAAATCGGATATAAAACACACCATCTTTTAAGATACTAAACGCTAACCCCCTTACTAATAAACGCTGTATAAGCTTTGAATAGTTATACAGTGTTTTGTTCACATCACACAAGTGACATGTTTAATTCGATAGAAGGAGACAAAACACTGTATAACTATTCAAAGCTTATACAGCGTTTATTAGTAAGGGGGTATGTGTTTGCTAATTATCAAATTCGTTTTTCGATTCGATTTCGATTTTTTCCGAAGTTTGAATTCAAAATCGTAAATCGAGATTAGTGTAGTGAAAGTTTAGTAATGAGTTTAGTATAGTCAAAGTTTAATGATTAGTTTAGTGTAGTCAAAGTTTAGTGATTAGTTTAGTGTAGTATTTTTAGGTAATATTAAATGATATTTAAATGTACACAGCCTGTATGTGTACAGTCGCAGACGCCGGCCCATGACGGATGCGGCCCGTAATACAGACCGAGATACATTTGAATATTGTTTAGTTAACATGAACTAGGTTCAAGTTGTGCCTTCAAACGGAAACCGATTCATAACATAAGAACATAAATCGAAAATCGAAGATCAAAAAATGCAAAAATTACAATAATCAGTTGCTAAATTAAAAAATTACAAAATTAAAAATGAGTAAAATAATGAAGATTTTTTTTATTGTTATTGTTATTGTTATTTGTGACATTTTTTGTGAAAACAAATATATACATAAACGCAGAATTTAAGATATTAAAATCAATTTTGTATTTATCTTCATACATTTTCAAGTGCTATGATGTCACTCGTGCATCATTTTTTGTATAGAGTTTTTAATGCTCTCCAACGATCTCTTTTTTGTAATGACTGCATTTCGTCAACGGTTAATCGTAGATAATAAATATATATTATGCCGCAAATGTCGCGTAAGATTTTCCTACGTGACAAAAACCTAAACCTCCTCCCCCCAACCTGTGACCAAGTGTAGTATTTTAAAGGCGTAAACAGGTCATAAATAATGGGTATGGTCCTTAATCTTAAACTCAGTCTCAAAATTTAAAACCTAATCATGTTAATACATTCGACTACCCATCGCACACAATCAATGAAAAGCTCAATATTTTCCACCCAAACGAACGCTACAACGAAATATAAATAATGTATTTTCAGAACGCATTTACAAGATTACAGTATTAGTACGTCCTATCCCCGCAGCGCCGTCATTACAAATGATAAATAGTCGGCACACTTCGATAATCAAATTCAAATTTGGAATCTGTTCCCCTTATTTTTTTTAGAAGGGTGTTCCAGCATTGTGAGAAGATTGTGGCTTTATTAAGCGTGAACGAAAGGTCTCTTTAGGCGATCCGTCGCAGTCACGTGACCCGGAACCGATTTGTCCGATTTGTATGGTTGTATGTATTTGTATGTAAATGGGTGTGGCGGGAGATAGGGCATCGATGGCCTGATTGAATTAAGTGTGTCGGCGTTTAATGCCTTTATCTGTGTCCTCTCATTCGAAATAATTTGACATTGGCCGGATAGATTATCTCGTTACAAAACTTTGAGTGAACTTGTGGCGGTTTTGAAAATCTGAATAAGGTAATTCGTTTTCGTTTTACTTATATTTAATTCAAGGCATGTGGTTGGGTGGTTGCGTGGCCACTTTGCGATTGGATATAATATCTAATACCAATTTAGTTTTTAGCTTCGACCTATACAATAATTAAAAAAATAAAAAACCTGAGCGGTATAAAAAAATACCGTAAAAAGATTGAAAAAATTAACTACTAAAACCTAATTCAACCTCTATTTTAGTTTAATAGACTGAAAACCTTAGTGAATTTACCTACATTATGTTCGGTAGCATTTACAAATTATTAATCGTAAGAAAATAAATGGGTCCCGACTATAGAATTATGAGTACAAAGGTAGAGAACCTCGTTCTCTACTTTTTTACTCATAATTCTTATTTACTTTTGGTACTGTTTCGTTAAACTGTATCAAAAGTAAATAAATTATATTACAGACTAACTATTCCGACCAAAGATTCCGACATACATTGTTCTGTCTAAACTATGAATTGGAATTAACAAATATATATTGTTACGATTTTTTTAAATAAACTAAAATGTATCACTGTTTAAATCCTTCCTGAACTCCCACAATTATTTTAAGACCACAATAATTAGCCAAAGAAGTCCAGCCGTTCTCGAGTTTTAGCGAGACATTGGTACTGCAATCAAAAATATTATATTTTCTCTTATAACGACTATAATTTGAATGTGTGAAGCAACCGTTACCAATGCCTTCCTGCCCTATCCTATGTCGCGGAAGTGTATTCGCTAAATCTTATTGTTCATATTTAAATACGTTAGTCTGGCCCTAGTATCTCATTTAAATAGTAGCATATTTTGTTCTATAACCTATTGCATTTGCAGTAAACCTTTTTATACAATTCGCATATTTTGCATAATATTTTGTTCGCGTTGTACATTTTATAATTTTGTATACGTCAACAACATTTTTGTATTATGTTAACGTTACCTTGTAAATAGTATATAAATATAATATTAGGTATAATCTTAATAATATTGTACTTTTGTATGATGATACCTTATATCCTACTAATATTATAAATGTGAAAGTGTGTGAGGATGGATGTTTGTTCCTGTTTCATGCAAAAACTACTGAACGGATTTCGATGAAATTTGGTATGGTTAAGGCCCTCGAATAAAACATAGGCTACTTTTTATCCCGAAAAAGAAGTGTTCTCGAGAAATACTGTATTTACGCGGGCGGAGCCGCGGGCTACAGCTAGTATTATTATAACCACAAATTACACCTACGTGGGCCAGTGGCTTAGAGCTTGGCTCTCGACTCCATAGGGTTGATTTCCACTTTGGATCTACCTGATTCTGACCGATCACCTGATTATTACCTGACGAGAAAGATGATCCATGCGTCGGATGAAAAATGTCGGACCTGGGCCTGATCTCTCGCCAGTCGTGTCGTTTGTCCGTCCCACTGGGTTACTCTCGTAGCCCAGTAGGCTACGAGAGTAAAGGAAAGGAGAGTGCACTTGTGTACAGCGCACACACTTGGGCACTACAAAAATAACTCCTGCGTAGCCGGAATGGTTTCAACAAATCCAACCACCGCCATCGAAAATCGGTGTGGGATCAATTACTATACACACCTACGAGTACTTATACAATACCTACTTTCTATATAAATCTGAAAGCTTGAATGGATGTTTGTTACTGATTCACGCAAAAACTTCTGAACAGATTTTAACGAAATTTGCTATTATAATAGTTTAAGCTCTGGATTAACACATAAGCTACTTTTCATCCCAAGAAAGCACAGTACTGTACTTGGGATGAATAAGTAGCTTAAGTATTCATCCAGAGGTTAAAGTGTTTCCGTGGGATCACTCTCGCAGCTAGTTTTCGACAATAAATTGTTACAGCTACGACACAGACTACAGTACCTATATAAATATTTGTAAGTGACCCGAATATTTTCCAAGATGTCTGCCGGTGGAAGGAACACTTTAATATATTCACTGAATATTGCTGCGAAAGGTCGCTTATTATTTTCGACTTACTTCACAATTTGTTCTACTTGGTAACTTTTGATATAAAATTTTATTACGTTCTACTGCTCAGGAACTTCCGTCTAATCTTAAATTCAACGGGTTATCATTCGTTGCGTATAATAACTTTTAGATATGAAAAGTTAAATTATATTAAAATAGAAGTTCTCTTTACGCAGCGAAATGATCGGCAGGTCAAAAGCCAATAGATAATGTTAAGGTGCTTCCTCACCAGGTGCATTCGCGTGTAATATAACGTTACATACACGAACAATATATCAGTGTAGGAGGATAAACGAGCATATAGCGGTGTTGTGCACTTTTTTTGGGATGGGTAAAAATGTTAAACTCGCGTCAGGACACGTGACCTGATCGAAAATTCGTAAGACGGAGAGAGAGTACACCGCCGGTGCGGCGTAGGAGAGGAAGTAATATAACCCGTTATTTCTACCGCGCGTCGAAAATGTATGCTTGCTTCTGCTGTTTTGTTCATGTTTTCACATCTGCCCCGGAGTACAACTCGTTTTTTTTTTTCTTAGAAATTAGCCCCAAAGAAGAGTACGTCGTCACGGAAGCTCTTCACTGTGAAAATATTTAGTAATTACCCATTTAGCAATAGCTAGTACTCCAGCCCCAAAGGGAGCGGAGCAGTTAATGCCTGAAGCGGCGGCATATATCCATATTAATTGTGACCATATTTTACCGCGTCTAATTCATATGCTAAACACCACCGGCATTCACAAACTACTTATTTTCTCTTGTATAATATTATTTTAAGAGATACTTTAAATTATATTAAAATATAAGTAAATGACATAAATTTAATTGTTTACGTGTAAAAATGTATTTCTCTCAAGTTTAAAGAAATTTGTAATCTACACTAATAATATTGTAAAGAGGAAAGGTATATTTTTTTTGTATGTATTGACTAAGCTTCAATGTATTAGATCGAATTTGATGAAATTTGGTACAGACCACGGCAAAGGAGGCTACTTTTTACTGCAGGAAAATGTACGGTACTTGCGGGAATTTGTTTTTTACTTACGATGTCGCTGTAATAGTTACACAGTGTTTTGTCTCCTATCGAATTAAAAATGTCACTTGTGTGACACGAACAAAACACTGTATTTTCAAAGCTTATACAGCGTTTATTAGTAAGGGGGCTAGTATATTACTCAGTAAAGCTAGATTGGTTCAAAACAGACAAGTAAAACTTTAAACACTAGAGGAGTTATAAGTGTGGGAATTTAGTGGCAAGCCCCAAAGGGAGATCTCCGACCGAGCGAGGTGGTATGCTCGGTCAGGTCGAAGCCCACTTGTATACATTTCAGCTGTCGTATATACCTTCCGAACTCAGAAACTTCGATAGCGCGATTCAGGACTGTGCGCTGATTGGTCCGCCACATAAGTATAAATCCTCTGGTGTAGCGAGTAGCCATGGGCGGCGATTGTCGCTTACCACCAGGCAATCCGTCTACTCATTTCCTGGTTTATTTCATTAAAAAAAATTAGAACAGCCTGTACTTAATACCAATAAAAATATTAAACGCAGGTACTTGTTTACATTTTCGCCCGTAAACATTCCAAGGTCCTCGGATGTAAATAAGCCATAAATCTGCATTAGATATAATTGTGTTTCGGCCATCTGCTAAGTCAGTGGAACAGAGGGCGGTATCACATTTAAATCATATTTATGTACCTTTGTTTGCAAATAAATCAGACGATAAAATAATTGTATAATCTTTAGCAGTTCGGGGCTTCGCTCATGTCATTTTTAATCGAATTCTAAAAGAAAAAGTATTTTATGTATACAAACACACACATACAAGTTGTATAATATAATATTTTTACCTAATTGTAACATGTAATACCTAACTTTAATACAATTTTTTTTAATATTGTTAACCAATATTATAAATAACACTAGCTATTAATTTATTTGTGTATTAGATGTTCCGTCCGCGTAAATATAGTATCCCTCGGGAACACTGTTCTTTTTTGGGATAAAAAGTAGCCTATATTTTAATCCAGATCCTAAACTACTATCATACCAAATATCATCACAATCCGTTCAGTAGTTTTTGCGTAAAAGAGTAACAAACATCCATCCATACATCCTTCCAAACTTTCACGTTTATTATATTAGTAGGACTTCAGTGAAATTTCCATGAAAATTGGTCAAGCCGTTATATAAATTAACCGGAACAGACATGCACACTAACAAACAGAATTTAAAAAACGTTTTTTTTTTGTCTAGGTAATGGTGGTCTAATGGTTAAAAAATTGACTCTTGAATCGGAGGTCGTGGGTTTGATTCCCACATTGGACCAACAAAAAAAGTTGTTTCCAAGTATGGTTAGGACAATGCAGGCTGATCACCTGATTGTCTAACAAAAAACATGATTCATGGATCGGATGGGCATATAAGAAGTAGGACCTGCGCCTGATCTCTAGCCAGTCGTGTCGGTTATCCGTCCCACTGGATTATGAGAGTAAAGGAGAGAGAGTGCTCTTGTGTACTGCGTACACATTTGGGCACTATACAATTACTCTTGGGTAACTAGCCTGGATTCAACGAAACCGGCCACCGTCACCGATATCGATGTGAGAGTTATTATGCTACCATAATATGTAAATGCAAAGCTGTTGATTCAAAATTACAAATAAACACTTCAATTTTTTTAAATGTAGAAGTACCTGTTTTCCTTTTCCGCTTATATACAAATAAATCACGTAAACAGTGCCTCTCGGGTCATATCCGATGCCTACCTTTAGTTTTTATTTAAACAATAGAATAACAAATTATACAACTATTCGTGGGACCCTCAAGGGTGCGGTATCGGGTACCTTTGTATAAGACAATACGATCTCGGAAACAGGATGCGTGTTAGTTTGCCCTGAGCCTTATTTATGTTACATGTAATGTACTGTAGTAATAGGTTGGGGAAAAAGTCTTTTCGCATTATAGTATGTATGAACTTGTCATAAAATATCTTGGGCTATACCAATTGTACCTGGCTGATTTTGGTATCATTAAAAAGTTTTAATTTTACAGAAGACTCTTCCAAATTCAAATTAGGTAAATTTGAGATGTTCATTTGTTTTTCTTATTGTTAAAATGAGTGATTCTTATGAAGAATTTCGATACATTTTAAAATTTTATTACAAAAAAGGTAAAAATGCAACACAAGCCGCGAAAAAAATTTGTGATGTTTATGGACCTAATGCAGTATCTGTGAGAGTAGCGCAAATTTGGTTTAAGCGTTTTCAATCCGGAAATTTTGATATCAAAGATGCACGTCGCTCTGGTCGCCCTGTTACGGACAAAACTGTTGCCATTTTTGAAAAAGTGGAGCAAGATCGGCATATTAGTAGTTACGATGTAGCTGAAGAACTGGGGATTGACCACAAAACGGTTTTGGCGCATTTGAAGAAAGCTGGGTACACAAAAAAGCTCGATATTTGGGTGCCTCATGAGCTCACTGAAAGAAACCTAATGAACCGTGTACTCATTTGTGATTCTTTATTACGACGTAATGAAACCGAACGATTTTTGAAGAAGCTGATAACTGGTGATGAAAAGTGGATCACGTACGACAAGAACGTGCGAAAAAGATCGTGGTCAAAGGCCGGTCAGGCTTCACAGACTGTGGCGAAACCCGGGTTAACTCGCAACAAGGTGATGCTGTGTGTGTGGGGGGATTGGAAGGGCATTATTCATTATGAGCTGTTACCGCCAGGCAGGACCATCAATTCTGAATTGTACTGCGAACAACTGATGAGTTTAAAGCAAGAAGTTGAGAGAAAGCGGCCGGAATTAATCAACAGAAGGGGTGTGGTTTTTCACCATGATAACGCTAGACCTCACACATCTTTAGCCACTCAGAAAAAAATACGGGAGTTTGGCTGGGAGGTGTTAATGCATCCGCCGTATAGTTCTGACCTTGCACCTTCAGATTTCCACCTGTTTCGGTCGCTGCAGAATTCCTTAGGCAGTGTCAGGTTGACATCACAAGAGGACTGCCAAAACCACTTGTCGCAGTTTTTTCATCAGAAGCCCCAAAAATTTTATAGCAATGGGATCATGTACCTACCAACAAGATGGCAAAAAGTTATCGAACAAAATGGCACCTATATACTTTAGTCACTTGTAAATAAACTTTATAAAAAAACCTTTTGAATTTTTATATAAAATGCGAAGAAACTTTTTCCCCAACCTAATATGTAACGATTTATACTAATATTATAAATGCGAAATGTCTCTGTCTGTCTATCCGTTACCTCTTCGCGCTTTAACCGCTGAACCGATTTTTATGAAATTTGGTATAAACATACTTTGAGTCGCGGGAAAAAACATAGGATATTTTTTATGCCGAAAAAGTTCAGTGTTCCCGCGGCATAATATATTTACGCGGTTAGCAAAAGCTAGTAAATTATAATTTGTAATTGTTGGTAGTTAATATTAAAAGTTAAAAACTATAACCGGACTAAGTAAGTTATTGTTCGATGCTCCAGCCAGGATCTCTACGTTGAATATATTGGGGATTCTTCTTATAAGTTACATGGAGATACAAATGATACAAATCATAGCATCACAATATGTTGATTTATTACTACACGTACAACAGATATAATTAATATATAACTCATATAACAGAGGAGCATACTAATACATGTCTATACTATACATAGCCTTTCGGCTAACTGAATAAACTATCTTAGGCATCAAAGTGACAGTACGAAGTTTGGCATTGACATAACATGTTCTTAAATAATTATCATGTTATGTAACACCTCCCTTTTCAAGAAAAATACAATTTAATATTTTGAACTATACAACTAGAAACTTACTACTATACATAACTAATCAAATTTTTCATGCATATACATTTTAGGACGTTTTATATTTCTACCAGATCTGGTTACATAATTGTTATTGGCTGGACTCTCCATAGGAACACAGTTATCATCATTAACACAATTTTGAACAGGACCGTTTCCGAGGTTTGCCGAAATCATGGGGTCAACAATATCCATTAGGGGAACCACACTGTTATTTTTGCCAGCGCTCAGTTCACTACCAGAAAAAGAAGGAGAAGGATTCTTGTTTGTTATGTCACTTTTTCTAGGTCTTATGTGTCCTCTATTCCTCCTATAAACAGTACCATTGAAATCTACTACATAATAATATCTACCGCATTTCAATTTCTCTTTAATAATTCCCGGCGTCCAACACGATTTGGGATATTTTTTTTTAAATGTCATCTTTTTTTTAACGGGCAATTGGCCCACCACACTTACCCACCACTGCAACTCCTGTGTAGCCAGGATCGACAGTGGTAACCAACCGCAAAAACCCTTTGATATGATCTCAGGGGTGCCCGGGGGACATGCTAAATCTGTCTTGGAACCCGCAACGAAATTAATCAGAAGATTGTAGGAGGAGTAGGAAGTATTCCAGTTTCCCTCCCCAAGCAAAGCGGGAGACAGCAAAAATTTTGATGACAAAAAAGTCAGAATTAAAGGGGAAGCACCACGGGAATAACATGTTTTTTATGACTACAAGACAATGTATTATATGTTTTGATTTATAATAATTTATGACAATTATTACAATGGATTTAAGATGACAAAATAGTGTTGCATTGTTTCCAA
This sequence comes from Glaucopsyche alexis, assembly GCA_905404095.1. Classification (NCBI taxonomy): domain Eukaryota; kingdom Metazoa; phylum Arthropoda; class Insecta; order Lepidoptera; family Lycaenidae; genus Glaucopsyche; species Glaucopsyche alexis. The sequence continues at coordinate 23,887,575 of FR990052.1, forward strand.
TAGTACTTATGGCAAAAACGTTTGAAAGCCCGGAAGTTTTTCGCGCAGCCCACGAGATCTTCATAATACACTACCCTAGAAACACAATGGACGTTGTTCAACATTTCGATTCTTTCGTCATACCAGAGATCACACTCCCAGAGTATGTGATGAGCAGTTTGTTCATAAGGGCCGCCTTCGGTCAAACACTCGCATAGCGGAGACGGGACTAATTTAAATCCAAAAAGTTTCGCTTTAAAGTTTCCGTGACCTGTCAAAAATTGTGCGACGTAGTGATCTATTTCTAACCAATGCTTAGAGAGTCGATTGCGTACCGAAGGGAAGAAATTATATAGGTGACGCCCTTTGATAGTGTTGTCCCACCGTTCCTGCCACTCAGAAATTAGGTTCTGTATAGAAATATCTAATGGCTCGAATAATCTAATTATCTTATTACTCTCTTTCGCGCTTAAAAACTCAGGATTAGTCATTTTTTTATTTTTATAATATAGTGCTGCACGACGCTGTATCTCTAAATCTACTGGTAGGACTCCGGCTAAGACTGGAAGTGCTTCAGTGCTTACAGTACGGTATGCCTTACATAAAAATATTAAGGCGAGGCGTTGGCTTTGCAAAAGTTTACGACGGGCTGCTCCTATTGTAGCCCTATCTGCCCAAGCCGGTGCGCCATAGCATATGCTGCCGAGGTACGTCGCTGTATAAATTATTTTTAATGTTTTAAATGAAAGGCCCCATGTCGACGTTGATATTTTTGTGAAACAATAGAAATTCCTTTTAGCTTTCTCACCGGTCTGTATTATATGTTCCAGGAATGTAAATTTATTTTCTAAGATATGTCCTAGGTAACAAAGTGACTGTTTACGTTTCACATTGATGTTGTTCAGTTTAATGCAAGGAGTTGATATTAATGAACCTTTTAAAAGTACTTGAAAGGTTTTATGTGCTGCAAATTCTAATCGATTTCTGTGGCCCCAACTTGATATTACGTTGAGGCACTTGTTGGCCTTGTATTCAATTTCAGATCGCGAATTGGCTTGAATAATAAGAAATCCATCGTCAGCATAACCTATCAGAGAGCACAGAGGAGGCAAGGGAACACATAATAAATCATCAAAACTTATATTCCACAAGTGCGGCGATAGTACTGATCCTTGGGGGCAGCCGCGCGTTAAGTTTTTGAAATGTGTGTAATGGCCGAGTTATTTATTTAGATTAAATGTCATCTCCTGGCTGAAAGAAATATGACGTTTGTAAGCAAACGCCTTCCTGTCAAAATAAAAAGACATTCTGTCTCTGCTTTGTTTATAACACCTCTCATATGTTAAAAACTTTACAATTTTAGGTTTTAATTTAACGTTTAGCATAGGTAAATTTATTCTTAAATTTCTAGACATTAATAACGCCGCAGGACTGGGAAAATTTCCCTTAGGCGTGTTACGATAAAGTAACAAAGACAAATATATATCAGAATTATCCTCCTTACACTTTCTTAGCATATTTTTTATTATCTTTACAGCCGATTCAGCCTGCCCATTGGATCTGGACCAATAAGGACTAGTAGTTATGTGCTCAATATCCCAATCAACAAGGAAAGATTTGAATTTACATGAGTTGAATGGTGGACCATTGTCGGACACCAATGATTTAGGTATTCCATGTCTAGCAAAGAAAGACTTTAGGTGTTTGACAACATTGTCTACAGTATAATTTTTGTGCAACGAAGCTAGCTCAATATACTTGGAGTAATAATCCATACAAACATAGTAATTTTCACCGTCAAAATATAACAAATCTATACCAACTTGTTGCCAAGGAAGGTAACATATATCGTAGCACTGCAACGGTTCATAGTTGTGTTTGGCTTAAACTTAGCACATACTAAACATTGATCAATTAAATTTTTAATATCTACATTTATATTAGGCCAATAAACTGTTTCTCTAGCAATATTTAGCGTTTTATTTATACCCAAATGACCACAGTGAATCTTATCTAATATCTGTTTTTGCAAAGATTTAGGAATAATAAGCCTATTTCCCTTAAATAGTAAGTTATTCATTATATGTATTTCATTTTGAATATTACAATATGGTTTCACCGAACAGCAAACTTTGTTTTTGCTGGGAGGCCAACCATTTTGAATGTAAGATTTAAGCAAATTTAATGATTCATCTTTATTACTTTCTGTTAATATTAAATTCAAATATGGCTTGCTCACAGATATGTTAGAAAAAATTGAATTTACATGAAACTCTAAATCTTGTTCATATTCAGGTATATAGGTATCACTAAGCGATGCTCGTGATAATTTATCAGCTATGTACATATGTTTACCAGGTACATGTATCACATCTAAGTTATAGCCTTGCAATGAAAGCATCATTCTTTGTAGCCTAGCAGGTACTTCATGTAGAGGTTTTTTAAATAAATAAATAAGCGGTTTATGGTCAGTTTGTACAGGTATTCTACTGCCATAAATATATTGGTGAAATTTATTACATCCAAATTGTATAGCAAACAATTCTTTTTCAATTTGAGAATAATTTTGTTGTGAGCTTGTAAGTGTTCTTGAGCTGTATGCAATGGGACGTTTGTTTTGCATAATGACGGCACCGACAGCATTCTTTGATGAATCTACCGACAAAGTCAAAGGTGAGTTACAATCATAATTAGTTAACACGGGCGCTTTGGATATGACCTCTTTTAATGAATTAAAGCATTCTTAACAATTATCATCCCATAGCCATACTACATCTTTTTTAAGCAAATTTCTCAAGATACTAGTTTTATCCGCTAAATTTTCTATAAAGGATCCTAGAAAGTTAATCATGCCCAAAAATCTATGTAAATCTTTTATATTTTTAGGAATGGGCATGTCTTTTATAGCTTTAACTTTCTCTGGATCAACTTTTACACCTTGCTTACTAAAAATATAACCCAAATAAGCTATTTCTTCTAAAAGAAACTTGCATTTTGTCTTATTTAGCTTCAAGTTCATTTGCCGGGCTCTGTCAAGAAACATTTCTAATATTTTATTGTGTATTTCAATTGTTTCCCCATATATTAAAATGTCATCACACCAGATAATAATACCTTCAATATCTCCAAATAAATCTATCATGGTTTTATAAAAAATTTCTGTAGCGGTGTTTATTCCAAACGGTAACCTCAAAAATTTATATCTGCCAAAAGGAGTTTGAAATGTACAAAGGTCACTACTATCTTCAGTTAATTTGATATTATAAAATCCAGAAAATGCGTCTAAATGTGAAAAATAGCGGGCTTTGGACAATTTAGACCTAACTTCATCTATGTTTTTAATCGGATAGTGACATCTTAATAAATTTTTATTCAAATTTCTAGGATCTAAACAAATTCTCAAGCCTCCATTCTTTTTCATGGTACATACTAAGCTACTCACCCACAGTGTCGGTTTGCTGACTTTCTGTATAATTTGCATCTTTTCCATGAGATCTAATTCTCTCTTCAACGGTTCAATCAGGCTAAACGGCACCTTCCTAGGTGGGTCTATACAGGGAACAGCATCCTTTCTTAGCACTATTCTGTGTTCGTATGGGAGACAGCCTAGACCCTGAAACACATCATTATACTTGATTACAATTTTGTCACAAGTTTTTTGATCTATTTTTAAATTGAATTTTTTTAATATTAAATTTAGCTTTATACAAGTGGGTAGGCCAATCACAGTAGGACAATCGAAACTTGTTATTACAAAAGTAATACATTCAGGTTCTGTTTTGTTTTCAAAAATACACCATATGTTTGACACTAACAATATGGGAACTCTATTTCCACCATAAGCATAGACATTATATTTTTACATTGTTCTTTGCTTTGCTTATCAAATTTAAGATTTAATTCTTTAAAAATTTTATAAGACATCATATTTATGTCTGCCCCAGTGTCAATTAAACAATCTACATCTTTATTGTTTATTTTTAAAAAATAATGCCAGGAATTTTCTTTAATCAAATTTGTACTGGTATTTTGAGAATTTATGTTTTTAACCTTTAAGTATGGACGTGGAGTCTCACAGGCTACTCGATGTTTTCATTTTCTTAGTTTCACCTACTTCCACCCACTCCCCGCGGTTGAGTGGCTCAGTAGCTTTTGTTTTAGTTGTAAAACTACCAACGAGGTTGGAGGTTGCATCTTCCGATGAATATCAAGTAAGTAATGACCATGAAAATATTGACCGGAGCCTGTCAGGCTACACGTCCATTGTTACCCTATAATATATTTTATATGGGCGATTATGTTTATTCCACATTTTCTAGTACAAAATCACAAAAAACAATAAAGCCGGTAGTTCTTAATCAAAAATACCATCTAAGAGTTCTGTTCAGGGTTCTGCGGGTAAAATTTTAAGTGCAGGAGATCCATCTTTCGAACAAGAAGTGAGTGAGTTGTTGTTAGATTCGGATCAGTCTGACAATGAAGAGAATATTGAAGATTTTTTATATTGCACTCTGAACTGCTACAAAATTATGAAAGTGTCAGTGATTAAGATCAGGACCAAGTTCAGGACCAGGACCAGGACCTAGGAGAAGAAACTATTGTGCACTGACTGCCAATAAATTTACGTTATTAGACTGTTATCAATTTTTTTTATATTTGTTACCTGAAGTACGTGTTTTGTGTTTTTGGTATCTTATATATTATATTTTGAGAAAAAAAGACTCATTTTGTTATAGGAAGAAGTTTGGCTGTTATTATTACCTAAAAATGTAACCTAAGTAGATTTAGACTGAAAAGTGACATAATTTTTGTTTTTTGTATTTCTACAATTTTTGAAAAATAAATTTGATTATATAAGGACGTTATTTTATTGCTAAGTCCCGTAACTTTAATACTAATTCAGTTTTAAAGCGATCTTATATGCAAATTCCCCAATCAAATGTCTGTGCATATAGGAGCCTGTAAGACTCCACGTCCACAGTAGTGTTAAGAAAAAATGACGTCCATACTTAAAGGTTAATATTGAATAACGCCCCAATAGTAAATCTCTCAGTATGAGTATTGCTTTGAGCAACACTCGATTCATCATCGAGACCCATATTCCCTATTTCAGAAGCTATATTCCTGACACTATTCTTCTTTTTAAAACACAAATGGGTAAAATGTCCATATTTAAAACATGACCTGCATCTGTACTTCCAAGCTGGACAATTGCGCGGACCATGGGCTGTGTTGCACTTCACACATTTTGCTCTGGATTCAGGTGTGGCTGATCTCGGTTGACCTTGGCGCGACGGAGATCTTGATTTTCTTCTTTTCTGATATGAAGTGGCCCGACGACTTCTGTGTATCTTGTATACTGTGGCTTCTTCTCCTTTCTTGTCTGTTGAATTCATGGATTCCTCGCTTTTTTGTGCCATGGTGAGGGTTCTACATAAAAGTTTGGCGTTTTTTAGGGTCAGATCTTACTCTAGTAGAAGTTTCTGACGAAATCGCGAGAAGTTTGTGGCCATATTCGCAATAAGGATGTCCCTTATCAGGGAATCGCGGAGCGAACCAAACTCACAGGCATGACTTGCATTTTCCAATTCCATAAGAAAGTTGTCCAGAGATTCGTTCATGCGTTGTTTCAATGTAAAAAAATTGTGTCTTGCTACCGTCAGATTCTTCTTGGGTTCAAAATACTCGACGAATTTTGTCTTGACCTCTTGAAATGTAGCTTTGTCTAGGTCCATATTGAAGGAATTGTAGATATTAGACCTTTTTCCCCCATGGAATGTAGCATTAACGCTATATTTCTTCTGTCTTCACTTTTCTCTGTACCGGATGCCAGTAGATATATTTCGAATGATTGCGCCCATTTCTTGAAATTCTCAGCGTTATTGTTGATAATTTCGGTAGATATTTCAAGTTTTTGTACACCGTTTCCAGCCATTGTAAGGTCTTCACTTTTCTTTTTTACACACCGTTTTTTCTCGAAAACGCCACACCCGCAGCAGTTGTTGTTGAAGTACCCTCTCTTCCGTTAATATTTTGTTTTTCTTTTTTATTATATTTTAGCTTCAGCTTCTGACACCATGTTCGATGCTCCAGCCAGGATCTCTACGTTGAATATCTTGGGGATTCTTCTTATAAGTTACATGGAGATACAAATGATACAAATCATAGCATCACAATATGTTGATTTATTACTACACGTACAACAGATATAATTAATATATAACTCATATAACAGAGGAGCATACTAATACATGTCTATACTATACATAGCCTTTCGGCTAACTGAATAAACTATCTTAGGCATCAAAGTGACAGTACGAAGTTTGGCATTGACATAACATGTTCTTAAATAATTATCATGTTAAGTAACAGTTATAAATCCTATATTTTTACCCGGGATATAATTACAAATATATTGACACCTCAGAGGGGCAATTCCGCTAAATAAAACCTGCATTAATATATTTACAATCAAGTCCCGACACGCTAAAACTTGTTTTTGTGAACATTAAACGGTGTTTTTTATGAATGTTAAATCAACGTAAATCGCGCTCTGGTTGGTCGAAACGTCATAAAATCCGTTCATGATAACATGTCGCTTTCAATCTAAACAAAATAAAATTAAGTGTACTTTAAGTAAGAAAATTGAGATCTGATCAGTAGTTTAGAAGCTATGGTGCAATAAACATACATGCATATATGCTTTCCAAAAATCGAAATCCTTTTGACTTCGCCGTAGCTGAGTAAAACTTATATTAATATCGTTGAACTTATTAGATTTTTAGTAACGTTATATTTTTAAGAAGTTTATAAAGGGCATTACAGACCACGAATATACTAAATAATATTTGATGTTAAGATAAAATATCGCTTGCTATACATTTTGTATGAAGTTATTAACTATCACAGACAGATAAGATCTTAATCCTACTTATTTTTTAAAATGTGAAAGTCTGAGAGGATAGATGGATGGATGTTTGTTACCCTTTCACGCAAAAACTACTGAATTAATTTTAATTAAATTTGGTATGGTAGAAGGTATGACACTGGATTAACACATAGGCTACTTTTTATCCCAAAAAAATATAGTGTTCCCGTGGAATACTGAATTTACGCGGACGGAGCCGCTGGCAAGACCTAGTGTGATCACATACGTACCCATCTCTTACCGGAGTCATTACATTAAGTTCGACTCATAAATCGGCTCTCATAATAATGACACATCGGCGATCGGGGAATAATCTCCTAAGTGATAACTAAGTGACGCTAAAGATGTCGATTCTTCATTTTATAATATGTGGAGAAGTGTGAAAGAGATTGGATATTTTTAATATCTGTAAGAATTCCGTTGGCAAGAAGTATCTAGTTAGTTAATGGCATTTTTATATGTATTGACGGCCTCTGTGGCTCAGAGGTCGGTGCTCGAGCCGGAGGTCACGGGACCGAATCAAACAAGGGAACAAAACTTTTCAATGTTCCTGGGTCATGGATGTCTATTGAATATTATACATACATATAATCACGCCTTTTTCCCGTAGGGGTAGGCAGGACCGCCTCTTTCCCGTAGGGGTAGGCAGGACCGCCTCTTTCCCGTAGGGGTAGGCAGAGACCACTTCTTTCCACTCGCTACGATCCTTACATAATCATAATCATAATCATTTATTGCAAGAATGTCATATTTATAAAGGTGTTACAATTAATTACATATTCTGGATTCTAACATTCTACCATTACAATGGCATGCAAAATATAATAGTGGGTTGTACATTTTATACTGATTGTTATAATACTATATAATTTATTATTATTTTCAAATTATTATTAATAAACAATTACAATTTTTTTGGTATTTTATGTCAAAGTATTAATTATTTAGTATTTTATATAGGTATATAGATTAGTTTTGTGATGCAATAAATTCTTTTAATGTATAAAAACATTTGTCAGACAACCATGTTGATATTTGCTTTTTAAATTTATTAAGATTTAAATTTTTGAAATGATCTGGTAATTTATTATAAATAACAATAGCATTAAAATATATATTTCTTTTATAGAGGTCATAGTGACACTGTGGTATATACAGTTTATGTTTGTACCTGGATGTGGCACTTCTATTAATAATATCTGCATTATTTAAAAAATAATTCGAATGCTGTTTCACAAAAACACAAATCTCTCGTATATACAAACATACTAACGGCAAAATATTAAGCTTCTGAAATAACGTTTTACAGCTATCTAACGGCAAAGCTCCACAAATGGCTCTTACACATTTCTTTTGTACTTTAAAGGCCTTATCAATTTCTACGGAGTTCCCCCACAACAAGAGCCCATACGAGAGCACAGAGTGCACGTACCCATAGTATGCGTACATTGCCGCTTCAGTCGATACTTTAAGTCGTAACATTTTTATAGCATATACAAATTTATCAAGCTTGTCGCATACATAGTTAATGTGCTCCTTCCAGTCGCAGTGTCTGTCTACCATTATTCCCAAGAATTTCGTGGAGTTTACTTCTTCCACCTTAATGCTCTCAACGGATATATTTATGTCAATTGGTCGTGTCCGATAGTCCCTAAATTGAATAATTTTTGTTTTCTGCAGATTGACTTGTAAATTATTGAATTTTAGCCATAAAAGAATTTTGTCAAGTGTACTACATATTTTACTTTCGAAGGAACCCTCATTTTTATATTTAATTACCGCGGTTGTGTCGTCTACGAAAAGAATAAGTTTTTGTTCTGTTACATTCGGGAGATCGTTAATGTAAAGTAAAAATAGCAACGGGCCTAATATGCTGCCTTGTGGGACACCGAACTCATTGTGTAAAAAACTTGATCTGCTAACAATTTGATTGCCTTTATTAATCCTTGATATTTCTACACATTGCTGTCGTCCAGTTAGATAACTTTTGATCCAACTATAAGCATTGCCTCTAATTCCATATCTTTCTAGTTTAAACAGAAGTAACTTATGATCTACAAAATCAAATGCCTTGCTCATGTCAAGAAATATCGCAACTATAGGATTTCTCTCATTAATAGCTTCTGTTACATATTTTATTAAATTGAAACAAGCTAAAGTTGTATTACTGTTTTTACGATAGCCAAATTGTTCCTGTGCTAGTATATTATATGTCTTAACAAATTCTTGTAGTCTTTTTAACATAACCTTTTCAAATATTTTCGATATTACTGGTATCAATGTAACCGGCCTGTAGTTGCTCATATCAGTAATATCCCCTTTTTTAAACAGCGGCTTTACTATCGACATTTTTAGTGCTTCCGGAAAGACGCCTTCATCAAAAGAAAGATTGATGATGTAGCTTATAGGGCCACTTATACTTTTAGCACAAGATTTGATAATTTTTGTATTAATATCGTCAATACCTACTGAATTCGTGTTGTTCAGACTGTTTATTATCTCAAATATTTCATTTTTGTCGGTAGGTTTTAAAAGTTATTTGTTAATAATGTTTCTGTGATGTCATCTGTTTTAAATTTAAATTCTTTATTCGTCAATTGTATGTAAAAATTGTTAAAAGCTTCGCTTATGTCTTTAGTATCCGTATAAACTTTGTCATTATTTTTATTGTATTTATTCCTTGATTAAGTTTTATGTCATATATGTTATTATTTATTATGTTCCATACTGCCTTACATTTATTTTTATTATTATGTATGTAGTTTTTATTTTGTAGCTGTCTCGATTTATTAATACATTTTTTAAGTATTCTATAGTAATTCACATATTTTTTATAGTTTATGGTTTTGTTTTCTCTCATCATTTTATATTTTAGGTACAATTTTCTTTTTTCGACACACGATTTTTTTAGTCCTTTTGTCAACCAAGATTTATTTGCCTTTTTGTTGGTTTTTTTACATAAAATAACAGGAAAGCATAATTTAAAGAATAACACAAACGTTTCGTAAAATTCATTATAGGCTTGATTTAAATTTTTTAGTTCGTATAGTTCAGAGAAATTGATAGATGATAAGTATTGACAAAATTTTGATATATTTTCTTTGCTAATATCTCTGACGCTCATCGTCCATGAAATTAGCTCACGTTTATTTTTTACATTTAATGTATAAAATAAACATACTTCTTTCGCTTTGTCCACTTTCATTTTTATCATCCATTCCTCCTCTTACATTCAACTTAGCCAAGCGTCTCTCCATGGTCCGCTTTTCGCCTCCGCGAGACGTGATGGGTGGCGAACCACATCGCCGCCATTTTGGATAATTCAATTATTTTTGATTATCCATTGCGTTTCCACGGATTGGTGGAGAGGGTAGGGATAGGGAAAGGGAAGGATAGGTGGTGTGGAAAGGAAGATTGGTAAGTTAGAGTGGGAAATAGGGAATGTAGTATATTACCGCCCAGGAGGGCAAGGGATAGGACAGTAATAGCTAGGGAAGCCGGAGTCGCATACCCGTATACTATACCGCAACTACCGGACAGGTAAGTTGGGAAGAGTATCCCATGACATCAATTGAATATTATATTAATAAAAGTCTTAAATATTGGTTACATAGTATAAAAGTATTAAATACACTTCCTGTTGTCTGGCCCTCGTAACACAAGTTCTTCGGATACTTAGCAGGGGGCCAGATTGATGTGATGTGAAGCGTCCATAAATATTACTATAAATATGTATTTTGAATCGTGTAACACCCAATATTTTAGTAAATTGTGTTATAATAGGCAATCGGACATTTTTTTTTTATTGCATAAATGAATAGTACTCTTAAATATGAGTAACTTCTCATAGAGCTAGCGCCCACCGTCGAAAAAGGAGCTCATCGAGAACAAGCATTGGACCACTGCAGATCGGTAGGGGCCCTAAAGCTTGATATAAAATCGCCGGTCTGGCGGTTCTAAACCTGGCAGATTTTTTTTTATTGACCAACATGTGTGAAGATTTTTTGAGTAAAAAAAGCTCATAAGGAACAAGAAAACTGTTGTTATACACGGGTGCGCGCCAACTAGAAACCGATAAAAATGCAAGTCTGGCAGTCCTACTCTTGACCAGTTTCCAGCCAGACCGCCCTGAACGTGTAAGAATTTTGAGTAAAAATAGCTCATAGAGAACAAGGTCAAGTTATATGTCAATCTGTTCGTCTCCTAATCCTCTTTTAAAAATCGTCGGTCTGGCATGTTTAACTGCATCAAGCTTTAGGGCCTCTACCGATCTGCAGTGGTCCAATGCTTGTTCTCGATGATCTCCTTTTTCGACGGTGGGCGCTAGCTCTATCAGAAGAAACCGTATATCAAAGGTCAATATTTTCAAAGGTACAGCGATTTTTATACAAAATTTCGCGAGCCTCCTAAAAACGCTCCATACTAAAATCGCCACACAAATGATGTCACTATTGGATTAAAGTGTATTAAGTAGGTATAAAGTATACGGCCGCAGGAATATATTTGTAAATATCTCCGATATTTGTGCGTTGAAGTTCATACTTACCATAATGAATGTTTTTGTATATGATGTAAGTAAACTAATTATGTAGGTTTTGTTTACCAATTTCGCAAAAAAAAAAATTTTTGGTATAAAGACTCGCGAAATTTTATATACAAATCGCTGTACCTTTGAAAATATCGACTTTTGATATACGGTTTCTTTTGAGAAGTTACTCATATTTAAGAGTACTATTCATTTATGCAATAAAAAAAAATCAGTCCGCTTGCCTATTGATGTTCGTAGCTCGGCGTAGATGGTCGTAGCGGAGCGTAGTCGCTCGTAGCATATCGTAGCACTATGGTTTGTATTCAATCACTGATACTGCCCGTGATTTTGTACACACTAAAGGAAATCTCGCGGGCACCGTAGATATTGCCGCGATAAAAAGTAGCCTATGTCCTTCCCCGTGGTGTAATGTATATACAGATATGTGATTATATATGTGCCAAAATTACTTCGAAATCCAATAGTTTCGGGGCCTATTTAAAGCAAACATACAAAGAAACAAAATATATTTCTTTATAATATTGTTACAGTTCAATCATAACAGCCTCCGTGGTCTAGTGTTCAGAGCATTGGCTCTCGACTCGGAGGTCGTGGGTTCGATTCCCGCATTGGAACAACAAAAAATGTTGTTTCCAACTTTGGTTAGGACAATGCGGGCTGATCACCTAATTGTCTGACAAGAAAGATGATCCATGCGTCGGATGGGCATGTAAAAAGTCGGACCTGCGCCTCATCTTTCGTCAGTCGTATCAGTTATCCGTCCCACTGGATTACGAGAATAAAGGAAGAGAGAGTGCTCTTGTGTACTGCGCACACACTTGGGCACTATAAAATTACTCCTGCGTAACTGGCTTGATTTCAATGAAAGTAGCCACCGTCACCGAAATCGGTGTGGGGAGTTATTTTCATATTTCAATCATATCAAAACGACGACTAGCTTAGTTTAATTTTTATTTTAACTTACTAAACGAAATTGATGCATTTTACTGATATAATAATTATTACACTGCGAACTCTAATCTGTACTAAAAACCAGGAGAGATAATAATTTCTGTAAACAATGATCATTGTCAAAATGCTGTTAAAATGAAAATTATTCTAAATTCAACAATCCAAAGTAACACACGTATCGTTCTAAACTAACAAGTAATTTCTCTTGGTCCGTCTACCATTTAAATATTTAGCGTTACACATGAATTGTCAAACATTGTTACAATGCAATTTTTAAGAAAATTTAACAGATTTGTTATTCAAGTCTATGACAAAGTGACGAAACTGTCTTTTTTTTGATCCAAAGTTTTCGAACCCGTAAATGCTGATTTACTTTTTAGGATACCGTACCTTAAAAAGCGGAACCAATATAAATTAAATTAAAAAATGTTTATTTGATAAATTAGAACATACACTACAAGATTTTACATTAATTATACATTACAATACAAAACACAATAAAAGAACAGAAAACAAAAAATAAGAACCTATGTAACATAAAATGGTAAACGAGAAAAACATTAAGATTTCTAATACTATAGGTAAGTACTATCGGAATCAGATGGTCAGTGTATTGCCTTGCTTGTCTTGACCAATTTGCAAGCAATATAAAAATAATTAAGACGGATATCCTCTACCTAGGCCTGTCAGATCACGAGACAGCCCAAATTTTATGTGTTAAAATAAAAAAAGGCCGCGAAATAATCACTTGGTGTGAACGATCTCGGGATTATAGTAAGAACAATGTACGAACATTTTGTAAACACATAGCTTCTCTAAGTTTTTCAGAAGTATACGAACAAACTAACCTAAATGATGCGTTTAATAAGTTCCACGAATTATTCCAGCTTTTCTATAATCTATGTTTTCCGGAGATAATAATTAAAAGGAGCAATTTAAATAACAAAAATACATGGTTGACGAAAGGTATAAAAAAGGCATGTATTATAAAAAGAAAACTATTTCTTAGTTATAAATATACCCCTCCAAATAAAAAATTAAACTATATAAAATATATACAATACCACACGATTTTAAAAAAGTGCATTCGTAAATCATTGCAACTACAGAATCAAAATTCTATTCATAAGAAAAAAAACAAATGTAAAGCAGTTTGGGAAGTTATTAACAAAAATATTGGTGTCATAAATAAAAATATTGACATTGACACAATTGTATATAATAATCAATCTTTTTCGAATCCTCGTGACATTAGTGAAATATTTAATAACTTTTATATCAATTTGACGAATACTCATGATTTTAATTTTAATATCGATGACATAAAATCAACCTTGAGTGACAGTAATATGAATACAATCTTTCTAAAACCAACTGACAAAAATGAAATAACCAATATAATAAAAAATCTTAATAATACTAATTCCGTAGGGTATGACAATTTAAAGACAACTGTAATTAAAGCGTGCGCTAAATATATTTCTGGACCATTAAGTGATATAATAAACCTTTCGATTGAAGATGGTACTTTTCCGGATATTCTAAAAAAGTCTATCATAAAACCGTTATTTAAAAAAGGAGACAATTTGTTGACCACAAACTATTACTACACAAATTATATAAATACGGCATACGCGGAAAAGCCTACGAGTGGATTAAGAGTTATCTTAGTAATCGAACTCAGTGTGTAGAGATCGCTAAGATTGAAAAAGGTTTTAAAATAATACACAGATCACTATTTCAACTTAATGAGTACGGAATCCCGCAAGGAAGTATATTGGGACCTTTTTTATTTCTATTATATATAAATGACCTTCCTAACATTACTAACCATAAAACCATATTATTCGCAGATGACACTACTTTAATTATAACATGTAATGACCAAAAAACATACCAAAATGAAATTAATATAAATCTTGACAAAATTCTTAAATGACTACATAATAATAATTTAAAAATAAACTTAAGTAAGACGAAAATGATACAATTTAAAAATCCTAGACGGCCAACTATTGATCTTGACATTTGTTACGGCGATACAAAAATTGATGAAGTTGACTCTACAAAATTCCTAGGTTTAATGGTGGACAAACATTGTGACTGGAAAGCGCACGTACAATATATATGTAATAAGCTCGACAAATTCGTATTTGCTATTAAGACGTTTGACGGTATCCACTGAAACTGCACTAAATGCTTACCACGGCTACGTGGCCTCAACGCTATCATACGGTCTTATAATATGGGGCAATTCCGTGGACTTTAGCAAAGCTTTTCGTGTTCAAAAGAAATGCTTAAGAGCAGTTTATGGTGCTTGGTCGTTGGATAGTTGTAAACCACTGTTTAATAAATCTCATACTTTACCATTGATTTGTATGTACATCAGAGACATCTGTACTTTTGTGAAACAAAATCCTGAATATTTCGCACTAAACTCTAATGTAATCAATAGAAACGTCGCTCCACGAAATAAATTTAAACTATATTTACCTCAATGTAGATTCGACATATTCAAACGCAATGTTTATGTTAGAGCTATCAGAGTTTATAATAAACTGCCCAATCGATTCAAGGAATTACCTACCACTTCTTTTAAAAGAGAGATATCTAAATGGTTACTAAAACACTGTTTCTATTGTTTAGATGAATACATGTCTCATAAAGAGCCGACGTAATGCTATAAAATGTTTGTCTTAAGAAATATGGATATAAAAAAAGTTTAAATGCTTTAATTAATTTTTAATGTAGTGTAATGTATTGTGCATGTTCTAAATCTTATTATTCTTGTGTTATTACGTCATTTTCTTTTTTTGACTATCCCGTGTATATAAAATGCTTAATTACCCTTATTAATAAAAATATTTACACCATGGATAAGCAAATCCAAATCGCTCTCTTTGTCTATCAAGTGACTGTTCCAAAGTATCTGACAGAGACAGCCATGTTGGATTAGCTAATCCGTGGTGTAAATAATTTTATTAATAAGACTGAATATGTTTAATTTTGACATGTACGCAATTAAAGTAATTACAAAACTATTCAGATAAAAATATTACATTAATCTATTAGGTATTTGTAATGTCATCTTACTATAAACAATTTCTTAATATATCTTTTTTTTTTCAATTGCACGCCATCTGTATGGCAGAATACACAAGAACATGTTTTTTAAATTATTAAGATCTCTGTAACACTACATTCTGGCAATAAACATATTATTATTATTATTGCCTGACCATTAAAATGGGGTCTCCATTTTGATACTCAGGCGTATTACCACGGCGCAAACACCACAGTGCCTGGTATTATGTGGTTTCATCGGTACTGTCATTTGAGGGACAGAATAACTTCACCATTTAATAAGATCACTTTTTTGATTTTGTCTCCTGACTGACTGACTCGACTGTAAAATATTTGGATCTACAATTTAGAAAAATACAAAATCTTCAGCAAAGAATCTGAGGAAGTATTTCTTCATTTCTATAAAAAATATGATTAGTAGAATCAATTGTGATTTATACTACGTAGCTCTCACGTAACAAAGTGGGCCCTCGCGTCGTAAATAACACTTCGATTACTGTATTACGCGGGGGATCAAATTATTGAAGCTCAACTAAATCACTTTACAGGAAAATGAATGCCTCCATTATTTTTATTAATATTTTACTATTACTATTCGCGCGTCCGAAGTCGTGGGAAGCTAGATGCTTCCCGCTCTTAGATGCTAGATAGAAATCCCACGGAAACTGTACATTTTGCTGCGATAAAAACTATCCTCTGTGTTAATTCAGAGCACGTACTACTATTTAAATTTTTTCAGAAGTTTTTGCGTGAAAGAGTAACAAACATCCACATATCCGTACTTACAAACTTTTGGGTTTATAATATTACTAGCTTTTTCCCGTGGCTACGCTTGCGTAATTATAGTATCGGGTATCCCACGGATATACTGTACTTTTTCCAAATTGTAAAAGTATTTTACAATTTGGCAAAAGTTTTTTTTTTTTTTTTTTTGCATATTGAATATTATAATTTTATATTATGTAAAGTATGATAACCGCCTTCTTTGTTTTTAGAAGTCAGTTTAAAATTAATGTCTTGTGTCTGTTATCATCGGATGTATGAAAATTAAAAATAATAAAGTTGTCTATGGTCGATTTTCGAACGTTTTATTATGTGCGTTTTATCTACTTACTCCGCTACTTGTACATTTGTCTAAAATATGTCGCGTATCTGGTGAATACTCGTAAAAATATTGGATACATTTTGTTTTGAGTTCTTCGCAAACAATACTTTTTAAATTTTATTGCAATCATAAACAAAGCACGACGGAAGCTGTTCGTCCATATTTACCGATATCGGTAATGTATGCGACTACTGCCAGTCTATGGGGGCCTGGTACATCGCACAATATTTTGTATGTTTCGTGTTTTATCTATACTAATATAATAAGGAGGAAAAGTTTGTTTGTTGGTTTGTTTGTTTGCATTGAATAGGCTCCGAAACTACTGGACCGATTTTGATGAAATTTGGCACAGATGTATAGTAAGCCACGTGGAAGGACATAGGCTACTTTTTATCCGGCAAAATGTACGGTTATTCCTTTTGCATTTCCTTTTGATGCACGAAGTCGCGTGCAACAATAATAATTATATAAATATTAGCTTTTTACATACGGAACGTGTGCCAAATACTTCATATAATATGTATCACTGTGTCAAATAAGAATAATAGGTAGGTACCTATTGCTTCCTTTTTCTCATTCTCATCCGTCATATTTTTGATATGTAAAATGTTTATTACAATATTATTCTGAAACTATAAAAAGATCAGAAAATATACATTTTATATTATGCTTTATCAATCTTTATTATTTCAAATGCTTTACTTACTTTATAAATATACAATCTATATTTAAATTTTACTTTGCGAGTATGGGGATATGCTCACTAACAATCATGATCATCAGGCCGTACACATGTCATACAACAGCACCCATTTATCTCCGCACAATACAATTGCGAAAGCTTTTTTCAGCGCCTGCCGGATGTAGCCTCAAATTCTCCCGTCTCTCTCCCACTCAAGGTAACGTAACAGGAGGGAGTGGGACAGAGGGGGCATTTTAAAGCGGATTTTGTGTACGATCGACGCTCTGGGCACAGGAAACAATACTCGATTCTCTGAATTAATGGCCGCGGCTTGCTCCCAGGTGTGACGAACCAGTGGGGCTATGCGGATATTATTTTATATTTTAGGAGTATATTTTAGTGTAGTGATTACTTTGATTGAGACGTAATAAATGATTAGAGCTCATTTTCAAACAATGATTAGTGTGATTATTGTGCAGCTTACTATCATTAAACACGACTTCATCATTATATAACTTGGAAATCATAATATAATTGTATATTTACTTCTAAATATTAATGTAGCATTTTATTCAACAGTAAATAAAAAATCTTCATCAAAACCAAACATAAAAAGTTATTGAAAGTACTTAACTTCAGTATTGAGATCAGAGAATCGATCACCACTATATTTTTTTTTATATTAATTTAAAAAAATAGGTTAATAAATAAAAAGTCAACTAGGAGAATTTTAGTAGAACTATAAAGAATTAAAAATAAGTAAAAAATATAAAAAAAAAAGAAATAAAATGAATCACAAAAATATTTGCCGACAACATATAAAATCCGATACCAACCAAGCCATAGTGGCTTGGTTGGTATCGGATTTTAATTTGATGTTTATTTATTGAAATAAGTTTATCGTGACGAAAGAAAAAACATAAATTGCTTAAAATCTCAGAGATAAGTCTTAGCTAGATCGATTTTTCTCCTACAAAACACCCTGTACTGATTATGACATTATAATATACCAGCTGTTGCCCGTGGCTCCGCCCGTGTATATATAGTTTTTTCGCGGTCGCGGATATGTGACTGATGCAAAAAATAGATAAAAACAATTCTTGATGCGGATAATATATCATGCTAAATTTCAGCTCGATCGGTGCAGAACTTTTTGAGTTTTTGAAGCGTACACAAACTAACATAACATTTTTATATATATAGACAGGCAAAGACGTACTTTGACACGACTTTTTTACCTTTTAGTTTCTAATCCAAAGATTATAAGATTTACAATTCATATATCAAATATTCAGCACCAACAGTAACTAACCCCTGCACTTAGCAATATTTCAGACGAACAATGGAAAACGATGTCCCCGCGGCCGCACCTGCGGATATTAGTTAACGACCCCTGACGCGATTCGCAGCGATGTTTGAATTAATTAGATCCGAAATGACTATTGTTTTTCTATTAACTGCTGGGTTTTCCTATTGGACTTTAGGTTTTCCTATTACGTTCTAGGTTTTCATGTTAGTAAGATGCTTATAATTGTTGGCTTTAGTTCACCACGTCAATGTGGTCCCGTGTTCTCTAAGAACTTGTGTTACGGGTACCAGACAACGGAAATATATTTAATACTTTTATATTATACACATCCATGACCCATGAATACGGAAAAACTTTTTGTTCCTTCGGCAGCGGGAGACCCCGGCTTGAGCACTAACACGCTCAATCACTGAGCCCCAGAGGTCGTCAAACTAGGCGTTCTTAAGTACTAGAAAAGGGGAGACGACTACGTCATGTAAAATCATTAGTTTAAATTATATACCTTCACTTTTATATAGGTACCTTAATCGTGACGTCGCAGTCAAGTACGACTTTTATACTATACGCGTTTTCACGACTTGCGAAATTTCGTAAACAAATCGCTGTACCTACGAAAATATTGACTTTTTATGTACTGTTTCCTACGAGAACTTACTCATATTTGTGAGTACTATTTATTTAAGCAATAAAAATCAGTCGTCTAGCCTATTAGAACTAAATACTTTTAATATCTTGTTACTTAACGGCATATTTTTCCAATTGAAAGTTATCCTATATACTGTTTCAAATAAAATATATTAAACTTTCCAAATATGATTTAAATAATGATAATGACTTGAAAATGAAATTATTAAATTACTAACGACTTGTAAATGCAACGCTTATCTCTGATTCGCTCATCAGTGAGCACGACCGTTTATTCCAGAACTTTCGAACGCTTATTCCAGAACTTTCGAACCGATTCGAGAAAGAAGGTTATTAATTATGATTAACTCGTTTTGTTCCGAACTGAAACTCGACGCGATCTGTTATCATGCATTGAGAACGGCTTGGACGATTTTAATTACTTAAAACTAACCTAATGGTTTTATCGAATTCAAATGCGTATTCACATTATACTAGATATATCCGTGACTTTGTTGGAGCAAAATGAAATGTCATCGGTAAAAAGTACTATCTCATTATCATGATCTAGTTAAAGATAATGATAATGAGATAGTACATTTTGCCGATGATACTTCAGTGATTTTTAATGTGAAGCGACAACAGTCAGATTACAGCGAGGTAATTAGTGCTCCCTCGAAAATAGTACATTGGCATAATGACAATAATTTACTTTTAAATTCTAAAAAAAACAAAATGTTTAAAGTTTACATCACCCAATGATCCGCCACTGTGTTTCTAGGTAGATAAAACTAGATAGTAAATAACAGATAAGCTCAGTTCTGCAGCATATTATGCAGTTAGAAAATTTAGGGAAATTTGTGACGAAGACACTGCACGACTAGTTTATTTCTAGTTATTTTCATATTAGAATATCTTACGGCATCCTTCTATGGGGAAACGCTGCAGACATTAACACAATATTTGTGCTGCAGAAGCGAGCTATACGTTCTATTTATAAGATGTCATGTTTGGAATCTCTGAGAGATAAGTCTTAAGAAATATGCACAGAATTACAGAAAAAACCAGAATGAGTGTTCGATCACATTTGTACGCAGCGGACTGTGTCCAAAACCATGACGAAACACCGCCCCGCCCGCACTTCACCTCCCCGCGTAGGGTTACCAGCGCAACACAACATTACCTCTTTATGGGGTAAATTAAAATTTTATGTATGACTGCAAATAGTGAAATAGAAATTTTAAGCCATATATTTCGCGTGGAATGTAATAAAGCAATTGTTTATAAAACCAACAAATTTTCCAAATTTTCTAAAACTGCTTATTTAAGGTTTGGGAGGAACGATTTAATTGAAAAATAAAAATAAATAAATTAACGTCGGTTGTTCTCCAATAAACCAATTATTAGAGTCGAATTTATTTTTAACCCCCGACGCAAAAATTTGTCCATTGCGACTTTCTTTCTTCGTCAGATGGAAAGCTAAAATTACAAAATCACATATTTTATGACGAAGTTATACTGATTGCTAATCATTTAAGTACTAATTAAAAATTATTTTTAAACAACGTAAAAATAAACAATAAAGTATGAAATAAAACTTATTATCTAAATAAGTCACCTTTTAAATTCAGCTAAAATTTTAACTATTTCTACAGTCTACTCAATCTTCTTAATATTGAAGTCGGTACCAGCCTTATTATTTTTACTTTATTATTATTTGGTAGTCGGTTTAATTTTTTGTTTCAAATTATAATTATACCCTTTTTAGTGAAATTAGTTAAATTATTAAAACATTTTAAGAACGTTTAATAAACGATCGAATGTATTTAATTATTAAATACGCGCCAAGCTTCGTAGGTATTGTAAATAAGATGATGATGATGATGATTACTGTAAGTTACATAGTTGCAGTTCTTTGAACATTGCCGAAATTTCCAAACGCGCATCTTTAAAGACTGTTCAGTACTTTTGGATGCAGAACCTTAACCGCCTCTTTTTTGGAAGTCGGTTAATATATAATTCGCATATAGTCGTTATTTAACTGCCACAAAACGACTTTAAGTGTGTGCTGTGTGAGTATGTAATTATAAAGAAGAATTTCCCATCAAAATCATGAACAAAGTATTCTCCGTGTTATTAAAATTTCGCTTATGCGCAATAAAGTATATTGTATTTTATTGTAAAATCTAATATTAACTAATTACGGAAATTTGGGTAAAATGTTCCATTATTTTGTGGCAACACTTACAAAACAACAGCGTTATTATGTTTCGACAATTATTTATTCAATAAAAATTAATTGAAAAAAAGTTGGGTAAAACATCCTGTTTTTCTGTGGCAACACTTTCAAAAAGAAACCATGATTTTCTATGACAAATTACGACATGGATTTAAATTCAATAATTTATTCAACTGAATTGGAAATGTACTACTTACAGATGAAATGTGATCCCATGTGATTTCTTCACAGTCCCAGCAGCATTTTTACATGTGGGAACGACACAAGTCGGCATAATTAATTAAAAACTGTCAATTTCAAACGAAGTTTACAAGGCGCGCGTCGGCCATTGACTGACAGACTAAATATCTAACCATTCCAATTTGGAATGGTCGTGACGGCTTCACTTTCAAGCGCGTTGACAGTTTCTGGTTTTTTCTGTAATTCTGTGGAAATATGTATTCTGACCGTCGCCTTTCAATACATTTTGGACAATGTGTTGTATGTCAGATAGAATATAAATAATTTCAAAAAGAAAAGCGATTCTCATTGTAGGAATACTAGAAATAAGAACAAGTTAGAAATACCTGTGATCAGACTCAGCAAAGTTAGTAAATCTTTTAAAGGTCAATGTATACGCCTTTACAATAGAATCCCAGAAAACTTCAAAATCTTTGCATTAATAAATTTAAAAAAGTTGTTAAAGAACTGTGATAAAGCTTATTATAAGGTTAGTGAATTCACTAACGATTGCACACCTTGGGAATAAGATGGCCCTCTGCAAGGCTGCTTCTATATACTTAAATATTATGTTCTATGTACTTATGACTTCTGTTATATAAAATAAGTTACAACATTGTAAAAATATTTTTTTAAAAGAAAAATTTTCCCATCTTTTTGTTAAAAGGTGGCCCGTGCGTTTACTTACGCCGGTTGTTCTCGCCGGGCTAGTTTCCGAATCGGTGGTAGGCATCATGTAGGCCGACGTTCAGAAATTGTATAAAAATATCTACAAATTTTGAATAAAATTTTTTAAATTTGACATTTCGGCGGGTTGGGGTTTAACCGGTGGTAGCTTTTTCTGTTGACTTTCCAAAAATAGCTTGCTAAGTTTCATTTGAAAACTTAAAAAAAAACTATAATAGCATAATAATAATTATAAATATATGCTATAGACACACGGCTATTAGCAGGAGAAGAAGACATATATCGCTCCATATTCTCCTTGAGAAGTTTAAGTTTTCTTCTTATGAGATGGTGATAGACAGACGGACATACAAACAGACAGCGAAGTCTCAGTAATAGAATCTTGTTTTCACTCTTTAGATTCGGAACCCTAAAAACTACTAAAATCACAACCAAAGTACCTTTTGACTTCAGTGTTTCTTCCATGTAAATTTCTTTCAAGGTTGTCAAGGTTATCTCTTCGTATTAAGTATCATTACTCTTTCGATAATAATAAAAAGTGAATTTAGGACAACGAAAGAGTTATAATATATCTGGATAATTCATACTACATTTAGTTATTTTACCACAATTTTCGCGGTAGAGATAAAATTTTTCCCTGGCATTATCGAAGCAACATTTGTTTCAAATCATTTTGTAACCCATCCAAACGCCATTACAGGCAACATGTAGTTTAAAACAAATACACGTGAGTCGATGGCGCGTGCACAGATACACTAATGTTTTTCCATCTCTAATGGCGCGGAACATGCCACGTATGAAGATGTGAACCGGGGAATTACCTTTTTATGTTGCGGGGAATCCCCTCGTATAGAAAGGCTTTTCAGTGGTGTATTTTCGATATTTAATATTGTGATGTGCAATTGTGCACCTCAAAGTTTCAGATCATTCTGTCGTGTTTTAATCCTACTACTATTATAAATGTAAAAATTTGTGAGGATGGATGGATGGATGGATTTATGGAAGGATGTTTGTTACTCTTTCACGCAAAAACTGCTGAACGGATTTTGATGAAATTTGATATGGTAGTATAATTGTAGTTATGCTCTGGATTAAAACATAATAATTATTATAATACGTTTTATCCCGAAAAAGTACAGTGTTCCCGAGGGATACTGTATTTACGCGGACGGATTTACAAATTATAGTAAAGAATTTCACAAGATCCCTTAATTTTTAAATACGATATATTCTAAAAGGCGACGGGATTTTTAGGATTTTTACTGTTTACCTATTCAAGTATAAATATACGCGTATTACGTATTTTTCTGGCCTCGAAACCTTTGAAACTACATACTTACTACAACACTTTGACTATATCTCTGACACATATACCTACTCGTGAGCCTGAATGAGGAGTGTGGGTATAACTCAGTTAGGCGGTGGAGAGTATTGAAGATGACGTTGTAATACGGTTTGCGGTACGCTACTGTTTAAACCTCGGCTCAGCTAGGGTTGACACTGACTTTATATAATATAATATAATAAAAACGTGATGCGCACAAAGTATACGTGGCTGAAGTGAAACATTAAATAAAATCCAAAAATACTCTCATCGAGCCTAAAGAATATCACTTTATAAAATATAGAAAAACTAACATTTGTTCATCTGTCGTACTTTAAAAAGTAAAATTGTTATGTAAAAAATATGAGTTACAACAAATGGCGTTATACCGATTGTCGTTACGTGACGTAACCTTGAAATTTCGTTCTCAATGCCGATTAAGAAGTTTTACGTCAAAATTTATATATCACAAGAACACTAACCCCCTTACTAATAATCGCTGCATAAGCTTGGTATAACTAATACAGTGTTTTGTCTCCTTCTATCGAATTAAAAATGTCACTTGTGTGACGTGAACAAAACACTGTATTAGTTATACCAAGCTTATACAGCGTTTATTAGTAAGGGGTAAAGTCTACAAAAAGATACATTCCTATAAAAATGCTTTGAAATCATTCATAGAAATTAAACTTAATATTATACATAATATTACAAAATGTGTTCAGTCTATAACGTTGATTAGTTATCAGCCTTCACGCCTTATCATCTTTGTTTTATTCAAAATAAAACTAAGTATATATTTTTACGATAATACGATAATATAGGTACACTCTTAATATTACGTAGGATATTTTTATATTTCTGTGATGTAATTATTTTTTTAAACAAAACCATAAAGCGGCAACCCTACAATCCCCAGGTCATAGCCTAAAGGGTTTCAACAAATTGTCGTTTAAAAACAATGT
The DNA here is from genome assembly GCA_905404095.1 of Glaucopsyche alexis. Classification (NCBI taxonomy): domain Eukaryota; kingdom Metazoa; phylum Arthropoda; class Insecta; order Lepidoptera; family Lycaenidae; genus Glaucopsyche; species Glaucopsyche alexis. The sequence goes on from FR990052.1 coordinate 23,912,220, forward strand.
TATTAAACAAACCGCACGCTGATGCGTTTTGCGAACTCATAAATATTAACAAGGCGCCCTATCCTCCCCTATAAGCTCAGTGGATTAGGCGGCTTTGAGGATTCAATTTTTAGATCGTGGCGTGAAGTTTGTAGATAAGTGTCATGTTTAGGAGCCGTGTCCGTTAAATTAATGGGAAAGTTTGTGAAGATGGATGTTTGTTACTCTTTCACGCAAAAACTACTGAACAGATTTTGATGAAATTTGTTACTACACACTGGTTAGTGGGTGAACTAAAGTCATGATCATTTTGAGATTTTCCAACTTTGAAATATTTGAGCTTTGACATAAATGTTTTTTTTTATATATTCTATTTTTGATACAAATATTATGTTCTGTTTCTCTCAAAACGGAACAAAAATCATCCAGTACCTACCTGATACCTATTACTAAATCTAGTGATAAAATCCTCACTTCCACATATGCATAATCACAAAAACAGGAATCATATTATTAATATTTATCTACTTCTGGAAAATTACTTCAAAATTGCTTGTCTATGTGTCAGTAGTGCCCTGGGCGGGCGGGCGTGGGCGGGCGGAGATTGGAATATGCAAATGCCTAACTCCAACAACTGTGATCGCGTTAAACTGTGTTTTTAACTGATCCGGGGTTCTATTCATCTCGTTTAAGATTACTTATTAAGTTGCCTATTCATTATTCAGCGATCATCACAACTCACAGTTGGGTAAACCGTAGTCAGGTAAAAATATAGAATTTTATAATTTTAATTTTACTATTATTATTACTATCAAACGATGATAATATTTTAACCTACCATTGTTTAGTCATTTGTTATAAATTTAAATAAAAATAATAATAATTGTACTTTTATCAAAAGGCAAATGGGATTATAAAAATTACGAATAAGAATATAAGAATACTTTCCATTCCGGCATAACGTGCGGTTGAAACGAAGTCACAGGTCAAAAGGTCAAATGTAGCATTTGATTTAGTGACATAGTGATAATATAGCGCAATAGTATGTCGCATGTATGAGGTTAATATTTTAAAGTGTCCCGTCACGTGTCCTCTGCTACAGCGCGTATTTCATGCGCCTGTCGCCGCTGTCCACGGGCTTATTCCGAATAAAGGACAACGAGATTATATTTTATAATTTCGTAAAATGTTAGAATACAATTCAATAGACAAAATATAAGTGCTATATATTCTATTATAAATGTCAAAGTTTGTGGATGGATGGATAGACGTTTGTTATTTTTACGCAAAAACTACTGAACGGAATTTGATGAAATTTGGTATGGTAGTAGTTTAAACACTGGATTAACAGATAATTTACTTTTTATCCCGAAGTACAGAGCCGCGGGCAAAAGCTAGTAAGATATAAGACAAAGATGAGAAAAATAATTAATTTGTTACCAAAACGTATTTCTTATAAAGGTTATACATTCAGAAATTATTAAAAGGCTTGTAAACCTTATTGAGTATATTCATTTATTCATTCAAATTATCTTATATTAATATAGAAATGCTTTCTACTACTTCAGATATTTAAAAAAAAATGAAGACTGTCCTTAAACAACAAGGTTATTAGAACCTTGTTGTTTAATTTAGTAGATAACAATTGATGGAAACGTAATCCGATTTATAATGGAACCTTAAGGCAAAAGTAGCTAAGTTACTCCTTAATCCTTAATCCTTATACATAACATTAACTATCTGCCACTGAAAGTCCGGGCAAAATTGTTCCGGCTGTTTCAGAGATTAGCCGGAACAAACACACAGATAGACAGTCAAAAATTTAAAAATTTAATTATTTTTGTATACAATATAACATAACAATGTTTTTTAAATACAATATAACAAGATGCCAGCGATTTCATGCGTATGTCCTACACCGTAGTCTACGCTATATCCGTGCCAAATTTCATCAAAATCGTTCCAGTAGTTTCGGAGCCTATTCAATGCAAACAAAAAATCATACAAACAAGTGTTTCCTTTTTATAATATTATTATAATAATAGTAATATTATGTTATTATGTATAATAATAGTAACATACCCCAAACTTTAGATAAAGCAATACAGAAAAGATATCGTATCACTATACAGTAATAGCACCGTGGTCTCCCAATCGTCAGTGACGTCACTAGTCGCACTGGAGATTTACTGCTGGCCAGCCAGAGGGTTGCACATAGTGCTTCGGTAATTAAATATCTGTTTGGTGCTGCATCATCAGACCTTTGTGTATATACATATACATTGTATAATATGCGATTTAGTTATTGAATTATCTTTATATTATGTGAATTCGATTTTTGTAAAGATATGAGCGGCCGCAGTTTGATGTTTTGCAAATTACAGATAAGAAAACTTAGCCTGTGTGAAGTTTAAACTCGACTGAAGTGAAACCTTACAAAATATGTGTATGTATATAATATGTATGTGCATGATACATAATACACAACATTATTACATTATGTATTCTATATTCATGTTATAAATTACTTAGGGTTAGCTCACACGACACGACACGCGACGCGGTGCGCCACTTTTAAGATAGCAAATCAAATTTTAATTTAAGTCACTATGCAAGAATTTACACGTGTCAAGAGCAAAAAAAGGAATTCAAACTTACGTGGTAGAGCCATGCTTCGGCACGAATGGGCCGGCTCGACCGGAGAAATACCACGGGCTCACAGAAAACCGGCGTGAAACAGCGTTTGCGCTGTGTTTCGCCGAGTGAGTGAGTTTACCGGAGGCCCAATCCCCTACCCTATTCCCTTCCCTACGGGGAGTCCCCAATCCCCTACCCTATTCCCTCCCCTATTACCCTATTCCCTCTTAAAAGGCCGGCAACGCACTTGCAGCTCTTCTGATGCTGCGAGTGTCCATGGGCGACGGAAGTTGCTTTCCATCAGGTGACCCGTTTGCTCGTTTGCCCCCTTATTTCATAAAAAAAAAAAAAAAAATTCTTGCAATGAAAAGTGTATCTCGTGTGTACTATATAAAGTTAAATTTTGTAGCACTATTTTAAAAATGGCAGGCCGCGTTGCGTGTCGGTATGAGCTGACGCTTGCAGGCTTAGCATGCGCAAAGAAGAAACACCGAAGAAAAGAAAATACGACAGATTGAAGAAACATTAATACCATTCGGAGCAAAATAGGTCTTATTATAAGGTAGCAAGGTCGATGTATCGTCGTTATGAGAAATAATATTTCTTTCCTTCCCGAGCATGAGCTCACAAAATGGCCTCTTTTGACAGCTAAAGTAGAAACGTTTTCTTAATTTAATGTCAAAAAGTCCCACAATAATGTCAACCACTCCTCATCATGGCGGTCCTAGACAAAAAGTTTCTTTACGTTTGAGTCATATACTTGAATATTTGTTAGTTTTTGACAGAAGATTTCCCGGCAACCATTTTAAAAATATGGCGGTTTAGAAATGTTGACTTCTATTGATGACCTTGTTATCATGGATTATGAACTATTTTGCAACGAACTGTTTTGGATAGAATATTTCTTCATTAAATGTATTTCTATGGATCGCCATGCTAAGCCTGTTGGTGACTTACATGGGATGGGACAGGAAAGCGACACTGCTAATAAGTGTCAGCAAATGCAGTGTTGCTTTCCTGTCCCATCAGATCAAACCCATGAATTTTTCACTTAAAAAGTTAAAGCCTGAAAGTCAGTCATGAGACGCGATGGTTCTCGAAGATGCTGCATAGAATGATTTACTCTGAAACGTATATCTTTTGTGTTTTTGTATTGCTATCTTAAAAAGTGTGAGCTGAACATTAATATCTGTCAAAACTGTCTAGTGTCTTAATTCTTAAATCTTTACATTAAAAATATTGTGGTGAGACCTCACTCCTCCCGATCAGCACTTACCAAATTGAGCTGTCACATATGGCGACGTTGTTTTGGCACGCAGATGGACAAATATTGTTAGAGCGATCTTATGCTACTATAGAAGTCACCCAGTGGTTGAAAATCGCCCATAATTCCATGTATTTTTTAAGTTTAAATACTCAAAATATACTATGATAATTCATAACATTATTATAAATTTATTAGAATATAATAATTATTTTGTGTATTTATAAGCATTACTATAAAAAATATTAGTTGTTTACTTGTTCTCCATAATATTGTAAAATTTAACTGTAGTACCTACCGCATTTCATACTCCTTCCTTTTAATAATTTTAAGATAGTAAAGACGAGGCATGTAGAAGCATAAAACTGAAACTCTTAAATGGCCATACTTTTGGCGTTTTGAGGCCATTTTACACCTTTGGTGAAATCAATATAGTTGACATTTAAGGTATGGTGAAATCAAGATTAACATTTTCTTGTATGAAGATTTGTCCAACCTTCGTTTTGAAATAATCGTGGCTATATTAAAAATGTTGTGCCGATTCGCTTAACGTTTCGTTTCAGAGTGAATTGACCTTTGAATTATGTTTTTAAGGATAAGACAATTATGATATTGATGATGGTGGAACTCTGTTGGTAATAAGTAGTCTGTGCAATCTGCGAGTGGTGAGCGGTGGTAATGAATTGGCCGACGGATGATGGATGCGCCCGTCGTAGCAGGGGCTTCCACACGAGGCTGATGAAACGCGCGTAGATTATGTACCCTAGTTGTAAAACCCTGAGTACGTAGTTTATTAAAATTGTGATGGACTTCGTATACAATTGTAGGAAATTTATAAATGTTCTGAACAAAATACTTGTAATATTTGAATAAAAAGGGTACGGGCATTAAGCCTATAGTTTGTTTTTATGAAATAAAAAATAGAAGTCGAGTCTATATCTATAACCTATAATAATCTGATCTTTTTTTTTTACGTTACTAGGGCACAGAATAATCTACTGTCCATAAAGTTGTAAATAATTTTACTTAATTTTTCCTCGGAACTGCATTAGGGTTGCAAAACCTACAAAATAGTTTTAGTTTCCCGACATGTATGTTTTACAGCATCCACGATCATGACTGGATCGTTTAATGAAACAGTTATTTGTGTAAAAATTAACTACATAATAAACTGAAAAAAAACCCACAGCAAACAAAGAATATATTATTTATTGTTAGCTGTTGCCTGCGGCTCCGCCCGCGTAAATACAGTATCCAACGGGAACACTGTACTTTTTCGAGATAAAAAGTAGCCTATGTTTTAATCCAGAGCTTAAACTACTTTCATACCAAATTTTATCAAAATCCGATTAGTAGTTTTTGCTTGAAAGAGTAACAAACATCCATCCATCCATCCTTACATCCTCACAAACCTTCACATTTACAGTAGTAGTAGGTCTACCGTCTAACGTACCGCAACGTCGCGTCGCGCGTCGCTGCGTTTTCAGAGCCCTGTGTGGGCAGTCGTCGGGATAGTTGGAAACGCATTTCATTAGGCGATGAGTTATGACGCGCGCGGCGAGTCGGAAAAGACGTTTAGGTCAGTGTTGTGTCACTCTTTGAAGCTGCGTATATGGTATGGTACGGTTTCCCATTGAATATGAAATTTAATTTATTCAATGGTTTAAATTTAAAAGAACGGCAAAAAATATATTTTTTGACTCTGTTTTTAGTATTTGTTGTTATAGTGGCAACTGCAAAAATACATCATCTGTGAAAATTTCAACTGTCTAGCTATCACGATTAACGAGATTCAGCCTTGTGACAGACAGACGGACAGACAGACAGAGAGAGAAGTCTCAGTAATAGGTTTTTACTTTTTGGGTACGGAACCCTAAAAATTGTGAAATCGTATATAGATATTACATCAAAGACGGTTTTATATTACTCGTAAATATTTTACAAAAATACATTTAGTAACACTTTGTTTTCTCAATATATTATAGCTAGGGAGCCCATGATGCTAAATGTGTATATTATATTATAATACGGTATTTTCCCGTATTTTGTTATAACATAAATGAGTGGTGCTCGGAAAAAGTAATCTAAAAATCAATATTTTCAAATATATTATGGGGCGTTTTCACGAGACTCTCAAAAGTTATTCAAACAGAAAAACTTTTGCGAGTCTCGTGAAAACGCCCCATATAAAAGTCGTGCAAGTAGGTAACGTCACACTAGTCTATTGTTGCTACGAAATGTATGGCCATATGCACAATATTTCTGATATCTCCGAAGTTTGCGCGTTTATGTTCATACATATCAAAGTATACCTTTTTGTATTAAATGTAAGTAAACTAATTATGTACGTTTTTCACACTAATGTAAAAAAAAATGTCATGTTTTTTGTGACTTCAAAATGAATATATAAGACAAAACTACATATAAAATCATTTTTTTTTTTTACTTTTATCAAGTTGTAATACTTAATAATTTCTTAATTCAAACAACTAAAATTTTTCATGTAGGAAAATACCAGAAAATACCATAGTTTTTATAGATTAGGTGATAGGAAGAAGAAAAGATTATGAAAGTTTCGCATTATAAAATGGTGCGATGAGCCAGGACAGCCTTATTCAACTTAAAAAATTACATAAAAAGTAACCTTTGTATGTAATTATTTACTTATACTTATTATAAATGCGAAGGTGTTTTTGTCTGTCTGTCTGTTACATCATCACGCTTTAACCGCTGAACCGATTTTTATGAAATTTAGTATAGACATACTTTGGGTCCCGGGAAAGGACATAGGATATTTTTTATCCCGAAAAAGTAGTGTTCCCGCGGGATAATGTTTTTACGCGGGCGGAGCCGTGGGCAAAAGCTAGTTTATTATAAAATTTTGGACAAGATGGACTAAAACTTTTATCAGAGTCCAATATAAAATATTTGAGAAGCTCAATTATTTAAATATAGTGCTTTAGTTTCTTAATTTTAAATAATTCCCTATTGAAAATGTCAGTAATTAAAGTTGGAGCTTAGTTGAGGCTTATTTAAAATCCCCTATCTTAATCTGACGGGTCCAATTAAAAGTTATTCTTTTTTTTAACGCCCAAGCAGATAAACTGATTTTCATACCTTGGTTACTGGATATATGTGGGACACCTATACTATCTAAGTCAAAGCGCTCGAGTTACTAAAAGAATCTCCTACTAGGGCTCCCCTACTAATAGTTGTTCCATATGCGGACAGGGGAAAGCTCTCTCACAGATTGGAGTAATCATGTGAAGGCATATTCTGTGTACTGTCATAACATACGGATCTAGTGGATTGGATACGTGTCCGTTTGGTTATGAAAGTTTATAATAACATTACAGACAGTCGTTTATTTTTGTTATTATGTGAAGATTAATTTTTAAATATTCCTCGCGTTTTTTAAATAGAACGAGCAAAGATCATATTCTGTGTGACAATGAACCGTATATGACGTACAATTGACAGAACAAATCTTCATACAGTAAAAAGTTACGCCATCTTAGTTTTCACCATACCTCAAATGTCTCAGTTGGTTGAGCGTGTTGGTGCTCAAGCCGGGGGTCGCGGGTTCAATTCCCGCCGAAGGAACAAAAAGTTTTGTTGTGTTCCTGGGTCATGGATGTGCATTAAATATGTGTATAATATAATAAAAATCTTAAATATGTGTATAGTATAAAAGTATTAAATATATTTCCGTTGTCTGGTAACCGTAACACAAGTTCTTCGAGAACTTAGCACGGGATCAGATTGACGTGGTGTGAAGCGTCCATAGAAAAAACAAAAAAAAAACTTTCACATTTATAATATTAGTATTATGCTATACCACTATCCCGCTACCTTGGAATATGCTATTACCATATTCCGGGCAAATGGGTTCGGTATACCGCGCCGCCCGACTCCGCCTACCGTAACCCATCACACCGCGCCCAGGGCTACGTGGAAACGACTACCACGGACTTAAAACTACTAGAGTAGTACCTATATAGCATTTGAATATTATTATTACAATATATTATATTAAATATCTACATATCTACACTAATATTATAAAGAGGAAAACTTTGTATTTTTGTGTGTGTGTATGTTTGTAATGAATAAACTCAAAAACTACTGAGGCGATTTTTAAAATTCTTTCATCATTAGAAAGCTACATTTAGCCTGAGTAACTTAGGCCTTTGCATCCGTTAATGGATGATTTATACAGTATTCTCCGAGTGAAGTAACCACTCTTGAGATACTGTAGTGCCTGGGACAGTTGGTTTTTAAATGTCGTATGGTTGCCCAAGCACATACGGCATTCTCACAACATAGTCAGCCTAGTCCAGAGGAATGAACTAGTCAATACGTCTGGGGCCAACTATATGCGGGTTTCCTCACGATGTTTTCCTTCACCGTTAGAGCGTCCGTATAATGTACTTGAGATCTGAAAAAGTCTCATTGGTACACGCCACAACCTGGGATTCGAACCTGCACTCTCTCCAGTGCGAACCAAACGGTCTACCCACTAGGCTACGGAGCTCATAGCCTGAGTAACATAGGCTATATTTATTGCTAGAAAAGATTAGGGATCCTAACTAAAACTTTAGTAACGTAACCCAAGGTGTAAAAAAATGCCATAAAACATCTTTCGTCGCTTTTGGAAACTTTTGATGATAGAACAAAAGTATGTGCTACAAAATTAAAGAACATACATGCATCCATCCATCCGTCCATCCATCCTCACAAACCAACACAGTTATAATATATGTAGGATGGATGGATAGATATTTGTAACTCTTTCACGCAAAAATTACTGAACGGATTTTGATAAAATTTGTATGGTAGTAGCTTGAGCTCCGGATTAAACCAAAGGCTACTTTTTATCCTGAAAAAGTACAGTATCCCACAGAAACACTGTACTTTTCCGTGATAAAAAGTAGCTTATAGGTAGCCTAGGTATTCTCGTGGGATACCGGCCGCCGTATTACGTTAAAATAGCGATTAGCAAAAATCTTGCAGTCATCGCGCGAAAGACGCGCAGTCGATTGCTGAACGTCAAATAAAATCGTATTACGTATGCGATCGATTGCTAATCGCTCGCTGTTGTGTTTGAATGCACTTTGCTTCATTTTCGCTTATTATTGCTAACTGACAGTTCAAATCGCTCGCTGATTGCTTTCACTTTGCTGTAAAAGTCTTACGTAATACAAAAAATTAGACAGCAATGAAGAGATCGAAAGATTGATTGCAATTTATAGTTCCTCGATTGTTCGGTAGAGGCAGTACTGTCGCTAGGTTGCTTCTGCTAGGTTTTTGCAGATACGTAATACAAGTTTGCGATTTTTGCGCAAAAATTGCGCAATTTTTGCTATTGCTTGGCTATTGCAAGATACGTAATAGGCCCGCCGGTATACATAATATATTTAGGTGGGCGGAGCCGCGAAAAAAACTAGTTGTTTTATGATATGAGGCACCTACCTAGATACCTGTAACCTTAAACCTACTTACACACACAAGCACAAGTTTTTATGTTTCATTTCCTACACGTCGTAAAAGCTTATTTTATTAGAATTTTCCTATGAAATTGAGTCACAGTGAACAATATACTAAAATACGAATATAAAAGTTATTATAAGTACCTACTACCTAACTTCAAATTTAAGGACACAAGCTTTCAAAGCTAAAGCTAGTTAAACTCTAGAAAACTCTAGAGATTTAATTGAAAATATCTCATACTTAAACAAGACAATCGGTTTCTCGAAAACGGCTGCAACTATTACCGTGAAATTTAGTACCTATGCAGAGAGTTTTGGGGCAGAAAAATCGATCTAGCTAGGACGGATCCCTGGGAAATTACGAATTTTTAAACTATATTGTTATGTTTTTTTTTTCTTTCGGACAGCGATATATCGATAATTTCGACTCTATTAATGTTAGTCCGATTAGCAATATGATATGCGTATGTCTAATTATTATTTTTGCTTTGTTGAAAGTTCGGAATGTAGTGAGATCGAATCCCAGTCGGATAAATATTTTTGTTTGTTTCTATTTTATTAAATATATCAGAATTGCGAGCAAAGCTCGTTTACCCAGATACAGAGAGTACCTGGGTAGCCAAGCATTAGTACATTAAAGACACGTAAAGTCAGTTAACTAACACTAGGTTAGTAAACAGACTACGGTCATTCTCACATATACAAGTCTCATTATGAGTACGTTAGTCGATGATGATGATGATGTCTCATCTGGTCCACTACATCCATGTTATAGCCAGAGGATGTTTGTATGAGTATACGGAATAATATGTATATTACATATTGGTACCTACCCCACCTGCCATATTGAAGGCCAGCTCTTTGGTAGTTTTATGTACTAGTTTCGGCTACTATGAGATTGCTTTTGTATGTATATTTTCGGGAGTTTGTAGAATATTACGTTGTTCTTCAGAATAAGTAAATTTGGTATGATAAAGCAAATCAGTACTATTTGCTTCGATTTAGAAATCAAATAATTTGTATTCAAAATAGTCTATGATAAGTTTATCAAATCATGTTAAGTGTAAGAAAATTTACTTGCATATACCCTAGATGGATTATATTTTTAAAATTAGACTAGATGAATTATAATATTGTAATTAGACTTGTGAGTTTAATAGCTTTTGGACTAAATGAAGTAACTTATAGTATATAAGCTAGTCAAGCTAAATTTGTAAGAAAATTAATACAATTAAATAACTTCCATACATGCTAGTTGAATTACATAGTTAGACATTAAAGTTTAAAAGCTTTTAGACTAAGTGAAGTTAAAGTTATAGTCTATGATAAGCTAGTCAATTAGGTTAAGTTAAAGTAAGAAAATTAATACAACCTAATTACTTCCATACATGCTAATTTATATAACTAGAATAATAACATAATTAGACAATAAAGCTTAAAAACATTTGGACTAAACTTACTATTAATCAGAACAATTACGCCACAGCCCAAAAATTTCATAATTCTAACGTCTGAATCGACTTATTTTCACCAATAAGCAACGTAAAACGACAAAAATAAAATAGGAAAAACACATTCTCCAAACAAAAACACCAATACCATTTGTTCCTATCGATATACAAATTCATATTTCTCGCGACATATCGCGGTAGATACACAAAAAATCCATATTTGTGTCTCTCGCGGTATCGGCCATAAATCTCGATATCTGGATGCTCCGCGTCGCCTCCTATCTGCTGAAGTTGGACGATAAATACGAGGAATCTGCATAACTCCAGAGTTACATCGGAAGTACGGGAGGGCTAAACTTGGAGGCGGTACCCGTGTAGCTTGTATGTATGTTTGTAGATTATCTATCTTATACTGGCATTAATTGCCCGCGGCTTCAGCCGCCTGAAATTAAATTTTAAACTTTCCCTATTTTACCCATCTACGGGCAGAATTTTAGAAAATGCTCAAATATGTGACTCATTTTATTTTCCGTACTAAATTCATACACAATTTCATGTTAATTTTTCCAATGAATAAAGTTTTAAGTTTCAAGGAGGAGGATTGAACTGTTCTAATATTTCTTTAATGATTATGCTAAAAAAATGTATTATAGTAATAAATTAAACAAAAAATTAAATCGACTTCCAAAGTAAATATATGTACACAAAAAAGTATGAAATAAAACATATTCTTAAAATAATTCCCATTTCAAATTCGGCTAAAATTTTTACTATTTCTCTACTCAATCTTCCTAACTTTGAAATCGGTACCAGCCCAAACAATATCCTACAATATTTTATAGAACTCACGTTCATATTTGCTAGTACCGACTTCAAAATTAAGAATATTGAGTAGAGAAGTAGTAAAATTTTTAGCCGAATTTGAAAGGGGAATTATTTTGAGAATAAGTTTTATTTCATACTTTTTTGTGTATTTTTACTTTCGAAGTCGGTTTAATTTTTTGTTTAAAAATAATAACTTTTTTTAGTGATATTTGTTAATTTATTATTAATACAATATCTTGAGAACGTTTAAAATAATAAGATGATGATAATGATTACTGTAAGTTACATAGTGGCATATTGCTTGCAGTTCTTTATACAATGCTGGAATTTCTAAACGCGTATCTTTAAAGACTGAGTTCTATCAGTGCTTTTGGATCCAGGGTATAGGTACCTTGGTACAAAATCTTATATTCTGGTAGCGTATTATGCTTGAACTACTTCAGAAAAAGTCGAAATCACCATATGTGTCCATATAAATTTCGAGGAGTTCCCTCGATTCCTCATGGATTCCATCGTTAGGTCACCACTTTGATATCAAAAGGACTAATTTGGGATGACACCCTATACATCACAGAAAAAAATTTTGAAAATCGGTTCATAGGCGGCGGAGTAATCGTTGAACATACAAAAAAAAGAAAAAAATTATATATATATATATATATATACAGCCGAACGTATAACCGCCTCCTTTTTTTTGGAAGTCTGTTAATAAAGTCAACACACTACCTCAGATTACTAATTCGCACTACATTTGATTTAGTTTTGTCGATTTTGTCATACGTTGCCGTTTGTCAACCTGTCTCTTAAATGTAAGATAAGATAAACAACATTTCCATTTTCCCTCCCTAAACGACCATGTCCTCCAGTAACCTTGGCGAAAACACAACGAAAGCGTAATTTCACGCCGGTTTTCTGTGAGGCGGTGCTATTTAATCGTGCTTAAAGCATCCCAAATATAAACGTATATAATTATATTTTGCCGCATCCACATTTCGCGGCGCCACATAAAATCTACCCGGTTGAACATAAGAGCGCCCCTCTTCCGCCGCTAGAGCAACTGTCTGTTTGTCTGTTTGTAAAGCAGGAACATGTACAATGTATGCTCATCGCTGTTTATGTGGAAACTTTGGAGGAAAGGGTGCCCTTCTTGGGAAAGGATTGGCGTATTCTTATGTTGGTTTATTATTACATGATTTATGTAGTAGGTAACTACGAGTATGTACCTACTCTTTTAATTTAATTTGTTTGTTCGGTTAATAATAATAATAATAATATCTATAGACGCTTTCACGCCATTTCAATATGGTCTCGTGGTAAGTTCTTAAAGAACTTGTGTGGCAAGTACCAGACAACATACATACATACATATAATCACGCCTCTTTCCCGTAGGGGTAGGCAGAAACCACGAGACCACTTCTTTCCACTTGCTACGATCCTTACATACTTGATTCGCTTCGTCCACTTTCATTCTTATCATCCATTCCTTCTCTTACATTCAACGTAGCGAAGCGGCTCTCCATGGGCCACTTTTCGCCTCCGCGAGAACGAGACGTGATGGGTGGCGAACCACATCGCCGCCATTTTGGATAATTACATTATTTTTATGATTATCCATTGCGTCCCCACAGATTGGCGGAGAGGGTAGGAATAGGGAAAGGGAAGGATAGGTGGTGTGGCAGGGAAGATTGGTAAGTTAGAGTGGGAAATAGGATTGTAGGATATTAGCGCCCAGGAGGGCAAGGCTTCCCTAGTACTAGCTAGGGAAGCCGGGGTCGCATACATGAGTATCGCGTGGCGTTTACCAGACAACGGTAAGAATATAATATCCTCCTAAACGGCTGGACTGATTTTAATGAATTTTTTGTTTGTGTTCAAGTGGATTCGAGAATGTTTTAGATTTGTAGTTGGCCCGGTAGGTGGCGCTGCTGTCAGTACGTCAACAAATTTAATTCTAAGGCAGTACGAAGTTTGTCGGGAGAGCTAGTGGTATATATTACACATATTTAATATAAGTCCATAACCCAGGAACACAGAAAACTTTTTCTTCCTCGGCAGGATTTAAACCGCGACCTCCGGTTTGGGCGCCAACCACTGAACCACTGAGATCGACCTGTCTCACAATTTCACAACATTATTATTATCTCACTATGTCATATGCATTTAGTTCAAAGCTGTTAATTTGAAAATACAAACAGAGAGTTCAACTTCATTTATTTGTATAATTGTATAGATTACTGGTACGTTCTATTCCACTTCGGGCGTATTAAATATGACACCCGCGGAATTAGTTACGCAACCTTCTACGTTATTCCGAAGGTGTTGCCCGCAGTTACTCGCGGTACATGTTCCGCGGTATCAGGCAAGGGTTGCTACTTTACTATTTCTTATTATATTATTATACTAGGTTTTTATTATACTACCTTTTTTTCTTATTATACGATCTTTTGCCCGCGGCTCTGCCCGCGTAAATACAGTATCCCACAGGAACACTACTTTTTCGGTATAAAATGTAGCCTATGTCTTAATCCAGAGACTAAGCTATTACCACAACAAAATTCATAAAAATCCGTTCAGTAGTTTTTGCGTAAAAGAGTCCATCTATACATTCATCCATCCTCAAAAACTTTCAGATTTATAATAGTAGTAGAATTTCTTTGGTCCACTAACTAAAACTAGAGATAAGCCCCGTGGTCGAAATTCAGCCATAAGCATTTGTATAATTTAACTTAGTATAATATACATTAATATATTTAATATTTTATCTATTTAGTTATGTAGGTAATTAGGTATGTATGTTTATGTTTTATCAGCTTTTGCTAAGTGTTATTCTGTCCCTCAAATGACAGTACCGGTGGAACCACATATTAACCACTGTGGTGATTGCGCCGTGGTGATATGCCTGAGTGGTCTCCATTTTGATGATTACACTGCACTATCGACCTTCTGGATCTGATAGTACATACCTATAATAATAGAAATCTTAATGTTTTTCTTTTTTACCATTTTATGTTATTTAAATACCTACTTATCTTTCTTTTCGTTCTTTTATTGTTTTTTTTTTTGGAATTTTTAAATGTAAAATCTTGTACTGTATGTCCTAGGCCCACTTGCGCCAATCAGGGTTAAAGTTAACCCTGGGGTTAAAAATCATGCTATCTCTCTCGTTCTTCGTATTTGTGAAAGAGAAAGCATGATATTTTAACCCAAGGTTAACTTTAACCCTGATTGGCGCAAGTGGGCCTTAATCTATCAAATAAACATTTTTTTAAGTTTGAGCTTTATATGGGTTCTTTCGCCTCTTAAGCTGAGCTACCTGCGCTCGCCACTATTTTCTCCGGTTCACATAGATGCAGACCACATTACATGTTAGTATCAACGACGATGAAATCATATCCCTAAATTGCCACCCTAGCTAGTAGGCCCATCATTGGATTACTCATTTCTACTCGCACTTAGAAACTGAAGCCGGTGGAACGTAGAAACATTACAGTTAAAATCTTCAAATTCCGTTGAAATCTCTTCTTTATACATTTCCTTTAGTGTTTCTTGAACTCTTCCAGCCCTACCGCTATCTCAGTCACGCTCCCCGTCATATTCCGCGCCTTATCGCCGCTAATTAATTGTCGCTATCTACAACAACGCTTTATTGTTTCACTTCTTCCGAATAACAATTGCCCTAAGTTATATTAAGCACAGCTGTAATATAGCTAAGACTTTCAATTTAAAATTAAGCTACTGATTACACTTACATTTTTTGGCACATTTAGGTAACTGGGAAGATTAATTTCAGATGGTAGCTTAAATGCGATGGACGAATTATTACATATTACATTAGACGCGAAACTTCAGTGGGGCCCTCATATTGCTGGGTTGGCCGACAGACTCAGTTCAGCAGCATTTGCAGTAAGTAAAATAAGACAATTTTCAGACGAAAACACAGCAAGGCTTGTGTATTTTAGTTACTTCCACAGTATTATACTGTCCTATGGCATTCTGCTGTGGGGAAATGTTGCAGATATAAATACTATCTTTGTGCTGCAGAAGCGAGCTGTTCGGGCAATCTACAAGCTGGCCCCCAATACCTCATTGAGAGATAAGTTTAACGAAACTGGGATTTTAACTGTAGCTTCTCAGTATGTTCTATCAAATGTATTATTATATGTTAAAAAAAATGTAAGCCTATTCAAAAAGAAAAGTGACAACCACAATAGAAACACTCGAAATAAGAATAAGCTTGAAGTACCAGTGACTAGACTCAGTAAAGTAAAGAATTCGTTTAAAGGCCAATGTAAACGCCTATACAATAGGATCCCAGAAAACGTTAAAAATTTTTCAATCAATAAATTTAAAAAAGTAGTCAAAAAACGTTTGTGTGGTAAGGCTTATTACAAACTTAATGATTTCATGAATGTTACCACACCTTGGGAATGAGGTGCCCCCTGCACGGCTACTTCTTTATACTGTTGTACTCTTGTTACGTAGTTTTAGTCATAACATTGTTATATACTTTTTTATTTTTAAAAGAACAATTTTCCATCTTTTTGGTAAAAGATGGCCCCGTGCGAGTTTCTTACGCCGGTTTTTCTCGCCGGGCTAGTTCCCGAACCGGTGGTAGGCATCATGTAGGACAATTCTATAACTGTTTGGACTTTGGACTGCACATCGAACTGTCGTATTAATTACGACTAAAATGCGTCACAGTTTCGACGAGAGTATGTCAAAATACGTCATAGCGCGCAGTTCAAACTGTGGAAAATACGCTGCTATCGACATGACAGATCGGACTGTCGTCCCTGTACGGTCAGAACTGCGTAACGGGCGCTATTTTGACGAAAACTGACGAAAGTAAAATTATTTATTTGGCCAAATAAAAACAGACTACGAACAAAAAAAACGAAAGATATTTTAATAAGATAATACCTACCTTCTATTAAAATATAAATGGAAATATAGATATTTTCGATACTGATACTGTATAATAACCTCTCGAGCGTCCGGCCGCAAATAAGCAAATGGCGCAAGCGTCCGGGGTATGTCACGTGTCCCCGCGCGTGAGCGCGTGAAAGCGCCCGCCTTTTATTTTTTATGGATTATATTGATAAATTGTTGCTAAAACCTATGCATGTTATATATATTTAGAAACTAGAGTAAATTCTCTATAAGATCATGTAACTGGAATTAAAAAGAAACTGAAGGAATAAAAGCAATCTCGATGTGAACACAAAATACTTTTTGGAGGTTTTTGAAGCAAAATTATGACGAAAATCTAACACACACACCCAAGTTATTATTTAATAAGTTAAATATATGTTTTAGTGACGATTTATATAAAAAGTTTCGAGATCTGTATATAAAATATCACTTGCCGCCAGTCGGCATGCGACCCTTGAGAGGATTGCAAATGACAACTAATTAGTCCTAGATTAGAAGCTTTTTTTTTCAATTTTTCGAATGTACATCCCAAAAGTAAAACTGCAGAAGCCAGGGCTTAAGTCAGTAGAAAATAAATTGCCGCCCGTCGGCACGCAATGCTTGAGAGAATTTAAAATAAACAACAGACAAAGTCACCCTAATTCGCGTGCGGTCACACCGTCTTGGACACTTGCGCGATAACTGTCAAAACGGTCCCACCGCGCGGGACGCTCAAGAGGATAATGAATTAATTTTCCATAATTAATTTCTAGCATCCATAATGGAAACGCAGTAGTTGCAGTTAATTAATTGAAATTATACTTGACAATATAATATTAAGTATTTATAGACTAATCATCTTAGGCAGGGGGCCAGCCAGTCATCTTTTTTAAATTGCTATAACTACTTATTATTTGTTCTACAACGATAGAAGAGAACGTTTGCTAAAATAAAATACTAAACTCCTTTACTCTCAGTGCAATAGTTTAGTAGTTATAACAATTTGAAAAAGACGACTGGCTGGCCCCCTGCCTGAGATGATACCAACAAATTGTTATAACATCTAAACTATTGCACTGAGAGTAAAGGGGTTTGTATTTTATTTTAGCAAACGTCCTCTTCTATCGTTTTAGAACAAAAAACAAGAGGTTAATGGCCTAGATTTTTCACAAAAAGCAAATAATTTAAAAAATTCACCAAAAAACTATTATTTTTTCTTAAATTACCTTTTTTTGTTTTTCTTTTCAAAGAAAATTAAAACATTTTAACTGTGAATTATTGTCCACATGTTTAGTTATCAAATGAGACCTTTTTTATGTTCCTAAGACATTTACATGAGTAGTGGTGGTCTAATTAGTACGAGAGCCCGGGTCTTGGTAACCAAAAAATAAAATGGCTGCCATTTTACAAACGTGAGAGAAAAATAAAATTTGAGGGGCAATTTGTTGATAAAAAATTCCATATTTTTTACCACTAAAGGCTCCGATATAGCTGTCGGGACACGCTGTATATGATTTTCTTTTTAAAATGGGCATATTTTATGTAAATGTTTAGTATTATAATAATAATAACAATATCTAGGACGCTTTTACACCACGACAATCTGGTCCTGTAGTAAGCATCCGAAGAACTTGTACCTATTACAGGTACCAGACAACGGAAATATACATTTTATACTGTTACACTATACATGTATTTAATATTTTTGTTGTACTATACCTACATATAACATAATAATATATTTAATACATATCTAAGATTCAGGTACACAGAAAAACTTTTTGTCCCTTCGGCGGGATTTGAACCCTCTAGCTTAAGCGCCGACGCGCTAACCACTGTGCCACAGAGGTCATCTATCGCTACTACATTGTGAAGGTTACAACAATTATAAAAGTTTACCTCTCCTTAAAACATGCAAACTTAGTCAAAATAAAAGCAAATTCGAACAATCATAAAATAATAGTGACCGATATAAAAGGGAGTGTAATGCTAAACAAAAAACGATGAAACTTCATCTGGGGTGAGGCAATATCTCGTTTGTAGGAAACAATCCCTCGAGGATGTTATAAGTAGCCAATGATTATTTTGTACTCCCGGTGAACTATTCTGACAGCGCTCGATATGTTGTGTGCGACTTTTATACAAATAAAGCTTTTAAATAAACAGAGGAGAGGCATGAACTTAGAGTAGCTTATTAAACTTCGTAAAGTTTAGTAAAAACAAAGGAAGACCACAATTAGATTAAAAAGAACAAAAAATAATATTAGTATTATAATCGTAGATCAAATATAATGATAAAAAAAGAGAATTGTAACGTATTGTATTATATTATTAACTTAAAGTTTAAAAAAACTTTTCTTGAGTACCTATCTAATTATAGCTAGTATTTTGTTTTTCCATACCTATTTTATTATTTGTCATAAAAATATATTATATAAATCAACATATTAAAAAGTACTTTTAATTTTATTATTAGCTAATCAATTTTATCAATAGTATACCAATTATTTAACTATTTTATTATCTTTATATTTTTTTTATAATTTCTATAAATTAATATCGGTTATTGCCAAGAATGGTGTTTTTTAACAAGTAAAATAAATAATGTCATTTTGTCGTCTTCCATGCGATAATCCTCTATCACGCATATCGAACGCTGTCGGGAATAGCCCCCGCCCCGCCCACGGCTCGCCCCTCTTAAGATGCTCATAAACATGTTTTTCTCGAAATAAAAATGATAAATCACCGTTTTTTATATGGTCAATCAGGAGAGATGGTGTTTTTCCATTGACAGATAAAATCTATGGACTCACTACCATATCTACGTAAGTATGATTCCGTTTTGATTGATGGCCAGTTTTTTAGTGATCATTGCCGAGGGAATGACCATTAAGAAGATTATCTTGTAGAAGACATGTTTTATTTACTTATATTCCATCTCTATTTTTCGTCCTTATGATCGCAGATTTTCAGAGTCAGTTTTTGCTGAGAATTTACCACCAGATACGCTCAACTAGAGTTTTTTTGCCATTGTAGGTAAGCTCATTGATCACTTACCATTAGGCGATCCATCAACCCCTTCGCCCCTTATATAAAATCTGCTTGCGCAAGCTTCCCTTCAATAATTCCCACATATCTCGCGAGATTTATATAAATAATATGCGGCATTACCCCAAACAACTGTCAGGTAGTGATATATACCCGTACATAACTTACAATTGTTTTCGTGGCATAGTTAATAAGGCGTAGCTAGTAGGTCTTGAGATTTCTAGAGAAAATTGTTGGTGTAGTATCTTTATTTCTGGAGATAGTTGTACGTGTGACTTTAGGAGAAAAAAATTGCCACTCATTTATGGCATTTCTAGCTTTTTTCCGCACCTCCGCCTGCGTTAATATATTTACACACATTTTCATATTTATATTTATATTGTAGCAGGAAGTAAGGAAATACTGGTCCTGATTTACAATCTTCTAATAAGTGTCGAATAGCTTATTCGAAAGTTTTGTCGCTGCTTGCTTTATATCGAGCGACAGAGACAAAACACGCGAATAAGCCATCTGACACATATGAAATCCCACCAAAAACATTTTCATGTAAAGTGATGCCAAGACGATACCATATAACTCACACTGTCAAAAAGCTATTAGATCTCATGTGAAACCAAGCTTCTGACTCTACCAGACTCCTAACTCTACACGCCTTAACTCTACAAGCCTTACTCCACAAAATCTACACCTTAGTCAAAATATGTGGCCTGGCCATTTCGATACATTCGCTTAGGCAAAAAAATTGCGGACTGTTTTTCTATTATACTATTCTTGTACGAACGAAATGGCCAAGCCACATAATTTGACTAAAGTATAGAGTTTGTGGAGTTAGGCTTGTAGAGTTAAGGCGTGTAGAGTTAGGAGTCTGGTAGAGTCAGAAGCTTGGTTTCACATGAGATCTAATAGCTTTTTGACAGTGTGAGTTATATGGTATCGTCTTGGCATCACTTTACATGAAAATGTTTTTGGTGGGATTTCACTTCTTTTTGAAAGACAATTTTCAGACATCTAGAGTAAACATTTACATAGGTAAGTCTCTTACAATTTTTCAACCCCTAGTCTAAGGGGTTGGAGGATAAAAGTTCCAAGTTTGTTAATTTTTATGTTGGTTATATGCTAAAACTAGCTTACATACCAAATTTCAGCTTTCTATGACATCCGGAAGTACCCTATAATTTTGTTGATCATCAGTGAGTCAGTGACGAAATCAGGGGTTTTTAGATATCAATAAAATCTAAATTATTAGACCTATATAATTAAAACTTTACATGTTTCATTAGTCCGCTACTGGGAACATATTCTGAAAATTTTGTGTATCTGGTATAATCCAAACCCAAGTTATGAGGGTTCAAAATATCGACGAAACGCTTCGAGAAAAGGTAGTCTGGTAGTGCCCTTGCGCTTCGCTTAGCTCGTCTTGGCGGGGCACTACCGTGCTCCCAGATTATAAAACTATGTGACACATATGAAATAATGTACAACGGAATTTAATGCTGTATTCATCAATAGACAACGATTCAAGGGAATGGCTTAAATGCGATACCTTCTGTGGCTCAGTGGCTACCGCGTTGGCGCTCAAACCTGAGATCGGCGGATTCGAATCCCGCCAAAGGGACAATAAGGTTTTCTGTGTTCCTGGATCTTGGATGTGTATTGTGTATTACATATAATATTATGTAAAGAATAATAAAAATCCTAAATATAATAATATAATGTATTGTATTAAATATATTTTCGTTGTCTGGTACCTGTGATACAAGTACTTCGGGTACTTTATGTATAAAATGTCCTGGAGGACCAGATTGACGGGTTGTAGTGGCGTCCATACTCCATAGATATTATTATTATTATTAAAGATAAAATATTATTTTAGCAGGGACAGAGAAGAAAACATTTTAAGAAAGATTTTAGAAAGCATTTTATTATATAAGTTAGTTCTCTTATCATGGACTAGCCGGTTTTATTGTTTAAAATGAAAAACATAATAGCAAAAGTTTTACCACATCCATTTTTTATATAAAACAATAACAATAATTATTTCGTTTATACCAACCACCGCTACAATAATTTGTGTACAATAAAACAATAAACTAATAATCGTCGAACAAGAAACTTGTTAGCAAAACAATACAATAAGTCACAAAGAAAAGCTTAAACAAAACAAAATTAAACCGAGAATATTTTTATTGCTTAACAACCTCCGCGCCGTAGATGTAAAATATTGGAGCGCTTTTAACTATTCGTTATGGTAGATATGTCACCGTAAAATTGTAAAAACCGAGAGATTGTAATAAAACTAAAATGAAAAAATATGTGGAAAGATTCTTTACTATATATTTATAATGTTACGAAAAATAACGTGTTAAATTATAAGCAGAATATTTGTGTCCGCACTCTTTCGACCTTTTACAATTTCACTAGTTATTTTACAATCTAACTGTTTCTACAATTTTACGGTGACAGATATATGCCTCGTATTCATTAAGCTACTTATATTAGTAGAATAAATTAAAATACCAAATTTTCATTAATTTATGTTGATAATTATAGAAGCTAGAAGAGCGGACAGACAGACAGATATAGACAGACGGACGGACGGACATGGCGAAACTATAAGTGTTCACTAAAGTATTACAGAACCATAAAAAGCGACTTGGATATACGTCAAAATTAAACTTTTGTTTTTGTTTATTTAATTAATCTAACTTAGGTATTGCCACGTAGCTAATAACCTACTATAAATTCACGACTCTACCATTTCATTATGAGTATAAAAATCTTGGAAACTTTTTGGTTAGAAATTAATAAATTAATATTAAATCTAGAATTTACATAACATCGGTGTCTCGTCGTATATCAGCTGACACAGTTAGCGTGGTGGTGGTGGTGAACATCGAGTGACACTATGCCGAGCCAAGTTTTGATGATTATTACTTTATTAACCAAATATTGAGTGGCGGTATTGTTTGATGACCGGTGAAACTACAGCTTAACCAAGGTTTAAGCTGGGTTGGATAACAAGCGATTGATTGATTTTTATTAGCATTAATTACAAAGGTTTTACTTCATTACTGGCTTTATTTATAGAAATAAATCTAAGGAAATACATCAAACATACTTAAACAAAGTGTTTACATCAGCAAATAAAGGAATCCATTACACATATCACGAAATATTTTGGAAAAATAATGGGAGCCTTATTTCGATTACAATTTTTCGGATAAGTTGGTATTTCTGTTTATATTCGATGAAATAAAAATGAATTGTCTTGATATCTTGAAGCTAATTATATTTAAGCAAATTTTTGTAGTTTGTTTGTTTTAACATATCCTGAGCATCGATTTTTTTTTTTATTTTATTGTAAGATTTAATTAGCAAATCGAAGAACTACATTATATCAAATCAAATCAAATCAATTTATTTCCAAGAAATTGGTACAAAGGTGTTACATATTATGTTTATGTTACAATTTCTGCCTCCAGGGCGTGGAAATATCGTCTATTCCTATTTAAAACTTATTAAGGTACTGTTACAAGTTAATCACAGTTAATAATAAACGAGATATAAATCGAAGCAACATAAGTCAAAGATTAGTAAAGTATAAAACGAATTAATTAATAATCTACTAAATAACATAATGATAATATCAGTTCTGCAAATCAAAATATAATAAACTATGTTAAAAAAATATATATCAAAATGTCAATCTTAAAACTATACATTAGAATGTCTGTCTAATCTTATTATTCCATAAGTCAAAATATAAAATAATTAAGTATAAAATGTCTTTTTTTTTTATCATAAAATACAATTCTTATATTATTAGTTTTAAAGTTTATTATTACAATTTAAATTTTCTTGTGACCATTACGTCATTAAAAAAGTCTTGGGTGGTATAATAACATTTATCCAACAACCAGGCAAATAATTCTTTTTTAAATTTGTTATACATATTATTATTATTATTTTTAATTCTATCAGGAATATTATTGTAGATTCTAATTGTCATGCAGTATGCGTTTTTACTATTTATCATCAGTCTTTGTGTCGGTATTACAATTTTATTAATGTTTCTATTATTTCTTGTGCTACCATGGGTTTTTTTCTCAAATAAAAATTTATGTCTCTCCACAAATAGACACGCTTCTAATATGTACAAACTAGCGAGGGGGAGTATATTAAATTTTTGAAAAAGAGGTTTACAATGTGTTGTACGGTCCACACCTGCTATTGCTCTTAATCATTTTTTTTTGTATTATAAATGCTCTATTTACGTCCACTGAGTTTCCCCATATCCATATCTTAACCTCGATGAGACGTAACCATGATATGCTGTTAAAGCTGCTTCTTTAGATACGATATTTTTAATTCTTCTAAGAGCATATATAAATCTATTAAGTTTATTGCATATAATATCTATATTTTCTTTCCAATTTAAATTCGTATCTATAGTGAAACCTAGAAAAGTAGTTGAAGATACACATTTTATGGGCTTAATTGTATTTTCTAAGCTGTTATCCTCATCAAGTGTTGGTTTATGGAATTTAACAATTTTTGTTTTATCGAGGTTAACCTGCAAATTATTAGTGCTAAGCCAGCTTGTAACATTTTTTAATTCATTTTGGATTTCTCGTTTTAAATCATTTTTGCAACATTTTATTAATAAAGTTGTGTCATCAGCAAACATAAAACAATTATGTTTAGTAACATATGGCCTCTCGTTTATATAAATGAGAAACAGGGTAGGCCCTAAAATACTTCCCTGTGGTACTCCACTCCTATTTACTCTATACTCAGATCTATAAGTAAAGCTTCTGTTATGTTTAATTTTTGTTATTTCTGTGCATTGTTTTCTGTCAGTAAGATATGTTTTAAACCAATTATATGCATTCCCTCTAATACCATATTTTTCCATTTTATTCAATAGACGTTTGCGATTAACAAAATCAAATGCTTTGCTCAAATCAAGAAAAACAGCCGCTTCTGATAGTTTTTTGTCAATCGCATCTGTTATTTCTTTTACTAACGAAAAACAAGCCAGTGTTGTAGAGCTACCTTTTGTGAAACCATATTGCTGTTATATATTTATTTATATATTATATTATATATTTTTCTATATCATTCATTTAATTCTACCTGTAGCATAATTAATGTTGGTATAAACATTTTTTTGCATAGATTTTATTTTCAAAAGGACATTTTAATTACATAATATGGAGTATATTCTCTAGTTGTATTCTCTGTATAGTTGTATTCTCTGGTATATGAGTTATAATAGGTTGGGGAAAAAGTCTTTTCGCATTATAGTATGTATGAACTTGTCATAAAATATCTTGGGCTATACCAATTG
Source organism: Glaucopsyche alexis (assembly GCA_905404095.1). Lineage (NCBI taxonomy): Eukaryota > Metazoa > Arthropoda > Insecta > Lepidoptera > Lycaenidae > Glaucopsyche > Glaucopsyche alexis. The sequence goes on from FR990052.1 coordinate 23,937,175, forward strand.
TATCTGGCTGATTTTGGTATCATTAAAAAGTTTTAATTTTACAGAAGACAATTCCAAATTCAAATTAGGTAAATTTGAGATTTTCATTTGTTTTTCTTATTGTTAAAATGAGTGATTCTTATGAAGAATTTCGATACATTTTAAAATTTTATTACAAAAAAGGTAAAAATGCAACACAAGCCGCGAAAAAAATTTGTGGTGTTTATGGACCTAATGCAGTATCTGTGAGAGTAGCGCAAATTTGGTTTAAGCGTTTTCAATCCGGAAATTTTGATATCAAAGATGCACGTCGCTCTGGTCGTCCTGTTACGTACAAAACTGTTGCCATTTTTGAAAAAGTGGAGCAAGATCGGCATATTAGTAGTTACGATGTAGCTGAAGAACTGGGGATTGACCACAAAACGGTTTTGGCGCATTTGAAAAAAGCTGGGTACACAAAAAAGCTCGATATTTGGGTGCCTCATGAGCTCACTGAAAGAAACCTAATGAACCGTGTACTCATTTGTGATTCTTTATTACGACGTAATGAAACCGAACCATTTTTGAAGAAGCTGATAACTGGTGATGAAAAGTGGATCACGTACGACAAGAACGTGCGAAAAAGATCGTGGTCAAAGGCCGGTCAGGCTTCACAGACTGTGGCGAAACCCGGGTTAACTCGCAACAAGGTGATGCTGTGTGTGTGGTGGGATTGGAAGGGCATTATTCATTATGAGCTGTTACCGCCAGGCAGGACCATCAATTCTGAACTGTACTGCGAACAACTGATGAGATTAAAGCAAGAAGTTGAGAGAAAGTGGCCGGAATTAATCAACAGAAGGGGTGTGGTTTTTCACCATGATAACGCTAGACCTCACACATCTTTAGCCACTCAGAAAAAATTATGGGAGTTTGGCTGGGAGGTGTTAATGCATCCGCCGTATAGTCCTGACCTTGCACCTTCAGATTTCCACCTGTTTCGGTCGCTGCAGAATTCCTTAGGCAGTGTCAGGTTGACATCACAAGAGGACTGCCAAAACCACTTGTCGCAGTTTTTTCATCAGAAGCCCCAAAAATTTTATAGCAATGGGATCATGTACCTACCAACAAGATGGCAAAAAGTTATCGAACAAAATGGCACCTATATACTTTAGTCACTTGTAAATAAACTTTATAAAAACACCTTTTGAATTTTTATATAAAATGCGAAGAAACTTTTTCCCCAACCTAATATGATATGATACTGTGTTTGTACCGCTGTAAGTTACATTACAAACATAATGTTACAAGTAGTAAGCACTACTTAATTATACTATGTGCATTAATTTTATTATTATTTTTTTAAAGGGGGAAAATATTGTAGGTGTATAGTATATAACTGTATATGTTGTTAATTGTATAATGCATTTGAGTCAGTTCTCGGGCAAAGGTGCACTCGACTGGTTGCGCCCCTTAGAATGCATAAGTGTATCTTAAGTACTGGTTAATCAATAAACATATAATAGACATTAATCGTTTATTAATCCCGCGAGGGGGCTCCTACAATGTATAGAAACTCGTGCCTTCTTGATGTTTTGATTTTCTGTGTAAGTTTTGGTAAATATTATAATGAGCTTTAGTACCTATACGCCCGTCTTAATATTAAACTAAGTAAAAATTAAATTGAAAATAGAAACCGAATCGTCTACTAGTTTTTGGTACGAGCTTTTAGATTTCACCATTCACATAACTTTCCTGTAACCTCGGAAACAACCGGACCGTCGTCTGATAGCAAGAAATAATTACTCATTGTGGATAGACACTTGCAAAATCAGATAAGGTAAAATTATGTTTTGGGTAAAAAGGGGACTCTAATACTGAGACTTCGCTGTCTGTCTCTCACCAGGCTCTATCTCATGAACCGTGACAACTAGAGAGTTGAGATTTTCACAGAAGGTATATTTCGGTTGCCGATATAACGAAATAATACAGAATAAAATAAATATTTAGTAAGGCTCCCATACAACAAAGGTGAATTTTTATCCGTTTGGGATTCATTCGTGTGTGAGTCGACTCGCACTTTGCTGGTTTTAGACTATAAAAAGCTATCACACTGAGGCTGAGATATCGCCATATCGCCACTGATTCGGAAAATTATTGTAACCAAGCTTTATTTTACGCTATTTTTTGTCCGGGCGATCCAGATGTTTACTTTACCCATGGTAAAACAATATTCGTCGTAAAACATTGATCTCAACCTCAACTATATTGACGCCTCGTTTAACCTACAGTTGGCCTCATGGTTGAGCCGGCTCCAATGCCCGAGGGAGCGGCGGTTAGTCGGGGCGTCGCCGCTTGATTGGCTTCCTCGTAAACCGATTCGCACTACACGCGCTAGGCTCGGGCTAATTGTATGAAAATTATATCGATATTTTTTTTTTTTGAAAGAAAGAAAAGTTAGTTTATTTGGTTATTAACACTGGAAAGAAAAATATACATTACAAAAAATAAGAAATTTTACCAAATTACTCAGCATAATATGTTGCAAGCATAGCTCGCAATGCTGATTTTCAATGAATATATTTCAACTCTTAATGTTTTTTTTTACATGAAACTATAGATATTTCAACTCTTAATGTTTTTATATAAAACTGGTTGGACATGACTACTGTCGGGCATGCTGAGCGAAGACGTGATAACGTCGCTATGATGCCAATGTGTGGTCAATGAAATCCTGAGTGTTTTTAAACCATAGAAACGCACGAATTAGCTAATATAATAAATAAAATACACATTAGGTAATATATGTTTATAATAAAATTTTCCATGTAACTGTCAAATGTCATACTCATCTGTTCGCATAATTTTCCTAAAACGGAGTATAAAGTTTTTACTTTAACGTAATAATTATTATAATAATTAATATGATGATGACATTCCAACAAATTATGAGTACGATTAAACATTAATTATCGCTGGCTTATATACTGCCATGGCTTATTATAATGTTTTTAAATTTAAATTTTATTTGTATGTGTTATTATTTATTTACTAAACTATAATGCCATTTAATTTCAATTTTCAAGTACATAGTCTCATTAACATTTTTAATTTTTATCGACATGGAGAATGCTCACAACACTAATGTAATTGTCGACATTTTAAAACTTTGCATCCGGAATGGTACGACATATCGGATGGTATTCATGGATTTAAATATTTTGTTTGTTTTGATAAAATTTGTATTAGCATGCTATTTAACGGTTTGTAGAATATATTAGAACCTATTCAAAACCATTCCATCTATGTTCTATCTACACACGGGTTTTAACAACTGATCTTCTACTTTTAGTTGAAAAATACACCAGTAAATTCCATGTAAATTCCATTATTCTCGTTAAAGACCAATAAATTACGCAGTTTTCCAAGATAAAGCATTTTTATCGCAAAACTAACAAGCCGTCACGTGTCGCCTGGCAAATTTTTGGCCGATTAAACTAAGGGTCCATTCATACCGCGACAATACTCGACACGATGCGGCGCTGTATTTTTAAGATAGCTATTCAAAATTAAACTTTATTCACTACGCAAAAAGATACACGTTTTATATTAGGTACATCAGTTATACACGTGCAATGTGCAGCGCGGCGCAACTTGACATTCGAACTGTTACGATGAAACGTGTATCTTCTAGCTCAAGGCTGCTCAACCTTTTGAAGAGTCGGGCCAGACGGTGGATTCAGTCGTTAACGACGGGCCACTTATATTTCCTGCTTCAGTTACTCTCAAGACAAGCGCAATAAAAACTCAATTATTAAGAAAATAAAATTGAACTATTGTTTATTAGGAGTATCTTATTCTAAAATCTAAATAAACAAAATAAAATTGAACTTAAATCTAGGGTAACTTGTTTATACAATCAGTGTGTTTTCTGCCATTGATTGTCTTTTTAACCGACTTCCCAAAAAAGGAGGCGGTTATACGTTCGGCTGTATATATTTTTTTATTTTTTATTTTAATAATTTTATTATGTTTGGCGACAAATCTACCAACGTATTTTAAGAGTGCGCTAGTCAACGGCCCGAACTCAGTGCTGCGCGCGGGGAAAATGCTTGTTATTTCACCTAATATTGGGGAAAAAAGGATATACCTATAAAATAGTAATCTATACTTATAAGAAAAGCTATACTGCACACATTTATGCAGCTGTGTAAAATATTTTAGAAAAGGCGTCTTCAAATTACGCAAATCGACACTCAGCTGTTGGTGTTTTATGAAAAAACTATATAATATTTTCGTCTGAAGTAAAATTATCTCAATTGCTGAATAATCGAACTGTGTCGGTATGTGCTTGCTTTTTTATTATCATTCTTCGTTTAATTTTTATTTACGTTCAAAGTTGCGCTAAAAATGCGATGTTTGGAGGCTATTATCTTCTACACTAATTTGAATTTCAGAAATATAAGCAAATACCGACCTAGATAAGTGTCATAAAAATCGATATTACGCTAGAATTTGGGTTTACAATGTTTGACTTTGGAGTAAATCACCAACAGCGTTTGTATGGAGAAAAAACCGACTAGCGCAGCCTTAAAACTATACTTGCGCGGGCCACGCTGTGGCCCGCGGGCCTGGGGTTGAGCAGCCATGTTCTAGCTAGTGTAACGAATAAAGTTCAATTTTGAATTGCTACCTACTTTAAAAATACCCCACTACGTCGTCGCGGTGTGAATAGGGAATACGCACGTATTTTTTATATAGATCTATCTTGTTTGGTAAACCGTATGGTAAATTCAGTTTTTGGATATCATTTAGAATAACAAGAATATGAACGTTTAAAGTAGTCTATTAGACACAGATGTTTAACGTGACGTCACGTAACAGGACTTTCATAGAAAGTTCATACTAAATTTCGTTTTGCTAGAAAGAGATTAAAAACTTTGACCGCTCATATCTAGCTCATTTACCAACAGATATTGAAAATTTTCTCGCCATTTCCTTTATTTTTCAGTCTAGTATCATATTATTATATTTTAAGTTATTTTTATATCCCTATTGAGCCTAAATAAAGACAGGAATTTAATCACAAGGTGTCGTAGTCGTGTCGTATCCGAATCGTGTAAAAGCCCTCCCGAATTGAATAGCGTGAAATGTGTTTAGTTGGAAAAGTTTCCAGTAGAAAATGCTGTTGTTTTCATGTTGCTTTACAGTTGTCGTTGTTGTTCTGGTGTGAATCAACATTATATTTTATTGTCCACGAGCTATCGACTTGTATCGATGACGTTTATAATATTGTTGTGGTGTTGCTAAAGTTGTTTTTCTGTTATGTTGTCTGTATTATAAGAAGACGGAAACTACAATTTAGAAATAGTAAAATAAAATATAATCTAAACGATATTCATTATTTTTATCAACGTACTTTTAAAATCATAATCAGAGTTGGTGTAGGTACGAACTTTATATAATAAAATTTTAATATAAATATATTTATAAATACACAGTAAAATTGTAATATATATATTATATTACAATTGTGGTGATATTATTTCAATAAACTTAATTTAATATTACATTCGTGAATGTCATACGTCGTGACGCCATCTATTAGCAAATCATTAAACTACATTAGTACTCCCTGTGCCGAATCAAAGCGAGCACCAAGAGAGTAAATTAGTTCAACTATTACACGCTAGATGGCACTTAATATTTTCTACGAAGAGTTGCATTAATTTTTTTAAATACGTGCATGATACCGGGTCTACAATTATTTTTACTACAATGTAATAATATACATACTTATTATGTAATATTTTATTTTTATCTTAACGGTATAAACGATAATTTCTTTATCTAGAAAAAATAAATTTAATAAGTTTTAATTTCACTAATAATAATAATCTATAGGTATTTCTATACTAATGTAGTAAAGAGGAAAAGTTTGTTTGTTTGCATTGAATAGGTTCCGAAACTACGCGATCGATTTTGATGAAATTAGGCACAGATGTAGAGTAGACCACGCAGAAGGACATAGGCTAGGCATAGTCACATCTAGTATTTTATATTATCTTAAATATATATTTAAGAAATTAAGTATGTCATATTAAATATAAATTGTAATTGTAAAATAAAAATATAAATTTGGTACCTAAAAGAAGCAAAATAAAGCTAGAGTAGTGAAACATAGAGCAGAGACCCGAAACTACGTAACTAGCCACAATTGAACACTTTTAGCGTTTATTGACAAATTGTTAGGGCGCCCACGACCATTTATTGTCACTAACCTCCTCGACAAATGAAAATCTATATCCCCAATTAAAGCCACAACGAAAATACAAGGAGTCTGTGTCTATACAAATAAATAAAATTGAAGTCTCTATGTAATTGTAAATAAACGGCTTTTCACTAAATGCGTACGAAAGTATAGACAGTAGGTACTTAGAATACAAAAAAAATATTTATTTTTAAATTTTCATCTGTCGGTTTGTTCCGGCTAATCCCTGAAACGACTGGGCCGATTTTCATGTAACTTTCATTGGCAGATAACTGATTACTTGCTTTACTGATTACTTGATTGCAGAGAAAGACGGAACTTAGGCTGTTTTTATTTATCGCAGTTCCGTTACAAAATAGGATTCCGCTCCGTTAGTAGTACGCAAAAGTAATCGTAGGCACCAGCTAGTTATAAATAGACGAAATTTTGTAAAGATAGATCGCTTATACCTAGACCTTATTTTTAGCATAGTAAAATAATTAATTACTACTTGTTGCCCATAGCTCCGCCCGCGTAAGTACCGTATTCCACGGGAACACTGTACTTTTTCGGGATAAAAAGTATTCTATGTTTTAATCCAGAGCTTAAACTACTACCATACCAAATTTTATCGAAATCCGTTCTGTAGTTTTTGCATGAAAGAGTAACAAACATCCATCCATCCGCTCATCCTTTCAAACTTTCACATTTATAATATTAATAGTTGTATTTTATGACTATGGCGTCCCATACATATTTTATTCTACCCCATCGTGTGATTACCCTCTATGTATAATAGGCTTCAGTTCTCACCGAGACGCAACGCGACGCGGCGCTGCAATTTACATTTGAGATCGCGATTCAAAATTGACCTTTGTTCGCTAGACGAGAAGATACACGTTTCAATCGAAGCGTTCTAATTTCTCTAAATGCTCTTGCAATGAACCGTGTACAATCTTCTTGTGCAACGAATGAGTTCATTTTTCAATAACTATCTTAAAATATAGCGCCGCATCGCGTTTCGTGTCGTTTCGGTGTGAATTGACCCTAAGATCCAATATCTAATCTGGGCTGATTTTGTGCAGGCCAAGGGTCAGCTACAGAGTGGGGAACCACTTCCGTGTGTGCTTGCGGGTTGCGTCGCGTGTTATATTCCGCCTCGCGTCGTTATAATTAGCCTGCTCCAGATCCGACGTCAAAGCACTCGTGTAAATCAACTTATGACAACTGCGGGTCTAAAAAGGCCACTTGCGCAATATCATCGCAATATTGCTATTTGACACTAAAGCAATTCTGCTTGTTAATCTGTCAAATGAATGCATTTCAGCCAATTTCTGCATATGAATTGTATCCAAATCATATTACGAATTACAATTCAAGTGGCCATTTTACGATCGCTGTCATCTTTCATACAGTAATTCATAACAAGAATTGAAAATGAATTGCCAAAACGGCCTTTTTAGACCTGCTGTTTAGTTTAGAAGTGGCTTGAAGTTTGTAAAGATCTAGAAGCTTAGGTCAAGAATAATGATGATTTTAAAAAACAGTAAAATGGGACCTTGAGACTTCGCTGTCTATCTTTCTGTATATCCTGTCTGTCACCAGATTGTTAACCTTAATCGTGATTGCTAGACAGTTGAAATTCTCACATACGATGTTTTTCTGTTAAAAACAGAATAAAATAAATATTTAAGTGGTATTACGACAAACGTGATGTATTTTTACAATTCTTATTATTGAAACTTAGATACGTATCTAACTATTTATGGATCAAAAATTTATTCTCAGCCTTCTAAGGTACCTGGGTCGAACAAGGCCACCTTAGTTCAATAGATTTTGAGATTACGACAAATTTAAAAAAAATGGAAAATTGGCCATATTTCTGATAGTGTATGTAAATACTCTGGCCATATTCACGGTATGTAATAAAATAAATTATTATTTTTATTTAAAAGAAATAAATGTATTATAAAGCTTTATTACCTAAACAAAAATCAAATCAACTTATTTTCCGCCAAATAACGTCTTAAAGTACCTACATACATCTAGGAATAATATTATAATTCTTAGAAGCTGAATATACTTTCACAATATGTCCACTCTGTAGTCTGTACAGCTGATACAGAATGTAACGCGGCGCCATGATCTAAAAACAAAAAAAAACAATGTATTTAGTTGAACAAATTTTCATAACGAAAATATGGCCACTCGATGGCCACATTTGCCGAATGGGTCAATATTTTTCAATTCGTACCTTAGTTGAACACGAAAATACTACACAAACTCAATTCTTCAAAACCTTATTTGAAGACCGTTTTCGTAAAAAATGATGTAGATACAAGAATTTACGAATTGCCAGATTTGGTAATATGTGACAAGACATACATAATAATTAAAGCTATGCAAGTTGCAACTCAAGTTGAAAACAAAACCAAAGTCTTTTACGTTAAGAATTTTGTACAAGAATTTTCGAATTTAAACCGATTGTGTGTCGCGCACTACCACCACATCAGTTGCTGAGACCGGCTACTCCGAGCATGAGACGAGCTACTCCAGGATTTATTGAAGTGATTGGGGTACGCGAACCCCCTGAGCGCTTAGCGTAAGCGTCTAGTAATGGTTTCTTTTAACGGAGGAATAGACAAAATGACAGATTGACGAAAGCTGACATTTTGTTCATATTGTCTTTTTTTGTGTCGACAAAACACATTTTAACGTAGGGGATGACATAGTTCACGTACCTAATCGCGGCCTGTTTTTTTATTAATTATAATATAATATCTATGGACGCTTCACACCACGTCAATCTGATCCCGTGGTAAGTTCTCGAAGAACTTGTGTTACGGGTACCAGACAACGGAAATATATTTATACTATACTATACACATATTTAAGATGTTTATTATATAATACACATCCATGACCCAGGAACACAGAAAAACTTTTTGTTCCTTCGGCGGGATTTGAACCCGCGACCCCCGGCTTGAGCACCAACACGCTCAACCAACTGAGCCACAGAGGTCGTCAATTTCAAATTATTATAATATATAATTCAAATTATACAACATGATACAACTTTTGATACAACTTATAAATATTATACAAGATGGGTACCATAAACCTTCACGGTTTGTGCGGTATAGCTTAATGATCACAACTTTGGAGGTAGGTACTCCACTTTGGAGGTACTTGTCGAGGCAGTTTAGGTAGAGAGTAAAACTCGATCTACAGTTGTGAAGAGAACTGAAGTGAATAATTTATTTACAAAATGTACACGTATTTATACAAAAAAATAACATAATTATTATTATGTCATTTTTACACGTATTTATACAAAAAAATAACCGTCGTGTTCCCGCGGAAGCTCGCTCGAAATGACCGACGCTCGGCGTCGCGAGGAATATTTATACCCTAGCATCGCGTGTCGCGACACAGCGGCGGTGTGGAGAGATGGCGTAGAATCATGCAAGACGAACAGCCAATAACAAACAACCTTTTAAGGTTGCAAACAAACAGCCAATCAGGTTCAATTTTTAAGTCTGTAAATTCCTTGTGTAATAATAATAATTATGTTATTTTTTTGTATAAATACGTGTACATTTTGTAAATAAATTATTCACTTCAGTTCTCTTCACAACTGTAGATCGAGTTTTACTCTCTACCTAAACTGCCTCGACAAGTACCTCCAAAGTGGAGTACCTACCTCCAAAGTGGTGACCCCGAAGAACAACAAGCACCTTCAAGAAGAAAATACTGCCCGAAGACTCTGCTCAAGAAAATATCAGGAATGGAAGCCAGAAGTGAATCTCTGCCCGAAAATTCTACACCATCTCAAGAAATCGCTGGTATCGCGCTCTCCATGCGAATACCGCCCTTCTGGAGGGACAAACCACGTCTATGGTTCGTGACGTTCGAAGCAGCCACAAGCAACCTACAGAAGAACCAGAGTCAGTTATCCCAGATGGTCATCGCACGTCTTGAAAAACAGGATATTGAGCAAATCGCCGACCTGCTGTACAACCCGCCAGAGAACAACGAATTTACACGTATTTATACAAAAAATTTACACGTATTTATACAAAAAAATAACATAATATAATATGTTTATAATCTAACGAAAAATAATGAGTTAAATCATAGGCAGCATATTCGCGTCAGAAGCCTATCAACATTTTACAATTTTGCTAGTTATATAACAATCTAATGTCATGGGATACTTATCCCAACTTACCTGTCCGGTAGTTGTGGTATAGTATACGGGTATGCGACCCCGGCTTCCCTAGCTATTACTGTCCTATCCCTTACCCTCCTGGGCGGTAATATCCTACATTTCCTATTTCCCACTCTAACTTACCAATCTTCCCTTCCACACCACCTATCCTTCCCTTTCCCTATTCCTACCCTCCCCACCAATCCGTGGAAACGCAACGTATAATCATAAAAATAATTCAATTATCCAAAATGGCGGCGATGTGGTTCACCACCCATCACGTCTCGTTTCTTGCGGAGGTGAAAAGCGGACCATGGAGAGCTCTTCGCTACGTTGAATGTAAGAGGAGGAATGGATGGTAAGAATGAAAGTGAACGAAGCGAAACGAGTATGTAAGGATCGTAGCAAGTGACAAAAAGTGGTCTCTGCCTACCCCTTTACGGGAAAAGGCGTGATTATATGTATGTATGTATGTATGTATGTATAACAATCTAACGGTGTTTACAATTTTATGGTGACATAATATATATATAAAATAAAGTCGTGTTAGTTACACTATTTATAATTCAAGAACTGCTGAAACGATTTGGCTGAAAATTGGTAGGGAGATAGCTTAGAATCAGGAGAAGGACATAGGATACTTTTTGTGCCTTTCCCGAGGGACGTGAAATAAAACGTAGCTGGACCAATTGGGCTAATTTTGGTCTTGAAATAATCGGTTAGACATTAAAGGTTTAAACGGTGAGAAATATTAGAAAAGGCGTAGGTTGTAGGAGTAGGTGTAGTTATTTATTCATTCCAGTTCATATTTAATACAGAAAAACGTGTGTCGGATCATCTAGTATTCATATAAAATATGATTAGCCATATATTGATTATCAAAAAGCCTATCAACCTGTCGCTTTCCACCGTTTGCGGTCGCGAGTGGTCCGTTTGCGCGGCGCGGACCACACGGTGTTTCGCGGAATGCCCCACAAGCAATAGCCTTAATCAAAATAATTAACTGATTTATTAAGTTACAGTGACGACTGACGACCAACCGGCGAACATAGCGGTTGTTTATCAGGAAAGTTATGGACCGAGATCCCAGGTCCGCCTAACTACTCTATTACATTTTGACCGATATAACCTAATAACTAACTCCATGCTTAATTCCCATGCTCTTATTAGCCATTACGATTAATATTCTCTGGACATTTATGAATTTCTTACAATTATTTTTTATAAAATTGATTACGACGCCCATCATGGTTTTGGTAAACTAATATCAAGGTTGTTGGTCACCTTTGTCTTTTTAATAATCTTATTTATTACTAGATGTTACACGCGACTTCGTGCGCACAAAAGGAAATCCTGAGGTAACCGCACATTTTGCCGCGATAAAAAGTAGCCGATGTCCTTCCCCGTGGTTTAATCTACATCTGTACCAAATTCCATCAAAATTGGTCCAGTAGTTTTGGAACCTATTCAATGCAAACAAACAAACAAACTTTTCCTCTTTATTATATTAGTATATATTGATTTTTTCCTGTATATATTGTAGTATTGATGGGTACAATGAACGTATGCATACTATTGTATACCCGCTAGTTTGTGCCGTTCTACTATTAGTAAAACTTTTTAGTAATATGTGGTAGAAGGAGCTAAAATTGCGGAAAAATTAAATTACTTTATTTACATTTTGATAAGGTACCAATATATTTTTTTGGTTTTAAATAACGCAAGGAACTAATCTCATTAAAGTCAAATGTTTTCAAATTTAGTATGATCAGATATCATCTTTAGTATCATCTTATTTCTGAGTGGCTACCTACTGGTTGACGGAACAGAGCAACCCAAGAAGAGGTGGCGCGACGAATTAGATGCCTTTGATAAGGACTGGCCGACCATAGCGAAGGATCGCGATTTATCCCCCCGATGGTTGCACGCCTTGTCGTGGCGGTGGGGCTTAGTAACCGTGGATTGGACACCCACGGTGAAGCGAAAAGGCAACCAGGGCCGGCTTGTTTGCCGCCGGCTGGCCCGAGGAGGGCGCTCCCAGCGGGCTGGAGGAGTCCGCTGCGGACGCGCTAGGAGGTGGGACCGCAGAAGAAGAGGAGTGCCGGTATTACGGTGCGCCGTACTCCCTATCTTCTGCGGCCGTAGAGGGATCGCAGGGGGAGAGGCGTGGTGGTGTTGTGCCACTCTCCCTACCCCCCTGCGAGCTGGCGGGGCCGTTCCGTACGGTTAACGGCATTGGTGGGGCCGCGGAGGAAGAGGTAAGTTGGTATTACGGTGCGCCGCTTGCCCTATCCTCTGCGGCCGAGGTGTGGTCGGTGGCAGAACCTCGGCTCAGATCTGCCACCGGGTACCGGTTATGGTGGCTGGTATCCGTGGCCTCCTAGTGGCCTAGGATGGAGCCGCTTGTTGGCTGCCGCCGGCGGGGTCGCGGATGTGTTTATCGTTCCCGTGGCCCCGTCACAGGGCGGCGTGGAGGAAGGTGGGGGGTGGTTTTTAGTGGGTATACCGTGGGTCTCATTAGCCTATACGGGAGTCCCACATCACCGCTCGGGTGCCCCCTGCACCTGGGTGGTATGCGTAATGCATTTTCCCCTCCGGAAACAAAAAAAAAAAAAAAAGGATCGCGATTTATGGAGGAAAAGAGGGGAGGTCTTTGCCCAGCAGTGGGACACAACAGGCTAGCAATAATAATGATCAGATAAATAAAGGTTAGGATTTCAATGATTTTTATTTCGACGTGGATGATGAGAAAAATTGCCATTTTACCTACAACATGAATATAAATCATCTGTGTAAAATGATTTGTAATATTTAACTGTCATTAGTCTACTATAATATATTACGTAAGAATCATTTCAAAGGCTGTAAGAAAATTAAGTACAATTTTTTTGTACTTTTGGCGCCATCTAAGAATCGACCAACCACGCAAACTAGCGGGTATGCAAACGTCAATTTTACACACTAATACTACAATATTATAATACAATAATATACATAATATCATTAAGAATATAAGGAAAGTCAGGCGGTACTGGGATCTCAGTCTATTAACCTTATTCATTAAGACGTCGCGGTGTATGAGAATACGCATTTGTATTAAAACATGCAACATGTAAAGTACAAAAGTACAGTAATCAGTTGCTAAATTCAATAGTTACACGATTTCTTTTTAGTCGCTTTTTAAAAAGGACTGAAAAGACGACAATATTTTTTTCTATAACTGAAAAACGAAAATTGACGTTCATATCATTCAAATAACAAAATTCGTATCTACACATAATATTATGTGACGTTTATTAACAATCATTTACCTGCATAAACCCAGTAGTTAAGTTAGTACTGACCAATGAAGTCATTTGTCATGCATCTTTTGTATAGAGCGTTTTTGATGCTCTCCAACGATCTCACTTTTGTGATGTCTGTATTTCGTCATAGGTTGATCGTAGATGTCCCATGCAAGGACAGTATTTCCCAGCTCATTCTGTAGTTTTTGAAAAGCCAAGAAGTAAACCTATGCATATTCCCAATTATTATGCGACATGATATTATTCACCACTACCGCCACGCCCACGCAAGATACAAAGCTTTTTCTAAGCTCGGAACCAACCTAGAACGGCTAGACAGAGTTTCAGCCACCGCCTACTAGATGGCGCTTTTCTTTTTTATGAAATCGTTTTTTCGAAAATAATATTATTTTTATTTTCATAATTAAAAACTTGTACAATAATAATATTATATTTTGATTATATTATTTTTAATGAGCGCATACCTACTATCCATATTTAAATATCGCCGCCCTATTTATAATCGCTACTATTAATAATTATGTCGCAAAGATATATGAAAGTAAGAAAATACCTAATTAATATAAAAATGGAGAAAAAAACAATTGCATTCGCGCAACTAAAACAATAAAAGCGCTGATCATGATAGTAAAAGTGTTCGAACGGAATTGAAACACAAAACCCTCTCGCCCTTGTAGGTCGGTTAATAAATAAATAAACATACACGTGATTACGGGGACCGCCGGGGAATTGCAAAAAAAAAGAAAAAACCCGCGAAAGCCGTACAACTCAATTTTGGAGGCACTACGCAATGGAAATAAAGTGGAAAAAAATACGCAGAGAGCCTTTAGCACTGTGCACGCACTTTAGATTGTTGTTATTTTTACTTTAATTTTAATATTCTCTTTAATATCTGTCTCTGTCGTTCGATATAAAGTAAGCAGCGACAGTTCTCCTGAATAGGCTCTCCGACACTAATTAGAAATTTTTTAAACAGACCTTAATTCTACTAATTTATTATTAATAAGAGGAAAGATTTGATTGTTTGTTTGCATTGAATAGACTCCGAAACTACTAGACCAATTTTGATGAAATTTGGTATAGACATAGAGTAGGTATACCACGGGAAAGGACATAGGCAACTTTTTACCGTAGCAAAATGTACGGTTGTCGTGAGATTTCCTGTGCGTGCACGAATCTATATATTTAAAAGGCAAAGCAGATGTATCAACGCACAGGCCAAACCAATGAGGTTAGAAAGAAATTTTAAATTTTGCACAAGTATTCCTCATATGACGTAGGCATCTACTAAGGAAGGATTTTTCAAAATTCAACCCCCAAATGGGTAAAATAGGAGAGATGAAAGTTTAAAACCTAATTTCACGCAGACAAAGCCGCGAGCAATAATGCTAGTTAGATATAAAAATAAAATAATCACTTTATTTATTATAAGTACCTAATATATAACTAAAACTAGGTAAGTATAGAATATAATATAACATATTATTATGGATTAGGTATTAATAATTTTTATTTAAACGATAGGTAATTAATGGTAGATATTTGACCGATATTGGCATAATAATAATTCTTTATGTAATGCGTTTGTTTTTACTTTTCTTTTTTGTGAATTAAAGTTAAGTAACAAAACTTATGAGTGCATACTGTATTATGAGTTGAGAACTATTTTAGAAGAAGAGTATTGAAACATTCTGAACTTACGGATCAAAATATATAAATAAATTTTAAACTACCGATAGGCGATAAGCCAGGGACGTAATACATTAAAATTACAATGGTAAAATACGGAAAAAAACAATACGGTAAATTACGTATTTTGCAACAATAGGTCGAAAATTATCAACAACTATAAAATCTTAACCCTCCATTCTCTGCACAGCTACAAAGTGCCCCCATAAAGCCGGCGCGCTCCCAGATTACAGAGCATCGCCGCGCGCGCAGCGGTGGTCGTCCCCCTGTCCCCTCGCACCTGTCCCCTCCGTCCGTCCCCCGTCTCCTTCGTCCCCCGCGACGTAACAAGCGAAGGCCCGATTAATTTGCGAGCCGCGTGGAGTTGCGAATTAAATGCATAAGGTGGGTTAGGTTTTGTGAGTAAGGCTATCTGCGATTAGGTGACAACTTTTTTGGGCAACTAATAGTTGCGTATAAGTGGGCAGTGACCCTTAAATAATAATATCAAAAAAGAATACAGCAAAATTTAAATATTTCTACCCTACACCCTACTAAAGCCTTCATGGACAATGAAATACAAATTGCAGAAAATCACACCTCCTATTATGTTCCATATCTTTAGGGGGTTAGGGTGTGACTTTTAAAGGAGTAAATTCCATAATAATTAATTTATTCCAAACTAAACTAACGTAGCCAAAGCTTTCATAGGCATCTTTATAAATAAAAAAATTAAAAACAATAACCCAAATTTAAATTATGTAGCCTATGTTACACGGGCCATTATTACGAACCTATTAACACCTCATATTAGTAGTTTAGGCGCCACGACGGAACATACAAACACAGACTGTCAGTATCATTACCCTTCGTTTTGGCTTCGCCATAGTCGGGGTAAAAAATGGTTGTGTATCGTATTGCGTCCATTAAAAATAGAATTACTAATCTAAAATAATTGATTGATTCATGGAGTCCCGTCATATCGCGTGCGTCGGAGCTGACACATACTTTTATTTTTCATAACTTTCCAGAAGCCTTTATATATAATAGCTATAACAATATTCCGTCAGACTTGCTATAATTGCTACACCGGCGCTCAGTCCGCAATCATGATTAAGCCTGGGAATATATGATCCGGAATCTGTAAGGCCACGGAAATTTTAGAGTAATGAAATATAACTCTGCGCTAATACAATACAGCTGAAAATCGAACAAACAGTGTCGAGTCAAATGTCAATATCATATATGATAGCTCGACACTCGACACATCGATTTTTAACTCTGATGTATTATAACGCAGAGTTCTATTTTCAATGCTCTGAAATTTTTCGGGCCTCGGATCATATGGTCTAAGGTTAAAGATACCCAAAGTAGAGGTGAAGCGTATTTATCGTCACAGGTAACAGTTGCACGTATTTAAAGTGAGTTTCGTGGGAAGACGTTTGATGGGGTCTGAAAAATTTATATGGGGAGGGGGGTTCTTGGGGTATATCCCGGTTCTCGACAGGAATTTGGGGAACCTGTCGGAGCCAAAATGTAGAGCTCGTTCTCCCGATTCCAATGAGCATTTGACTGTTATTGTCACAGTAGTAGATTTTAATATTAGCAACAGGTATTAGCAACAGTTAGTTATGTATACAGAAACAGGAATAACAGATATCGTATTTAACCTGTTATAACCCAATTCGTCCCAAAGTTTGTATTTAAGCAAACGACGTGGAAAGCAATAACTGTATTTGATTTATTTACGACTTGTCAATGATTTGTAAATTCCTGACAGTCAGGGAGCAGGGTGCGTGCCTGCCGCCCGGACAGCGCCGCCAAAGACGGCAGACGTGTCGATGTCGACTTTGAACACCTTTTACGACACACAATCAAAGTATAATCCATCCCGGCACAGCCGCATCACGTAGGGAGATAAAAAAATGTCGGGGTGTCATTTCTTCGCGTAGTAAGTTTAAAAAAATTGACAGCTAGCCGACTAGCTTTATATTTAACTAGCTTTTGCCCACAGTTCTTTCTCGATTTAAAAATGTTGACCTAAATTTCATCCCCTCAGGGGATAACAGACAATCCTCGCTTATTTTAGATGCCTATACGCTGCGTCACATAGCTGTATTCTGCTTGGGCTATATTTATATCAGACCTAGGCAGTAATTAGACAATTATTATTGTAAGGACTAGATGTTGCCAGCGACTTCGTGCGCACAAAGTGAAAACCCGTAACCGTACATTTTGCCGCTATAAAAAGTAGCCTATGTCCTTCCTGTGGTTTAATCTATATCTGTACCAAATTTCATCAAAATCGGTCAAGTAGTTTCGGAGCCTATTCAATGCGAACAAACAAACAAACTAACAAATAAACAAACTTTTCCTCTTTATTATATTTGTATAGATGGATGGATGGATATTTGTTACTCCTTTAAGCAAAAACTACTAAACGGATTTGGGTGAAATTTGGTATTGTACTATTGTATAACAAACAAAGAACAAAGAACACCAACATTTTATATGCAACATTTAATAAAAATCACTCGATATTTTCCTTGAAAATGTTGACTACGTGACAAAAACCTAAACTTTTTGTTCTGTCGACGGGACTCGAACCCGCGACCCGGAGGTCGCGGGTTCGAGTCCGAGGCCCTTGAGGGCCAAACGGCTAACCACAGAGCCACAGTGGTCGTCAGAAATAATAAGAAGTTGATTATTATGTGTATAATATAGTTATAACTTATAAATATTATGTTAATGCATAGACGCCGCCATATAAGCGGCAATAGAGTACAAACGGATGAACATTCATACTGTCCCGAGTCCCGACTCTCGAGGACTCCCATTCGATGCTAATTCTCTAAGACTATTGCTGGCCTGGCCCACGTCATGAAAGCAAGAGAGATTATCATATACTTTAAACGAGACAATCTTGTATATCTATAGTTTCTCAAAAACTACTGTAAGTATTACCATGAAATTTAGTCTACATGGAGTTTTGGGGGAGAAAAAATGATCTAGCATGGTCTTATCCCTGAGAAACAGCGCATTCTTTAAGCTATAATTATATGTTTTTTCTTTCGTTGTGTAGCTATATTAGGTATATCATAAATATCGAATTTATAATGTCGGTATGTATAATTTTTGCTTTGTTCGAAAATTCTGAAAGTGGTTAGTTATAGTACCGTAAGTCTAGACCTAGACAGGCTTACCCGTAAATCTTATGGTGTCTACAGACACACGAATTTGGTACGGAGCGTACAGCGGACCATATCCGCAGACCGAATCCGGCGTCGCTACACACGCACGGATTTGGTACGGTGCAGTGGACCGTAAAGCTCAACACTCGTGTGTTCGATTTTCATCTGTATTGTATCAGCACAGAGTTCTATTTACAGTACTGTTTTTCAACTACGACGATAATTCCCGCTATTCATTGATAACGGGCAGTGATACCAACTCTCAAAAATATTTCTCTCCAAACTTTACCCCTGATTAATTATACCATTGACAGGTTTAAGAGATAATAAGCTAGAAAGAAAGGTTATACATTTAACATAAAGACTTATGCGTGAATAACATAAAACGAACGTGTCTTAATCTGATTTCACTCCCAATACATTTTCGTATCCCTGGCTATATAGACACGTAAAAATTATTATTATTATTACATTAAAATCGATTCATAAGGAATAAACTCTAAACATCCTGCTCTCGAGTAAACTTCCGTAGATATTTTCCCTAATTTTGGGGGAAATTCCTAAGTTGGCAACACTGATACCATTGTACGGCCTAACCGCCGGACTGCTCTATACACGCACGAATTTGGTACGGAGTGGACCAGATCCGATGCGGACAGCGGCGAACTCTTTGCCTTCTTCTTATGTTCGCCGGACTGCCCTACACACGCTCGCGCGTACAGCGGATCTGGTACGGAGCGTACCAGATCCGCTGTACGCTCCGTACCAAATTCGTGTGTCTGTAGATGCCATTACACTACACAAAAGTCAATACAAATTACAGGCGTAGGTTTACTTGTGTTTGTGATACAGTAACGCCTAAGCGATGACGCTTGAAGACGATTCGAAAATACCGCCCAGGGTAGTTCGCTTCACAATTTAACGGTGCGGGGGGAACACAGGGGGGTTAGCAGGAACATTTTACAGCGGCGTAAACGTAAAGTTCTCGAATTATATTTATATGGGCGCTGTTATAATAGATTTCCATACAATTCTCATTCAATAACATTGCGTTTCTACTGCTTTCAAATGTTCCTGCTAGGCCCACTGTATTCCTAACCGCTACAGCTGACATTTTGCGCCACAGGCGTAGGTATGTGTGGAACGCAATATTCGCTGTTCGGTGTGAGAGCAGCCGCCAGCGGTGCCGCCTAGACTGTGTGACTGGCGGCTGTATTAGCCCAATAATATTATAGACTAGCTTTTGCTCGCGTAAATACAGTATCCCACGGACACCCTGTACTTTTTCGAGATAAAAAGTAGCCTATGTGTTAATCCAGAGCTCAACTGCCTTACCAAATTTCATCGAAATCCATTCCTACTGAACTTTTTTGCGTGAAAGAGTAACAAACGTCCATCCACACATCCTCACAAACTTTCACATTTATAATAGTAGTACGATATGCATATAAGCTGTTAATTTGCACTTTTATTTATTACCTGACTGCGCGACGCAAAGGAGTATTAATGTATTTATTTGTAAAGATTATTATTACTACTTTGTGCGCGCAAAAGGAAATAACGCAAAAATCGTACATTTTTTTACGTAATACGTACATTACAATTACCGTAATTAGCCTATGTCCTTTCCCGTGGTCTATTCTATCTGTTCCTTTCATCTAAATCGGGAGCCTATTCAATGCAAAGAAATAAACAAATCTTTACGACCTCTGTGGCTCAGTTGGTTGAGTGTGTTGGTGCTTAAGCCGGGGGTCGCGGGTTCAAATCCCGCCGAAGGATCAAAAAGTTTTCTGTGTTCCTGGGTCATGGCTGTGTATACGTGTATAATATAATAAAAATCTTAAATATGTGTAGAGTATAAAAGTATTAAATATATTTCCGTTGTCTGGTACCCGTAACACAAGTTCTTCGAGAACTTACCACGGGATTAGATTGACGTGGTGTGAAGCGTCCATAGATATTATTTACTCTTTATTACATCAGTATAGATATAGATAGAGAACCATGCACAAGGAGCAGAGACGTTAGTCCACGATCATGATTACATTACCCAAGTATATAGCAGCCGCAATGCTAGAAAACTTAGCTACGAGTTATAAACAGTGTCTTTTACTATATAGGCCACACACTCACTACTGCTGTATACCCAGCACTATAGATATAAGCTAGTCTCTACTATGCAATAACAGTACCGTCCAGTTGCTAATGTATGCGAAGCGCCGAAGGACTCGCGGTTCCCACGCTCCCCGACTATAACTAGTCGCGGAGCCAACGCGCATAATATTCGGTGACAAATTCTTACGTTTATAGTGTTTCTGTTTCGATAAATTGCTGTTTGTTATCTCAAGTAAGTTAGTCCTAATTTTTGAAAATTATCTATATCTAACTGAAGTAAATATAATACATCTACATATAAGTAATTGCTAATTAGGTACTTAGCCATTCGCTTTCACATTAATAAATAATTGGCTGGATTCATTTTCACACAAAATAATATAAGCGCATTAAACTTAGTTTCGTAGTTAAAAGGTCTAAGCGTACAGGTTGGAGACGTGTTACATTTTTAAGCTGTGTGGAATTAATTTATATTATAATACTAGTTTTTTCCCGCGGGTCCGCCCGCGTGAATATAGTATCGCATATCCTACGGGAATACTGTACTTTTCCGGAACAAAAAGTAGCATATGTTTTATTCCAGAGCATAAACTATTACCATACCAAATTTCATAGAGTTGTATTAGGATGAGGTCTAGACTTAAGATGTAACGATAGCTTATTGAAAATAAGAATATTCAAAGCAAAAAAGTGATAGGCCCTTAATCTAGAGTTCGCACTTGACGTCGTCCCAAGGCCCAAGGCCTGGGTGGTCAGACCCAACCACATTTACGACTTCGCGCGAGCACAATCAGAATTATAATATAAAACCTGGAAGTTTATTAAAGTTGAATAAACATAATCAAAACATAGCCTATATATAATGTTCGCGTCAACTTTCCCAGGAGATCAATTCTGCTAAGACTATAATATGATCCGCGGCCCGCGGGCCCGGGAAAATGCAGAGCAGTGCAAATAGAACTCTGTTCTAATACAATCTGAGCTGAAAATCGAACACACGAGTATCGAGCTAAATGTCAATGTCATATATGACAGCTCGACACTAGACATTACGATTTTCAACTCTATCGTATTAGCGCAGAGTTCTATTTTCAATGCTCAGAATTTTCTCCGGCCTTTCTGATACCGGATCACATAGTCCAGCCTATGGAGGGTAGAAATAAGGAGTAGTAGTAAAAAAGCGTTCACTAGGGGGCTCTGAAGACTTAACGGGGTGTAAAGCGACAAAATTTAAATAACTAAATCATAGCATCTTCTTCGCTTATGTTTATAAAAATATATTCGACTACGCGAGTAAGTAGAATATTCATGATTTACTGAATTAACTACTTTTTTTTGAGGTGGCCCCCTGCAAGGCTACTTCTTAATTACATATATTACTGTACTCTTGTTATGTAGTTTTAGTCATAACATTGTTATATACCTTTTTTATTTTAAAAGAACAATTTTCCATCTTTTTGGTAAAAGATAGCCCCGTGCGAGTTTCTTACGCCGGTTCTTCTCGCCGAGCTAGTTTCCGAACCGGTGGTAAGCATCATGTAGGACAATTCTATAAGTGTTATTTATAACCTATATTATGGAAATAAAAAAAAATGAGTTTGAGTAGTCTATTAAAGTCGTCAAAAATTTTAAATAACTAAACTCAACTTACTTCACTCCTAGAGCTAGCGCCCACCGTCGAAAAAGGAGCTCATCGAGAACAAGCATTGGACCACTGCAGATCGCTAGGGGCCTTAAAGCTTGATATAAAACCGCCGGTCTGGCGGTCCTAAACCTGGCAGATTTTTTTTTACTGACCAAAATGTCAAAAGATTTTTTGAGTAAAAAAAGCTCATAAGGAACAAGAAAACTGTTGTTATACACGGCTGCGCGCCAACTAGAAACCGATAAAAATGCAAGTCTGGCAGTCCTACTCTTGACCAGTTGGCTGGAGCCAGACCGCCCTGAACGTGTAAGAATTTTGAGTAAAAATAGCCCATAGAGAACAAGGTCAAGTTATATGTCAATCTGTTCGTCTCCTAATCCTCTTTTGAAAATCGTCGGTCTGGCATGTTCAAACCTGGCCAAAACTCAGCCAGACCGGGATGAAGTTACCTCCTGTGATACTTACTAATAGGTAAATCATGAGTAATTTGCACTTAATGAAGCGTGATTTTGATAGATTTATATGTATTCTTTCCGAATTTAAAATTTGCTACCCGATATTGCTACCACTCGATCCGCCATCTTAAAAAAATGGCGATACCTTTCAATATTTTGGCTATATCTCTTTACAGACAAACTTTACGATAAAAATATGTTCCACTAATATGAACTATATATAATTTTCTACAATTTATTTTATGAGCATTTTAGTGTCAAACTGATAGTTTTAGCGCTGCAGAGTCTTAGAAGGAAATTTTATTTGTGTTGTTGACATTTTTTGTAATCAACTATATTCTACTGTTTATGTCCTTTTAGATGATATTTATATCGAGAAGTTTGTAAATAATTATAAAGACCGCCAATTTATGAAGGCAGCCATTTTGAATTAACAATAATATTGAATATACCAAATTTTTGTGTCAATAAAACCAAAAGTATACTTAATATACTTAGTATACTTAATATCAGATCAGAATATCAAAGATAAAGGGGTCGAACTTCTATTCGAAAGTTGACTGCTTGAAGTTTACAAAACTGAAAGTTTTGCAAACTTTGGAACTATGTTTCGTTTAAAATTGATTTTATTAGACTAAAATATAAAAATAAAGCATCACACAAATTTATTTTTTTAATAAGTAATCGCTGTACGGAAATTATTTTTCACTAATATTAATTTTACTTATTATAAGATGTTTAGTATACTTACTTTTAGTTTTATTGCTACTAAAATTTGGTATATTTAAAATGATTGTGAATTCGAAATGGCCGCCATCCTAAATTGGCGGTCTTTATAATTATTTATAAACTTCGCGATATGGGTATCATCTAAAAGGGCATAAAAAGTAAAATATACTGAATTATAAAAAATATCACCAACACAAATAAAATTTCACTCTAAGTCTCTGCAGCGCTAAAACTATCAATTTGACACAAAAGTGCTCATAGAATAAATTGTAGAAAATTATATATAGTTCATATTCGTGGAACATATTTTTATCGTAAAGTATGTGTGTAAAGAGATATAGCCAAAATATTGAAAGTTATCGCCATTTTTTCAAGATGGCGGACCCAGTGCTATGCAATATGGCGTAGCAAATTTTAAATTCGGAAATAATACATACAAATCTATCAAAATCACGCTTCATTAAGTGCAAATTACTCATGATTTACCTATTAGTAAGTATCACAGGAGGTAACTTCATCCCGGTCTGGCTGAGTTTTAGCCAGGATTGAACATGCCAGACCGAAGATTTTCAAAAGAGGATTAGGAGACGAACAGATTGACATATAACTTGACCTTGTTCTCTATGGGCTATTTTTACTCAAAATTCTTACACGTTCAGGGCGATCTGGCTGGAAACTGGTCAAGAGTAGGACTGCCAAACTTGCATTTTTATCGGTTTTTAGTTGGCGCGCAGCCGTGTATAACAACAGTTTTCTTGTTCCTTATGAGCTTTTTTTACTCAAAAAATCTTCACACATTTTGGTCAATAAAAAAAAATCTGCCAGGTTTAGGACCGCCAGACCGGCGGTTTTATATCAAGCTTTAAGGCCCCTAGCGATCTGCAGTGGTCCAATGCTTGTTCTCGATGAGCTCCTTTTTCGACGGTGGGCGCTAGCTCTATCCATCTGTTATTCCTAACTTCATACCCTTCTTGTGCATCAGCGCCATTGTGGAAGATTTTTGAACTGTTATTTATAGCATACAGCTGAACACTTTTTCAACTTTTCGGTTCTCCTTGTCTCTACCCTCCATAGTCCAGCCTTACGTTAACGCCATCGTGCGGTTAACATGTGGGCAGGGAGTTAGTTACTTGTGAGCAAACTTGAATTAATGTCTCGATAATAGATCATAAGACTACTTTTTACTTCGGAATTGTGTACGGTTCCGGCAACTACATAGACTGTATTCCTGCGTTCGGCAGAAAGTAATGTTTATTCATATTGCTATACAATTCTGCTACAGTTTTCCTAAAACATTTCCACTTATGAAAGTTATTCACGTTTTCACCTTTTGCAGAACATTTCCAGTGTGAATGCTATAAATTCTTCAACGTAAATATTTGGCTTCGTACTTGCTTACTGCGTATTAACCTAAGACACTTATAATATATTCGCGATAAGAAAGCAGTTAATACTAAATAATGCATATACACTATACATATCAAATTTGAAAAAAGACGCATAAGCTGTGTTCGAAACCATTTAAGCTATTTTGACAAAATATGTACGCATGATACACTGCATTCTTAACGCGAATAGACCAAGGGCCGATTTTTCAATTATCAGATAACTCTTACTTGAGGAATAATTATGTGACTTTGACAGATTTTGTATGAAGAATCTGTCAGTCACATATTACATATTTATTCCTCAGGTAAGAGTTATCTGACGATTGTAAATCGGCCCTAAGGTTAGTCGTCGTTTCAGCCTGGTGACGTCCACTGCAGGACATAGGCCTCTCCATAAATTTCCAGTGCTCGCGGCCTGTATCCACCGACTTCCTGCGACTTTTCTCAAGTCATCTGTCCACCTGGTGGGAGGCCGTCCTACGCTTCGACGTTCATTTCATGGTCTCCACTCAAGTACCTTTCGGCCCCAGCGGGCATCGGTTCTACGGACTGTATGTCCAGCCCATTGCCACTTTAACTTGCTAATGCGCTGGGCTATGTCGGTAACTTTAGTTCTGCAACGGATTTCCTCATTTTTGATTCTATCACGTAGAGAGACTCCGAGCACAGCCCTCTCCATAGCTATTTGAGCGACACGAAGCTTTTGAATAAGTCCCGTTGTGAATGACCACGTTTCTTCTCCATATGTCATCACCGGTAACACACACTGCTCGAACACTTTTGTCAGGCACTAAGGGATTTTTGAAGACTTGAACTGAATTTAAATAATTATTTTATTTTGGTTGTAATGTTATGATTTTCTTATCATCATCAGTTCATCACTGTCTAAAATCTCTAATGAACGGGCTCGGGGACCTTCTTTTAACCTAAGGAAGCTCTCTCGCAAGTTTAGACTTTTTGAGTAGGAGACATTAGGTAAGAAAGAATAAGCTAATTTATTGATTTTTCATTTCACAAAAAAATAGAAGGCAGTAGCTACTCTTAATACTGAGCAACAAAAGATTACTAATACATATTAAAAATTAATATTTGTCTCTGAAAATACTGATTTCAAATCGCTACATCGATTTGTAATAACTTCGTAAGTCTCGTGAAAACGCTCCATACAAAATACGTCCCGCGTTCCTGCAGTTGTAGGAAACATATTTGCTAATATCTCCGAAATTATTGCGTTTAAGTCTATCATTACATTACAAAATATGTTTTTTATTTTATTTCAGTAAACTAATTATGTACGTTTTTGACACTAAATATTTTGTAAAAAAATATTCAATGTTTTTTGTAAAGCTTTAAAATTAACATTATGACAAAACTTCACTTAAAACATTTTATATTTTTTCACATATTTTATCAAGTTATAATAATACCGCACATGGACACTCGCAACACCAGAGGTATAGACATACTCGGGAAAGGACATAGGATATTTTTTATCCCTAAAAAGAAGTGTTCCCGCGGGATAATGTATACTATTTACGCGGGCGGAGCCGTGGCAAAAAGTTAATAATTATATATTTTTTTTCTTTCGTCGTGCAGCTAAGTAATTTCGACTTTATTATGTCTGTCCGACTGTCTTATACTGGTAACTTATCTGGTGTTGCGACTTGCGTTCCCGGTCCTTGAAATCTCCAATCCCCCCCTTGGGCCACCGGTAACCTCAACGCGAAACACAACGCAAGCATTATTTCACGTTAGTTTTCTGTGAGGTCGTGTTATTTATCCGGTCGAGCCGGGGTGCGAAAGCGTGCGTGGCTCTCCCACAGTTAATTATTATATTATGCTACAAATTTAAACGTCACTTATTTACCGTAGAATAATGAATTATGAAATAGGCACAATGACACCATAATATGGTCGTATTAAATCTTTTTGTTTACGTTAAGGTTAAATTGAATCTGAAGATAAATAAGTGTTTGCCTACAAATATGTTATTCTTATTTCTATATTTTTTGGCTTACGTGAATAGCGCTCCGTTAGAAGCGGGTTTAACTTTGAACCTTTGGGTCTTTTACACAAAAAAGTAACCACTCCCTGTTAATTAAAATATTTGTTTGTTGTTCGTTTGTTGCATCCAATAAATTAACAACAATTTATTGTTGCTGCTGCCGTCGTTGGTGGCGGGACCTGAGCTTAGGTCACCAAATTCCGATCGCAGATATAGGACACAGCGCGAATGCCTAAGACCTAATTATAGGTTTTATGGTAATTTTATCACTAACTGGCCGCTATCAACATTATCAGAAACCCTCTGCCAAACACATTAGGTTTTAAACATTGATGAAAGGTGTTAAATTGCATATGCCTACATAAAATTTTTAGATTACGTAGTCGTAATAACTACATGTTTTATGAAAAACTATATCCTGACTACGTAAAATATATTTCCTATATCACCCGGGATATTATTACGAATCTATTGAAATCGGACCAGTAGTGTAGGCTCTACGATGGAACAAACATACATACATATAAACATACATACTGCCAGAATAACTCCTTTTGGCTTCGCCTATTTGTAACGGCTAAATACTCAAAGAGCGACGGTGACATAAACATTTGAGGGCTTCTCATAGTTTAGTTTCCAGCCGGCTTCCTAGTTTTAAGGCGTCACTTTGAGCGGTCCCTAAATAGTTAAGAACCATTTGACTATTCGGGCGCAACGGCCACGCTAATCAAAATTAAGAGCCCTCCTATTCACAGGCTGAAGCTGTCTCTGCTAGCTGAAATGACAAGGACAGCATGTAACTTGAGCGTCACTTAATTTAACTATCATAATATATGTATTTGGTCGTAAGTCTATCAATAGTTTGACAATTAATCTTGCTTTAGTGGTCAGTATCCTTAGAGCTCTTTCTGGACAGGGTCTTCCAGCTGTAGGTTCAGACGGTCGGAGGCCGAAGACCCCTTTTAATTATGTAGGTTCATGTTCTTATGGGTTCAGATGGTCAGACCCCTTTTAAGTGTCTGATTTAATTACGTAGGTTCATGCCCTTCTTGAGAAAGATTACGTGGCGGGAGATAGCCATGGTGCCTGGGTACAATTAGTCTGTGAAGCACAGACCGTGAAGCTGTCTAGATCCAGGTGTAAGTTATTACGAAAAAAATGTTTTGCCCTATGGACACTTTCACATTAACTAAATCTGAACCCCAGTTCTCGTAATAAGCTCACTTTCATCTTACTTGAATTTAAATTACATAATAATTATATTGAATTATAAATGAATTGTCTTAATTTCATATTGAGTTTTGAAGCTTGGGTCAATTATTACGGGTTCGACGTTGGTTTGATGTTGAGAATACCATTTTGTAGTTTGAACATAGCGGGATTGGATTGTAACTGTATTACTGCAGAATTTAATTAACAGATTGGACCTTCTGTTCCCATGCTATGTACGTATCCAAATATTTTGTACTTGATAGAACATAAAATTTTTGCGGCAGGTACTTTATATTATGTACAAATACATAATATTATAGACTACTTCATAATTGAGAAACATTTGATTCGCCCTGCATGCATAATATATAAGTGCGTACATAGTCTTTCTTAGACAATGTTTCTCACCAGAGCCTTTAGCCAAACTGCCATCGCTATCGAAGTTTGAAAACAAAAATCGCAACATCTCAAAAATGTAGCTAAAGGCTCAGGGGCCTTAGACAAAGTACAACATTAGAACGATTACGAAGTTCTTAAATAATGAAATGTATGGAAGTGACCGCGTGATTTACCGACCAAAAGCGATGTTCAAGAAATGTATGAGGCCTGGGCCAGCCCTACGTACAGTATATGTAAATATAGCTACATAATATAGTAACCGTTTCCTATTCTTTATTTTGTTTAATTTCACTTCGTTTCCATGTACATTTAAATTAACTTCGTCAAGGAGAGCAACACAAAGTAAGATAAAACATGGCGGATCAGTTCAAAATTAACTAAATAATGTCATTTTGTCAATGACATGACTTTTGACAAAGAAAGACGTATGGCATTCAAGACGTCGTCTCTTGGTAAAACTGTCTACTACGTCAAAAATGTCAAGTCAAAACAACTGTCATGGCCGCCCTAAAAATAGTGTTCTCGCAATAAAAAACTCTTCAAATAATCATTTTTGTACGCATGTACCCTTCTTCAAATTAATTTTTTCGTATTTTTATGATATTCCCATATTTTTTTCCTATTTACCTATGTAGTGTACATAGAACTGGCCCAAAATCAAACATGTCTTTTGTCAATCCAATATATTTTTAATTTACGTATGACATTGTATTTAATTTATCATTGTATTTAAAGAAGGCATGTTGACTAAAGGCCCAGTAGTCACTATATTACGAGGCATTTTACCTTACAAATGGATCAAAAGTGGGCTAGGATATGGCACATTTCTAGTTACTATAGGCCGTTACATAAACAGCATACAACGTAACATGTAAATATTTTATATCAGTTACGAATTACGATTCATCATACAACCAATAGCGCTTCCGCAGAAAATTCTGTATTCAACAGTGACGAAGGCTGGTTCTCCTTCACAGGGAAGTGTCCTTAAAAAGTAAGTGAAGCCGATGGGAATAAAGTTATAGGAATCCCACGCCACTGGTATTCATTTTTGTATTGAATAATTTGTAAAGGCTGTAAGTTATACAAATCTTAGAAGGGTTCCGTTTTCTCCTTTCGAGGCACGGAACCCTAAAACAACGTCATTCTCGCACAGACGACTCGTAATAAAATGCGCGATCGATTCACAGACGGCAGACATGTCCCATAAAATGAGTTATCTTCATAATCATAGTGTGAGCATCTTCCCATGGCTATCTGCCATCGCCACGCACCGCAGAGCCAGACTTTCCCATATCTCGTAACAATTAATACTTAATCATTAGTAGCAGGTGTAAGTGCACACTTATAACAAACTATATGTTGCCCGCAACTTCGCGCAAAAGGAATCACGTGGAAACCGTACATTTTGCCGCGATAAAGTAGTCTATGTCCTTCCTCGTCGTGCACTCTATATCTATGCCAAATTTCATCAAAATCGATCCAGTAGTCTCGGAGCTTCAATGCAAAAAATATATTTTCTCTTTATAAAGACAAGTATTATAGATAATCCTATTGATAAAAGGAATAAAACATGTGAAAATAATATGCCAATACCAAGCAAATACATATTACTAAAATAGGTATTAGTATAATGTAACCGTCGTCTGCGAATGTCTAGGCGCCGAACTCTCTAGGCATCGCGGCGCCATACTATAATGACTTAGAGACAGAGAATCTACAAAAGCTCGTCTAGCTCGTAGCTTCACTACAGATTAAATAGGAATAGATAAACAGCTACATAGTCAGCTATCGATTTCAAATGCACTACTACAAGCATACGTGTCCACGATTGTGTGGAAAGATTGTGGGTCGTTTAAGGGGACTTCAATTTTTTTAATTTAGATCGATTTGGATCGTTGTATGAAAGATTTCTCTCTATACATAAATATATATATAATTTCACTTAAAGGTTTATTTTTGCACTTTCCC
This sequence comes from Glaucopsyche alexis, assembly GCA_905404095.1. Classification (NCBI taxonomy): domain Eukaryota; kingdom Metazoa; phylum Arthropoda; class Insecta; order Lepidoptera; family Lycaenidae; genus Glaucopsyche; species Glaucopsyche alexis. The sequence goes on from FR990052.1 coordinate 23,967,676, forward strand.
CCTCAACACTCTATCTATGGCTAAAAACTGCATTAAAATCTGTTGAATTGTTTTAAAAATCTAAGCGAACGGGTAAAGAAGCGACTTCACTTTACACTATGTAAAAATACATCCGGAAAATATTTCGCTTTCAATTAGCTATCGACACCTCAAATCTTTATTAGATACTAGCTTTTGCCCGCGACTTCGTCCGCGTGGAGTTCGGTTTCCATACAAAATTTTAACCCTTTTTTCACCCCCTTAGGCGACGAATTTTCAAAAATGCTTTTCTAGCGGATGCCTACGTCATTCCAACTATCTGTATCCAAATTTCAGCAAAATCCGTTCAGTAGTTTCGGCTGTGCGTTATAAGATGAGTCAGTCAGGTTTGCCTTTTATATAATACTAGCTTTTGCCCGCAGCTTCGCTCGCGTCAGAGGGAAAGCTTGTTCGGGAAAATACCAATACCAAAATTGAATATGTAAATAATGGTGTAGGCACTGCACTTCGTAGGTACACTCAAGAAATCTACCGAGAACTGTACCAGAAATAAAATTTAATAAGCTGAAAAAGTATTCTGTGTTAATTCTGCTTAACCTACTACCATACCTGATTGCATTAAAATTCTTTACGTGTTTTCTTTACTTTACTTTATTGCATGAAAAACTAAACATATTATTATGTACATACAAACTTTCGCGTTTAGGTATAATATTAAGTAAGGATTTCTTTGTAGCCGATAATTAGTATTTTAACGATTTCGAAAATCTTTTGAATGGGAAGACGTTGTGGACTTTAAACTTAAAAAATAATTTGGATTGTGATCGCCCATCCACCCACCATAGTTGGGACCACGACAGAGTTTGAGAGAGAGATGAGTTAGCAGTACAATCACGAAGCCATCTAGCTTCTCACTTATTCCTCATATAATAATTCATACACATTAATGATTAGGATTAACCTAGGTAAAGTTTTAACCAATTCAAACATCTGTTTATTTTATATCATTTTATATTACGTTATTTTTCGATTGATAAAACTTTTTGTAGGTATGAACCGATTGAATTGAAATACCTACACAAAATTATAAGCAGAGCTATCCTAATTCCTATCCGCGTGGAACCCGTAGGTAAGGTAGGTACTCAAAAATTTTCTGCGATAAAAAGCGAGTCCTATGTATTTATCCAAGGGCTAAACTACTACAGTAACAAATTTTATAAAAATCCGTTCCGTAGTTTCTGAGATTAGCGCGCACAAACGTACATATCAAAAATCTTTTAAGAAAATCTTAAGAGTCATTGTTGTGGGTTAAAAACTAAAAACCCTTTGTAAAAACCTATGAATTAAACACTGATAAATCAAGCACAAATAAATTAAATATTACATAACAAAAGAAAAAGAAATTTAATTATACCTACACTCAAAATATTCTCCTGAAATAGTATGTAATATAATACATATAAGTATTATGAATATAATTAATGCAGCAATCGCAAATATTTAGGTGCCTAGTTTTTCAAAGACATTTTCATCAGATTTAACTTTCGCATTCTTGTCAGATATTTATTTTTCAACATGATGACAATATATTATGTCAAAATAAAAATAAAGCTCCCCACTCACGGGCTATCGATTGCTTCGATCAAATTGGAAATTAATTCGTATTTGAAAGTAAATTGCTAACGACAAACTATTACACAAAATGATTAGTGTAAGACCTACCAGCTAGTTTTTGCGGTGGGGGTCAAAAGTTGGAACAAAATTTACGCGTATATATACGAGTTTCATATAAAAAGTATAGTAATGTGGTCCTAGGATCTCAGACTATATTAAATTTAAATCTAAACCGATTTACTTGCAACTACGAACCCAGTAAATGTTTAAATTGTAAAGACTAAATCGATCGATCGCTTGTGTGTGGGAAGCTTTATATCAAAAGCACTAAGGAGTATTTATATCAACTTAAAAGCAAATCGCTCCCAAGCAACTTTCTTTCCCTTTTTATTCCCGTTAGCGGACGAATTTCAATAAACTATGATACACGAATTCCATCAATTCTGTTACATAATGTTTGTGCAAAATATGAAGTAGATTGGACCAAGGAATCACGTTGCCCCATACAAACTGTTTTACCCCTTTTCACCCCCTTAGGAATCGAATTTCGAAAAATCCCTTCTTATCGGATCCCTACGCATTACAAAGAGCAAGCCCTGCAAGTTTCAGGTCTCTACGATCAGCGGTTTAGGCTGTGCGTTGATCCGTCAGTCATTCAGGACAAAGGATTTTATATATATAGATTTAGATAATTATTAATTGTTTTTTTTTTTTTCATATTTATAAAAATGGTTTGTAATTCAAATGTAATGTAAAACTCGATAACGGTTGGACCAATTTGGCTTATTTTGGTCTTGAAATAATTGCGGTAGTTCATGGATAGCTTAAACAGAGAGATGTTAGAACAACTGTAGAGAAAATACTGAAAACGACGATTGAATTTTCGCATACTAACTGCACACTGTCAAACACTGTGTTCAGTTTTTTTTTTAATTTATTTATTTGCAATATATAAAATAATAATAATAATATCTATGGACGCTTCACACCACGTCAGTCTGGCCCCGTGGTAAGTATCCGAAGAACTTGTGTTACGGGTACCAGACAACGGAAATATATTTAATACTTTTTATACTATACTTATATTTAAGATTTTTAGTATATTATACACATATTTAATACACATCCATGACCCAGGAACACAAATTTTTTTTTTGTTCTCTGGCGGGATTAGAACCCGCAACCTCCGGCTAAAGCGCCACTGCGCTCACCACTGAGCCTGTATGTGTGTTATTAATTATTATAAATGTTACATTACGTTAACAATAGATTCATCACATTTTGCCCAATTGGGCATGCAAAATATGTCTAACTTAATATTATATAAATCTAAAAATTTAATATTACAATTGTAAATACATACTAAGCACATGTTATATTTTAATATAACAGCCTCCGTGGTCTAGTGGTTAGAGCATTGGCTCTCGACTCGGAGGTCGTGGGTTCGATTCCCGCATTGGAACAACAAAAAATGTTGTTTCCAAGTTTGGTTAGGACAATGCAGGCTGACCACCTGATTGTCTGACAAGAAAGATGATCCATGCGTCGGATGGGCATGTAAAAAGTCGGACCTGCGCCTCATCTCTCGTCAGTCGTGTCGCTTATCCGTCCCACTGAATTACGAGAGTAAAGGAACAGAGAGTGCTCTTGTGTACTGCGCACACACTTGAGCACTATAAAATTACTCCTGCGTAACTGGCCTGGTTTCAATGAAACCGGCCACCGTCACCGAGATCGGTGTGGGGAGTTATTATTATATTTTAATACCGAAGGTCAAAGTTACATAAAATATAATATAATATTTAATATATTTAATATATAATTTGTCACTTCTGTCTGTCAAGCGTCAACTAAATATAGGTGAGTTTAGTTTACCTGTTATGTTATTTAGTTATTAACCATCCTCCTCCTCCAGTTCATATTAAGACAGAAGAACGTGTGTCGGGACATACCAGTATTTCATGATAATATTATGTACTAGCTTTTGCCCGCGGCTTCGCCCGCGTAAATATATTATTCCGCGGGAATACTACTTTTTCGGGATAAAAAAAATCCTATGTCCTTTCCCGGGACCCAAAGTATGTCTATACCAAATTTCATAAAAATCGGTTCAGCGGTTAAAGTGTGAAGAGGTAACAGACAGACAGACAGACACACTTTCGCATTTATAATATTATAAGTATAGAAGTATAATATATTAGTATAATAATAGTAGTATATTAGTATAGAAGTATAGATTTGGAATAAAAAGTAGACTACGCGTTTGTCCAAAGAATTAACCACTACCATACCAACTTTCATTCAAATCGGTTCAACCTTTTAGCAGTAAAAGACAGTCAAATATCCACAAAATAATATATTATCTCTCGGGAACACTGTATCTTTTTGGGAAAAAAGTGGACTGCGCGTTTGTCCAAAGCATAAAACACTACCATACCAACTTTCATTCAAATCGGATCAAACTTTTAGCAGTGAAAGACAGTCAAATATACACAGAATAATACATTATCCCTCAGAAACACCGTACTTTTTCGGCATAAAAAGTAATAGGATACTTTTTATGCCGAAAAATTACGGTGTCCTTTCCCAGGACTCAAAGTATGTCTATAACTCTATACCAAATTTCATCAAAATCAGTTCAGCGGTTAAAGCGTGAAGAGGTAACAGTCAGATAGACAGACACACTTTCGCATTTATAATATTAGTATTGTAAAAACTTTTGCGGTTTGCTGCAGAGTAGGCATCTACAGACACACGAATTTGGTACGGAGCGTACAGCGGACCATATCCGCAAACCGAATCCGGTGTCGCTACACACGCACGGATTTGGTACGATGCAGTGGACCGAAAAGCTCGACACTCGTGTGTTCGATTTTCAGTTCTATTGCATTAGCACAGAGTTCTATTTACAGTGCTGTTTTTCGACGACGCGATGATTCCCGAAATTCATTGATAACAGGCAGTGATATCAACTCTCAAAAATATTTCTCCCCAAACTTTACCCCTGATAATTATACCATTGACAGGTCTAAGAGATAATAAGCTGGAAAGAAAGGTTATGTGTTTAACATAAAGACTTACGCGTGAATAACATAAAACTAACTTTTCTTAATCTGATTTCACTCCCAATATTATATTTTCATATCTCTGACTATATACACACATTTAAATAATTTTTATTATTACATACAAATTGATTCATAAGGAGTAAACTCTAAACATCCTGGCCCCTAGTAAACCCCCGTAGATATTTTCCCTAATTTTGGGTGGTAAATCCCTAAGTTGGCAACACTGACACCGTTGTACGGCCTAATCGCCGGACTGCTCTACACACGCACGGATTTGGTACGGAGCGGACCAAATCCGATGCGGATAGCTGCGAACTCTTCGCCTTCTTCTTATGTTCGCCGGACTCGCACGCTCGACACGCTCGGATTTGGTACGGAGCAGATCCGCTGTACGCTCCGTACCAAATTCGTGTGTCTGTAGACACCATTATTCGTAATAAGATACCTACCAAGCTTCAAGTTCAACCTAATATACAATTACTTAGTACCTATAATATGGTAGGATACTCAAAGATATAACATCAATTTAAAGTTTATTTCACTAAAATTAAGGAAGACGAATGTTATAAAAGTTGAAAATATTTTTTCACAGAATAGAATAGTATTTGAAATTATAAAACAGTTATTCTTCTATTCTGCTCAGTCAATATCAATACGTACGGTTAAAAGACTATGGCTGTGTTCCGCCGAAAATAGAGCTTGTTAGCCTTCAGGCCTTCAGGCCTTCAGGTCCTAAGCTACCTACCTGCCAAATTTCATTTTATTCCATCCAGTGGTTTCGGCGTGATGTGATAACAAACACACAGACAGACAGACAGACAGACAGACAGACAGACAGACATTTTTTTCAAAAACGTTATTTTTAGGTTCTGTGGCCTTTATAGACCCCCCATTTTGATTTTCACTTAGATAACTTTAATGTACAGACATGACCCCTCTACAGATTTATTATATGTATAGATTAACTGTACGATAACTATGTCAAGTATTAACTGGAGAAGTGCCAATAAAATCGGGCAATTTACCACATGATGATTCTGTAAATTGGCGAACATGGCCAAAATTAGGTGCTAACCGCGCCTGTGTCACGGTTCGAAGACGATCCAATATTCACTATCACGAAATAACCACTACTAATGTTCCCATCGACTTTTCTTACGACAATGACTATTTATGTGATTCGTCAAAACATATACCAAGTAAAAACTTTAAAGTTTTTATCCACCTTTAAAGCTTTTACTTGGTATATGTCTATTAAACTATGTAGATGTCTATAATTTTGGTACGAGCTAGTAGTGAACACATAAATGTATATTTAACTATACAGTTTTACATATCTACAGTTTTACATATCTACAAAAGTTTTATGAAGTTATAATATAAATTTTGATGACCTATTTAGCTCTGGCGTTGGCGCCATAGTCGGAGGTCGCGGGTTCGAATCACGCCGAGGGTACAAAAAGTGTTCTGGGTTGTGTATAATATTATTTGACGTAGTGTGAAGCGTAGAATTTTTTTTTACTAAAACCTATGCATGAACTATATAATACATTTATTAAAAAAATAGAATATTTTCCCTACATGTATATGTAACTGGATTAAAAAATAACTAAATTAATACAAGCAATCTTGATGTGAACACAACATAATTGTAATTTTTTTTTACATATTTTCAATTTTAAAAACTCGACTAAAACCATATTTTACTTTACATACTTTAATTTGGATTTATTACATACTGTGGACACATTATCAAAATTCGGCATTGTTATATTATTTCACTGTAATCTAAGTCGAAACAATAACGAATCTCACTCTCGATCGCATCTCCCATCGAGTATTCGTAGTAGCGTGACCGACCGAGTTATATTTGTGAGGTGTGAAAGAGATTGGCCAGGCACGTGGGAGGACCTACTCACGCATCCACACACTCCATACATTTTACATACATGCGTCCATACAGACATACATGGGTGAAGTATGTACGGATGAGACTTAGGTACTGAGATGTGCTGTTGTTCATCCATATTCTCATAATTATGTCCAGTTTCGACATGATTATGAGAATAACACCCAAAGCATAATATGCATCATATCATAGTTTCACTCTATCCGTCCGTCTGTCTGTCTATCTCTGTGTCCGCCCTTCTTACTTCTGTACTTGTGACTATAAATGAATGAAATTTGGTAAGGTTCTATAATTCGTTTTAAACGTCGTAATAATAATAATTTTATATTTTAGGGGTGGCCACTGAGCCATCTCGCCATATAATATTGAAGTGGTGATGAAAAATATTGTGTGGGGTATGTTTAAATACTTTTAATAAGCCTTTTTAAATCAAGGTTTCTTTTAAAAGACAAGTATGTAATATACTTAAATAGTAATCCACTTTGGATACCGAGTACTTGAAAATGGTTGACTTTGTAAAAAAGTCATGTACCTACTTAGGTAGGCATTTCTAAATACTAAATACTAAATAGAAACTTAAAAGTTTCCATGCGGCATGCTGATATGCTATACATTTTTATATAAGTACGCAATATTTTTGAGCGACATCGGACAATAGCTTTTGAAATAATTAAAAAAACCTTTTGCGCGTTAATAGTTACTTACTACTTGCATATAAAACAGATATTAATCTAATAAGATACAGTGAAGTTCTTGTATGTAGAATTATGTAAGTGTCAAATTACTTTAATTGAATATCTACCACTTTTAAGAAGATGAAACTCCTGTTCGCTATGACAGCCTAGTGCGATTAAGTACCAGGAACTCAGGCATATACAGTGGGTATAGATGATTGTATGTTATTATAAAACTATGCATTAGATATAAAATTACAAGACTTCGAAAGCTATTACAAATTGATTTTCCATTTGTATTTAACAAAAATATCTTAACGAATTGATAACCTCCACTTTGCGGATGTCGGTTAACGCACATAACATTTAACCTTCTTTAATCGTAAACACTCCTCTTATTAAATAGTGTATGTATAAAGTCTCTTAATTTATTTTCCCCGTGAATCTTGATGCAGCCAAATATTTATCCAATTGCGAAATACTGACTTCTATAACTAGTCGAAGCTATAAAAAAGAAAAGAAGAAAGGTGCAACCGAAAAAAAAACGATTATAAGATGCCTTGACGGAATCGTTAAAAACAAATACCTTTGCTCGATTTGAGGCAAAAATTGGCGAAGAATTTTCGCGTCAAAAATGTGGGTCAGATATTTTGTAAATAAGCTTTAATCACAGCGCTGTAAGTGAGTGCCGCCCATCGACAGAAATCGGTTATTACAGTCGCGTACGCACTACGCGACGCAAGAAAAGTCAAAATACAAAAAAACTTATTATTCAGAAGTTCAGAACAGAAAGTAACAAACGTCCATCCTCACAAACTTTTACATTTATATTAGATGTTAGTAGGATAAAAAACATTTTTTAAAAAAAACGATTTGTTTTCTGAACGTTAAACAAAGAAAAAAAGGATTACAAATACCACCGGTTCGGAACTCTAACCCGGTGAGAAGAACCGGCGTTGACCCCAGCGAGGAAAACTGACGTTAACCCCGGCGGCAAGAACTGACGTTGAAACCGGCGGGAAGAACCACAGAGCCTTTAGCCAAGTTGACATCGCGAATCACGCATAAGCATCGTTATGTCACTCACGGCATACTACGTGTTGTAATCAAAACTAAAAGCTCCTCTATTCACAGGCTGACGGTGGAATTGCTAGACGAAATGACAAGGACAGCATGCGCTGATTTTGTCAAATCCTATACATTTTTGTTTTCCAACTTTGTCATCGTAATGATTCGCTCTGATGATTTGCTCCTTAGGGTCTTTCTTCTGTCACACGGGTTGCCACATGCGTGCGAGTCTCTTCCGCATGCGGGTAATTGAATGTACCAGCACAGATTAATAAATAGTTACGACGTAAGTACCAGTCCGCGCGCGTGCTACCCGCATTAGGAGAAATATGTATGAAGTGATAGGACGCAGACACCCGGGCAGCCTTACAACCGAAACCCAAAGTGTTTTTAATGCTATTCATTTGTCATTTATTTACCGTGTAATTAAGAAATACAATGCCACATTAATTTGGTCTTTTCTATGTTTAGATTATATTGGAACGGATCGGATCGTCGTCGACGATACGTGGTTACCACCACATAATTATCACTTCATTGAACAGTATGCAGTGGACAGATAATTGAACTAAAAAAGTGATATAGTTCATGGAGATCAAAAGATACATACATATCTGTTCGCTTTAATTGTAGTTCTTTTTTAAACCGGGTACCAGCTGTGATTTTACATTTAATGCCAGCGGGTCTAAAAAGGCTACTTGCGCAATATCATCGCAATATTGCTATTTGACACTAAAGCAATTTTGCTTGTAAATCTGTCAAATGAATGCATTTCAGCCAATTTCTGCATATGAATTGTATCCAAATCTTAATATGAATTGCAATTCAAGTGGCCATTTTACGATCGCTGTTATCTGTCATACCGTAATTCATAAAAAGAATTGAAAATGAATTGCCAAAACGGCCTTTTTAGACCTGCAGCACATCACAAAGCTATTTGTATAATATGACATGATTTTGGCATATTTGGCAAACAATAACCATGTGTGGATAGTCCATTTGACAAAATATTGCTATATTTGCCTGTTTGACAATTATTGCCAGTAAAATCCGTGCTATTACCTATTGGTTTTTTGCACGTATATTAAAGGGTTCAAATAGTCAAATAAAATATTTAAGTCAGCCATGTGTAGATGGTTGTGTTTACCTGTAATTGCATGTTTGCCTAAGCGTCACAATTTAGCATAGACGAAGCATGTTGACACAAAAAGTGTATCCAGTTAAATGTCCCCACTTTGACGATTTTTTTGGCCATTTTGACATTTCAAGTATGGTAAAAACTGTCTGTCTGAACATTTGTTCTGTCAAATCTACGTCATAGCACATCTTGAGTTTTCAAATCTTTGCCTAATACCAAATAGCAACGTTAAATAGTGAACGCAAGTATAATATGCCCAGATGATTGTCCCGTCACGTCGCGTCGCTCTGTGGCGCAGTGTGAACACGCCTGCCCAATAAATATCGACGGCGGGCGATGGCGGGATTATGACAATTTCGACAATTACATGGTTAACGAGAAATGGCGACCAGGGTGGTCAGGTGCTGGTGTGCGGTATGCTCTACTTTGTTATTTGTTAGTATAATATTTTACTATTTTTTTACAAACTGAGCTATGAACTTCTTTATGAAAATCTCATTGTAAATTGCCCAAAATTTCCCATTTCCTAGTTGAAGCTTTAGTGAAACTTTTTAGCCGCGTTGAGAAAGAGAAATTTTAAGGTCACGTCACGTCACGCGTCACAGTACGATTTTGGATATACCGCCATCTGTAGGAAGCTACTTATACTTACTTACATATCAACATAACTTTTTAAAGTATGGCGCAATACACAGATGTTTCATTTTTATAGATACAAAATAGTTAGATTAATTTATTTTACACTAGCTGTCCCGACACACGTTGTTCTATCTTAAATATAAACTGGAATGAAGAAATGACTACACCTACAATGTAACCTAAGTCCTAGTCCTACACCTACTCCTACAACCTACACCTTTTCCAATATTTCTCTGAACTTCTATAATCATTCTAAGACCAAAACTATCCAAATCGCTTTAGCCATTCTCGAGTTTTGAGTCCCTCGGGAACGGGATAAAATGTATCCTATGTCCTTCTCCTGGTTTTAAGATAACTCCACATAAATTTTTAGCTAAATCGGCTCAGCCATTCTTGAGTTATAAATAGTGTAACTAACATGACTTTATTTTATATACATAGATGAATATATTATGTCCTATCAATTAATATTATAAAACAACACGTGATTTTAATTTAATAAATTCGTAGTAGAGCATACTCCAGCGCCCACCTGGACGTATTTTACATAATAATCCGTCATTTCGCATCAAATAATGACACGGGAGATGAAGACATTACGGAGTACGAAATGCCACCTACCCCGCTCTGCCTGCCCCTCTGCCCCGCTCTGCCTGCCCCTCTGCCCCGCTCTACCTGCCCCTCTGCCCCGCTCTACCTGCCCCTACCAGGTGGACAAGCGGTTCAGACGATGTAATTTACGCGCGGTTTTAGAATCGTGATAAAGTTCACCATCTGGACCAGATTATTGACTAGAATTATTGTAGTCTAATGATGATCACTACCGACCTCTAACGTCTTCAATTCCCTATAATTTGTCCTTCCACAATCTGAAGACTTTTGTTTTTCTTTGACACTTATATCCTACTACACTATTATCAACGTGAAAGTTTGCGAGGATGGATTTATGGATGGATGGATGTTTGTTTTTTACGCATAAACTACTGAACAAATTTTGACGAATTTTGTATGATAACAGTTAAGGCTCTGGATTGAAACATAGGCTACTTTATGTCCCGAAAAAATACAGTGTTCCCGTGGGATACTTTATTCACGCGAGCGAAGCCACGAGCAAAAGCTAATTATTTATCTTTATATATTTTTTGCAATACCACTTATATTTTATTACTCTTTCGCAGTTTTTTTCTTATTTATGCCTAAAAAACATTTGCAAATATTTACTTACAATTATATACAAATTATATGTGACAAATATTTGTCACTCCGATTAGTAACAAAAAACGGTCCCACGCTTTTGGGATACGCTCGGTTTTGTGAATGAACCAACAGATCGGTAACAATACCTGTAAAACTTTCTCTATGAGCAGATTAACAATAACAAAAGATACATTCTTAACAAAAAATATGCTCCTAACATAATTAGGATCGTAAAATCTGGTTATAAATTTCATTCATGAGAATTTGTTACCTATAACGCGCTTACCAATTGGAAACGAATATCTAGTTAGAGAAGGCTATTCTAAGCTATTGTTTCAAAGAGTAAATTGTTTTCTTACATTAATACTTCTACATATAAGTGCCATAATGGTGTTATTCTTTTTTTTATTGATAGAAGGTTATAATAATATTCATTTAACTAACATAGTAGCTACTTAGCAGTTACGACTTAATCTACTATAAAATACTAACGTTATATAGTATTATTTCAAAATAATCCTTTCATTTTAAGCCAATATTTACTATTCTACGATTTAATGTATTATTTGTGAAAAAATATAAGTTTTTCCATGAATCAAATGAAATCAAATATTTAAATTATTTTACCGCACTGTATCTTTTTAAGTATTTCTCATTCATTAACCGGAAATCTCTTCATTAATGGCCGAACCTTTAATTTCCTTAAAGTGCCTCAATCACACCAGCTCAGTGAGGCGTAACGATGTATTACAGTGCGGTGTGACAAAGGCTAAACGTGCGCCGGTACCTGATAAACACCACACACGAAAATAAACTCTAATGCTATGTAAAAGGGATATATTTTTAATGACAGCTAAATTTGTTTGTATTTTTTTTTATCACCGGTCATTCATAGTAAAGAATGAATGAAATTGTAAGGAAGCTACCTGGCGCGGGTTCGTTTCCGTCTTTGTTTCGTGCCTTCCGGATGTGAGGCAAATTGCCGTTGACCGTTAGGTATGATTAGGGTTCCTTCGAACAAAAAATATCAACAAACCTGTTACGTTTTACTGATTTTACAAGAGACAAATTTTATTTTTTTAAACTTAAGTATGATTTGTAATTTATTTATAAGACTGAATGTATAATAATTGGTCAATGTTTTTAATTTGCGGAAAATCGAACCTTATCAATATAATATAAACCACAATAGATTAAGTACAATGAAAGCCATTCAAACTGTAAAACGTTAAAAGCATTTCCATTTTAATTTTTTGTTTTATAATTTTAATTTTAGTCACAATTTTAAATACAATAATTTAAGTCAGAACATAAATTACTATAAAAGTATGACATTGATTAATTTTAATATACGGAACCAACCCTCAATAATTCAGCTCTAACTTTAACCGATCTCTACGTGGGAAATAGGTAACAGACTCCTGTTGGTTCCTTGAAGAGTTTACGAGCTCAATAGTAGAGGATGAATGAAGTTGTAAAACATGTATATTTGTTTTTAGTTTGGTTCCCACACATTACCTGCACAGATTAAAAAAAGGAACAGATAAACAGCTTCATAGTTAGTAGTAACAGCCTCCGTGGTCTGTGTGGTTAGAGCATTGACTCTCGACGCGGAGGTCGTGGGTTCGATTCCCGCATTGGAACAACAAAAAATGTTGTTTCCAAGTTTGGTTAGGACAATGCAGGCTGATCACCTACGTGTGTTGTCTGACAAGAAAGATGATCCATGCGTCGGATGGGCATGTAAAAAGTCGGACCTACGCCTGATCTCTCGCCAGTCGTGTCGGTTATCAGTCCCACTGGATTATGAGAGTAAAGGAAGAGAGAGTGCTCTTGTGTACTTCGCATACACTTGGGCACTATAAAATAGTTCCTGCGTAACTGCCATGGTTTCAATGAAACCAGCCACCGTCACCGAAAGCGGTGTGGGGGAGTTATATATGTTATAGTTAGCAGTGGCGAAGGCTGGTTCCCCTACATAGGGAAGCCCTAGCCAGCAACTGTAACCTAACCTGTATTATTAGATAGGAATTTGGATGAGGGTTTTTAAAGGTAAATGGTAATTATAGCCGATAAGAAGTTATAGGAACCCCATGTCACTCAAAATCAAAATCAATTTTTTTTATTCAAAGTTGGTATTATCATACTCTTTTTGAACGTATACATAACATATACATGATGCCTACCACTGGTTCCGGAACTAACCCGGCGAGAAGAACCGGCACTGATAGTTAACTTTCCATTTGATTACACAACTACAAACATACGGTGTATCCACGATTGTGTGGAAAAATTGTGGGCCGTTGAAGGGGAGGTCAACATTTTCAAATTTGGATCGATTTGGAGCGTTTTATGAAAGCCGCTTCTCTGTCCTACAGTGGCGAAGGCTTGTTCTCCCTCATAAGGAAGTCCTAGCTTGACTATAATTGGTAGAGATTTGGATGAGGGTCTACAAAAGGTAAGTGGTAAGTGAAGTCGATAGGAATGGTGTTATAGGAACCTTACGCCACTGCTGTCCTACTATTACTAAAATGTGGAAGTTTGTGAGGATGGATGGATGCATGTATGAATGGGCGGATAGATAGATGGGTGTTTGTTACTTCACGCAAAAACTACTGAACGGATTTCGATGAAATTTGATATGGTAGTAGTTTAGGCTCTGGATTAAAACACAGGTTTATTTTTATACCGAAAAAGTACAGTATTCCTGTGGGATACTTTTTTACGCGTTGCCGCGGAGTAAAGCTCGTTTTCTAATGAATAGCTTATTCGGATGTTTTGGCTTACTTTATATCGAGCGACAGAGACAAAACATGCAAACAAGTTAACTAAAACTTATCAATAGATTCCGAAACAGGCCCCAAGGTTAATATTATTGCACAGAAGATATTAAATATAAGTTTGATATAAAATCGCAGAGGTCAACTAGTTTGGACAAGACGCGCTACGCTCGTAGAGGGTCTACGACACGAGTCTTACGCATTTGTTAGACAAATAGAGCCTATCGCTATCTCACTCACACTTGTTACATATATATAGCTCTATCCCTTGTAAGAAACTCTGTTGACAGATTTGCGGGGTCCGCCAAGCTCAACGTAATTTATGTAGAGTAAGATGAAATAAAATTGTATTTTCATATTTGTAATCAAAATCGATTGGTTAAAGTAATTTTCAGTAAAATTACTTTTAAATACTTAACACAACATATCCATTATCAATACTATTTACATGTAACTATTTAAAAACTTATTTTATCTTTTGACGACGGAAAACAATGATGTGTCTGATGATGATAGTTTCCAGTTTTAGCGAAGTAAACACGTTCTAGGAAGCCTGGATTACTGCTCTTAGAAGCTCTTACTCATATCTGTGATACATTAACACAGTTCCACGCGAACTTCATCATCACTTTATTTTTCAACGATCGACTAAGCGAATCTTACGTCAAAATTTATAAAATATTTCTCAAAGTAAGAGGCACTCAGGTTATAGTTACAATAAAAAATCGGTTGTAAAGAAAGTGTACCCAACAGTACCCAACACATTCTTCACAACTGATATGTTGAAATAACATTTTTTATATAATAGCTTTCTCGACACTATTAAATACGATATTACTATTAATATCGTATTTAATAGTGGCGAGAAAGCTCTAAATTTTTCCTTTAAAAATCTCTATAGATTTGTCGATATTTCCAAAAAAGTACGTTTTATAATTCTACATTATCATTAAAATTATTATGGCACGATTATATGCTTATATGTAATTAGAAAAAGAAATATTTAATAAAGTCAAATATATTTTTGTCATCGAGGTTTTACGAAGTTAAAATTACTTAAAATAAATACAATTAAAAGTTATTTAAACTTCGAAAAAACAACAAAAATATAAACTAAATGTGAGATTATCTTCTACTATTTAAGATAATATTATGATTAATTAAATCACAGTGTCAGAAACTCTATCACATAACAACTAAGGTGCAAAACATCTGCAACTGTCTCCAGAAGAAAATAATTTGATAAAAATATATAATATTAAAATACTTTATATTTTAAGTTTATATACCTCTTTATTTTCCATATTTTAAACAATCGTAAAATATCAAATAATTATAATTAGGTCGCGTGTATAGAACTTCTTAAAGCTTAAAACGTTTTATGAAGCTAGATAAGATTGCGGGTCACGAGGAGCCCGTCGTCAGCTGCACCTGCCGGGTCACCGCCACCGGCCGGCGCGCCCGGCGCACGCACCCCGGTCCCCAGCAGGCGGCAGGCGCTAACCCGCCGCTAATTACGATCGGCCACTCGCAAATTAATCATCACGCGAGATAAATCGGCGCGTGCCCGAGTATCGAGACTATTTCGGTGTAGGCGGGGCGTGAATCAGCCGAGAGGCCAGTCGCGCGCCGGCTGCCGCGGAGCGAGGGTCGTCGTGCCTCGGTGACGCGTTAGCGCTATGGCGCGATGAGGACGTGTAGGCGCGCGGCGTTTTGCTGGGCCCTACTGTGTCTCGCCGGCACCCTGGCGGCGCCGCGCCGCCTGTACTGCGAGCGCGCGGACGTCGCGTGGCGCGCCTACCGCGCCCCGGCCGCCTTCGAGGCGCGCGTGCAGTCCCTGGCCCACGATGCGGCGACCGTGCAGGTGCGGCGCGTGCTGCGGCGCCAGGGCCGCTGGCCCCACGAGGACGCGATTATCCGGCTCAAATTACCCCAGGAGCCGCTCGAGTGTTCGGGACGTTTCGAAGTGCCTTTACAGAATCGAAAGAACTATATCGTGTTCGCGGAGCGGACGGGCCACGCCGCCCTGGCGCTCGGCCCTCCGCTGAGGAGGACCGGGAAACTCATCAGGCGGATCCGAGCGGTCTACAAGGCTGGCTACAGTGAGTGTTTTGTGTTTTAAGTGCATGGAAGTCGGGCGGTCGATGGTGTCGTATCGTATCGACTTCGATGCGACTGCATGATAAGCTAAGTTCGTCCGAAAGCTAGTGGATAGCGAATCGTTAATCGTGCAAGCCGGTCGGACAATATGAGGGCGATAAATACAGTTAACGAATATGAGCAGGCAGATGTATCGAACAAGTAGCCATTAGGAGTCCATTTTAGGTGCAGTGTAAATAGTCGGCGAGCGTGCGGCGTGCAACGTGCGGCGCGGCGTGGCCACTGTAGCAAAACATCGCCACTAAATGCACACAGCCACACTCATTTATGCACCCTTCATAAACGGTCAGATGCATGCAGGAATTAACTGCAACAAATTTTAATTACCGCTAAGTACTTCGTACTATTTATTCTCGCACCAATTTAACTTTGTATACTTTAACGTCGAACTCTACATTTCGTTTTGAATTCAATTCTAGTATCGTGTTCTATTTAATAACACTTTCATTAGGAACATTAACTTAATAACAATTGTTATTTTTCTAGATAAACTTATATAATAAAACAAACGTATAATATTTAATTACTGGTACTCGAGTTTTCACCAACAAACGAGTGTATTTTTACGCTCATTAAATGTTTTAATGTAGCCCCTTTTATTAAATAATTACGACTTCATAAAATATTAACAATTAACAGATCATACTATTTAATACTTCATTCCTGTTGTACGTTAGTATATTCACTCACGCGGATAGATAGAGCCAAATGTAAAAAAAATATCTACATTGTATGAAAATAAAGCGTAAATAATGTTTGCAATAATACAATTATACAACTACTAGCTAACTCGACAGACATTATTCTGCCTTAACTGAACTGGATTAAATTAATAACTACAACCTACACCTACTACCTACCTTTACAACCTACAGGCGATGTGTGAAAAGGTTATCAACCACAAAGGGTTAAAGAGATTGAATTTGTATAAACTTATTAATTATAATGTTCATCACACGTGCGGTAATTGCGCCAAAAATCGACCGGAAACGTCCGGTACAAGTGTCAAAAAAAAAACAATATAGAGTTCACGTAAGAGTCGTTTCGCTACATTTGACAGACGAGCACCGACAGGTCGGAATTGGAGCGTGGTGTGACGTCACGTCACATCTGTCTGGTAGAGACTCTACCATGGGAAACTATTTCGATCGTTTCCCATGGTAGAGCTCTTACAGCGAAGAGTTATACACGGTTCTATTAAAATACAACGTTCTGTATAATATTATGCAGATTGTAGAGCCTACTAGATGTGTGTTTTTAATAAATTAACGATTGCACACCTTGGGAATAAAATGGCTCCCTACTTTTGTCTTTAAATATATTGAGTGATTTTTTTAGAGTAAGTAATTACTACATAGTTTTTTTTTTTTTTTTTTGAAAATGACAATTTTCTCATCTTTTTGCTAAAAGGCTCATTATCTATAAGTGTTATTTATAATCTAAATAGAAATAAAAAAATGAGTTACTTTGAGTATCGATGTTTTAACGGCCTCCTTAGATCAATGGTTAGCACATCAGCGCTCAAGCCGGAGGACGCGGGTTCGGATTCCGCTGAGGGAATAAAAAGTTTTCTATGTTTCTGGGCCATGGATGTGTATTAAATATCTTTTTAAAATAATAAAAATCTTAAATATATTAATGTAAAGTATAAAAATATTTAATATACTTCCCGTTGTCTGGTTCCCGTAATATAAGTTCTTCGGATAATTATTAGCACGGGCCCAGATTAACGTGGTGTAAAGGATCCATTGACATATTAAAGAGGCTTCTATGTCCACTACACAATCGTGTAATTTTGTTTCTTGTATTCTGTATGTAGAGCTCATAATTATGGAGTAGCAGGGTCTGTCAAATTTCATTAATTTCTCTTTTTTTTATAAAATTATAGAATTTGTTGTCACCGTTGTTAATTGCAAAATATGAACAAAATATATAGATTTTTATCGCCGATCTTAATTTAAGAAACGTTTCGTTGACGTTAATTAAAATAATAGTTGATCGATACCAAGTTTGTTCGTATATAGATCACTATGGACATTCAATTATTTATTTGATCCTAACAATTAATAATTACTCTAACTTAATTCACTTTTTAAATTACTAAATTTTGATTTTTTTGCTCTTTATCGGGCATTGGGCCACCACACATTCCCACCACTGCAACTTCTGTGAGCCAGGATCGACAGCGGTAACCAACCACAAAAAACCCTTTGACGTCCGAGGGGCATGCTTAATCTGTCTTGGGACTCGCAACGAAGGAGCTTGGAGGAGTAGAAAGAATTCCAAATTCCCTCCCCAAGCAAAGCGGGAGACAGTACAAAGTTGCAATGATCAAATAGTCAAAGAACTAAAGGGGAAGCACCATGGGAATAAAGATTATTATATTATACGAAGCGAAAGATAAGTTTATGTCTTTTATACTGAATAATAAATTCAGAATAAAAGTGTTGGAGTATTTTCAATAATAATCGTGACAAAAACGCTCGAAAGCACGGAAAGTCCTAGCGCCATTGACAAGATCACCGTAATATGCAACTCCAGATTATTTTTTCTGCGCTGACTTTTCTTTTTCCAGACTATGTCGAAGCCAAAAGATGTCAGTATATGTATTTAAGTATGTATGTTCCACCATAACGCCTAAACTACTGATCCGATTTTAGCAGGCTACTTTTTATCCCGAAAAAGGAACGGGGATTACTGTATTTAAGTAAACTCAGGCGGAGTCGCGGGCACAAGATAGTAGACTATATAAGGTTCGCTAAAATCATTATTTTGGGCATATGATCTATTGGTTATGTAAAGACGTTTAAGCAGAAAAATAATAATTGTCATACTAGAAAAAAAAATATATGGGGAGTTCGCGTTTTGTGGAGAGTCACCCATACATGAGATGATTTTTTACATTAAGTATGATGATTCTTTTTTTGCCTAACGTCTTTACATAAGCAGTGGAACATGTGCCCAAAATATCCGTAATTGATTTTCGGAGACATTATATAATTAACCTGTTTGGGTTATAGCTTTTATAAAAAAAAAATATGGAAAGTTTTTCGATTGAATATGAACAATCATAGTACTCACGCACTTTTGTTGACGTGATATCGAGTTTCAAAACACCTTCGCCTATCTGATCTGCTGAACAATTATAGCCGTCTCGTATACATCCTGTCGTAACGTTCATCATCAACGGCCTTTTTACCCTACTACGACGAAGCTAAAAGGAAGGGTAATGATTTTGGCAGTTTATGTATGTACGTATGAATATATGTATGTATTTTATACTAGAACAATTACTTATAACTTAATCTCTAAATAATTCTATCTCGTATCCAATATCTACAATTTCTAATTTTAAAAAACAGTACCTGGGTAATCGAGCCTTGCTCGGAGTTCCGCTAATAAAAAAAAACACAAAAATATATTTCTGGCCGGGATTCGAATCCAAAACATTCCAAATTTTCGAACAAAGCAAAAAATATACATACCTGCCAATCTGACTGACTTAGTATAGTCGAAATTATTGATTTATTGTGGCACGACGAAAGAAAAAACAGATATAGCTTAAAATGCGCAGTTTTCCAGGAGAAGACCTAGGTAGAAAACTCGCTGCATACTAAATTTAACTTACAGCCGTATTCGAGAAACTAAATCTGAATTACAAGATTGTCTCGTTAAAATTATAAGATAAACCGATCTATCTACCAGAAAAGAAGTAGAACTCTACGCAGAGCGAAGAGATAGTTCCCAGTAGTGTTCTGCTATATCGTAAAGAGGTCACTTGTAATGTTTCTGACGAGTAAAGTACTATCTACGTCTCTACGTGTTGGTATATATATGGTGGCGCTACCCCAATTGTTTATATTCACTTGTTTACACACGTTCTCTACATTATTTTTTCCTTTGTTAGTGCTGGTATTGGAATTTAAGGTCAGCTATTATTAATTAAAGTTATAATATAAATAGATCCAATTAAAATTTCTGAGCGAAATCTTTGACTTGATAAAGATCGTTTTACGGGCGAAAACTGTAACGCTTATCAAAGAGCACTCCTATTCACATGCTGTCACTTTCTCTGCTAGCCGAAATGTCAAGGACAGCACATAACGTGTACGTTGTTGTCAATTATTTTAAGTATCGTTTAAATATTCGGCCGTTGTTTAAAAATGAATGAACGTTCAACATTGATTAGGAAAATAGATAGGTAGGTATGTAAAGCTCGAAATAATTCTATAATGATATGGATTAGTGCTACTAAATAACACCTAAAAATTATTTTGATTACCATAATAATTTTCTGTATATAATATAATATATAAAAGGCAAATCTAATTGACTTATGTATCAACGCACAGGCCAAACCCTTAAGGGTAGAAATTTGAAAGGTAGTTTGAAATTTTGCACACGTAATCCTCATTTGACGTAGGTATCCACTAAGGAAGGATTTTTAAAATTTATCCCCCAGGACCTAAAATAGGGGATGTAATTTTAAAATTTAATTTCACGTAGGTGAAGCCGCGGGTAATTAATTTAGTTTATCATAATTACTATCTAGATTTTAGTCTCTACTACTGTGAGCTTCTATCAGGCATGTCTCCTATTAACTCAGCTCTTTTCATAATTGTTTGTAGGTAAATTTCATCTGAAATGAGCAAGCACCCTTTAGAAACCGTACGTTTTGCTACGACAAAAAGTATTGTTTGTATGTCATCTGAGACGGGCAAGCAAATACATCCTGCATGAACTGTACATTTTACTACGACAAATAGTAGCCTGTAAATAAATCGCATCGACTCATTAGGTCAATGTGTGTACAACTCCGCCTCCACTTGCCAGGGCAGAGGTAGATCAAGGTAGACCTTGGTCAAATTCCTAAGCCATCTTAAATGTAGCTCCACAGGCGAATAAATCGCATCGACTGTAGTCTATAGGTCAATGTAGTAGGCGACCGGTAGAGCGGAGCGGGCATAATGCGCTCGGCGATCTGGAACGCCGCCCGCCGCCCGCCGCCATAGAAGACGCCGCACTTACCATCGGAAGGTCGCGCCCATTTGTTACATTGTGGTCACCAAAATTGTATGTAAGGATAAACTAATCCTACTTTTGTTACAATGTTCGATTTTAACATCTCTTAAAGTCTGATTCACAAAATCCGTGTCAGTGAATTTCTGTCCAAGGGCACCGAAAATTATGCTCATTCGATTCGGAATGACCTGTAGAAACTTATTGAAAAATTTCAAGAGGGATTTTTCTCGAAAAAATTGCAAAAGTTATAAGCAATTTAGTAAAAAAGGGGGTATGGTTTTTGAAAATATCTCGGAAACTATTAAAGATATCCGAATTAAAAAAAAATTCAGTGTCCTTGAACAGAAACTCACTGAAATGGACCTTATGAACCAAACTATTAGGGTCAGTTCAAATCTGAAAGACGCAAAGCTGAATTTTTAAGATAGCTATTCGAAATTGAACTTTATTGAGTACCCAAAAAGATTCACGTTACAAACATCAGACACACACTGCACATACCCTGTGCAGCTCGGTGCAACTTGACATTCGAACTCTTGTAAACGTGTACCTTCTTGTGTAATTAATAAGGTTTAATTTTGAATAGCCATCATAAAAATGCAGCGCCGCGTATCGCGTATCGTTATATATAAGATTAGCCCGAAGCATAAATATTGCTGCACGATGAAATAAAAACATATACAACTTAAAAATGCCAATTTTCCAGGGATAAAACCGAGCTAGATCGATTTCTGTCCCACAAAACCCCATGGAATTTAGTATGCAACTAAAGTCCATGGAAATTGCAGCCGTTTCCGAGATTACGATTATATAATATCTCCGAATATCAATTAACGGATTCTTCGGGCACATGATCCACTGCTTATGTAAAGACGTTTAGGGAAAAAAATAATTGTCATACTCAAAGTAGAAAATCATCTCATGTAATGACTTGGCAAAACGTAAACTCGGCATATAAAGAAACATGTTTCTAGTATAACAATTATTTTTCGGTTTAAACGTATATACATAAGCAATAGATCATACGCCCAAAATATTCGTAATTGATTTTATCGAACCTTATACATATACAAGATTGGCTCGTTTAAAATATAAGATATTTTAATGAAGTAACGAAAGTGATATAAGTATGTTTACGAGGTATATTAATTATTATTAAGATAGTTAATACGGTCAACTGAAAGTATGAGAACCAACACGGGAACCGGGGCAGAGGCTGCTGAGAACCCTTTGTTCGATGTTAGATGATTTGATGCACTAGCTTTAATCTATTTATTCATGAACATTAAACAACAAATTAAAATATTTACAAACTATAAAGTAGAACTAAAAAAAAAATAACTACTCCAAAACTTAAAACGCTACAAAAAAAAGAAATTCTTCCCTACCAGGCAGAGTACCAAGAAGGCAGAGTACCTAGAAGGCTCAGAGAGTTTCCTCGCTGGATTGCGATACTCACTCTCTGGGCCAGGACTATGAACTAGCTTGTATCCGCGACTTCGTCTACATATAGCATTTTAAGTTGCGAGTAAAGTTTTTGACAATGTGCTATCGAACTAGTCGCCGCTCGACTGAAGACGAAAATGGCTTGACAGCGCCGTTGAATCATATGTTTCAAATAATGTATTTATTAATACATACCAATTAACATAAAGTATAAAATATAGACCTACAAAACTGTTCTTCAGTTTCAGTACATAAACTGACATTTTACAACATTTTACAACTTAATATAGACAGAGTTTAAAAACAAAATTATTATAAGCAGGTACAACATAATTAAATCCAAAATTAAATATTGTAATAACAAATAAAGCAAAGTAAAACGAGTAGTAAATAAATATTTTTAAGTGGTGAGGGACGTACACGTATGGGTCTCGTGTCGGATTTCGTTGGGCAGCTAAGCAATGGAAATGGAACCCTCAGACACAGTAGTCTAAGTTACTCCTTACATCAACTATCTGCCAGTGAAAGTCCCATCAAAATCGGTCCAGACTTTCCAGAGATTTGCTGGAAAAAGCAGACAGACGGACAGACAAAACTTTTTAAAAATATATTTTTATTGTAAGTACTGCATATACTTTTATATTCATTCAGTGAAAAGCTGTTAATTTAAAATTACAAATAGCCACTTCGATGTTATTTATTTCTATAGATAGACTCGTGCCTAAATATTGCGTGTCATATGGATCATCATCATCAGCCAATCGCCGTCCACTGCTGAACGCAGACCCCCCCAATGAGCGCCAACCATTCCGATATTGGGCAGCCCTCATCCATCCGCTGCCAGCCACCTTCTTCAAATCGTCGGTCCATCGTGCCGCAGGACTTCCTACAGTACGTTTGCCTGAGCGTGGTCTCCACTCTAATACTTGTCTGATCCATAGACTGTCTATCCGTTTGCAGACATCCACTTCAGCGTGCTAATTCTATAAGCAACGTTGGTGACTTTTGTTCTCAGGAGAATGACATCGTTACGAATTTCACCAAAGATATTCTCAACATTGCTCTTTCCATCGCATGTGTCTTCAGGATGATGATGATTATTTAAAATGAGATCCAATTACGTCATGTCACAGTACTCCACTTGCACCAATAAAAATGTGTTTATTATCACATAAAATCACCAGAACAATTTCCTCTACAAAATTAATGAGACAATATAAAATGGATTTTCTTTTGGAAACCGCCGCGCATAAATATAGTGAGGTGACAGACAAACGAGCTGCCGAGCTGTTGGCAAGTGCTTTGAACGTACAGTTTACTTAATTAATACTATTTATATACTAATTAAATGAAAATGTATTGGAAAATTGAGGAAAATCAAGTTTAGTGCGTTTACAACAACAAATCTCTATTGTCGCTGAAAAACAACCCTTTTTAGTATATATTTATAGACATTTATACCTATTTATAGGCAGTTATGCCACGTAAATACAGTATCCCACGAGAACACTGTCCTTTTTCGGGATGAAAACTAGCAAATGTGTTAATCCAGAGCTAAAACTACTGCCATACCAAATTTCAGTGCTTTTTGCGTGGCAAACATCCATCCATTCCACTGTCGTTTTTTTAATCGTTACTTAGGGTTAGCTCACACCGAAACGAGACGCGACGTGGCGCTACGCTAAAGTCATTCACAATAATACGAGAGAGGATGCTGCGCTGCGTTTTTTAAAAAAATGAATCAAAATTGAACTTTAAAATAGTGATTCGAAATTTAACTTTATTCAGTACATTTTGCCGCGCTATGCAGAGTCGTGCAATTTGACATTCGAACTCTTGTAATTAAACGTGTATCTTCTGTAGTGAATAAAGTTCCATTTTGAATCGCTATCTTAAAAATGCCGTCGCGTATCGTCACGTTTCAGTAAAACCTGACCCTTAGACACTTTGCCTCGCTATAAAAACTTAGACCTTTTCATCCGTTAATGGATGATTTATACAGTATTCTCCGAGCGAAGTTACCACTCTTGAAATACTGTAGTGCCTGGGACAGTCGGCTGTTAAATGTCGTATGGTTGCCCAAGCACATACGGTATTCTCATCACAACATAGTCAGCCTAGTCCAGAGGAATCACTGGCCAATACGTCTGGGGCCAACCATGTGCGGGTTTCCTCACGATGTTTTCCTTCACCGTTAGAGCGTCCGTATAATGTACCTACTTGAGATCTGAAAAAGTCTCATACTACACGGCACAACCTGGGATTCGAACCTACACTCTCTCGAGTGCAAACCAAACGGTCTACCCACTAAGCCACGGAGCTCACTATAACGTATAAGTAATATGAATAACACAAACCTTATTAAATGATATTTTCAATCGAAACTCAATCTAGTCCAATAATACAGATGACTCAATACAAGTAATACGCTACGATATATCCCTCCTCACCCGTTCTCACAGCTCAATAAACTTCTACTGCCTGTCGGATCTCTTACTGACTCAACCCACAGTGTCATCATCACCAAATATACTGACTATAGTGTCTTTTAATTAGTATTTTATATTAATAGCAAAAACTTTCAGACTTCAGTACAGTTTTACGTCAATTGTGCAACTGGAGGAGTAGAAAGTTTGGTCGGTAAATTATTTATGCGGAGAAAAGTGTGCAGAAAGCTTATATTGTTTTCAAAAGAATGCTTAGAAATACATAAAAATAACAACAAGAAATAAAAATAAAAAACACACACTACCTTAGATTATTAATATACAATAACTTGTGTTGAATAGATATATACAATTTTGTCAATTTGTTTTTTTATTTGTCACGACATCTTTTTTTCTATCTAAAAGACAAAAGAACCCAAGTTTAAAAACTAACTTCAAGTTTAAAAATTTTAACTTGAAAATTATTTTAATTATTATGGGCGAATTATATAAACACACACAGTTACTATAAACGAAATCATCTAACACGAAATGGAATTTTGTAAAACTTTTCATAGATATTTTATTTATTTGCCTATACACTTATTTGTCTATTTCGTACACTAACTAGTTTGCCTATTTCAAAGGCCAGTTTTTTTTTAAGTCTTAGATCCATAGATTTCCAGTTTTTCATTAAACATTTCTATAATAATTGATAGTTTGATAAAACTAAAAAGAGGCAATTTTGTCTTAAAAGTGCTTACTGTCCACTAAGGCTTTATAAATCATCGGCTGTCACTGTCTGTTTGTTGAGAGACTCTCAACTTCAGAAGAGTTTAGAGTTTTCGGCCGTACGACTGCCATATAAAGAGTGTCGTTAAGAGTTTATGGGAGCACAGATTGATTTCTTGCCCTTTAAGTGATATTTACGTCAACAATCAATATTTTATATGAAATAATAATTACAGTTGGCTTAATTCATCAAATGTCACCACAAGACAGAAGGTAGCCATGACTTATATGGCGCCCGCCGACCTCGGCCGGTCCAGAAGTTACCGAAAAGTGACATAAGTTAAAGTTTACGTCGGGGAAAGTTCGCAAATCTTGTGACTTGAAAATGTTTCCATTTACGGTATAGAAATAAATGTATACGATGTTATAGTTTGATCTTGTTGAGGCTGAAATAATGATTTCGGTAAATAAAATGACACGGTTACAAGTCAAATTAATTACGGCCTGTGCACATGTCCACGGCACGACGTTGCGGTAAACGGTACGGTGACGCGACCCGTGCGAATCCAAGTCGCCTTAGGCTGGGGGTAGGTCGGGGAAAATTCAAAGCATTAAAAATAGATCTGCGCTAGTACAATACTCAGATCAAATAATAAACCAAGATAGCGCATGGCGTTGGTTTGAACTGAAGCCTAAAAAACTACGCTACTTCAAGTAAACAAATGCGCTCACGCTCATACAAGCAAAAAAGTACGCTACTTTTCGACAGTATCGAACGAGTCGTCGCGACGACTAATCTATAGTGACAAAAAGTAAAGTACTTTTTTGTTTGTGTGTGCGTGAGCGCGTGTGTAAACTTGAAGTAGCGTAGTTTTTTAGGCCTCACTTCAAACAAACGCCATGCGCTATCTTGGTTTTTTATTTGATCTGAGGTACAATACGGCTGTAAATCGAACACATAAGTCTCGAGTCAAATGTCAATGTCATATATGAGAGCTCGACACTCGACACTTCGATTTTCAAGTCTATTGTACTCGTATTAGTAGTAGAGTTCGGTGCTCTGAATTTCCCCGGGCACGCCAGATTCCGGATCATATAGTCCCAGCCTTAAAAATGCATTGCCATGCCATGCCATGTAAAATTCCCTTACATTTTTTTGCTGCAGCTGTTTTGCAGCGACATTGACGTGCCGTGAAAAATCGCGACGCACCGTGACACAATATCGTGCCGTTTCATATTAATGACGTGACGTCGTGATATGGACATGTGGAATGTCCTTAAATCGTTTTGTAAGAACGTATTTTTATGATCCAAAAATTGCATTTTTCGCCTGCTGAAATTGTGATGAAAATAATGACAATCTTTGAAAAATAAATTGAGATGTTAAACATTTAAAAAGATACATAGTTAATGTTAATCACACTGATAACAAATAATATGTAATGTGGCTATATAATTTGTGAACTATTCAAGCAAGTCGAAATACACTATTTCGTCCTTCATTTCGTGGATTTTTACCCGACTGCGCAACGCAAAGGAGTGGTAATGTGTTTATCAGCCTATGTATGTATGTATGTATGTATGTATGTATGTATGTTCCTTTGAAGCACTATACAGACCAAACGCCTGGGCCGATTTTTATGATTCACACGTCAATCGATTCCTCTTAGTCCGGCGAGTGTCACTAAAGACATGACGTTAGTAAAAATTCAATATGGCGACTACTGGACGCCATATTGTGAAAATGAAAAAAATTAAAGTCAACAAACTATATCAAGTGGGGTATCGTTGAATAGGTATTTAAAAACCATTGTTAGTTTTCTCTCAACATTTTTCGATTCGACTGACCGTTTAGAATCTATATCGATTTAAAGTTGCATAACAACCATTCTCACATTCCAGTGCAATTGTGATGTATTACTGATGCTTATAGGAAATCCAGTCTGGTAAATAGCTAGCTAGGTACTCATAACTAAAAAGTATAAAATAAAAAATAATAATTTAAAAAATTTAAAAACCCGACTGCGTAAAAAGTGAACCAAACTAAGTACATAATTAAAACCGAAAAGAAAAAAATAAGCACTTAGAGATATCCGGTGGCCTAGAATTCTATAATATATACTATTGGAACATAACAACTGAACAGTCGGGATCCATTATTCGACAGCCAATCTAATTTTTCAATGGATCCTAACTGTTTAGTTGTTATTTGCCAATAGTATTAATTCATAATTATATTATAGAATTCTAGGCCACCGGATATCTAAGTGCTTATTTTTTTCTTTTCGGTTTTAATTATGTACTTAGTTTGGTTCACTTTTTACGCAGTCGGGTTTTTATCTCTGTTTTCTTTACTTCAAAGACAATATTTTTCAGACTTTTAATACTGAAGCGTCTCTAATGGGATATTATGATATTCTCCACTCCAGCCGGCCGAATAAAAATGATTTATAGAAATAGTAAAAGTGGAGACAAAATTAAATCCCTCTCGAAATAAATTTTATTGTGCTCGTAAAAAATTCACATCAAGTCAAATGTAGTTTATGTGTTTCGGTGGCGTAGACGCCTTTGAAAATTAATCTACGTTTGGATATGCTATTTCTATCAGTATAGGTCACTGCACAGTCACAACATAGATACGCATTTGTGTACATTTCTCCGACATTAAATTATCTAAGAAATGTACACAGATTCTTAATTATTGTGTTAACAATGAGGTTACGGTCAATGCGAGAGTTTGAAAAGGAAAATGGTGAAAATTGCTAAACATATTTAGATGGACTTCAGCAAATAGAACATAGCACATCGAGTCATATTTTCAAACGTAGTTAAGTATAAATGTACGGTTCCAGTAGGACGGATACAAAATTTAAAAATACTACATTCTTTACGTTACTATGCTGTTTTGATCCGAAAATACCACGGATGATTAGTCGCTAGATACGCCTACAAATTAAACATTGACTCATAATGTCTGTTACATATAAAAAATGCATTCATATTTTTATATCCAGTGGCGCGGGCGTGCCAATTCACCCCAGACAGACGGAAATAGGTTTATATATTACACTAGATGTGACAAACGCTACAACCGCGGTGGACGTGTGTGGAATGCTCCTGTTTTACTTTTCTCTGATCTTTATAAATCATAAATAAATTTATTGTAATGAGTGTATTTTGTGTAAATTTTTAAATATGGAATGTGACATTCAACTACTTTAATCCTATGTAGTATACTATTGTAATTGTAGGGGTAAAAATAATCCTATGTAGTATACTATTGTAATTGTAGGGGTCAAAATACGTTTGACGTGGCTGTGTGTCCGGGGCATCGCAGCTCATAAACGGATGACCCAATTTTGATCTAGTTTTTTTCGTTTCAAAGCTGACATGATCGAGAGTGTTCTTAGCTATAATTCATCATCATCAGCTCACTCACTGTTTTTCGTTTTTGTTTTTCAGTCTACTATCATATTATTGTAATCTTTTAACTTTTTATTCGGTCTGAGTGTTTTAAGTACATTTTCTGTTTTAGACATAATCCTCATATCGCGAATAATAATAACTCCCCACACCAATCTCGGGGACGGTGGCCGGTTTTATTCAAACCAAGCCAGTTACACAGGAGTAATTTTATAGTGCCCAAGTGTGTGCGCAGTACACAAGAGCACTCTCTCTTCCTTTACTCTCATAATCCAGTGGGACGGATAACCGACACGACTGACGAGAGATCAGGCGCAGGTCCGACTTTTTACATGCCCATCCGACGCATGGATCATCTTTCTTGTCACACAATCAGGTGATCAGCCTGCATTGTCCTAACCAAACTTGGAAACAACATTTTTTGTTGTTCCAATGCGGGAATCGAACCCACGACCTCCGAGTCGAGAGTCAATGCTCTAACCACTAGACCACGGAGAATAGATCAAGGTTGATGATCACCCAAAACTGATCAGCGCTAAACATCAATAAATGACAGTCAACACTGACGTATAATCACGCTGCGGTAGGGTAGCGCGGTGCGGTAGGTGCGGTATAATCAGCAGCGCGCATTAGCGCCCACCCGTACGTAATGAGACATAAGGGCTCTTCATAGCGGTTGCGGTGGGTGCGGATTCGAGGAACCAGCGTTTTAGGACAAATAGGTCCTGGTGAGATAAGGTGTGAAGTTGTATAAGAGTGATTTACTATACAAGTAACGTTTGTCCTTATAGATAGATGTCTTAAGATATATCGCCGCAAAAGGCAATGAAAAAGTTTAAGGCTTTTAATAACTAAATTGATTAACATTAAAAATTAATCAAAGATATATTGCATGATTTTTCATAAATCAATATATTTTTTAAGTTGAATGCTAAATTTTAACAATGTTATTAATGATACTAAGTAAATAATACTCAATGTATTATATTATAATATAATATAGCATGTATGTAGAAAATGTAGGAATGATATAAAAATGTCCATAACTTCCGCTTTGTCGCATTTAGTATGAAGCTCTATTTTTTGCAGATCATCAGGTAGAAATTAGAATGCATCGATTTTTGATTCAATGTACGATTGGCTTTGTACAGCGGGATTTGAACCTGCACCTAATTACATAGCATGTATAAAAAATACTTTATTAGCTGCAGTTTTGTATACTTTATCGACATTCCTTCTTGGATCTATAAACTTAATCTTGTCTATATTGTAATGTTTTATCTTGTAATTTGTATGCAAAAAATTATACAATGCTTTAATTTAAAATAAACGTTGTTAAATCTGACTATTCAAACCTTGTGATTTAGTTATGAGGCATGCTCGAAGTATGAGAAGAAGGACTGGGTAACCTATAGGCTAGCCGCACACACACCATAT
This sequence comes from Glaucopsyche alexis, assembly GCA_905404095.1. Taxonomy (NCBI): domain Eukaryota; kingdom Metazoa; phylum Arthropoda; class Insecta; order Lepidoptera; family Lycaenidae; genus Glaucopsyche; species Glaucopsyche alexis. Next base: position 23,998,388 of record FR990052.1, read on the forward strand.
TATTGACAATAATGCTCATATTGACAATAATATGTATTTTGTATGTATTGACCAGTATTAACTTTACTGTGTCAATAATATTGCATGTGTCAAAAAAGAGTAGATAAGGAAATAAAAACTAAAGATAATTCAGAATGACCAAAATAGTTACTATCAAAAGGATAAGAAGTAAAATACTAAAGCATTGCTAAATACATTTATTGTATAAAGGTTTTCCTTATTATAATAATAAAAACTAAGAGCTTCAAGTTATAACCCAAATTATTGGGTAAAATTTACATCTTATCAAAACTGAAACCAAATATAGGTAATAGGCAAATAAAGAAATACTGATATTCCATGATAAGTTGATATTCTAATTCTGTACGAAATAATTACAACAAATCAAATCATTTTCATAATGTACCAATACTTCTCACTAACATTATTAATATTAACATTTTGACATTATAAAATATAATTTAAAACAAAATTATCAATAAGACAATTACTTAATAATCTAGCTGTCTAGCTATAATTTATACAATAGGTTTTAGACAATGTTATACTTATCTTTAATATAATGAACGATCACTCTCACAGTTTGGCCAAGACTAGAGATGTGATAAACGGCTTAAAATTAAAAGTTAACTTATCCGTTATTAAATATTCAATAGCAGCTTTTTTTAACTGCTTAGTTGCTTAGTTGCTTATTTGATTAACTACTTATTGCCACTTATAAGTTATAATATTTTTTGCGCTTATGTTACGTTTTTCGATCGCTTAAACTGATTTAAATTAACTTTCCTTCGTACTTTGCAGGCTTAGGACTGTCTGAAATCTGAATAATTATTAATATAATAATATGAACTCATAAAAATGTTTTTACATGTTGATAATATGCATTAATCTTAAATGTTGCTTATCATTAGTAATAGTTGATTTATAGGATAACAAACATCGCCACTTTTTCTACCTCATTTCTTTCAAAGTAGTTCCATAAATTACTGTTCCAATTCACGTCGTTTATTCGTCATCTTACGACAAAAACTTAATAAACTTAATACTAAAACACTACACGAAAAGTTTATATTACGTCCATATGGACCATTATTATATTTATTATTTACATTAAAACTTCACGGTAAGCCACCAAAGCACCACTATTACGATTAAAATACGAATTATTGCGTAACGTAATATAACGTGTTTTCGTCAACCCGCAAAGCGCAACTAACAAAAAGTGAATAAACATGAAAAAGCTTAATAGTTATAAGTACAAAAAATAACCCGTTTAAATAAGTGATGAGCTACATTAAAGAATTTTCACTCTTATTGCGCTGTCATAAGAACTATTTTTCTTTGCTCATACCACACTTATGGCTTTATGACTATAAACGATATGAACGATAATTATAAGTGATAAACGCTTAAATTTTTAAACGACTTTACAACTTATTTATAAAAGCACGCTATTTTAAACGCTTTACGTTATAACGGCCATCTCTAGCCAAGACTGCCGCCCAAAATGGCGGACCAACAATTTATAGGAAATAATTGGCGGTAATCCACACCGGAAGTTTAGTAAGAATTTACTAAAATTGTCATACAAAAAAATGTTTAATGGTTATTAAGTTATTTGATAATTTAGATGAATTATTTAACTTATATTAAATTTTAAACTGTAGATTGTAAAACAGGAAATAATAAAATGATATTGTGACATAACTGTCAAAGTATAAGAATGATAAATTTAGCTTTTGAATGAAATTTATTTTAAAGGTATATTACTATAAAAATACCAATATTCTAACACGTGCGTGCGGCTAGCCATAGGGCACAGAAAGACGAGCCGCGCGGTGACTGCACGAAAGCTGAGTATCTGTTTTCATTTATAGCAAATTGAGCTTTAATGACTAGGCCACAACGTGCAAACTAATAACAATAACTCAACCGCGTTGTAGTTAAGAATCTGTACTTTGTGGCCTATAGTCACTTCAATTTGATATGAATGGAAACAATAGGTCGATTCTGCTAATTAAGTCTTACAATATAGTTACTCAATTAATGATAAACGTCAAACTAACGTCAAACGCGTCTTGATTGGTCCAAACTCCAAAATCAGTTTATAATATCAGGACGACACCTATAATTGAAAGTCTAAGTTAAATTCGATAATTGGAGTTCAGGTGCGACTTTCGTGCAGGATATAATATAAACGGGTAATTAGAATGTCTTGAATATTATACTGATCAGATTTGAGTACGAGACGTCTGCCATCTGAATGTGAAGCTAGTCGTAATAATAATTCCCCACACCGATTTCGGTAACGGTGGCCAGTTTTCATTGAAACAACTAGCTAGGAGTTATTTTACAGTGGCCAATTGTGTGAGCAATAAACAAGAGAACTCTCTCTTCCTTTACTCTCGTAATCCAGTGGGACGGATGACCGACACGACTGATGAGAGATCAGGGCCAGATCCGACTTTTTGCATGCCCATCCGATGCGTGGATCATCTTTCTTGTCAGACAATCAGGTGATCAGCCTGAATTGACCTAACTAAACATGAAAACAAAATGTTTACATGACCTTCGGAGTCGAGAGCTAAGCTCTAAACCATTGGACCACTAAGTCAGCTAGTATTTGGTGGTAAATACGTGTATTCATATTTAATATATAATGAGAAATGCTCTAAAGTACCACATTTTCAAAATAACATGTTATAGTATCTACCAAATATGAAGCACGTAAGGCATTCGCGGAACTGCTATCAGTGCCTCCAAAACCTTTATCAGTAATTAGTCCATAAGTTTAATGAGCGCAAATGATCGGCCGACATATTGCGCAACTACACTTGGCAGGACGAAGCGCAAATGTCGAGGATGCGAGGTGCAAGTAGCAGCGGAACGCGGGTGGTGCGCTTAGTGAATAGCGGACTTATAAACGTTATTTCTCATAATAAGGCTTACATACTAATGACAATGTAGCAAATACAATAACTATAGTAAACATATTGCAAATAATAACTAGCCTCTATATTTGTTAAGAAAATCAAGAGCTACCTACTTACGGAAATCCTATTAAACCTTAAATTAAGCTTACAATTCCTAAATAACGTTTAATTTTCAGACTCATAAAAATAAGAACATACCGAAGAGTAGAGACATAAGCCTACATACTTCTACAAATAGATCGCACTGACCTCTTATTTATTTCGGTTAAAGGTTTTTTTCCATATCACTTCATTCATTAGACAAACTTCGTTTTTCATTAACTGATTTCTTAGTTATTAGTTGTAACTATAATATTATTGTATTTATTTTTTAAGCTTCATATAACCAAACTTAACAGAGCTCGTCTTATTTCACCGGAGGCCCAATCCCCTACCCTATTCCCTTCCCTACCCTCCCCTATTACCCTATTCCCTCTTAAAAGGCCGGCAACGCACTTGCAGCTCTTCTGATGCTGCGAGTGTCCATGGGCGACGGAAGTTGCTTTCCATCAGGTGACCCGTTTGCTCGTTTGCCCCCATATTTCATTAAAAAAAAAACATAGTCTATGCGACAAGTTGAAAATGGTACATAATAGTTAACGAACGAAATTTTCTCGAACTACCGTCTTAATTGTATGTGAAAAAAAATGTTTAAATAATGGTTGTAAAAAATTTTCGCTTCGTAGAGCCTTTCCTACATACATACTTAACAAGATCGTGCCATAAAAGTTAAAAAAATATTTATACTTTGTTTATAACATTTTTTTTACTTTAACAACATTACTTGTATTTGTAAGTTTTTGTTCAAGTAAAAAAATTGTTATAAACAAAGCTATCGCACATAATTTTAAGAGCAGTATCTCTATTTTGTACCATTTTCAACTTGTCGCATAGACTATCAGATTAAATAACTTTAACTGGGTATTAAATCTCGTAATTGGGTATTTGACAACATGTAAAAATTTTGTTTTTTTTTAATAAATTAAGAAATAATTAGGTATAACAAATTGATAAAAGTAAAAAGAATTAGTACTTTACGTGTAGTTTTGTATTTTTGTATTGTATGCATTTCGAAGTCACAAAAAAGTTGAAATATTTTTTTTAATATTAGTGTATAAAACATACATAATTAGTTTATCCGCTGCCTTTTGTAAATCGGACCATACAGGCCGGCCCAATACGTATGACATTTAGAATTAATTGGTGGGTGCGGTGAGTGAAATGACGAAGAAAGTTCCGAATTTGATGCCAGATAACCTTAACTTATGAATTCCAGCGGCGTGTCCGGTGGTCATTTTCGTAAGCACTTGTAGTTTATGCCTCGAAAAAGTCATTTGTAGGGTTCCGTCTCCAAAGGATCAAAACGGGACTATATCACTACTTTTTAAGCTCATTATTAACAGCCTTTTTCAAGTCTAAATTTAAATATCGTTTAGGCAGACATTTAAATCATTGGCAGTCAATGGTTTCTTGATGCTCTGATAATTCCGATCATTGTCATGTCGATATCGCAAGATCTCCGTGGCCTAGTGGGTAAACCGTTTGGTTTGCACTCGAGAGAGTATAAGTTCGAATCCCAGGTTGTGGCGTGTACTAATGAGACTTTTTCAGATCTCGAGTATATTATACGGACGCTCTAACGGTGAAGGAAAACATCGTGAGGAATTCCGCACATGGTTGGCCCCAGACGTATTGACCAGTCATTCGTCTGGACTAGGCTGAATTTGTTGTGAGAATGCCGTATGTGTTTGGGCAACCATACGATAGATATTTCAATAGTGGTTACTTCGCTCGGAGAATACTGTATAAATCATCCATTAACGGATGAAAAGGCCTAAGTTTTTTTTATAGTGATTATGGTAAATTTTAGGGTTCCATAGTGTTTCATCTTCTCAGATACTTGTATATCAAGTTTATCGTCAATCTACTTCATGAAATAAGTTTTGGACGCGGTGATATCTCTTATAATTTTTTGCTATATTTTTAACTTTGTTAAACTAATAATATTTCAAGAAATTTTTGTTATCCAGCAAGAAATTAAGATACAGCTAGTTTTGCTGCTTCAGGCCGCTGTCTCGACGTGGCGGCGTGCATTGACAGCAGTGAGCAGGCAGTAGCGATTGATGATTTCCTCGAAATAGTACAAATACTCTTGAATTCGGTGTCATTTAACAAACTTAGGACTGCTTTCCATGCCCTTAAGTTACACCTTAGCAAAATAATTTTAATGGAATCTTAACTCTGCGACAAAAATAATATTAGTAGAGCTGTATAGGATGACTAACGGTTGCCTTTTATATGGAATAATCGCTACCAATCACCATAGATATATAACTACATAAGCCGTCGTACGCGCGGCACGTACGCCGGCGATGGCGCCACTCCCGGTATGGTCGCTTATGATGCGCCCGCGCAGGATAATCGCGGATTGTTTTTGTGTGTGTTTGATTCGGATAGGTATAATACGTTCAAATACAACCTAATCTGAGCGTAAACAAAGAAAACAACGACGCGCAAAATGCTACCAATTTTAATGTCACACGATGAAATACAATGACATATTTACGTGGTGGTATTTCATATTTTTGTTTACGCTAACATAGATTCTGCATACTCTAAAAAATGATTTTAAAGAGAAAGAACGTACTCAAGTGTGGTTATGACAATGTAGGCTGATCACCTAATTTTCTGTAATGATGATCCATGGGTCGGATGGGTTGGAACTTTTTATTCCTTCGGTGGGATTCAATATGGCGACCTCCGGCTTGAGCGCCGAGTGCCTACGCACCACTGAGTCACAGAGGTCATCTATACTTCTATACTTAATCTATACTTCTATACGAATATAATAAAGAGGAAATGTTTGTTTGTTTGCATTAAATATTCTAAGAAACTACTGGACCGATTTTGATGAAATTTATCACAGATGTAGAGTAGACGGTGAAGGACATAGGCTACTTTTTATCGCGGAACAATGTTTCTGCGAAATTAACTTTTGCGTGCACGAAGTCGCGAGAAACATCTAGTCAAATATAAAGTCAAGTAAGTTTTGAATATATTTTGAATAATATAAAGACATAAAGTATCTCCGGAAATGTAGAATATACTTCCGTGGCTGATCCTTGATACGTGAAAGCGCTCTCACGTAAACCCCATTTCATAAGAGCGTCCAACCGACATCTTCACCTTAAAACGGCGTCCTATCTTTATAATTATACCGTCGGTTACGTAACCAAAGTGGCCCAAACTGAAATATTATTTTCAGAGTTCAGAGACCGATGCCACCGCGCGCGACATTGGGCCGTATCGTGTATAATTAGAGTCGAATTTGCAACGTGCAGTGTACGGGTGGTTGCGACTTTTTGTGCTCGTAGAGCCACGTGTCGCATATCACTCGACGGGACGCTTCCTTTTCGACAATATTAAAGAAAAAAAATCCAACAGACACGCTCCGTTTTGAGTTTTTATACTAAATACACTTTTCGGTTTCTTTATTGATGACGTGATATTAAACCGTCAACATCGGTCCGTATCTATTCGGTTCTAAAGATATCTTGGCGCTGAACTTTCCCGTCGAAGGACCAAAGAGATTTCAGCATGGCCTACTCGTCCAACTTCCCGTTACTCTGAATTCATCTAGAACGAAAATGTATGCCTATAACTTCTAGGTAGTCTGTGATTCTTACTAAGTAATAGCACATTTTACCTTAATTAATTTAATTTTTTTTAAAAGGACAAACTTTATATTTAACGTAAAGAAAATTATACAATTTTTGTATAGCACTGGTCACTTTATACCATCTGACATTCGAAAATGAAGTTTTTATCATAATATACTAATATGTAAGCGAAAACTTCTTACGCATTTTTACTAAAAAAAAAATACGGAAACGGAGGAGTATGAAATTTTGGCACAATTAAAATTTATGTGAAAGAAGGTGTGCAAAAATGTGCACAGTAAAGTTGAAACTCAAAAATTGAAAATTGAATCAAGGTCGAATTTTTTAATCACTGGGCATTAATATCTTCTAGATTTTTTTCCATATCACTGCCACCTGCTTAATTAATTATGTTATGTAATACTAACGAAAGGCATCGCACGGGTACAATGAATATTGAATATATATTATGTCACCGTAAAATTGTAAAAACCGTTAGATTGTAATAGAACTAGTGAAATTGTAAAATGTTGATAGACTTCCAACGCGAATATGCTGCCTATAATTTAACACATTATTTTTCGATAAATTATAAATATATAGTTATGAATCTTTTGACAAATTTTTACAATCTCATTAGTTATTTTACAATCTAACGGTTTTTACAATTTTACGGTGACATATATATAAACCTTCGGCTTAAATCACTCCATTGAAAACTGAAAATTGCATTAAAATCCGTTTAGTAGTTTAAAAATTCTAAGCGAACACACAGCGGAAACGATTTCATTTTATACTATGTAAAAATTCAAAAATACATTACAATTATAGTTAAAATTGTCATTGTTTAACAGTTCTCAGTGTATAACATTACTTTCATAGATTAACTTAAAATACCTGTGTCTGATTACAAGATCGACTATTACTAAACTATTATTAGGTATATCTACTAGATATTTTGGACATATTATAATGTACTGCTTATGTAAAAAAATGTTTGGGTACAAAAATTATTAAAAAATATAATAGCTTTGTCTAAATAACATTAATACAATCAGATGTGTAAGGTCAGTGACATTAACAGCGCTGTAAAGAGCGTGCTGTAATTTAATTAGTTCCTATTTTTTCGAATTTTTTATTATCTTTGTGCCTAAACGTCTAATTACAAAGTCAGTAGATCATAATATGCCTAAATTATCCGTAACAACCTTATATTATGTTTATACAAAAAAAACCGGCTAGGTGCGAGTCGGACTAGCGCACCGAGCGTTCCAAACAAACTTGTAGATATATACGTAAAAGTTCACCCATCCCGACAATCGAGTCATAGTAGGGGTAATAAGTTTAAAATTATTAAAAATATTTTTAAAATATGATGTAACTAAAAATTTACGGTTTTCGCAATTTTTCCTTTATCTGTGCTATAAGACGTTGCTTCGTACCAAATTTCAAGATTCTGAGTTCACGGGAAGTACCCTGTAGGTTTTGATTCCCTTGCGAGTTTCGAAAGTTGGACTCTAAAGGATACTCGATATATTTTCTATGAACAATTTGCTACGGCGACCAAAGACAAAATTAGGATCGACGAATCGAGAAATCGAGGAAGGAGAAATATGAATGAAAATTGTACAATCTAATAGTATTTTAGTTTGCGGTCAACACTTTTTTAAACAGCATAAACGCCCGATGTCTTTTAAGTGGCAATGGTTTCGTGATGCTCTGATAATTCCGATCATTGTCATGTCGATATCGCTATTAATATAGTGATTATAGTAAGTTTTAGGGTTCCGTACCTTAAGGGTAAGTCGTACATCCGTCTGTCCGTCCGTCACCAGGCTGTATCTCATGAACCGTAATAGATAGACAGTTGAAATTTTCACAGATGATGTATTTCTGTTGCTGATATAACAGCAAATACTAAAAACAGTGTAAAATAAATATTTAAGTTAATATTTAAGAGGAATTGTTCGGACTCATACCTGCTACAACTTTTCGCCGCCGTTCCAAGCGACAAAATATTTATCATCCTCATCACCTTAATGAGTGGCAGTCCTCCACCGTGCACTTTACCCGAAGCTTTCTGCCGCGCACTGTAAAACTCTGGAATGAACTGTCGCCAGCAGTATTTCCGGACCATTACGACCTGCAAACCTTCAAGAAGGGAGCGTATTCCCTCCTAAAAGGCCGGCAACGACAACTCTGATGTTGCGGGTGTCCATGGGCGGCGGTAATCGCTTTCCATCAGGTGAAAAGAAAGTGGGGGCTCACATACTACGAACGTTTTTTTTTTTTGTTTGGCACGAAACCCTTCGTGCATGAGTCCGATTCGCACTTGGCAGGTTTTTTCCACATAATTACTAAATATAATAAACAATGGTTTACAATAATAATATCTATTATGTTGTTTTATTCAAGCATTTGTAATACAAATGAATTATACTCGTCTCGTGTCCCTCACTAATCAGAATTTGCCATCTATTTGATGATATTCTCAGTTAATTATCATAATCCATAAATTTATAGTTTCTATAATTCTCCATTAAACATTATTACGTCTTAAAGCCTCTTTCACAATGTTCTGTTATGTGTCGGATACAAAGATTTCAAAACTCAAGATAGGCTATGACGTAAATTTGTCGGAACAAATCTTCACACAATAAAAAGTTACGCCTTCTTAGTTTTCACCATACTTCAAATGTCAGCCATCTTGTTTTCACCATTCACCATACTTCAAATGTCAAAATGGCCACAAAAATCTCAAAAGTTACTTTTTACCTCAATATGCCTCGTCTATTCTATACCTAATATGGCTATGGTCGGATAGCCAATTCGTAAGTTTTGTTTCTATTTACTTTATATCGAGCGACAGACAAAAATGCTATCAAGCTATCTGAGCTATCAGTAGATTGTGAACAACTAACATAGACACGCCAAGAATTTTCAAAGAAATGTACACTACACAGTAGATAGGGTATATTCTCATTTTCATATCTAGATCGTTACCATTTTCTTCAAAAATCGACGCATGTTCCTCCTTGAGTACTAGGACAGCAGAAGTTGCCAGGAGTAGGGGAGACCGAGGGGTTTTGACACAAAGGTGATTTGAAACAGTACCGATTTCATGGAACTTAAAAGTGTTAGCGAGTGCGCAACGTTGCATTTTAACCATTCCCCTCCAACCACTGACTTGTCAATACGCGTCGTTGGCATGAGTCGCGCGGTTATGGAGTTCTGCGTGCCATGTGACAAAAATCGTTAAAAGTAAGTTTTTTTTTTACCATGCCTATTTTTTGATAAGGGTATTGTATTTTAGTTTGATTTATATTGGTTTCGAAAGCTCATTATCTAGAGATTTATTGTATATATTTGGTACAATTGATTTGTGTGTATTTGATTCTTGATTGCAGTTTAAATTAATATTGAGAGGTTTTTTCTTACTGAGGAGATTTGAAACAGGTTGTTTCAAATCTCCTCGTTTTCAATATTGTATCAGAATATTTACGCATTAAAAAGTACCTATTAACGTTGTGTCAATTAAATAAATGCTTTTTAATTTATTTATTTTGTTTCAGCATGCCTACTGATCATAAAATAAAGACTGACAGAGGTATGGAAAGTCGCAAAATATATAATTTTGCAGCAGAAGATTAGTATCAAGTTACTTTGCCACATATTTGTTAGATTGACATTTTTTGTTTTCTATTTACATTTTTGATATTTGTGAAATTATTGTTACATAAATATTTGAAGAAATAATTATCAAAACTGATTATAATTCTAAAGAAACGACTGAAAGTCAACTATTTATTGAAAATCTATATTTTATTTTAAAGATTTGCAATGAATGTAAAACATTTTGTTTATCTTACTGTTATTTTAATTAATATTACGAATAATGACGTTATAATACTTTAAACTACTTTCAGAGTTGATGATATTGTGTATCAGAACTGTAGTTATCTACTTATGCGATATATCAGTACAAAATAAATGTGAATAGATACGTAAAACAACAAAGTATGTGCTTGAAAAGATAAGTTTTAATACATACTTTTAAATTATATCACAACTTTTATTTTACAGCCCTTAATATTTCACAGAAATCATATGTTTTAACTCTCCTCGACCCCTGTTTCATTTTACCTCGGTATGAGGGGAATTGAAACAAGATGACTTGTTGCGGTTAAGTCGATTTTTTACCACAATATTTAACACTTACAGTTTCTTTATGTTAGTCATTTGCAAGTGTAAAGAATGACCTAACGTTTGGTACTAATATCATACCATTTCTGGCAATAGTGTTTGGTATATGAGACAAAATGTAAAAATTGTGTCAACACCCCTCGGTCTCCCCTACCTTTTCCTATCTTAATCCTTAGGTACATTTCTTTGAAAAATCGACGCATGTTCCTCCTTAAGTACTAGGACAGCAAAAGTTACCAAGAGTTTAACGAAACCTTTGTACTAGGGCCGACCTTCGGCGGGACCTTCGTAAGGCTTCACATAGCTGACCCGGTCCGTCAATAACTAGCTAATATGGTAACGCCACCTTTTTGCACCGCGCCATACATACGATTGCCCGTTATACAGGGCTACCTGCTTATAAAACCGTAGCGTACTTGATGAAAGATAATATTTTACTAGATGACTGTAGTATGCATAATATTATAAACTACTAGCTGATGCCCGCAACTTCGTTTGCATAGAACTAACGGAAAATAACAGTAGCCTATGTTAGACCTTATAACATCAGCTATCTTCCAGTGAAAGTCCCGTGAAAATCGGTCCAGCCGATTCGGAGATTAGCCGAAACAAACAGACAGACCGACAGACGGACAGGCAAAAATATTAAAAATTGTTATTTTATTGTAAGTACCGAATATACTTTCATATGCATTAAGTGAAAAGCCGTTAATTTGAAATTACAAACAGACACTTCGATTTTATTTATCTGTATAGATGTATAGATAATATGTGATGTAGCTACATACAAAATAAAACTTCTTAGTTTTTAGGGTTTGTTCACACCGAGACGATGCGGCGTGACGCGTCACTGCAGTTTTAAGATGGCTATTCAAAATTAAACTTTATTTACTACACAACAAGATACACGTTTCCTATGACATCAGTCATACACTGCACATGCGCTGTGCAACTTGACATTTAAACTCTTACAATGAAACGTATAATATATTCTTGTGTAATTAATAAAATAAATATCGTAGTCGCGTATCGTTTCGGTGTGAATTATGTAATTTGGGTGCCTTAACTGTGAAGGAAAACTTCGTGAGTAAACACACAGAAAAATAGCCTGTAATGACAAAGTGAATTCTGCTTACCCGAAGTGTTAGCGTAGTGATCAACAAACAGATTACATATTATAAAAAACTCGAAAAAATAACTTTGAATACCCTTAGACTTTACTAATTTTCAATTAATCTTAATGATTAAATTGTATGTACAGCCCTATTGTAAGTAGTAACTCATAAAATATACTATAGACCTTATTGCTTTATGGATTACTTCAATTTAAAGGAAAAAAGCCTTTAAGGACCTTAAAGTTATAAATTATATCACAATCACAATGTTGCCAAATGCCATTAGGAGCTTCTATATATCTTATTAGACTTATAGCTTACATATATCTTAGCTTAATTGAGCGGCTTCAGATATTTTTCTTTCTTATACTTACCTATATAAAAATGGATTGAATGGCCAAGTGCGAGTCACAGAAAAACAATTTTGTTGTATGGTAGCCGCACCTAAATGTTTATTTTATTCTGTTTTTAGTATGTTGGTATTTGTTCAAGAGAAATTTGTGAAAATTTTTACTGTTTAGCTATCACAGTTAACGGGATACCACCTGGTGACACGCGGACGGACAGACAGCAAAATCTTAGTAAGAAAGTCCCGTTTGTACCCTTTGGCTACGGAACCCTAATTATGAGGCACTCAAGTCATATGCTACCCACAAGGGCAAGAATGACAACATTCTACCAAGGGATCATTTAAGAAGCCTATAAGAAGCACTCAGCTTTATGAAGAGTTATGAAAATGAGGGTGTTTGATGTTTTTCTGCCGTTAGGGACAGACCCAACGCATACAAAGCGTGTGGTGGCGTAAGTGGCACCAAAGGTCAATAAGAATGTTCCATTATTTTTCTGTTACCAGGCGGCGCTTGGTAGCCCAACGGTCCTTGTCGTGTCAAAAAGCTGTCAGATGTCACTAATTTAAAAAAAAACTCATTCAGCTGTATAAGTTCCTCAGCAAAGGAAACTTGCAGCAAGCGTAATATAATCATAATTTAATAATTTGTCTATTTCTAGAAGTGATCTGTCTATTTCCAGTCCATAAGCCATAAACTTTGTCTATCTAATCTGTTTTCCCACGCTACTATGAGTCTATCCGAGACAAAGACACTTATGGGAAATATGTGTCTTATATCCTTATATACTCGTACGCATGCTTTGTGTACACATATACGGCCCGCTGTGGACTTACGTGGAGACTTTCCTCGACGATGAGGACTGTTATAGGACATAATTGATTAGAAAAATTAATTTTTGTATTTTGTCCTTTGAAAACTTTGTCTATATTATCTAGACAATATATAGATACTATTTTAGTATCGTATAAAGATATGTCATAATGTCATGGGATACTCATCCCAACTTACCTGTCCGGTAGTTGTGGTATAGTATACGGGTATGCGACCCCGGCTTCCCAAGCTATTACTGTCCTATCCCTTGCCCTCCTGGGCGGTAATATCCTACATTTCCTATTTCCCACTCTAACTTACCAATCTTCCTTTCCACACCACCTATCCTTCCTTTTCCCTATTCCTACCCTCTCCACCAATCCGTGGAAACGCAATGGATAATCAGAAAAATAATTTAATTATCCAAAATGGCGGCGATGTGGTTCACCACCCATCACGTCTCGTTTCTCGCGGAGGTGAAAAGCGGACCATGGAGAGCCGCTTCGCTACGTTGAATGTAAGAGGAGGAATGGATGGTAAGAATGAAAGTGAACGAAGCGAAACGAGTATGTAAGGATCGTAGCAAGTGGCAAAAAGTGGTCTCTGCCTACCCCTTTACGGGAAAAAGGCGTGATTATATGTATGTATGTATGTATAAAGATAATAATATCTACTTGTAGCGAAGACTGGTTCTCCTTCATAGGGAATGCCTAGGTAGGTATTTGGATGAGGGTCTTCAAAAGTAGTAAGTGAAGCCGATAGGAATGGAGTTATAGGAACCTCACGCCACTGATACCTACATGTTTATGCTTAAGACAACATATTATGTTAATATGTGATGCAAAAACTTTAAGTAATGTTTTACGAGAATAGTGTGAACGGAGTAGTATGAAATTTGGCACAGTTTGTGTGGAGGAAGGTGTGCAGAAAGCTAGTATTTTTTGAAATGCTTAGAAACTCATGAAATTAGTAGAAATAAAGCTACACACACTACCAATGCGTTTGTACAATAACAGTAGTATAACACCTATTATTGCCAATATTTCATTCACATTCCATAGACAACATTAAAATATTTTCCTTGTGTATCTCAAAGGCAAGAGAACCTTAAAAAGTTAAACCTTCTAGCCGACCTCTAGTAATAATTAATTTACTCCATTCGTCACATAACTATTCAGCTTTTTCTAATTTCCCCCTTAACCTCAAGGAATTTCTTTACTTCTGAGTAATAAGTAGGCGGTTCACCTCGTAGCAAGTGCATACTACTAAGAAATATTCGGCATTCCCCACTACCTTATAGATTGGTGTCAAGTTTAGTTGCATCTCTCAGTTATGGCTGACCCGGAATCCGTCATGCCTGGGAAAATTCAGAGCAATGAAAATAGAAGTCTGCGCTTTTTTTTGTATTTGCCAATTCTATACGACCGCAGAGTTGTCAAATAAAAACTGTGGAAATAACTAAGATTCCACTTACGATTGCCATACTCTTTTGGATTCAAATGTAGTAGCTTAGGTACCTAGGATCCATCTACATATTACGCTGCAGCGCATGGGGGAGGGTGGACGGCGCATAGGAGAGGGGGGATCATACTAAATGTACTACGAATTTGTATGTGATTGAAACTAGTTGTAAACGTGACAACTAGGTGGTGCTGTACAAATCACATACAAATTCTTAGGGCGGTATTCTTGGTCGATTCTTATTTCTAAGTTCGCCTTAAAGACATACTTATGGTGACATTTCGATTCACAGTCGTAACTTAAGCATTGTCTTATGTATAATTTCATTCAAACAAGGCGGACTTAAACGAGAAATTCTTAAGTACTTTCTTAAGCAACGACCAAGAATTCCGGCCTTAGTAAACGCTAAACTCGCTCACGATCAAATGCGATTAGAAAAACTCATACTTAGCACTCTGGTACAGGGATACCGGATACGACCTCCGTGGCTCAGTGGTGAGCGCAGTGGTGCTTTAGCCGGAGGTCGCGGGTTCGAATTCCGCCGAAGGAACAAAAAGGTTTTCTGTGTTCCTGGGTCATGGATGTGTATTAAATATGTGTATAATATAATAAAAATCTTAAATATAAGTATAGTATAAAAAGTATTAAATATATTTCCGTTGTCTGGTACCCGTAGGTAACACAAGTTCTTCGGATACTTACCACGGGGCCAGACTGACGTGGTGTGAAGCGTCCATAGACATTATATTAGATATTATAGATATGTTATATATTTACAAAACTGACAACATTTCTGTGCCGCGTCACACATTGACATTGACAGATCGAAATTTTGACGTAATATCTGGATGGCCCCCTACCGCAATAATCATGCTGTAGCAACGCTGATAAGCCGACAATTTGTCCTATCTGTGTGGACACATTTATTTGGTCCTCATGTTGTGCGTGTAGCTTTCAGATGCGTCAAGATATACAATACGGCCGATGTATCTTGGCGAGTCTGAACTTCGCGCAGAAGGTCGCGCAATAACTGTTTTTAAGTGTTTTCGTATTTATTTTATTTGTACTAGTTGGTCAACTGTATTAGGGAAATTTTATTAGTACATAGGTCTCTAAAAAAATACAATAACAGTTTTCTTCACGAGTTGTACATGCGCTAAAGTTCGCAGAGCCTATGTTCAGACCCGTCAAGATACAGCGGCCGTAGTGTAGATAGTGTTAAGGACAGCGGCCTCGCCTGTGTTTTAAAGTGAATTTAAAGACAATGAACACTTATCAGTGCTTTAAAACGTTTCTAAAAACTGTGAGTAAATAGTACATAAACTTTTAAGAGTGAAAATAGTGAATATAAGTGTTGTACATAAGTGTTAAGTTCATTAGAATAGCGGTAAATAATTGTTTTAAAGTCACGAGTTTATTTTCTTTATAATTTCTTAACCGTAGCTTATTTCACTTGGAAAATAAGTGTTGTACATAGGAAAAATTAGTGGCTAAAGTAAATAACATTTAGGTAAATAGAAATGTAAATGGTTTTAGAGAAAATTAGATTATAATGGTGAAAAATATATGGTTTTTCTTATACTTGTAATTTTGCTTATGTGTTACTAAGTATCTATGTAAACTGTGTGATTATGTATTGTTTTATGGTAAATAAAGAATTTCACGTTATGCGTTTCACTTATCCTGGCTCAGGGGAAATAAAGGGAAATTAGGGAAAATTACGGAAAAATAGCCGTTTAGAGAAATAAGAGAGAGATAGCTTATATGGAAATTAGAAGAGTACATTTGTGCTCTCTATACGGCATTGCCCTGAGCCAGGTAAGCTAACGAGTTAATGTGAAAAATGTTCTCCTCAAATCAGTGTTATTTTTTATACGCCCCAGCTCTGCCCGAATCGGTGTAACCTTGCTATCTTCGAGTCTGATCAGAGCCGGCGGTGAAAACCTAGTGGAAAAATACAGTCCCATACAGTAGTGCGTGGTCCTTCGAGCCGGATTGCAAGTTAGTGAGTTAGTCGCGTGTGATCCGAGATACAAGATTGAAGAAATTTTCGAAGTCCAATACCAGTTGAAAACAATCAAGACGACACTTAGAAGAATTTATTGATGACGGAACATAGAAAAATTTACTGAACATCGGACATAGAAAAATTTTACTGAGCCAAGGAGATAGAAAAATTTATTGAAGACTGGACTTAGAAAAATTTACCGAACACTGGACATAGAATAATTTCATCGAGCCAAGGACATAGAAAATTTTTGAAGAAAATTTATCAAGCCGAACATAGAATTTTGGAAGAAAGGAATTCAACACCGGGGATCGACGGACTCAGATTAGAAGATTGGACTCGAAGATACAAGACAACACCAACGAAGAGGGAAGCAAGGATTCGCAGATTTTTCGCCTGAAAAACCTACCGAAGATTCTTGAAGAGTCGTGAAGACTCTGAAGATATTTGGAGTTTGAAGACGAATATTTGAAGATTAATTTTTGATTTGAGGATTTAACTTAACGTAACATTTAACTTAAACTATGGTCATCACAAGGAGTCAGAGCGGGGCCGAGGAGAACCAACCACAACAACAACAACCGCGAAGATTTCCAGATCCGCCACGATCGCCGTCTGCTGCCGCCACGAGCCAGCCGCCGCCGACCGAGGGAAGGGCAGATCTGCTTCAAACAATTTTAAAACCGAGACCAGGTACTAGCAAGGCACCTGTAGCTCCGGAAGTGCAAACACTAGCCAGGAAGAAGGCTATTTCAATTAGGTCGCGTCGATCGACAGCGAGTGTCGTCGCACGCATGCAATATGAGGCGGAAGAGAAGCTGGCCGCTCTCCGTAAAAAGGAACTGCAAATAGAAGCAGAACTTATCAAGAAGAAACTCGTCGCCGACGTCGCCGCTGCAGAGGATGGAAGCAGCCCCGATGACGACGAGCCGTCTGAACAGGTGGAGCAACGTGTACGAGCCTGGCTAAGCGAACAAGGACCCGACCATGAAGAGGCTAGACAAGAGCCGGTCGTGTTAGAGGAGAGAGAGACGCCGAAGCCAGAAGACATGCCACCAACTGGAGGAAGACGCGAAGGCCAGAAGACGAGATTTGAGTGGCCGGAACAACGCCGCCCACGCTCACCCACACCGCCCACGTCTAGGGCCAACGGGGTGGAACATCTCGCTGAAACGTTAGACAAGCTGCTGAATCAACGCCAGACGCGCCACACAACGGAGCTGCCTACATTCTCAGGGGCTCCCACCGAATGGTTATCCTTCAAGGCAGCAATGGAAGACACCACTGCATTCTACAAGCTGAAACCGATCGAGAATTTAGCTCGGCTGAGGAACTGCTTACGGGGAGAAGCCAGGGAAGCCGTGGCACCACTGCTGAGCGTCGCTACGCCGCCCGAACAAATCATGAAGACTCTAGAACAATGCTTCGGACGTCCAGAAGTTATGGTGGACCGCATGATGGAAGACCTGAAGAGGCTACCGAGGCTCGGAGGTTCGGCGGCGGAACTCAACCAATTCGCCGTAAAGATTCAGAACATGGTGGCTATCCTGAAGAGGCTGAGGCACGGGTACCTTTTCAACCCGTTGCTCACGAGAGACATTCTAGAGAAGCTCAGTCCCTACGAGAAAAGCAAGTGGTACGACTACGCAGAAGAGACGTCGCGCTTCAGGAACGAGCCCGATGTCGTCCTTCTCTCTGAATTCTTAATGAGGGAAGCGGACAGGGCACTGCGCTACGGATTCAGCACGACATCGAAGAGAGAAACACCGCGTCAACCTCCGAACAAGAGTGAAACCAGAGCAAGAAGGCCAGTCTTCGCGGTGACAGATGAGGGCAGGGGTTCGCCGAGCCACAGCCAACCCAAGAAGGTACGCGAGGAAGCAATGAAGTGCCCGGTATGTGCCAATGATCACGCTCTGCCTCGCTGCGCCACCTTCAAGAAAATGAGCGTACCAAAGAGATGGGACACAGTCAAGAAAGAGGGGCTGTGTTTCCTGTGCATATCGAGTCGACACAGAAGATTCATCTGTAAGGCGAAACGATGCGGCGCACAGGGTTGTAAGCGGCTGCACCACACGTTGCTGCACGAGGAGAGGTCCGGCGGCGCTCCACAGGCTGAGGACGCCGTTATTACCGCATCGGTCACGTCCGACCGTGCGGTAAAACTCAAGATGAGAAGGGTTCAAGTCGTAGGTCCACGGGGCGAAGCGGACATCTTCGCGCTGTTCGACGAGGGCTCGACAGTGACTCTGCTGGATGAAGACGTCGCGAAGGCTATCGGCGCAGACGGTCCGTCGAAAGTGCTGCGGATGCACGGGATCAATGCCGAGAGGAATGAGGAAAAAAGCCGACTCGTACAACTGGGCGTACGGGGTCACGACGGTACCAGGCACGACATCACTGCGAGAACGGTGGGCGGATTGAACTTGCTCACTCAATCCGTTCCGGAATCATTGCTGCAACTCGCTCACCTGCACGATCTCAGGGATGAAGAGATGTGTTATGAGAACGAGAAACCCCAACTTCTCATCGGTACGGACAACTGGCAGCTCATCGTGTCAAGAGAACTGAGAATCGGGAAAAGGAACCAGCCTGCGGCCTCAAAGACCAAACTCGGCTGGGTAATTCACGGCGGCATCCCGAGTCGCATGAGAACGAAACAGGATGACGAGAATATCCTGCACATATGGACCGTCGACTACCCGGACGAACGAACGGGCGAGAGTCTAGGCGGGACGAGACTCCAGTGGCGCAAAGAGGGCGTCACATTACCCCGGAGTAACAACGGGGGGAGTCAGACAAACTGCAGTATGGGACCGGGACTCCAGTGGCACACGAGAGATGTCATAACCCCAAGGATCGACGGGGGGAGTCGTGCGGGCTGCAGTTTGAAGCGAGAAGATGGGGATGTCCGAGCCGTGTTGGCCGCTGCCAAGGCCAAGGTGTCGCCGCTGAAGGCGCAATCAAGACCGAGATTGAAGCTGCAGGCTGCCCCGGTGAGATGGAGACCGGGAAACAACGACGCAGCAATAAGTGGAAAGGCAGTAGAGAAGCTGCTAAAACTGAACGAGATGATTGAAAATAGGGACCCAATCATCCTGGACGGAAGACATCCGTTTACGAAGTTACTGGTGGCACGGGAGCATGCCAGGGCAGGACACGGGAGCCGTGAGAGGGTCGTGAACGACCTCAGGCAAAGGTTTTGGATCCTGAAGCTGCGGCCGACGGTGCGCAGCATAACAAGTAAGTGTGCGTTTTGTCGGCTACGACGGGCGCACCCGAGAACACCACAAACTGGAGACTTGCCGGCGGAGCGCCTGGGGGCGTTCCAGAGACCATTTTCGTACTGTGGTCTCGACTGTTTCGGCCCGATGACGATCACCATCGGCCGACGTCACGAGAAGAGATGGGGAGCGCTCTTCACCTGTCTGACGACGCGGGCCGTGCACCTGGAGCTGGTGGCCTCGCTGTCGACAGACTCAGCAATAATGGCCATGAGAAGGATGGCTGCGCGGCGAGGATGGCCGTCAGTCATGTACAGCGACAACGGGACGAACTTCAGAGGCGCGGACGTCGAGCTGCGGCAGGCGTACGCTGAGTGGGCACCGGCTATGGCTCAGCTGGGCCTCACGCACCGCATGCAATGGAAATTCACCCCGCCGGGGGCACCGAGTCAAGGAGGTGCCTGGGAACGGATGGTGAGGTCAGTGAAAACCGCCTTACTCGCTACGCTGAACGAGAAGTCGCCGAAAGAAGAGGTACTCCAGACCCTGATGGCCGAGGCGGAGTATTCCGTGAACGCACGACCGCTTGTTCACGTTTCCGTGGACCCCAGCGACCCGGAGGCAATCACACCGAACCATTTCCTCCTGGGGTCGTCCACCGGACTGCCGTACGTCGGACCGTGTGTGCCGGCGGACAAGAAGACTTGGAGAGTCGCGCAAGCCCTTGCCGACGAGTTCTGGAGGCGCTGGGTGAGGGAATACCTCCCCACGCTCACGCCACGCTACGGGGCGCCGCAGAGCAGCCGTGCCCTGGTTCCGGGCGACCTGGTCGTGGTCGTAGATCCGGCGCTGCCGCGTAATACGTGGCCGCGCGGGGTCGTGCACCGGGTCTACCCTGGCCCGGACGGACAGGTGCGTTGTGCGGACGTTCGCACGCGCAGTGGTGTGTTCCGCAGGCCCACATCAAAATTGGCAGTGCTGGAGGAGGCGCCGCAGTCGCAACCGCGACCGCTGGCGGAGCAGCCGGAGCCGGGGGCGGTGCTGGGCGCGGAACGAGCGCCGGAGCGAGCTACAGACAGCTCGCAGTCGCCTGAGCGAGCTAGAGTCAGCTCGCAGTCGCCGGAGCGAGCTACAGACAGCTCGCAGTCGCCGGAGCGAGCTACAGACAGCTCGCAGCCGCCTGAGCGAGCTACAGACAGCTCGCAGTCGCCTGAGCGAGCTAGAGACAGCTCGCAGTCGCCGGAGCGAGCCACAGACGGCTCGCAGTCACCACCACGAGCTGTAGCGAGCACAAACAGCTCGCGGTCGCAGCCAGTTGCAGCGGGCACGGTCAGCCCGCAGTCACCGGAGCAGTTTGCGGCGGACACAGACAGCTGGCAGTCAGCGGAGCAGTCCACGGCGGGTCCAGCGAGCCCGCGGTCACCAGAGGAGGCTGCGTAGAACCTGGCTACTGCGCCGGGGGGAGGATGTTAAGGACAGCGGCCTCGCCTGTGTTTTAAAGTGAATTTAAAGACAATGAACACTTATCAGTGCTTTAAAACGTTTCTAAAAACTGTGAGTAAATAGTACATAAACTTTTAAGAGTGAAAATAGTGAATATAAGTGTTGTACATAAGTGTTAAGTTCATTAGAATAGCGGTAAATAATTGTTTTAAAGTCACGAGTTTATTTTCTTTATAATTTCTTAACCGTAGCTTATTTCACTTGGAAAATTAGTGTTGTACATAGGAAAAATTAGTGGCTAAAGTAAATAACATTTAGGTAAATAGAAATGTAAATGGTTTTAGAGAAAATTAGATTATAATGGTGAAAAATATATGGTTTTTCTTATACTTGTAATTTTGCTTATGTGTTACTAAGTATCTATGTAAACTGTGTGATTATGTATTGTTTTATGGTAAATAAAGAATTTCACGTTATGCGTTTCACTTATCCTGGCTCAGGGGAAATAAAGGGAAATTAGGGAAAATTACGGAAAAATAGCCGTTTAGAGAAATAAGAGAGAGATAGCTTATATGGAAATTAGAAGAGTACATTTGTGCTCTCTATACGGCATTGCCCTGAGCCAGGTAAGCTAACGAGTTAATGTGAAAAATGTTCTCCTCAAATCAGTGTTATTTTTTATACGCCCCAGCTCTGCCCGAATCGGTGTAACCTTGCTATCTTCGAGTCTGATCAGAGCCGGCGGTGAAAACCTAGTGGAAAAATACAGTCCCATACAGATAGGTAGGTAATATTTTTTACTTAGACATATTGTAGTAGTATAGTATAATTTCCATAGATTGATAGATAGCTACCCTACTTGTATTACCTCGCACGCTCCGCCGTATATGTGCGGCCTCGCGCGGGGGTTAAGTCACGAGAGATAGCGTTTTGTAGTCAGAATGCCTTGCAAACTCAGCAAAATATTATTAAGGTCATTAAGTGTCTTTTGGAATGTCATGTAAGTAACTATGTGTGATGGACGATGGTACTTTTACTACCAATAGTATATTTTATTTAGATTTCTCCTGCAGCTCCGTATTCTGCAAGAACCGTACATTTTCTTGCGATAAAAATACTATCTAAGTACTTAAATACTAATCTACTCTATATCTATTCCAAACATCAAATCGGCCTAGTGATTTCGGAGTTTATCCAATTAAAAAAACAAATCTTTACTCTTTATTACATTAGTATCGATATCAAAAAATTATATATATCCTTATCTAAATATAGAATATAGGAAAATGCAAATATTGAATTAATCGTTTATAAAAGACTAGACGTTGCCCGCGACTTTGTGCGCGCAAAAGTCAATTAAGCATAAACCGTACATTTTCCGCAATAAAAAATAGCATATGTCTTTTCCCGTGATCTACTCTACATCTGTGCCAAATTTCATCAAAATCGGTTCAGTACTTTCGGAGCCTATTCAATGCAAACAAACAAACGTTTCCTCTTTATTATATTACACTAGCGACCCGCCCCGGCTTTGCACGGGTACAATACTGATACTGATACTACAGAATGTCTTTAAACCTCTAACAAAACGGGCGAAATTTAGTCAAAACAAACAGAAACAAATTAATATAGGTACCTACTAAAACTCAATGAAATAAGTAGGTGGGTATACTTTTATCGTATGAAATACCTATACTCTTCAGGACTAACAATACAACAAACACTAAATAAATAGGTATTCAAGAATCAAGTATCTATCCATCATAGTTACAACGAACACAAAACAAAAAATTTACTCATAGAAGTCATAGATATAAACTCTCCCCGCACGCGCACCCCCGCCTTGGTAACGCCCACTTCGCAACGGGCCGTGCCGTGCAGCAGAAATCGTAATATTTTAATTTCGCCATAACTTCAAAACCAAACGTCCAATTTTAATCATTCAAAGACCAAATATTATCTACATAAACTGTACTTAGTGATGAAATAATTTATTTTGATAAGGATTAATAGCATGAGTAAAATAAACGCGTTTAAATGTAGTCCAAAAAAATTCAAGATTTCTAAATAAAAAAATGGTTGTTGTGCCTCACTCGACATAGATAGGTATAGTGTGTCGCGGACTTTTTTGTAGATATTTATAAGATCTACAATTAATTAGAACATTTTATGGTTCTATCTTTTATAGTTTAGGCAGCGTACGCAAAATAAGTAACTTTTCTGGTTGATTTTTTACACCTTGTGTCCGAAAAACCCAAATATCTTACGGAACCCTATTTTTTCCAAAATAAATTTAGCCTATGTTACTCGTGGATAATGTAGCTTTCGAATGGTGAAAGAATTTTTTAAATCGGTCCCGTACTTTTTGAGCCTATTCATTACAAACAAACATACAAACAAAGTTTACCTCTTTATAATATTAGTGTAGATTATACTCGTAGTATAAAATAAATAACGTTCTTGAAGTGAAGTGAAGTAAAGTGTTTCAAATTTATAGAGAATCATTAAAATATATAAAACACTACTTACCATAGCCAGGCTAGGCACATTTAACTTTACGTTTCACTTTAAGGAAAAAATGTAAAAAAATGTAAATTGGACCATACGCCACATTTACTTGGAAGCACCGCTAAATACTGATGCCGTATGGACTGATCAAGGTGCTGTGATATATGATGACGCAGTAGTCTACTAGTCTTACTACCACAGAGGCGACACACTCCACAAATGACAGCACCGGCGAATGGCAGACATGTTGACGTAAGCCTCCGTGGCCTAGTGGGTAGACCGTTTGGTTTGCACTCGAGAGATTATAGGCTCGAATCCCAGGTTGTGGCGTGTACCAATGAGACCTTTTTAGGGTTCCGTAATACTTAAGGAACCCTTATAGTTTCGCTCTGTCCGTCTGTCTGTCCGCGCCTCTAGCTCCTGTAATTATGAATATAAATTGATGAAATTTGGTGCAGTTATAGATTGAGTCACGGTTTCGGGATTATAAAAAATAATAATTTTATATTTTAGGGGTGGCTCTCCATACATGTAAAGTGGGGATGAAAAATATTTTTTCACTCTACCCCATCGTGTGGGGTATCGTAGAATAGGTCTTTTAAAATAAAGGCAAGGTTTCATACGTTACTTTTTTATAAAGTTGACCATTTTCGAGTAATCGGCCTCCAAAGTACTCGTAGTTTGTAAGTTGATCCCCCCCCCCCTAGCATTTTTAAACTATAGGAGATAGAAACTTGCAAATTTCCATGCTGATAGATCATGCTAAAAACTCTTTAGGAAAATTATTGTGAACCAAATCGGACAGTAACTTTTGGAGTAATTAAAAAAAAAGCATATTACGCGTTTATAGTTACGGAACCCTCCTTAGACATGTCCTGACATGCTCTTGGTTAGGTTATTCAGATCTCAAGTACATTATACGGACGCTCTAACGGTGCAGGAAAACATCGTGAGGAAACCCGCATATGGTTGGCCCCAGACGTACCTATTAACCAGTCATTCCTCTGGACTAGGCTGACTATGTTGTGAGAATGCCGTATGAGCCTGGGCAACCATACGACATTTAAAAACCGACTGTCCCAATCACTGAAGTATTTCAAGAGTCGTTACTTCGCTCGGAGAATACTGTATACAGTATTCTCCGAGCGAAGTAACGACTCTTGAAATACTTCAGTGATTGGGACAGTCTATAGATCATCCATTAACGGATGAAAACGCCTAAGTTTAACGTAAGCCTACGCACTTGCTTAAATCTGGGTTAAAGTTAACCCTGGGTTAAAATATCGTGCCTTCTCTTTCATAAATACGAACGAGAGAGGCCCAAGTTTATGCGCATAATAATTATCATTCGTCATTTATTTGCATAATAATTACGCAATGTAATGTTTACATTTCTATAACAATTTAGTATCTATGTTACTAGCGCTCACTATATAGTTAGTGGAGTTCTCGCGAAATCCGTCATTTAGATCTCACTAGCTACACAGACTAAACACGTCCCTGTTTACCAAACACAATGTCCGTGTGTATGATACATATCCGTTACCGGTTACATTACCTGTGTCCAACGATGGACATGGATTGTCACATTTTTAGCCGCATAAAATACCGCTTTTACAAAGAAAAATATGTAAAAAGCTATACTGTAATGTTTTCAAATCATTTTCAGTTTCAATAGGCTAGACGATAATTTTTTGGCATTTTGAGCACCCGGAAAGCATATGACCAAAATAATTACAAGAGTAACTCCTCTGGTCTTGGATTCCCTGGTGATTTCATAAAAAGAACATCGTTACGCTCTTCTTATCTTCTAGTGTAAAACACCTATCTTCATACTGTATACCTTACGCGTTAAAAATGCAGTGAGTTATCAATGCAAATGTCAAAATTTACCATGGATGCATACACCGTGTTCACATTCAGCAATTGAAATAAGCTATTCTATAATCCTACTAATCCTACTAATAATATTATAAATGTGAAAGTTTGTGAGGATGTATGGATGGATGTATGAATGGATGTTTGTTACTCTTTCACGCAAAAAGTACTGAACGGATTTTGATGAAATTTGGTACCTACCTTAGTAGTTTAGGCTCTGGATTAAAACATATGCTACTTTTATCTCGAAAAAGTACAGGGTTCCCGTGGGATACTGTATAAACTCGGGCGGAGCCGCGGGCAAAAGCTAGTTTCGACATAATATAGCATTCATAACGCGAATATATAGAAATAGTATCTAGATTTTTGTCTATTTAATCACATGACCCGGCGCTAAGCGTCTAGACTTCAGGCCATACATCTGTCCGCAAATCCTACGCCCACTTAATTACCTTCAGGATGCTGGAGTTCTTCAAGTAAACACTCGGGTCAATGTGTTTTCGGCGAATCACCAAGGTAGTTTTACATAAACTACAGAAATATTTTAAGCCGTTTCGTATAAGATTAAACGCGTACCGATTCGATAGTGAGTTTCAAAAGCAACATGAAATGTTATTTTTGCGTAGACGTCTATAATAGAGCCATACTTACGGCGTACAGGTGGGCTAAGGGTCAGTTCATATCACGGCGATACTCGACTTTAATATTTTAAGATAAAGTTTTAAGATTAGAGCTATTCAAGATTTGTGTTTTAAAGGTTAAGATATCATCCAAAATTGATATTAGATATATAACGTCTTCGAAAATCAATTACGGATACTTCGGGCTCATGATCCACTGCTTATGTAAAGTCGTTTAAGCAAAAAAATATTTGTCGTACTTAGTAAAAAATCATCTAATGTATAGGTGACTCTCTGCAAAACGCAAACTTGCCCATATAAAGAAAAAAAAAATTCAGTATGACAATTATTTTTCTGCTAAAATGTTTTTATATAAGCAGCAGTGCATATGCCCAAAATATCCGTAGTTTATCAAACTTTATTTATTCTAATAACTAACGTTTATCACACATTTTTCTCATAACAATTCTGTAGTGGGCAACAAGAAATTTTATTAATTTACAAAAAAAGTATAATTAGTTTGGCTCAACCTGAATGTGGAACGCCGTCTGTAACATATTCAGTTTGGCGATAAATTAAAAATTTGGCGCTGCTTCGCGAAATACACAATTTATTGCTATCTTTGATACTTAATTTAATCAGAATCTTTTGATGCGATATTTAAATGTCATCGATATGTTTAGTGAAAATTGGTTCAAAATCCGAACCACACCATAACGAAAATAACGAATGATAACCCGTAAACGTATTTGCTTAAATTGTTCGTGTACATGACAGCCAAACTATAATTATAATAACTCCCCACACCGATTTCGGTGACGGTGGCCGGTTTCATTGAAACCAGGCCAGTTACGCAGGAGTAATTTTTTATAGTGCCCAAGTGTGTGCGCAATACACAAGAGCACTCTCTCTTCCTTTACTCTCATAATCCAGTGGGAAGGATAACCGACACGACTGACGAGAGACCAGGCGCAGGTCCGACTTTTTACATGCCCATCCGACGCATGGATCATCTTTCTTGTCAGAAAATCAGGTGATCAGCCTGCATTGTCCTAACCAAACTTGGAAACAACAATTTTTGTTATTCCAATGCGGGAATCGAAACAACGACCTCCGAGTCGAGAGCCAACGCTCTAACCACTAGACCACGGAGGCTGTTAATGGAGAAATACGGATAATAGAGATGACAGACGGATGGACAAACAGACAGGGAAGTCTCTTGGATACGTAACCCTAAAAACTTTCCGAAATAGATTGTTTACGTTTGTTTTTAGGACATAGTACGTTGTTTATGGGTAGATCTAGACTTTGTTTATGGCTAGACTCGGCGCCAGTGTTATTTCTCGGAATTCCGACTTATTTCTGTATTGTTTACTTCAGGGTCATTAACGAACGTGTTTTTTCTTTCATGTATATTTGGAAATAAAAATATTTCGATGCTTCTTTCGCGATAAAAGGAACCACGGGAACCGTACACCTTATGAAGATAAAAAGAAACCTATGATTTATTAATCCTATACTACTATTATAAATGTGAATGATTGTGAGGATTGATGGATGTTTGTTACTCTTTCACGCAAAAGCTACTGAACACAAGCTGTTTTTTATCCCAAAAATTACAGTGTTCCTGTGGGATAGTGTATTTACGCGGGCGGAGCCGCGGGCAAAAGCTAGTCTAGGATACTTTAATGTATATTTTTTTAAATCCAATAAGCGATTTTGGTTCATACACTTTTGTATCAAAATCGCTTAAAAACACACATACATCCACGCATCCTCATTGTTACGTCGTCTTTTAAATACTACTTACATATATTATATTACTATTAGCAATATAAAATAATATATTAGAAAAATAATATGTCTATTAGATTAATTAAAATTATTAGTTTGTTGAAACGCTGAATCCGCCCTACGTAGACGCTACGTAGGGCGGATTCAAATTTTTTTTATTTAGTTTTTATGAAATGGACCAAGAAATTCGTAACATTAAAAGAGGAGTTGAATACTTGTAACTCTTCTGGTTCTACTTCCTGGTCCTTAAAATCATGACCATCTTGGACCTCTGGTAACCTTAAAAATTTACGAAAGCGGTATTTTACGCCAGTGAAACCGTGATATTTCTATAAAATAGGCTTAATATTCAATTGTATCTAAATATTATAGTTAGATACTTTATTTCTATTTATAATGTAGTATTTAACAAAAGCGTATGGTACTTAATTATCTCATTGACCATTAACTAATAAACTGCCTAGGCGTCTTATTAAAGTAATAATTTAATTATTTGTCTGTGACAGACATTGTATTGTACGTGTACATAGTAGTTGCATAGCTCTAACAATAGCTTCGTTACTCACCGATGAGTGAACGGCAATAGATGTATGTATGTGTGTATTTATATTTATAGACTGATCACACCTTCATCACTCAATATTGTGGCCTTCATCATCAGACGTGCTGAAGACTGTGGCCATTGAAAAAGTTTAATAGATTATTTTCACAACATACTCGTAACAGAAACGGTGTGAACTTTCCGAAAAAAAAAACTTATAAAACAACGGTAAAAGTAAGAAGCAAATTTTTAAACTAGTAGCATTAAATAAAAACAAAAACCAGGACTATTATCAAAGTTTAAAATATCAGTTGTAACCTCAGATTAATGAGGAAGTATACAGCGTGTGTCCGTCGTCCGGTGTCGTCTTGAGGTTAACAGATTTTAACCGCAGATAGTGGATTTAATTTCATCGACAAAACACCCCTTTTGGGAGTCACTTTTGCCTCCTTGATACACAATGTATGTAAATGTTGACTATGGTATGTGAAAGAAAGATTGACAATTATATCAAACCTACTGTTATTATTCGAACGTATGATAGTGTATTCATTTTTTGTATTTCTTACCGTTATTTAGAAAATATTAGCTTTTTGCACACCTTCCTCCATATAATCTCTAACTTTTTTTGCTGCATTTTAATGATGACCTACCGTCACAATATCAATGCCAATAACATGCCAAAATTTTAATGGTCCTGCTGCAGGGTTAAATTCTATAAATTAACCCCTTACTAATAAAAATATTTACACAGCTGCTATACATGTTTTGTCCTTGTCTTAAACGTTGGAAAAGTTGCTTGACAAGGACAAACCATTGTATAGCTTTAATACACTGTACTGTAATATTTTTATTAGAATGGGGTAAATGTACTACTTTCAATACAAGCACAATACCTTTAATAACCTCGTCATATAAAACACTCGATACATTTTGCCCCCGAAATCTTTATTAGGGTTTCGTAATACTTGATATATATCCCCTTATAGTTTCGTTCTGTCTGTGCATCTGTCTGTCTGATTGTCTGTGTGTCTGCGCTTCTAACTTCTGTAATTATGAATATAAATAGATGAATTTTGGTATAGTTAAAAATTGTGCATAGATCTCGGTTTTTCCAGCATAAAATAACAATAATTTTATAAATACACATGAAGTGGGGATGATTTTTTTTTATTCTACCCCATCATGTGGGATATCGTTAAATAGGTCTTTTAAATTAAAGGTAAGGTTTGATACATCATTTTTATACAAAATCAACCGTTTTCGAGTAGTTGGGCTCCAAAGTGGTTTGTAAGTTGGTCCCCTTCCTGGCATTTCTAAACTTTGAGATTTAAAAACTTGCAATTTTCCATGCTGAATGCATGCTTTAGGAAAATTATTTTGAACGAAATCGGACAGTAACTTTTAAAGTAATAAAAAATCCTTTTACGCGGTTATAGTTACAGAACCCTTCTTAGAAATGTCCTGACTTCTTTGACATTTGAGTTTTTAAGCGCGAAAGAGAGTAATAAGATAACTAGATTATTCGAGCCATTAGATATTTCTATACAGAACCTAATTTTTGAGTGACAGAAACGGTGGGACAATACTATCAAAGGGCGTCACCTATATAATTTCTTCCCTTCGGTACGCGATCGACTCTCTATTCTCTAACCAATGAATAGAAATAGATCACTACGTCGCACAATTTTTGACAGGTCACGTAAAAACGAAACTTTTTGGATTTACATTAGTCTCGTCTCCGCTATGCGAGTGTTCGACCGAAGGTAGCCCTTATGAACAAACTGCTCATCACATACTCTGGGAGTGTGATCTCTGGTATGACGAAAGAATCGAAATGTTGAACAGCGTCCATTGTGTTTCTAGAGTGTACTATGAAGATCTCGTGGGCTGCGCGAAGAACTTCCGGGCTTTCAAACGTTTTTGTCATAAGTACTATTGGAAACAATGCAACACTATTTTGTTATTATAAATGCATTGTAATTAATTGTCATATTATAAATTAAAACATTTAAGTAATTACATTCTGTCTTGTAGTCATAGAAAAAAAAACATGTTATTCCCGTGGTGCTTCCCCTTTAATTTTGACTTTATTGTCATCACAATTTTTGCTGTCTCCTTGAGGGAAACTGGAATACTTCCTACTCCTCCTACAATTTAGATTCAGCATGTCCCCCGGGCACCCCTGAGATCATATCAAAGGGTTTTTGCGGTTAGTTACCACTGTCGATCCTGGCTACACACTAGTTGCAGTGGTGGGTAAGTGTGGTGGGCCAATTGCCCGTTTAAAAAAATACATGCCCTGACATGCTCTTGGTAAACTTTTATTTAAGATAGATAATTAATATTTAATATCTAATTTAGTTTAACAATCAACATACATAATAATATACAATAGAATAAAAAATATATTTAAACTAGAGCAAATAACCTAAAACTAAAAACCTTAAAAAAAATAAAATATAATAACTAAAATATATTATTAAAAAGAGTCCCTTTAGGCAAGGTTCCGAAGATACTGGCAGCGTTCCCCCTTTGAATAGCTAGACTAATTCTTTGTCCGAGGTAGCTGCCAGCTCTTCGGTCTCCTGTGATGTCGACTAACCTTTTTCCTATTTCAATAAAAAGTCTTATTGCACTAGGACCCCACGGACCAAGGGTCTCGACACCGAATGGGACAAAATCATATTCGGAGCCTAGACCCCTGTATTTGCAAGTTTTAGCTTTTTCAGCCGCTTCACAGGCCGCACCAGCTCTGTTGTAGGTTCCATGTAGATGGGAAGGGGCCAGCGTGTCTGAACAGGTTGCATCCCATACCAGCACCCGGCCCATCTTCCATGGAATCAAACTCATACCGTCCGGTCTCTTGCCATCGTCTCTTGCAATACCAGTCGGCTCAAGTAGACTTGGCACGTTGACGGTGGCAAGGGACCGGCGTATGATATCGTTAAGTGCGGCATGTCTCGAGAAGCGACCTGCACTTTTTTGGCATGACAGTCCGTGATGTCCTAGCTTGTCGACATCACTGCCACAGGGACATTTATGAGGAGCGCAGACCGGAACCCCAAGCCGTAGACAGGTTGCGATTCGGAGCGTGTCAGGCTCAAGAAATGTTCCTGTATTTGACGAAGGGTACGCGTGAAGCCAGTAGCCGGCCTCATGCGTACCCACAGCCAAAAGCCTAGCACGCGCCGAACCTGTACTACGGCTCAAAAGATTATCGTAAGTCGATTTGCAGTTTATGTCGTCCCAGTTCCTCTGTGAATTTGGAGAAACTGGAAAATTTTGACCTGGGCATGCAATTAAGAAAGCGTTTCTAGCTTCCTCCAGGCCAGCAATCTCAAAGTTTGAAGGGGATGCCCTTAAAATTTTACTTATGAGATTTGCTGAACTATGGACAGAAGATAGGAAGGCTGGTAAAGCGACACTGGAAATTTTGCGAATCCCTAAACCACCATAACGGATGGGTAGGGATGCTTGGGTCCAAGATTGCTCGTTCAGCTGCATATTAAGAATCGATTCTAAGCTAATTTTGATTAAATCGTCTACTTGTGTCAAAAGATCTGGGTGATTCCAAAAGGAGCAGCAACGGAGCACATACGTAAATTTTGGGACGAAAATACAGAATTTTAAGATGCAAAGTGCATAATGTGGACTAATTTCAAGGAGACAGTCAGCAGAATTTTGAAATTTAGTAATTGAATTATTAATATATTCAGAAATAGATTCATCAAAAATTGGAGAACCTAAAAGGTAAAGGGAATTACTGTTAACTATTTTAATATTTGGAGCCAAAATATTAAATTTTTGTTTTACGTCATTTAAATTTAAGTCGCAGTTATTTATAAAAAGTTCGCATTTGCTAAAATTAAGCTCCAAACCAATGGCTTCAAATTTATTTTTGATTTGAAAAAGGTCCGAAAACACAGTATCCACATCACCTCCGAGGGTTCCGTCGTCCAAATACCAAACGTTGAATTTAGAATTTAAATTTTTGATTATCGAATTTATAGCCAAACTAAAAATTGCAGGCCCAAGGGGATCACCCTGTTGACAACCTACTTCCGAGGACAGTTCATTAGAACGATATAACAATTTTGTTGGGTTAGCGTAACTGAGAAGAAGATAATTGTATATTTCCGGTATATGTTGTTTTATTTCCGTCAGCAGGGTATCCCTATTTACCGAATTGAATGCATTTTTGACATCAATTTTGAGCAACACGTCAGGCTGTCCGTAAGTTAGGAAAGAGCGTAGGGCATGGACGGCTGCCTCACACCCTCCTTTTACACCGAAGCCTAACTGTACGGGTTCAAATTCCGAATTTAATTTTGGTAAAATATGTCGAACAGCAATTTTGGAGGCCAGACGTCGTAGTGTTGATCCAACAGCAATTGGTCTCACCCCTCCGTCCTTTTTGGTGAGGGCAATGAGGTTCGCGCCGAAAAGAATAGGAACAATTTCTGGATTGACATTACCGGAATACATAAAGTTGATTAATTTAGTGAACGAATTTACAAGTTGCTCGCCTGCATTACCCACAGAATGCGATGTTAAGTCTTTCAAATGTTGGGGTGAGATTCCATCCAAACCTGCAGCCGAACCTGGTTTAAAAGATAAAATGGCATCCATAATATCTTTGTTTTGAATTTGAAGGCATGCTTGCCCTGCTGTTGGTGGGTCGAGAAAACATGTGTCTACTGGAGCTGGGGGATGTTTTGTCCGTAAAGCCTGAAGGGTGTCAGGGGTATCTGGTGATAGCACGTCGTTGGAGAACAAAAGGCGAGCGGCACCTTTGAGATCTCCTTCACAGATTTTGTTTTCGATAAGTTTGTTGCGATTACGAGGGTTATCATGTTTGATTAGAGGTGCGGGAGAAGGCGAGGAGCTTAGAGCACAGTTATTCTTAATCTTTTGTGTCAAGGATAAATTCGGTTCATCAGTTTTTATTATGTGTAGTGTGCTGTATGAAAATAAAAATAGGTTCTGCCAGTCTTGAGTGCAATTGCTTATGTAACATTTCTGGATTAATTGTGACAAATGTGTAGCAACGGTTATTCGAGCTCCTCGAGGGATTCTTTTAACTAAGGGTATACTATTTTTCAATTGGCTAAGATATGTGTGAAAAGGAGTTGTATCGTTAGTTACATAAGTAGGCGCACTCGGAATAATGGGATGGATGTCTAAAGGTGAACTGTTTTGACTAATACATTTCCTGTGTATTTTTGTAGTGTGTATATTGAGGCCTTTCAAAGACTTGAATGAGTTGTTGCACTGTGTACATTTATGGGTCGCGTTCGACGTGCCATCACAAGATTGGGTCACGGACTGCATTCACAACAGTTAAATAAATTCACAAAAAAGAATAACTTAAAACAAATTAAAAAAGAAAAACACAATAAAATACTTTAAAATATACACTGAAAACATTAAAAAAAATCAAAGTCGAAATATGACGGCTGCTTGTTTTTGTAACAAAATGCATGTATACGTTACGTAGGTGCGTCACAGATTGGTCTTGCAATTGGACGCCGCAGTGGAAGAGGCCTAGCGACGCATGACGTCGCTAGGACAACCGATGGCGGCCTTAGCAACCGCGTAACATTTTGAAAAAAATTAAAGGCACACTGGAATCGGTGATAACTTGAAGAATGTAGCGGAGATGGTTCTGTATTTTATTTTTTAGTGACTTTAAAGGTTCAGGCATAATATGGATCCACAGAATTTGCAGAACTGTAG
Source organism: Glaucopsyche alexis (assembly GCA_905404095.1). Taxonomy (NCBI): domain Eukaryota; kingdom Metazoa; phylum Arthropoda; class Insecta; order Lepidoptera; family Lycaenidae; genus Glaucopsyche; species Glaucopsyche alexis. The sequence continues at coordinate 24,032,713 of FR990052.1, forward strand.
TTTGTACTATTTTAAATAATTTTATAATTCAGTGCTCTTGGTTAGGTTAGTTTATTCTATATATCCCTTCACAATCCGAATCCCCCTTCACGGCGGACCCACTACGTGTCACGTGAGTCACGTGGCCGCGTGCCAACTGTCGCGGTGCAATGTTATGAAACGATATTTCAGCTTACGCGTGTCTGTGCAAATATTATCTAATGTCACTTCGAATGGCCGTTTTTACACTAATCGGCCCGGCACCGGCTACTGCTGTGGGGGAAGCAAAAATTTATGAATTTTCGTTTTTTTTTTACTTTAAATGGACCGGTAAGTCACCCCGGCACAGAGTAGGTATATATGTCACCGTAAAATTGTAAAAACCGTTGTAAAATAACTAGCGAGATTGTAAAAATATGTCAAAATATTAAAAACTATATAGGTATTTATAATCTAACGAAAAATAATGTGTTAAATTATAGGCAGCATATTCGCGTCGGAAGTCTATCAACAGTTTTACAATTTCACTAGTTTTATTACAATCTTACGGTTTTTACAATTTTACGGTGACATATACAGTACATGGTGTTTTTTCAGTCACTATCAAAACTTTCAGGAATTTATTTACATTGTATTATACTTTATTATTTTGTATTATACTTTATGTAATACGCTTTTATTGAAGTAATATGAATAATTCGAATAATTACAGAGATATGTTTGTTTCTCATATATCATTTAAGAAGATGCGTTCATTTACCCTCTTTTTCTTTTCGATCATAATTATCGTTCGTAAGGAGGAAACTCCAGTCGTGCGTCGAAGCTGACACACACACACTTTTTCTTGGACACACCGTATGCCTGTAGTAGTGCAATCATATCGAAAACGAACTATGTAGCTGTTTATCTTGTCCTCTTTCTTGAATCTGTGGCCCCGACGCGGGCCCGGTGAGTGGAAAAACAGCCAATGGCGTGCGTCAGAGGAATTTGACCTGAGAAGTCCCTTTTTGCAATGAAACAGATTTGACTACTAAACATTACTTTTCCAGGACTGTACAATTTAATCATCATCATCCGACTCACACCCCCACTAATTGGGCTCTTATCAATGTAGTGAAGGTTAACTATGAAATTAATATCTACTTAGACTCATAGATTTTTATTCTTTAAAAGATTAAAGATATCTTATTTAAGTATACATACATGTTTAAATGGTTTTCTCACGTTTTCCCTTGCTTCTGTTTAAAAATGAAACATGCTAAGATCCGGGAACGAATTTGTACACTGTTTAAAGCAATACACGTATTTTGTCTGCCTGAATAAACTACTTTACAATTCCAATAAACTACTTTAGCTTAGCGTAATCATTACAGATAATAACATTATGTACTTGAGTTGAGTGGGTGTTGATGTAAACTCGAGTGGCCCGTCGCCGGTCTGTCTAGCTTCTGTCTACGGTTGATAATGTGATAATTAATCTTCTTATCTTACTATAGTATAACAGACTCCGTGGTCGAGTAGTTTCGAGCATGGTTCTCGACTCGGAAATTGTGGGTTCGATTCCTGCGTTGGACAAATAAAATATTGTTTCCAAGTTTGGTTTGGACAATGCAGGCTGATCACCTGTTTGTCTGACAAGAAACATAATCCATGAGTCCCACTAGGTTTCGAGAGTAAAGAAAGAGAGATTATCGCTCTTGTATACTGCGCACACACTTGGGCATTATAAAATAACTCCTGCGTAGCTGGTCTGGTTTCAATGAAAGCGGCCACCGATACATTTAACTTTTCCGTCCATGTGCGGTTCTATCTTTAGAATTCAGCAACTTGTAAAATGCGCATAATTGGAAAACTTCGTACAAAAATAATTAAATCTAAACTAATAATATAATAAAGAGGATAGGTTTGTTTGTTTGTTTGCATTGAATAGGCTCCGAAACTACTGAACCGATTTTGATGAAATTTGGCACACATGTAGAGTAGACCACGGGGAAGGACTTAGGCTAACTTTCATCGTGGAAAAATGTACGGTTTCTGCGAAATTAACTTTTGCGCGCACGAAGCTGCGAGCAACATAGTAATAAATAATCATGCACAATATTGGTAAATAATATAAATAAATATGTAACTTGACTGGTGTAGTATATAAGCACTAACAATATATTATGTGTACTCACTACTCTGCCCTTGCCCAGCAATGGGACAATTACAGCTGTTAATAAAAATAATGATAATGTTGTGTTGAATTTTCGCATCGAACCGGCTACTAAAATCAGAGGCAGCGCTTTAACCACCGCGCCACTAAGGCATGCAGTATCAGTAGGCGGAATATTTTAATAATTTTGTAATTACTCTGGATCTGTGTTGATAATATTAATTACACTTAATTAATAACAATTAATTAGCGAACATTTTGATAAAGATTTTGTAATTTATTTTATGTTTTTGTTTTATTTTGTACGGTTTGGTGCGTCTGGTGGAATGCCAAGTGTTTGCTCCATTAATTTGCTGTTTTTTATTTTATTCATTCTCTGTCGTTAGTGGCTATAACTAAAATCAAAAATATTTGCTCTGTATTTGAAAAGGTATTGGTATTTTTACTATGGAAAAATTACCCACGGTGACCAAAGATAAAATTAAGATAGATCAGTTAGATTTAAGCGTAATTCCATCTGAATTACAAGTTACAACGTCATAGGTCGCCTACAAGCGGCTCCATCCCGAAAGCCCGAAGGCCCTCCACGATGGGCGCACCAGATGGTATTAGGTGCGCCTTCCTCCTCGGCCTCCACCAGTACTGTAGCAGACTCCCCCTGAGTCTCCTACTAGGAGGCCATGGTTACCAGATAAACTGGTACCCGGTGGCAGATCAGGTCTGTGGTTCTGCCACCGACCACACCTCGGTCGCAGAGGATAGGGCAAGCGGCGCACCGCAATACCGACATGCCTCTTCCTCTGCGGCCCCACCAACGCCGTTTCGACGGAACGGCCCCGCCAGCTCGCAGGGGGTAGGGAGAGTGGCGTACCGTAATACCATCACGCCTCTCCCCCTGCGATCCCTCCACGGCCGCAGAAGATAGGGAGAACGGCGCACCGTAATACCGGCACTCCTCTTCTTCTGCGGTCCCACCTCCACGCGCGTCCTCTGCGGGCATGTTAAGCCCGCTGGGAGCGCCCTCCTCGGGCCAGCCGGCGGCAAACAGGCCGGCCCCGGTTGCCTCTTAGCTTCACCGTGGGTGACCAGTCCACGGTTACTAAGCCCCACCGCCACGACAAGGCGTGCAACCATCGGGGGGATTGATATATCATACCTATCCATACGTCGCTATTTCTACATTTAACTTTTCATTCAGATAATGTGTTTCTGAAAAATTTTAACACAAAATTACATTAAGGCTACAGAAAATATTAATAAAAAAAATAGAACGCTCACATGACTTAGTTTTCCACCAAAGGTCACCGACCCGGCGCGCGCGACGTTTAATGCCTATCATAAACCGACCTCCGCGAGACTGATTAAAGCCGAGCGTTTACGGCCGGGGATGTTTATTTTGACTCACTTGCGTCAAATTTAACGCACCTATTGTGATAGCTAAACGCTTTTAATGATCGCGTTAACTTACGTGACCTAAAATTGCTAATTGTACAAATATTGTTTTACATTGCAATGGTGTCTATTATGATAGGTAATACGCTGAAATGCACCTGAAATTAGACTAATCACCAAAGCTCTGAAAGGATTTTAAAGATAAATATTTTTTTGAATAACGTTTGATATCTCACTGGAAATACAAATGGGACACGGGTTATTATAATACGAATTTTAGAAAGATCTTTTTGTGTGTCAAGACATTTGGTACTATTAAACTTTTTTTTAATAATTTGATCACATAAATAACAAAAATAATTTCTAGAAATTTTCTGATAAAATGTCATGATTCATAAATACAATATAGCTATTCAACATCACAGCCTCCGTGGTCTAGTGGTTAGAGCATTGGCTCTCGACTCGGAGGTCGTGGGTTCGATTCCCGCATTGGAACAACAAAAAATGTCGTTTCCAAGTTTGGTTAGGACAATGCAGGCTGATCACCTGATTGTCTGACAAGAAAGATGATCCATGCGTCGGATGGGCATGTAAAAAGTCGGACCTGCGCCTCATCTCTCGTCAGTCGTGTCGGTTATCCGTCCCACTGGATTACGAGAGTAAAGGAAGAGAGAGTGCTCTTGTGTACTGCGCACACACTTGGGCACTATAAAATTACTCCTGCGTAACTGGCCTGGTGTCAACGAAATCGGCCACCGTCACCGAGATCGGTGGGGAGTTATTATTATAGCTATTCAATTTTTGAGTATACACACCAGATTATAAAATAGTTTAATTTATCAAAACTTCTTTTAATATTGTGCTGTTTTTTATGCAAAAGATACACTTTTTGTGTATATTTTGTATGTTATACCTACATTTAATCAAACAGAAGTAATTGTAAAGTATTTCAAACAATCACAAACAAATAAAAGTAAATCAAAACCAAGACTGCTGTATTTATACGTCTTAGTTGATTTAATAAATAATTAACGTTTATTATGAAGTAATCTAAATAAAAACTTGCGAGTGGTTTCGATGGTCGTAACGTTTTTATTATAAACACGTACGATGGTACTTTAGTGTGGCCCTACTAACGCTGAAACTTTGATTTACGAGTAATAAGCTGAGTTAATGTTGAAAGTAAAACATCCGATGCACATGCCTTCAGAAAAAGATGGTAATCTATTGAAATAAAACATAGTCAAGTTAAACATTATATACATACTTTTCTATACGGAAAGTAAGCTTTAAGTTGCGCTTCTGTTATGTATTTCATCTAGTTAATTAAAACATATTAATATTAAAAACACCTACAATATTATATATACACCTAATGAAAGAGGTGAGCGAAAGAAAATCAAGAAACTATTGCTGGACACGTCCTGTTTCTTTCCACGAGCCATTCTTTGTTAATTTCTTTCTTTATTTGAATCAAAACTAGCAGTTAAAGTTTGTAAGAAGAAGAGTAAATTAAGGTTTACTCTTTAGAAGACGGGCTAGTTACCGAACAGTAGGTAGACATGTAGGACAATATTTTTATATTTACAGTGTTATTTAATAACCTATATGGAAAGTTAAAAAATCTGTACCTACCTATAATTTATAAAACTTAAAATGTAACCGTAAGAGTGCGTATATAGGTATTAATTGCAAACTACCTTTGTCCAAAGATTGAAATAGATATGCCACGGACGTAATAAATGCTCAATTTTACTATTGGTGTATTATGGTTGTCAATACACGAATACCACTTTTTACAATTTTGTTACAATTTTCGACCACCAAGATCAAAGCTCTCACCACATCCACCATTATCTGGTGCCAAATAGTGAATGATGCAACCGGCGGAAACCAGCGGCAATTTCGGTTGTCCCTTAAATATCGTGATAATATCGCCACTTGTTGCCAAGTCCTTGACCTACCTCGCGCTGGCATTCGGCGAGAAAACATCGAATATGCAGTTTTATTTTTCAGAAAAATATGATGTACTGGATAGTCGTAATAACACACAACTTTTTATACACTTTTCCACTTTATTTATGTTTTTACAATAGTTTTATATAACACGACCGGCTTCGATTAACTCATCGTCAGGTGTAAATTGAAGGTAGAGTACTGGATAGTTTTGAAATTGTTTAATAGGGGTTAGTGGTTGTCGTAGAGTGGCTTGGCGCATGGGCGTAGCTAGGGGATGGTTGATGGACGAAATGGGCAAAAAAAAATTTATTATAATTTTTGAATTTATAATAAATACTTTGATACTAAACCGCCCCCCCCCCCCCCCCCGTAGTCGTTTTATTTTATTGAACCCCCGAAACTAAAACCTGGCTACGCCCGTGGCTTGGCGAGTATACATCATCATTACATCGCCAAAAACAAAAGTCTCATTCGATGTGTCGTGAAAAGGCAGTTTGATTTATTTTGAACGTGCAATTGATTATAAATCACTGTTGATTTTAAAATATGGTAAAGTTAATATTGATAAACAAAGTTAAAAAAATTAAGCAACCCCCCAATTGTCAAGCAGTTATGAGATGATGATGATGAACAGTAACAAGAAACACTCGCATTCATGTCAGCTTTCAAACAAAAAAGTAGATCAAAATCGGTTTATATGTTTCGGAGCGATCACCTGATCACGTGATGCCACTATATGAGATTAAAAATTACAAAGTGTATAAAAGGCAAACCTGACTGACTCATCTATCAACGCACAGCCGAAAATACTGAACGGATTTTGCTGAAATTTTGCAAACAGATAGTTGTAATGTCGTAGGCATCCACTAAGAAAGGTTTATTCATGATTCGCCCCTTCAGGGGTGAAAAAGGTGTTCACATTTTGTATGGAAACCGAACTCCACGCGGACGAAGTCGCGAGCAAAAGCTAGATAACTATAAATTATTATGTGTAGATTGTGTTCTATGCAACCATTGATATACAGAAACAGATATGTCATTGTGTACGTGGGAACGAGCGAGGAGCTAACACCGCTTAGCGCTGGTTAGCGGTTACTATCGCAACTGTTAATACTATCGACTTATTGTAAGCTAGCTTTGTTAAATTCAATAGTCTAATTATATTATACTGATGATCCCCGCGACTTCGTGCGTGCTAAAGGAAATCTTGCAGGAACCGTACATTTTGCCGCAGTAAAAAGTACAATATGTCCTTTCTCGTGGTCTAATCTATATCTGTACCAAATTTCATCAAAATCGGTCCGGTCGTTTCGGAGCCTATGCAATGCAAACAAACAAAAAACTAACAAACTTTTCCTTTTTATTTATATGAGTATAGATTAGTTTAAAACTAAGCCCTTAAGGGGCTTACAACAGCTAATCGACCTTGAGCGATGCTTGCACACATGCATAAAATTTCTCAACGACATCTAGCGGTAAAAGCAATTAAGCGCGGGATACTCAAATGCAAATGCTTGATGAGATTTTGACACTTTTTTTCCGAGAGATGGCGCTTTTATTATAAAACTTTTTTAATAACGAGATATTAATTATTATGGCCATAATAAATGATGACGACATTTTTCAAGCTACGAGACAGAAATTATAAACTAAATACGTTTATTTCTGTTTCGTAGCTTGAAAAATGATAATTCAATAATTTACATTTTATATACAAAATCATTGTTTTGTACTGACTGTTTTGTAAAACATTGCATACGGTTTTTAATAAATAATAAATTCAATGTATTTTGTACAAATATAATTATTTATAATTAACATTAAATAAACATATAAACAATAAATAAACATAATATCCAATACAAACAATTCAAAATCTTGTACGCTCATGAAGTACAAATTCAAATAATATGCAATATGCAATGCATTATATTATATATGCAACCCATATTTCCATAGACCACATACATATGAAATAGACAAGACATTGATTAGGATTTTTGAAACGTGATATATTTTTTTATTATTTATATGTAACATAATAAAGGTACTTCGTTCCAAATTTCTACTGTCTGTCTGTCCATCTGTCTGTCTGTCCATCCGTCTGTCTGTCTGTTCGTCCGTCTATAATCTATAATAGGTTACGTACTATATAAGATGTGTACGTGGGTAATGTGGTTTGCTAAAATAGTACAAAGAAATCTCAGCTTTCAATAAATCTACTTTTACAAATTATTATTATACATTATTATTAGGGAATATTATTCGAATATTCATTCGAATATTCGAATGAAACGAATATTCGTTTGTTTTATTCGAATATTCGACGATTTTATTATTCGAATATGACTAGGTTCATTATTCGAATAATTCGAATAATACGAATAATAAGAATATTTTTATTTATTTTTAGAAATATGTTAATAATAATAAACCAAATTACATAGAGTAAAATTTACGTTATTTAACACATTATTATTATTATTTATGAATATTGTCGTCAATAACATCTGATCTGACTTTGTTACATTGTTTGTGAAGAAATAAAGATGTATTTTTAAATAAAAAATAGGTGTAAATATATCCTAGAGACAACAGCGATTAAAACAATAGAGTACGGTGTACACCATAACTAAGTACAAATCTTTTAAAATTTCAAACTTTTTAAAATTATTATAGTAAATTATATCAGCTTTCTTTGAAACGAGTAAATTATATCTAACAGTATCTCAATTATTTTTATCTTTAAACAAAAAATTACTATTTTAATCTTAGATACTGAATTGTTTAAACATTTTAATAACTCCTCGGTCTCAACAACAGATTGGAACGGATTTGTCATACGAAAAACGAAGTTTTGGAGCCATTCTTCTATCAGGGCGTGTTTTAGTGCTGTGAGAGTGGTAACTGCTAGGTGATAGTCTGCGGCTTCTGACTAGCCTTCCAAGCTCATGTGAGTATATGCTTAATTGTGATGGGGTGTGGATATTAAAATGCATTAGTACTGATCCATCACCCATATTTGTTAAATACAGCCTTGCATTCTCTTTGAAAATCTCTTGACCATATCTTTCTCAAGTTAGAGTGCCAATTGCCATACTCACATACTCTGTCCGGCTTCCTGTAGATATGCCAGCCCAGTGTATATTGTGCCCCATACTCTGCCCCAGTATACTGGACTCTTTCTGAAAAGTAATTTTGAAGATATCACCAACATGTCCCCTGAACTTAGCCTCTTTTCAGAAGTTCACTTTAACTTTTAAAGTTAAAGTTCGACTCATTGGGATCACCAAAAATTCTGGAGCGAGAATTCGTTCATCCTTATGTCCGCAGACGTATCACAGTGTTGCTACTCGATACTAGGGCTCTCGGTTTGAGAGTTGAGACCACTGACCACTGAGTTGAGACAACGGGGTCTGCGGCTTCGTCCGCCTCACTCTCCCATTCTGTGGCCTCCTTCTGCGAGATTACGGCCTTACAGAAGGTAGCCATTGCGTCCCATCCTTCGCTCGACCGGACCATACTTGTTATTATGGCAGGGAGGCTTAAGTCGAATTCGATAGTTGCGCAAAGCACCGCTCGTTGCTCCACCCAGGTAGGGCAAGCTTCGAGTGCATGCTGCGCTGTGTCATCTCCGTGGTTACAGTGGTGGCACTGGGGCGTAGGTTTCCTCCGAGCCATGTGGTGCAGGTAATGGCCGAAACAACAATGCCCGGTCAACATTTGCACCACCCGGTACGTGAGGGTGCCTTTACAGTGTGCCACACACTCTGAAGGTGCGGCCGTATTGCCGCCACCACCATGTGTCCGGCTGTTGGGGAAGCCAATCTGTCCTCCCAAGCGCGCTTGTGCGCAAAGTAATTATGTGCGCTTGGCGACACCATCGAGCTGTCAGTTCACACTGACAGCTCGATGGTGTCGCCAAGGTGACACTCTGTGCTCTTGTATTCCGCCGTGCGGTAATATACCTCGCTCAGAACGTGGGCTCCAAGGTCCCATGGAAGAGTTCTAGTTCTAGTTCACCTAGGTCTGCCATAAATGGTATTGTCAGATGTTTTTCAGTCTCTTCGTACCTTCGCTTCATCTTCTGAACGTAACAGTGGACAATCCGTTCTTGCAGTACGACGCATACATCAGTATTTGATTTGTCTGGAACTAAGCATCAGCCTAGTTCCAGACAAATCAGCACATCAGCACATTCTTTAGGTGAAAAGACTATGATACATTTTTTAAGTCTGCTGTTGTCTAACTTCGCTTTTGTAACAAGACTCATCGATCAAGAAAAAAATTGGAAACATAAAAAGATAAACACTGTTAAGCTGAAAATGAAAAAAATATTACTTTTGTTTTCAAAGATATTCCACCCATTTTTTAAAAAAATTAACCAACTATGAAGTTTTTTTACATAACATTAAAATCCTTTTCGAGTGCTTTTCATTTTGACAGTTTATCTTGTTTACATATGCTCACACACATACCGATTTAATCTGGACACACAAGATTATGACAGTAAGATATTCTTACGATTATGGTACGATTTTCAGCTGTATTGTATTAAAACATAGTACTATTTACAGTGCATTCCGATTTCTGTGCAGTGTTCCAACTGTCAAAAATATTTTTCCCCAAACATTAAAACCTATAAGTAAATACATAAATGAAAAACTATGGTCTGTAATATTATAGTCTTTTATAATACATTAAATAATACTTCCATAAGTTTAATTTCCGTGGTCTGCTACAGACCTAATCCGTACGTGTGTTAAAAGTTATTGCAATTTAGTTTTACGGGCTAGTATATCTATCTCAAGTTATGTTAAAAGAAGATTTTTGGTTCAAAATACGTTGATTTTATGTGATTTATTTGTGAAACACTTCACATTTTAATATTTTTTGATATGCAGGTCATTTATATATGCAATAGATTACTTTTATTTAAACTTTATTACTAATATTCGTACTATTCGAATTTATTCGAATGATGATTTTCTAATATTCGAATTATTCGAATAGTAAAATTTGTCGAATAATAACATACTCTAATTATTATACACTTGATTTTTATTATTTTTTATTTTTATTATTTATATACATGATATAGGTACTTCGTTCCAAATTTCTACTGTCTGTCTGTCCATCCGTCTGTCTGTCTGTTCGTCCATCTATATGTTAGTCTGTGTGTACTGTAAGTCTACTTTTACAAATTAGTATTATACACTTGTTTTTTTTATTATTTTTTATTATTTATAATATACATAATATAGGTACTTCGTTCCAAATTTCTACTGCCTGTCTGTCCATCCGTCTGTCTGTCTGTTCGTCCGTCTATATGTTAGTCTGTGTGTACTGTAAGTCTACTTTTACCAATTAGTATTATACACTTGTTTTTTTTTATTATTTATAATATACATAATATAGGTACTTCGTTCCAAATTTCTACTGTCTGTCTGTCCATCTGTCTGTCTGTCCATCCGTCTGTCTGTCTGTTCGTCCGTCTATATGTTAGTCTATGTGTACTGTAAATCTTCTTTTACAAATAATTTTTGTATAGGTATACATTTATTATACATTTGCATATTTAGTTATCCACAACTCCTTTCCGACTCTTTCATTATACTAGACAATAGTTTTTTTATATGCTTTAAATAGTTACAATTACGTTATATTTAGGTACATATTTACAATTAGTTATGCTTTATATTCTACTTTAAAGCTTTAATATCTACATTAAAATTATACATTTGCTTACTTACTTTTCTCAACATCTTTATAAGATTTGCAACTTGCGGAAAAAATTAAGAAGATATATACATTTTCGACAAGTCTATAATAATTATAATAGGTCTATGGTTCATAGTAATTGATCCTCGAATTGATAAAATGCATGTTTCGAACTTTCGACTCACCTGTACTATGAACAAATGTTGCAGAAAACAACTAAGTACCTAATATTTATATCTATTACCAATATTATAATAAGTATTTTTCGTTTATTTTAGGATGATATGGCAGTATGGGTAGGTAATCACTAATTATAACCAACTTACTCGTGATAGTCATCTTTTGATGAATTTATTTCATTTTTATCACCAAGTCTTGGTCGTTTTCTGAAAAATCTAAGTGAATAATAATAATTATATTATTACAAAATAAATAGGTTTATAAACAATAAGTGACGACTGACGTGCTTCGGGTTTTGTTTTATGAAAGTACACATGGGGTACTTCTGACTCATTAGAATTTTGAAGCGTCTTTTTCCTGTAAGATGTTTTGTGAATAGGTAGGTAAATGATAGGTACAGAAATTTAAAAATTTAATTATTAAATTCGAAAGCCACTAGCGAGGCGCGATCCCAGGACCATTCGATACCGAGGCCGGGATTGCTAGGCGTACCGCTTGAGCTACGCGGTCATATGGAATATTTGCCAAATTTCTGTACTGTCTTTAGCACTGAATACACGTTAGCTCACGTTACACTAGACGGTAAGCGATTCAGTACCAGCGGCTCGATAGTAACCAAATTAATCAGACCCCCACCCCAGCTCAGCGGTGTAAGATTTATTTTCGTTACGGAATTAAATAAACGAACAAATGCGTAAAAACATAAACGAGCACAATAAAAATTCGTAATCATTGGAACATACTTAAATTATTCTTTGTACAAAATATTATTTACAAATAAATACTCGATTGACTCAACTGGTTAGATTTATTGGTCGACGGAGCGCAAATACGTCCTCCTCTCACGAGATAGCCGGCGGCACTGTCGCTACAGGGCTCTCACGCACACACGCTTACGCTAAGTCTAGTCGGGTTGTGAAAATATGGAAAATACTTGATTACTGCAAATTATGGATTTAATTTTAAAAAATAAAACACTATGAAAGTAGTACACTGGTAGCCAAATATTGTCCATAAATTAAATCATTATTGAGTGCAATTTACTACATATACCGATCATTTTAAGATTTTATTAGAGGTATGTTTGCGATTTTTTTCTATCGAGAAAAGTAAGTTGAATCGTGTTTTGAAAACACTATGGATATAGCATATATTCTGAATAATATTATATATCTTTCTCAATACAATTACCGCATTCTATCATATAGATATTCCGTTTAGAAATCTCGCATTTAGGTGTTGTAAGCGCCTTAAGGCATTGAATTTGACTGAATGATATTAAACTTTAACTATAAGGCGCCAAAAAAACGATGATTTAGTCATAAATATGAACACAAACCGCGAATGCTTTAATATGAATAAAATTATATATTTAAGTCCTGTCTGTCCTGTAATTTTTTTTTTGATAAAAAAGTAAAATAGTCTTAAAACTGTTCTGTGTGTAGTTATCTGTAGTACGACTTTAACTATTGTAATATAATATTATTATAATGAATATAACGTTATCAAAACATTATTGTGAATATATTTTCCCATCACAAGAGATTCACAAGCTCAGGTCATTTGTTTTAATTTTAGAGACCTCCTAGTGAAAACTTCACTAACTAAATCTGGGGGCACGGCAGTGCTCCCGCCAAGTCGAGCGCGAAGCAAACACTGCCGTACCATCCTTTACTGGAACCATTTCGCCGCATTTTCAGGCCCCTATTTGAGAACCTCTGGATAAGACCAGAACGCAGAAATTTTCGTCATCCAATAAGCTATAATCACGTACTTAAAATCCAAAATTTCAAGTCTGTAGGTCATTTAGTTCCGAAGTTAAACGAAAGCAAAGTTTCGCATTTTCGACACTCACTCACTCACTCACTCACTCACTCACTCATGATCATCAAAATAGAACTAGTACTTCCCATAAACTTAGAGAGCTGAAATTTGGTACAGAGTTGGGGTTTAATGGCCACATAAAGGGAAAACTATAAAAACTAGGATAATCGATCTGGGGGCACGGCAGTGCCCCTGCCAAGTCGAGCGCGAAGCAAACACTGCCGTACCATTCTTTACTGGAACCATTTCGCCGCATTTTCAGGCCCCTATTTGAGAACCTCTAGATAAGACCAGAACGTCGATCTGGGGGCACGGCAGTGCCCCCGCCAAGTCGAGCGCGAAGCAAACACTGCCGTACCATTCTTTACTGGAACCATTTCGCCGCATTTTCAGGCCCCTATTTGAGAACCTCTAGATAAGACCAGAACGTCGATTTGGGGGCACGGCAGTGCCCCCGCCAAGTCGAGTGCGAAGCAAACACTGCCGTACCATTCTTTACTAGAACCATTTTGCCGCATTTTCAGGCCCCTATTTGAGAACCTCTAGATAAGACCAGAACGTCGATCTGGGGGCACGGCAGTGCCCCCGCCAAGTCGAGCGCGAAGCAAACACTGCCGTACCATTCTTTACTGGAACCATTACGCCGCATTTTCACGCCCCTATTTGAGAACCTCTGGATAAGACCAGAACGTCGATCTGGGGGCACGGCAGTGCCCCCGCCAAGTCGAGCGCGAAGCAAACACTGCCGTACCATTCTTTAGTGGAACCATTTCGCCGCATTTTCAGGTCCCTATTTGAGAACCTCTGGATAAGACCAGAACGTCGATCTGGGGGCACGGCAATGCCCCCGCCAAGTCGAGCGCGAAGCAAACACTGCCGTACCATTCTTTACTGGAACCATTTCGCCGCATTTTCAGGCCCCTATTTGAAAACCTCTGGATAAGACCAGAACGTCGATCTGGGGGCACGGCAGTGCCCCCACCAAGTCGAGCGCGAAGCAAACACTGCCGTACGATTCTTTACTGGAACCATTTCGCCGCATTTTCAGGTCCCTATTTGAGGAGCTCTGGATAAGACCAGAACGCAGAAATTTAAACATAAAAAAATCGACTTTTATTGCAAAAACCTAGCGAAGTGGGACACATCTTCTAATTAAATCTAGCCCGTAGCGTCCCACTGCTGGACGAATGCCTCCCCTTCTGCTTTTGATACGCATATAAATAAAATTAAAGGAAAACTCTGGATAAGACTAGACTGGCTTTTATACTTATACTTACAAGTTTACAAGAAGAAATAGTCGAACGATTAACTTTATTCTACTCGAACATTACACAAATTAAATAAACAAATTACACTAAAATCTAGTAAAATAAATCAATATCAACGTTTCTACAAAAAGAAGTGAAATCCCACCAAAAACATTCTGTAAAAAACTAGCCAAGTCTCGATAGAGCTGCTCGTTTATCTCTAAAAAGTAGTGAAATCTAGACAAAGTCGTTCCAAGTCTAAGGTTCCTTACTGCGATTTCTTTAATAATATAGTTGATGTTGTGTGACTTGGCCGTTGAAGGGTACAAAAGGGGCTCCATGACACCACTGCTCCAATATATGTGTTCTACAATCAACAACAGCCTAAAATGAGATACTAGCATCCAATTACCAATACCAGTATGGGCTATTATCTCGCTTAACAAACATAGGTAGTTACAACAGATATACATTACGTGTAAACAAAATTGACTTGTACCCACTAACGTATAAAGAATGTTCAACGGCCAAGTCACACGACATCAACTATAATAATAAAGAAATCGCAGTAAGGAACCTTAGACTTGGAACGACTTTGTCTAGATTTCACTACTTTTTAGAGATAAACGAGCAGCTCTATCGAGACTTGGCTAGTTTTTTACAGAATGTTTTTGGTGGGATTAAATTTACACTAACGAAATCAATACTAATATTATAAATTTGAAAGTGTGTGTGTCTGTTTGTCCGTCTTTCACCTCAAAACTACTGAACCTATTTAAATGAAATTTGGTACACAGATCGTCTAAAGCCTGACAAAGGATATGAGGCTACTTATTATCGCGAGACATATGCGGTTCCCGTGGGTTACTTTACTTACGCGGGCGGAGCCGCGGGCATCAGCTAGTCTTTTATAATAATACATAGCAATACGAGTTTATATATTATACTGTGCTCATTGCTATTAAATTGCGATAAAATATATTAAATTAAAGTATAGTTTAAAATATCCATGTATGATTAATTATTAACATAAGAGCATTGATTGGCGCGCGACTCAGATTTTACGAAAAACGCTACTTTTCAAATGCGTCTATATCTAACAAAAACTGGTTATTCTGATTTTTACATGTAGAAAAACACTAGAAAATATAGTATTCTAATTTTTCACTTATCATTTATTTTAAAATAATTTCAAACTTTTGAATAAAACTGACAAAACTAACCAGAAGTTTTTACAACTTTAGGTTCAGGGGCAATTTCAAAACATATAATAGCTAAAACCGCTTACATTTTTTAAAAACAAAAAATCTTTACAAACTTGTTGGATCCTCTTCTAGATTATCTGTTTATCAGATTATTTTTATATACGTTTCTATCTCATAAAAATAAAATTTAAAGAATGCGAAATTATCAGGAATTATAGTTATTTAAAATGATGATATTTATGTATTTTACTTGCTCCTTTTGTTTCTTACTTACATAATCTATGAGAAGAACCTTTTATCTTTAATATGCTATTTAAATTTTTAACTAAATTAGTTTGACGAATTTTATATGAATTTTTAAAACTACTAAATAAATCGAGGCGCACGAGCGTTTACAACAGTATTTGTAGTATGTTGTGTTTATGAGATAGAAATGTATATAAAAATAATCTGACAAATAGATAATCTAGAAGAGGATCCAACAAGTTTGTAAAGATTTTTTGTTTTTAAAAAATGTAAGCGGTTTTAGCTATTATATGTTTTGAAATTGCCCCTGAACCTAAAGTTGTAAAAACTTCTGGTTAGTTTTGTCAGTTTTATTCAAAAGTTTGAAATTATTTTAAAATAAATGATAAGTGAAAAATTAGAATACTATATTTTCTAGTGTTTTTTTACATGTAAAAATCAGAATAACCAGTTTTTGTTAGATATAGACGCATTTGAAAAGTAGCGTTTTTCGTGAAATCTGAGTCTCGCGCCGATCAATGCTCTTAAACAAAAACTTGATTTTCTATAATATGAACTATCATAAATAATCATAAAATATCATTAATAAGATAACAATTCGAAAAAATATTTGTGAAAAAATAATTAGCTCCACTAGTACGGAACCCAGTTCTGAAAGGAAACTCTTGCTTAGAGAATTTTTAAAGGTCGCACACAAATAATGGTGCATTTTTCAATTCTTCCATTTTATTGTTTATGATAATTATAATAAACACATTAAATGAATACAATGGTGTTTATGAGATAAATATAAATGGCCAGAGATTGTTGGGTTAGGTTAGGTAGTTTCTAGAAGATTGAAAATAAACTCATAAAAGAGTTTTGCAATTAAGTATATGTAGTATACCTAGTTGTAATATATTTAAAAATTCAATTATCTTTATACAATGAGTATTCTTAACTATCTTGAACCTGAAAAATATTGTAATGATGAATAGAAAGTTTGTTGCTTTATAAACGTTAAACGATTACTATAGTTTGATACACATTAGTTAACTAGTAGGGAACAAGTATGAAAATAATTTATAATAATTATTCAAACAAGGGATATTATTGACTTGAAATTCAAGTTTAATTGAGTTAGAACATTTCGAAGCTCTCTTCTTTTTATATTCTTCTTTTTTTTATCTTACATCTTTTAGACTTTAATTATTATCTATACTAATATTATAAATATTATAAAGAGGAAGGTTTGTTTCTTTGCATTGAATAGGCTACGAAACTACTGGATAAATTTTGATGAAATTAGGCACAGGTATAGAATAGACCACGAGGAAGTACATAGGCTACTTTTATCGGGGAAAATGTGCGGTTTCCGCGAGAATAACTTTAGCGCGCACAGAGTCGCTGGCAACATCTAGTGAATAAAATTCAATTTTAAATCGCATAACAACGGCGTACCGCTTCGGATCACATTGTATGCTGACCCTAAATTCGCAACACTCCACATATCAACTACCGGCTATCATCTTTCGTGTAAAGTGCTCAGTGCTCAGTGCAGTTGCAATTGAGCTCTCGACAGATGGACTCACATGCCGACTATTTATACCCAGCCCGAAATACCGCGTGTAGACATCATCATCACTCAGACATGGCTACGACTGGCATAAGAACAGGCCCGGTATACACGTCAAAATGTCCTCAACACGTCTGCCCCAGTTGGAGTGCAAGACTCGAGTAACTATTGACGCTGCGTGCACTTTTGCAAGATAAAAGTTTGTCTAGTGACAATGTATATATTATGTCACTGTATAATTGTAAAATCCGTTAGATTGTATTAAAATTAGTGAAATTGTAAAATGTTGATAGACGTGAATAGTATATAATTTAACACATTATTTTTCGTTAGATTATAAATATATAGTTTTTAATCTCCCGACATATTTTTACAATCTCGTTAGTTATTTGACAATCTAACGGTGTTTACAATTTTACGGTGACATATACAACTCTCGTTGCTATTTTCTTGTACGAAGTTTTTTAATAATTGGACATGGCAATTAATTTATATCCGTATTCCGTAGAGATAGCTGTTTTTATGGTTCCGTACCCAAAGGTAAAAACGGGCCCATTACTGAGACTTCGCTGTCTGTCTGTCACCAGACTGTATCTCATGAACCGTAATAGATAGACAGTTGAAATTTTCAAAGAATATATTCTGTTGTCGCTATAACAACAGAATATACTAAAAGCAAAATAAAATAAATATGTGAGTCTCCTATACATCAAACGTGAATTTCTAGCCGTTTTGTACGGAACTTCATACGCGATTTTTTTCCGCGTGGCGTCGTCCGTTGAGCGAAAATCACGCGTCGAGACTTCGAAAGACGCAGCGAGTGCAGTTAAAAATATTTAGGAGACCCAAAATTCTAATGAAAATATGTAGAGAAATCGATAGTATGTGACTGTGTTTATATTTAAAACTCAATGTGTCTTACATTTCTTCAAAAATTTTCCACATGAGATTGATCTCATGTCAGTATTAAGTACGTGGTGAATCGAGGCAGAGAATAAATAGTATTGTAATTTGTATGATTATAACTCGTATCACCAGTTAGCACTTAGCACTCGGTTGTTGCGACCATTTAATTACATTTAATGCAGACAGACCGGCGCGTGCGCACCTTGCGTCTACACACGCAAACGTCGCACACACACACACAAACATCAGACAGCTTTGAAACTAAATATGTGAGTTAACTGTACTTAAACGTGTCATTTTGTAAATGATTGTCTAAAATATGCATGTGTAAACTTTGTTACGAGTAAATTAATTGAAATATATTATAAATATTTTATCGCTCATCAGATACATAATACATATGGTATAACTTTATCAGCTGTGAAACTTATTAATTTCATTTTATAAATAAACTAGCTTTTGCCCGCGACTTCGTCCGCGTATATTTCTTTTATTATGATCGCGATTAAGAAGTTTTTAAATGATATACCTATATATAATATTTTAAAGTACTTCTGCGTAAATTATATTTTTAGTTTTATTTTCTTGTGACATAAAAACAATAATATAAGAAGAGTTAGATCTTGCGTTTACGCAGCGCACGCAACGAAAGCCTTCAAATATGAGTAATTTTCCCAGTTTTTGCAACATTTTTCACTGATGCTTCGCTCCTATTGGTCGCAGCGTAATGCTGAATAGCTTAAAGTCTTCCTCGACAAATGGACTATCCAACACAAAAATAATTTCTCAGTTCGATCTAGCAGTACCTGAGATCAGCGCGTTCAAACAAACAACGGAAGCCCTCAATAAGAATAATTTTCCCCTTTTTTTTCACATTTTCCACTGTTTCTTCGCTCCTATTGGTCACAGCGTGATGTTATATACCCAAGCCTTCCTCGATAAATGGACTATCCAACACAAAAATATTTTTTCAATTCAAACCAGTAGTTCCTGAGATTAGCACATTCAAACAAATAAACTCTTCAGCTTTTTAATATTAGTATAGATAACAACTTTGTTCTTAATACAAATATGTAAAACATTAAAAAAATATATTTATTATTTTGTGCCCATTTGTGTCTAGGTGCAAAATTACATAATATGGCTTTTTAGAAGGTTTAGTTTGTGATTGTGACCAAAACAGTATTTACATATTATATGGTGCAAAAGTATGACCTCTGAAAACATACTTTTGAATTGCTAAGCCTTTTAACCCTCAAGGAAAACAGAAATGTGTTATAAGCTTGACGTGTCTGTCTGTATGTCTGTCTGACCAAACGGATCAACTGATTTTTATCTAGTTTTTTTTGTATCAAATTTGACATGATCGAAAGTGTTCTTAGCTATAATTCATCATCATCATCTCGCTCACTAAATAAATTTCGGGAATCAGGAGCTACTTAATTTTTTAAATTTTGTTTTAGTACTAAGTACCAACAATTAATTATAATTAGCGGTTTTAAATATTTTGAGTCTTTTTGTATAGTTGTTTTTATCATTCACAACATATTAAATATTATTTTCTAATGTATGCTTTCATAAATCGTTTTTTTTTTCCAATAAATTGACGTTTAAAAATGCAAACAATTTTAAATAAAAGAAAACAAACTTATCGTAAGTTAGTTTTTTTTTAGTTTTAGTTCTAGTTAACTTTAACTTAACACAGTTAAAACGCTAACAGCAGATGTCCGCGCATCTGCTGATCTATCGGGGATCTATAGATCCATATTATTGATCCTTTCATTTCATTTCATGTTTAAATAAAACCACAATTACATTTTTTACCTCTTAAAGTGAATACAAATACTATTATAGACCACCTGTCTCTCACTGCGATATGTAGAGATTTCAAATTCAACTTTTTTGTGGAATGAACGAGCAAAACACAAATTTGAATTTCAAGAGATATTTAAGAAATACCTTGCAAACACCGTCTTCTACATAAATATAGAAAATAATGCTACGCAAAAATGACTCTTATTACAATGCGCATACGAGTAGTGAAAATCATTTTATTTTTGAGCTTTGTCCAGGCCTTAATTTCACTTGATAAAGTTACGAATACGTTGTTGGCAATTGCTCGTTATTTAACGCTGGTTTTCATTATTATTCGCACTGCCGTCCGAGATCGAAACGGAATTGAAGACGAACTACGAAGGGATGACAATAATACTGTCAATATATACAGCAAACCCACGGTGATAATTTCCCTCGTATAATATATTTTTTAATGGAAATGACAAACGATGCATGAAAAACGAAGATTCTCAAAAGACATTAATTGAGATTGTGGTCGTTCTTAAATGACTATTAATAATTACTATGGTTTATATAACATTTATTATACTAGCTTTTCCCGTGACTCCGCCCGCGTGAATATATCTCACGGGAATACTAAACTTTTTCGGGATAAAAAGCCTAACTTTTTATCCAGAGCCTAAACTACTATCATACCAAATTTCATCGAAATCCGTACAATAGTTTTTGGGTGAAAATTAACAAACATCCATCCATCCATCCAGCCATCCTCACAAATTTTCACATTTATAAATTACTAGCTGATGCCCGCAACTTCGTTTGCATAGAACTAACGGAAACAGAACCCTGTTTTTTTAAACGGAACCCTAAAATAAAAGTAGCCTATGTTAGACCTTATAATATCAGCTATCTGCCAGTGAAAGTCCCGTGAAAATCGATCCAGCCGTTTCGGAGATTAGCCGGAACAAACAGACAGACAGACGGCTGTAGGACAGACAAAATTTTTAAAAATTGCTATTTTATTGTAAGTACCGAATATACTTTAATTTGCATTATGTGAAAAGCTGTTAATTTGAAATAACAAACAGACACTTCAATATTATTTATTTGTATAGATGTATAGATATAGATAATAGTAGTAGGAACCTATTACTATAGTTTGTGCTCAATACAGCGGTCTCTTTTTATCCTGACATAAATATACGGTTCCCGCGGGATGGACAGCGCGAGCAACATACTTCAAGTTCGATACTTATCACGGCAGACGTGAGAGGCGCGTAAGTCGACAGAAGTAGTTGGGCCGAGTCAATAAACTATGCTGGGCGGGCGCGCTATTTCAGGCGCGGGCGAGCGGCGCGGGCGGCGGCGTGCGGCGGGCTGTGTTATTGATTGCATCATATTAATGGACATTTAACGGGGCTGCGGCTGATGATGGTGAATACCAGAACCTCAATTCTCGTATTTAAAGTAGACTTTCATTTTACTTTGATTGGATTGAAAGTGAAGCGACATGTTACTATGAACGGATTTTATGACGTTTAGACGAATTATAGCGCGTTTTACGTTGGTAAAAACACCGTTTGAGAGTTTTAGCGTATCGGGACTTGATTGTAATTGTATTAATGCAAATTTTTATTTAGCAGACTTGTCCCTCAGGGGTCTGAGAGGCGACGTGAGATGTATGTCTACACGATTACGCCAGTAAACAAACTTATCAGCTATGAGAGCTAATGAAGCTATGAAATATGAACAACTAGATGTTGCCCGTGACTCGTGCGCGAAAAAGTTAATTTTACAGAAACCGTACATTTTTCCGCGATAAAAAGTAGCCTATATCCTTCTCCGTGGTCTACTCTACATCTGTGCCAAATTTCATCAAAATCGGTCCAGTAGTTTCCGAGCCTATTCGATGCAAACAAACAAACAAACTTTTCCTCTTTATTATATTAGTATAGACTAGCTTTTGCCCGCAGCTTCGCTCGCGTTATAGGGAAAGCTTGTTCGGGAAAATACCAATACCAAAATTGAATACATAATGGTGTAGTGTAGGCACTGCACAGCCGTATCAGTTGTATTTTATTTGAATGTTTCCTGCGACTTCGTAGGTACGCTCAAGAAATCTACCGAGAACTGTACCATAAATAAAATTTAATAAGCTGCAAAAAGTATTCTGTGTTAATTCTGCCTAACCTACTACGGGCTACCATACCTGATTTCATCAAAATTCTTTACATGTTTTCTTTACTTTACTTTATTGCATTTAAAACTAAACATATTATTATGTACATACAAACTTTCGCGTTTAGGTATAATATTAAGTAAGGACTTCCTTGTAGCCGATAATTAGTATTTTAACGATTTCGAAAATCTTTTCAATGGGAAGACGTTGTGGACTTTGAACTTAATAAAAATAATTTGGATTGTGATCGCCCATCCTAGTTGGGACCACGACAGAGTTTGAGAGAGAGATGAGTTAGCAGTACGACACGAAGCCATCTAGCTTCTCACTTATTCCTCATATAATAATCATGATTAGGATTAACCTAGGTAAAGTTTTAACCAATTCAAATATCTGGTTATTTTATAGCATTTTATACTACGTTATTTTTTAGATTGATAAAACTTTTTGTAGGTATGAAGTATGAACCGATTGAATTGAAATACCTACACAAAATTATAAGCAGAGCTATCCTAATTCCTATCCGCGTGGAACCCGTAGGTAGTTAGGTAGGTACCCAAAAATTTTCCGCGATAAAAAGCGAGTGCTATGTATTTATCCAAGGGCTAAACTACTACGGTAACAAATTTTATAAAAATCCATTCCGTAGTTTCTGAGATTAGCGCGCACAAACGTACAGATCAAAAATCTGGGTTAAAAACTAAAAACCTATGTATTAAACACTGATAAATCAAGCACAAATAAATTAAATATTACATATTATAACAACAAAAGAAAAAGAAATATAATACCTACACTCAAAGTATTCTACTGAAATCATAGATATATAATATTAAAAAGAGGACTGAAATAGTATGTAATATAATAAGTATTATGAATATAATTAATATAGCAATCGCAAATATTTAGGTGCCTAGGTTTTCAAAGAGATTTTCATCAAATTTAACTTTGGCATTCTTGTCAGATTTATTTTTCAACATGATGACAATATATTATGTCAAAATAAAAATAAAGCTTCCCACTCACGGGCTATCGATTGCTTCGATCAAATTAGAAAATAATTCGTATTTGAAAGTAAATTGCTAACGACAAACTATTACACAAAATGATTAGTGTAAGACCTACCAGCTAGTGGAACAAAATTTACGCGTATATATACGAGTTTCATATAAAAAGTATAGTAAGGTGGTCCTAGGATCGCAGACTATATTTAATTTTTATCTAAACCGATTTACTTGCAACTACGAACCCAGTAAATGTTTAAATTGTAAAGACTAAATCGATCGATCGCTTGTGTGTGGGAAGCTTTATATCAAAAGCACTAAGGAGTATTTATATCAACTTAAAAGCAAATCGCTCCCAAGCAACTTTCTTTCCCTTTTTATTCCCGTTAGCGGACGAATTTCAATAAACTATGATACACGAATTCCATCAATTCTGTTACATAATGTTTGTGCAAAATATGAAGTAGATTGGACCAAGGAATCACGTTGCCCCATACAAACTGTTTTACCCCTTTTCACCCCCTTAGGAATCGAATTTCGAAAAATCCCTTCTTATCGGATCCCTACGCATTACAAAGAGCAAGCCCTGCAAGTTTCAGGTCTCTACGATCAGCGATTTAGGCTGTGCGTTGATCCGTCAGTCATTCAGGACAAAGGATTTTATATGTATAGATGTATAATAATATTATCTATAAGTATTTAATTTAATTCCGATTTGTTGCTTAAATTTGTAAATGTTAACTCCACACACCTAACACCTTGCATGTTATGAATATTTTGCGCGCCATTGTGATGGCAGAATGTTGGAACCCAGCTAATATAATATTTTTAAGACCTTATGTATACCACATTCTTGCAATAAAGGATTGATTGATTGATTGATTGATGTAATTACTAAACCTCTAATATCTTGAATATGTAGGTATGTATAGTACAGAAGCGGAGGTAGTACCTATAACTCCATTCCTATCGGTTTCACTTATCACTTGCTTTCTGAAGACTTTCATCCAAAATAAATCCCTACCTACTATACAGGCTAGTGGCGAAGGCTGGTTCCCTATGAAGAAGAACCCTGAAGCAGCCTTCGCCACTGGTATAGTATTAAAATATATACTTCCCGTTGTTTGGTCCCCGTAACGCAAGTTCTTCGGGTACTTAGCACGGGGCTAGATTGACGCGGTGTAAGACGGCCATAGATATCGAGGTTAAAACAGATTTCAACCTAAATCTGTTTTAACTTCGTCGGAGGATAATAAGTTGTAGCCTATCTATATTATCTGTGGAATATTTTTATAACACTCGCGGTAGTAGGTATATCAAAGACATATCGTAACGTTTACGATGTTTCCCCCGGAGTATATTCACGCAACTGTCTGCTCACCACTAACTACCTCCTTATTACGACTTTACAAACATAATTACTAACAATAAAATCAATCCAGACGAAAAGCTTCTAATAATCTTCGGATAGTATGCAAATACATTTTACTATGGTTACTTTGGCAACTCAAACGCAAATATTATATTCTTATTTCACTCTTACTATTGATATTGATTGATATGATTGATTTACTATATCTATAACTTAGGCCTTTTCATTTGGTATTAGATGATTTATTTAAAAAAGGCAGAAATGTGGCCCATATTTTTTAATAACATTCATGTAGGTACTACCATTTTTTTGGAAAATAAATCATTCTATTCTATTATTCTATTCTATTCTATACAGTACCAGCTGTTGCCCGCGGCTCTGCCTGCGTAAATATAGTATCCCACGGGAACACTGTACTTTTTCGGGATCAACCTACGTTTTTATCCAGAGCAATAAACTACAACCATACAAAATTTCATCGAAATCCGCTCCGTAGCTTTTGCGTGAAATGAGAACAAATCCATCTATCCATCCATAATAGTAGGACTCTCCGAGCGAAGTAACACTTTTGAAATACTGCAGTGCATGAGCCAGTCGGTTTTAAAATATATCGTATAGTTGCCCAAGCACATACGATTTTCTCACAACACAGTCATCCTAGTCCATAGGAATGACAGGTCAGTACGTCTGACCAGTACGTCCTACGGGCTAACCATGTGTTTCCTCGTGATGTTTACCTTCACAAAACGTCTCATTTGTACACGCCTTGACCTGGGAATCGAACCTGCACTCTCTCGAGTACGAATTAATCGGTCTATACACTAGGCGCTAGAATGTCTATCTATGCGTCTGTACTTAATATTATAGGAAGGAAAAGGTTTTTGTTCCGAAACTATTGGGCCGATATTGATGAAATTTAGCACAGAATATATAGAGTAGACCACAGATTTTTATCGCGGCAAATTGCGCGGTTTCCAATGGAGATTTGCGCGCACGAAGTCGTTTGATAATTCGGCCGCAAGAGTTGCTAATTTTTATCGGCGGTTATTCGCAATTCTTATTAATAAAATAATCGTCAATTTTCCAGGATAAAATATCAGGTCAGTCGTAACACGACACAAAACGACCTTCTTTTTAATAAGAACGTGTATTTTTGTCCGCGAATTTTCGCTCGCTCCTATTGCGAAGGTGGAAAGTGTTGTTTTTTAATGTTTACTCCGAATGTAAATAATGGGTGACCCAGTTCGAGATCTAAGCGCCCTAGACATCTAAATGGTTTGATACCTCACCACCTGGTGCTAAGTGGTACAAATGGGGCATTGAAAGATAGATAAGTGCGTAGCCAGATTATGGTTGGATACTCAAAGAGCCAGATGGATCTTTGCGTGCGATGGAGCATTTTCATAATAATGTAGTTGGTGTCTTAATTAATACTAGTAGTTGCCCAGTGGTCGAAATTCATATATTTTTTAATTTAAACTTACAGGTTTGCCTGTACAGTTGAGTTTTACAAGTAAACCGGAGCGGGTACCACAACTGTGCAGGTTTCCTTACAGTATCGGCTCAAGCTTATCTGACTAGTGTAAACAATGTTTTTGCTTCACGTAATATTATGTAATATTGCCGAAAAGCAATATTATATAGAAGAATTGAAAACATTGCCAAAAATAATATTATATTGTAAGATGATTGCTGATTTATATATGTTACTAGATGTTACCTGTGGCTCCGCCCGCGTACATATAGTATCCCACGGGAACACTGTACTTTTTCGGGATTAAAAATGTTTTAATCCAGAGCTTAAACTACTGCCGTACCAAATTTCATCGAAATCCGTTCGGTAGAGTAATAAA
Organism: Glaucopsyche alexis; assembly: GCA_905404095.1. Taxonomy (NCBI): domain Eukaryota; kingdom Metazoa; phylum Arthropoda; class Insecta; order Lepidoptera; family Lycaenidae; genus Glaucopsyche; species Glaucopsyche alexis. The sequence goes on from FR990052.1 coordinate 24,059,287, forward strand.
CATCCATCCATATAGCTTATGTCAATGATAAATAACGTAGCCTTCTATTGGTAAAGGAAACTCCTACAACCTCATAATTTTAGCGCAAAAGTTAATTTCGCAGAAACCATACATTTTTCCGCGATAAAAAGTATGCCTATGTCCTTCCCCATTGTCTACTGTACATTTGTGACAAATTTCATAAAAATCATTCCGGTAGTATCGGAGCCTATCCTATTCAATGCAAACAAACAAACTATTCCTCTTTATTATTTTATAAGTATAGATAAGTATATAAGTAATAAGTATAGAAGATTGGTCTATGTATTGATTGGTTTCCAAATACAGACCATAGTTTGCTTAGCGAATTCCTCTCTATTAATAACGATAGCATTAAGCAGCATAAGTTATAGAACCGTCCGCGTCTGTCTGTGTCGAAATATTCGCTGCGAGAGCGCGGCGCGCCGTACGCTAAAAATACTCGGCGGGCTATGTGACAGACGTGAATGAAACCACGCTAGCAGTGGCTAGAAGTGGAGAAATGAGGGGCTTATAACACTTTGAGAAGTTAAAGAGGAAAGAAAATAATAAAGAGACCAAACGGGTAAGAACATGGTCTTACTCTACAGTAAGAGTAACCACTAGACCACGGAGCCTCCGTGGTCTAGTTCGGAAGTCGTGGGTTCGATTCCCGCATTGGAACGACAAAAAATGTTGTTTCCAAGTTTGGTTAGGACAATGTATACAATAGGATCACCTGATAGTCTGACAAGAAAGATGATCCATGCGTCGGATGGGCATGTAAAAAGTCGGACCTGCACCTGATCTCTCGTCATTCGTGTCGGTTATTCGTCCCTCTGGATTATTAGAGTAAACGAAGAGAGAGTGCTCTTGTGTACTGTGCACACAATTGGACACTATAAAATTACTCCTGCGTTACTGACCTGGTTTCAATGAAACCGGCCACCGTCACCTAGATCGGTGTGGGGAGTTATAAGAGTAACATTGGGACCTAGCGTCACTTTCACGACTGACGAATCTAATATGATGTCTCAAGCTCAAATGCAACAAGCCTTTAGGCTCTTAAGTATAGAGGATGTCAAATAAATATACTTACATACAAAGTAAAAACATACATACATATATTACTCCTTCTGGCAAAGTCGGTAAAAACGTATCCCATGATTCATTCAAATCCATCAATCCCAAATGTATCTGAGAAGTTTTCTTGATAATAATATTATACATTGAGATCGTTGGATGTAAATTTTCTTGTGCCCTGATTTTTCGGGTACATCAAAATGATTTAACGCTGTCGTTTTCTTTTTTATATTATGGTATAATTTATTGTACATTCGTTATCATTCAGGGCAGAGCCGCGGGCAAAAGCTAGTTGTCTATACCAAAACTAATATAATAAAAAGAAAAGGTTTGTTTACATTGAGTAGGCTCCGAAACTACTGGACCGATTTTGATGAAATATGGCACGTATATAGATTAGACCACGGGGAAGGATATAGGCTACCTTTTATAGCGTAACAATGTACGGTTTCCGCGAGACTAACATTTGCGCGCACGAAAACACGGGAATATCTAGTATATTATAATATTCTATGTCTGCGCTCGTGACTACATGCAGTCTACACTTAGGGTCAGCTCATACCGAGACGTAATGCGAGGAGACGCGGCGCTGCATTTTTAAGATAGCGATTCAAAATTGAACTTTATTAGTGAATAAGGTAAAATTTTGAATCAGTAAAAGCAAAAGTTGTGTACTGACACAGGTAGATACACATTTAATTGCAAGAGTTCTAATTTCAAGCTGCACCGAGCTACGTCGCGTCCCGGTGTTAACTGACACTTAGAGACCTTAGGTAGGTCTCAAATATCCGTCGAAATTCGCGTTATTCAAAACTCGAATACTTTTTTCAATGTGTTATAAGCTGGCGCCGGCATTTTGACAGGCGGCACCTTTGCCGAACCGACCTGTCAGAATCTAATTACCATCGCCACGGTGACCCTTATGACCCAGGTAATAGAGCTGAGATTGCGGCGAGAATCTTCGAAATCGAATTTTTACGGTTCACTCTTTATAGTAGCGTCGTTTTTTAGAAGTTAGTGAGCGCGCCGCGACTTTTGATGGATGAGATGTTTACTAAACTACTGCTTACAAACTTGATAATCATTAGTCAGTTAGTAATAAGGTGCAGAGGTTTAGACTTGGGTGCAAAGGAAATTAGGATATTAGGTATATAAAAAATTATAGGTATTATTCACGAAATGTATTACTTCGGTCCATGCTTCAGAGAAAAAGGTAAAAGTTACCTATCTGCTGCCTACAATAAATAAGATTTATCGAAATTAATGAATACTCATTATGATTCCTGGCATTTGTAATTAAATTTTTGCCAAAAAATGATGATGAAACCCAACGTTTGCCCATATTTTATCTGAGCTATCGTAGAATGAAACACTTAAAAAATTGAACAAAATACAGACTGACAGATCCTTCACTATATAGTTTTAAAAAAAGGCGCCTGGGTGTTGAGATTAACGAGGCGCGGGTTCGAATCCTACCGAAATCGATTTTGAAATTGAAAGTCAATACAATTTGGCTTCAACCGTTTAGTTACTCTCGCTTTTATTGTTAACTTAATGGGTTAGAAAATAACCCATATCAGGTTAAGTTTTATGTAGAATGTCGATTTTTAAGGTTTAACTAGTACGAAATATATTTTTAGTAATCAGCTGTGTTTTAGGGAGAAAGCAAACTATGTTTAACTAGAAGAATCCGCAGAGAAAAAATCGGTAAAATGATTTTTTTAAAGCAGAATTACTGTTGCATTTATATAATCAGTAGGTAATGATTTTAAAAGAAACAATAGTATTCAACGTTTTAATGTTAATCAAGGAATTTTTTGATGTTTTCTTTTTAATATTAGATTCAAATACATATTAGGCAGTCTACCTTAATGTTATCAAGAACGAACCTCCGCCCGCGTAAATACAGAATTCCACAGAAACTCTGTACTTTTTCTGGATAAAAAGAATGCTATGTTTTAATCCAGAGTTTCAACTACTATCATACCAAATTTCATCGAAATCAGTTTAGTAGTTTTTACGTTAAAGAGTAACATCCATCCATCCATCTTCACAAACTAAATGTGAACATATTTCATAATAGTAGTCATCAAAAATATAATCGTGCAAAGCGATCGCAGCAAATTCGTAATACCTACCATTTCTTCTACCCCATATAAGCGGAGCGATTGGCAACAATGAGAAATTCCCCACAAAAAACCTAACCATCTTTAGGTCAAAGACGGGAATACTCGCTACACGTTTACCATTTACAAACCCGCGGCGTCGTCGCTTATGTAAATCGTAGTATTCCGAAAATGCGCGCTCCCAAAAACAAAATGGCGGCGCAAAAAACGGGCGAAAGTTAATACTTTTGGACACTTACGATCGGCACGTGACCCCATTGCGTATATGGATGGAAATTACGTTTAAACTAATTGCATTGTAATGAAAATGTCGGATTCGGCGAGTGATTTTTCTTGGTATGTGTAAAATGTGAATGTCCGTGCTTAAGTTTTATAAGGTTTACTACTAGAGAGCTCCAATGGCCTCACAGAAAACCGGCGGGAAGTTCTTACTGGAGTCCAAATATCGATAGAGATTTATCTGAGGGGGCACTTTTGTGTTCACTGACTGCGTATCGAATTGTAAAATATTGAAGACTATTGAAATTCTAATATAATATTATAAATCTGAAAGTTTTTGAAGATAGATGGATGGAATTATAGAAGTTTCTTACTCTTTAAGGCAAAAATTACTAAACGGATTTTGATGAAATTTGGCATAGTAGAGTTTAAGCTCTGGAATAACACATAGGCTACTTTTTAGCTCTAAAGTTTACAATGTTCTCATGGGATACTATATTTAGTATTTACGCGGGCGGAGCCACGATTCCGCTTGCAATTTTCTTAAAAATTAAGTTTTTGTTTTTACCCTAGTTGTTTAATCATTTCTACCCTATTCTTATTAAAACTTAAAACCAAATTACTATTTATTGCTAGTAGGTACACTATATTGTAGAATGTAGATATATACTGAACGCTAAATCCACTTTATTTTTAGTAGATAATATTTCAGTATCTAATAATATTGTTAAAGTGTTTGTTTGTTAACGATCGTGTTGAAATTTGGCACACCAAGTGTTATGAGTTACTAGACGTTAAATGCGTTAGCTACGGGCAAACCCACGGACGAAAACTATGTTGTAATTAGATTATTAAAAAAACTATATGATGAAAAATAAAAATTTGTTTACTGTTTTGCATATTAGTTTGATGTCAAATTTTATCATAAAATCAGTCGAAAGAGGTTATTCAGTATTCAACCCCTAGATCTACCCCATCCTACGAAATAAGGACAGGGGTTTAACACGGAATGAACGAATTTTTAATATACTCAGTGTTACTGTCATCGCTATAGCTGAGACAAATGTAACGATACCTCAACCTAAAACCCGTCAAGCCGCGGGCTTATTACGTATCTTGCAATAGCCAAGCAATAGCAAAAACTGCGCAATTTTTGCGCAAAAATCGCAAATTCGTATTACCTATCTGCAAAAACCTAGCAGAAGCAACCTAGCGACAGTACTGCCTCTACCGAACAATCGAGGAACTATAAATTGCAATCAATCGTTCAATCTCTTCACTGTTGTCTAATTGTTCGTATTACGTAAGACTTTTAAAGGGAAAGCAATCAGCGAGCGATTTGAACTGTCAGTTAGCAATAATAAGCGAAAATGAAGCATAGTGCGTTCAAACACAACAGCGAGCGATTAGCAATCGATCGCATAGGTAATACGATTTTATTTGACGTTCAGCAATCGACAGCGCGTCAATCGCGCGATGACTGCAAGATTTTTGCTAATCGCTATTTTTACGTAATACGGCGGCCGGGCTGCAGAAATATACACAAACATAATATACATACATACAACCACTGGAAAAACGTAGCCCTTCTTCGGCAGTCGGGTAAAATTCAAATGAGAGTTTGTGTGGCACCGCCGCGTCGGCATCTTTTTGCACTAACTGTATCTCAATTTCCACTTTTGTTTTGTTTTGTCTGCACCCGAGATCCTAATCTTTGATTTAGGAGTTGAACGATAAATACGTGTTTAAGAAATCCTATCACTTTGTTGTTGTTTTTTTTTAATTGGGTAAGGGTAACAAAATTTTTGGGAAGTGCGTTGATCTTGCCGATTTTATCTTGGAATTTGCCACATTCTACGATTCACGCTTGAAATTTAATGAGCGTGTAATTATTTTATTTTCATTGTTTCTTTAATTGGGTGTAAATTGTTACATAAATTTGTAGAACATATAATATTTGCTTCACTTATATAGTGATCGTATTGACGAAAAATTATATATAACTATAGTATTGCCACATATCACTTTAATTATAGCAGTAAGTATGTAGCTCTGAGTCGCAAATAGTTAAAATAAAGGTACAAATATCCTAACCAAGAGCAGGTCAGGACATTTCTAAGGAGGGTTCCGTAACTATCAACGGTTAATAGGTTTTTCAAATTATTTCAAAAGTTACGAAATGAAATCGGACAGATTTCATTTAAAATAATATTTATTAATAAATCTCATTTTTTAGAAATGCCAAGGGGTGACCAACTTGTAAACCAATTTGGAGGTCGATTACCTACTCGAAAATGGTTTACATTATAAAAATCGACGATACCCCACATCGAAAAAAAATTAGCCCACTTCGTATGTATGGGTATGTAATTAGCCCACTTCGTAGGTATGGGGAGCTACTCTTTACCGAAGTTATCAAGGGAGAACATACGAACGGACAGATAGAGCGAAATGATGAAAGGTACCTTGTAGTTACTACGGAAGCCTAAAAATATTTCACAAAACATTATTCCCGTACAGGTGTACATCCTTATTCGTTAGATTCAGGAGATACCCTATCAGAGGGGACATCAGAGCCTAGAGGAGACTTCAGAGAGACCTATGAGCTAGCAGTGGAGACTGGAGACGTTTTACGCCGATAATATTGATGATTAATGTTTACCATCTATTGTATTTGCGTTTTCGCGACGCATGCGCACATATAATTAACATTTCTCTCGAACGTACAAGACTAATTAAACATTTTGGCTGAGCGAGGGTATTGTTTTTACCGGCGGCTTAATCGTCGTTAATCGGGCTACAATTAAGGCGATTGCTATCGATTTGATGGCCGCCGCCGTGTGAGGCCGAATTCTTTTTACAGGCCTTTTGTTGTAGACAATTGGCCCACCACACATTCCCCCCACTGCAACTCCTGTGAGCCAGGATCGAGCGGTAACCGACCAACAAAAACCCTTGAGACGATCTCTGGGATGATCGAGGGACATGCATTTTGTTGTGGACACTTAGGCAGTGTTAATTTTTCCCATAATAATTGCTACTTGTATACTGTTTTGTCCACATTATGTGTAAGACAATGCGTTGGATTTTAATACCTTTCTCTTTCTTTGCCACCCAAGATTTACTTTTTATTTCACTCACAAAGGAATCCTAATATTATGTATTAACCGCAAAAAATGTAAATGCCTACAAAGCTGGCAAAAAATGTAAATTATTTTGGTGGAACAACTCTGATAGTATAATTCTCAATTGAAGCAATTTGGTACACGTGTAGATGGCCAATTCCATACAAAAAGTAATACATATAATGTATATCTATACTAATCTATACTATACTAATATTATATAATATATAATATTTTAAATACGAAAGTGTATCTGTCTGTCTTTCTATATTTTTGTCTGTCTGTCTGTTACCTCTTCACGCTTTAACAGCTGAACCGATTTTTACGAAATTTGGTATAGACATACTTTGGGTCCCGGGAAAGGACATAGGATATTTTTTATCACGAAAAAGTACAGTGTTTCCGCGGGATAATGTATTTACGTGGGCGGAGCCGTAGGCAAAAGCTAGTAATTAATAAAAATAAAAAGTTCCTTGATTCAGAAAGAAACATAAATAATTGCCCCGTCTAACCTAATTCAAGGCTTACCTCATATTGTATAGATAGCAACCATCAATATGTGAGTTAAAACAAACAGTATATTGAACAGAATATTCTAGAATTCCCCTTAGAATTTGCATTAGCACTTCTAATTACAGTAATACCTGTCACTGTCACCTTTTAACCCACTTGTCTGTGGATGCCATTGCATTGTCACTCCTCATTGGTATTCGACGCAGCCTTGTGGTCCCAAGTGTTTCTGTATTCTCTCTCGTTTCTGCTTTAGCGTCTCCCGTGTCGCCATCTCTTTCGTTATATATATTCACACTCGAATCGGTAAAACCAATAATTGGTATTGTTAATACACTGTTTGGAAATGTATCACAATCGCCTCTGTAGTCGGAATGCCTTGCTGCGACCGCCTTAGTGTCTGATGTTTGATTTTCTTAATCTGTTTGATCTTCGCATTCTTAATTAGTGATAGCTGTATTATATATCAAAATAGCGGTAATTGCTTGTCTAATTACTTTAATTCAATTATTTGTTTAGAAATCACTGAACACTACAATGGTAAATAACATTTTTTACTTAAATCAAATCGTTAAAATAATGTATGGGTGTCAATACTCAATTTCTTTATTCCGTGTTCAACCCTTAGATTTTTAACCCCGTCCTTATTTCGACGTTACGTATGATGGAGTTAGAGAATCATAATCAGAACACGAAATAATCCTGTCAATTTTTAGGGTTCAGTACCTCAAAAGAAAAACGGAACCCTTATAGGATCACTTTGTTGTTTGTCCGTCCGTCTGTCTGTCAAGATCCTTTTTATCAGGAACACGTGGAGGTATCAAGCTGGAATTTATAAACTTCTAAGCCAACGCAATCAAAATATACAACAGTTTATGCCGCAAATTTCGGAACCTTTTCGACACTCGCAAAGGAATCAAAACCTACAGGGTACTTCCCGTGAATCTTGAAATTTGGTACAAAGCAACGTCTTATAGCACAAGTAATTGTAAAATTGCGAAAACCGTATTTTTAGTTACATCATATAATAAAAATATTTTTAATAATTTTAAACTTACTACCCCTTTCCTCATGAACGCGTAGAGGTATTAAATTGAAATTCACATCAAATACTCAGGTCTATAATACCTTTAAGCTGTAACAAAATCACTACAGGTTTGTACGGAATCCTCAGTGCGCGAGTCCGACTCGCACTTGGCCGGTGTTTTTATGTATCACTACTTTATTATACTGTAGTTAATTTTACTTTTTTCAAAGCCTTAATATCAGTTGTACGTTTTATAGTCTCTTATGTCTTTACGACACTAATGTTCACATCTTTCTTAGCTACTTGTTTTAAGACATGATGTTCATAATATGTTACGGACGATTTATTCCCATTTTTGGCAAATGTAGACATGTGATTGTCCATAAATCGCTTTCATCCTGTCCGGTATCTGTGACCTCTAAAAAGTCATCGACCTCCGAATATTTCCCAAATCGGTTATCACGTCACGCGACTGGATCACTGGAATACCATTTCAATGCAATTTTAATATCATATCGATTTTGACATGCGATTGCTGGTATTGTTCTCTGAAACCGTTTAATTCTAGCCCACGGCTGGGCCGAAGAAGTTCAGCGTTCCCAGGGTTCATTGGTATGTTATAAGTTAAATATTTTAATTCGCACTCATTGGAATTCAGAAAAGGACAAAATCAAGTTGAGTTTATCTCCTACCTAGGTAGGTACTATTTAAAAATAAAAATGTTACTCTTACCTCCTGTATTACTCCTTACTACTCCTTACTATTATAAAAATATTTTCTTTATTATTCTTAATTGATAATAAAGCGCTTTCGTGAAAATAGAAGCCTTAGACAGTGTAAGACATGCGTCTCGTTATTAAAAAAATTAATACAATCTATCTTTTAGTATTAATTATAGTGAATAATGGATTTGTAAATAGTTTTTTCGGTATAGTTTACAATTACAGAAATCGAAAGTAGGCAGCTGCGTTCGTCGCAATGAGCGGAAAGTGTACGTGATAATAGTTTTAATGATTATTTTACGATGCAGAAGTTGTTCGACCACAAACGATACAATAGGTTTTTAAAACCTATATTTGTGATAGTATTTTAATTTTAGTCATTTAACACTACTGAGCCCTTAGCCAAGTTACAATTGCTAATTACGATGACGAAGTTCGAAAACAAAAATATATGGGATTTGACATAAGACTCTCTAAGTGATATGTCGCTTGCGATGGCGTATGTTAATATACCATACCATAATATGCCATCCCAATACCATACTATTTGTTGTCGAACTTCGCCGTCGATATTATCGAATGCATCTTGACTAGAGGCCCTGGAGCTTTAGCTATTTGCGATGACGAAGTTCGAAAACAAAAATGTACGGGATTTGGCATAAACCGACCTCTGTGGCTCAGTTGGTTAAGCGTGTTGGTGCTCAAGCCGGGGGTCACGGGTTCGAATCCCACCTCCTTGGGTGGGATTCGAACCCGTGTTTTTCTATGTTCCTGGGTCATGGATGTGTATTAAATATGTGTAAAATATAATAAAAATCTTAAATATGTGTATAGTATAAAAGTATTAAATATATTTCCGTTGTTTGGCAACCATAACACATATTCTTTGATAACTTACCACGGGATCAGATTGACGTGGTGTGAAGCGTCCATAGATATTATTATTATTATAAACAGCGCTAAGTGATGTCAACATCGCTATATCTAGCGATGCTAGCTTATGCCATGGCAACTTGGCTTTGCGAGCTAAGCCCAAGTAACAATATCGAAACGATAACGAAGTTACTTAAAATCACTTAAAAACGAAGTCGCTTAATCACGTGATTAATCCCATACATTCTATTCTTGGCTAGCTTTGGTATCGTTTCAAGATTGTTACTTTGGCTAAGCTCACTGATTTTGTGAAAGATTTCAAAAGTTCCTCTTTCATATTCTGCATTTTTTTTTCAAAAGACTACAGTGTCTTAAGGCCCCCACAGACGAGAGGCCGATCGTTTCAGCTGGAACTGACGTCAGTTCGGCCTGAACGGATTCGAGCACACACACGGAAAAAATCGCATCCAATCCAATTTACGTCAGTTCGGCCTGATCTGATTCGTGCCCACACACGGAACAGTCGCATCAGTCCATTCTGGTTTGCCGCGCGCTACGGTCGTGTTTATCAATTTTGTATTTAAACACCGCGAAAACTCATACAACGCTTGTACAAGATACACGCCCGCACGGCAGCGGGTCGGGCAAGAACTGAAGCGATTTGTCCACACAAGGTCAGGACAGGCCGCGCGTTCAGGCCGATCGGTTAGACCAGAATTAATGTTGCCAACTTAGTTATTTTACAAAATTTTACTAAATTGAGTATTTTATTCCCTCCTTGGTAGAAATTTAGTTATTAGTAGTGTTTAAGTAGGAAAGAGCCAGACAGTAATGATATGCAAAATAGCTACTAAATACGTAATATTTCCTAGTATATTTTAATTTAATGGTAAAATTTATAATCAAATTCAATTAATGAAAAAAAATTAATATAATAAAACCTAAAATGCAGTGGTTTTTGGGGGGCTTCAGGAATTCCTAAGTTAAGTAGCCTCTTTAGTAGTTTTTTAGTAGTTTTAGTAGAAATCGATACGAGTTTAGTAGTTTCACAAAAAAAGAGCTGGCAACACTGAAACGAATCGCTTCAGTCCGTACGGCCGCCTGATGCGATCTCGAAATTGCACACACACGACACGATTTTGCATCCGTTCAGGCCGAACTGAAGGTAGGCCGGACCATGTATGGGGCCCCTTACGCTACTGCTATTCTACATTTTAAGTATTCGAGACTGTCTAGATTTTGGGTGGTTTATACAACATCTCATAGAGTTCTTATCCGTCTATTGCTATGTAACAAAACACAACTCTCCTCTTTCGGAGATTCACAAAATTTAAACTTTTTGGGTTGACTTTATCCATTACATCATGGGAAAGAAGTAGCACATACCACTTACATCCCCACTGCTGGCACAGGTCTCCCCATAAAAAAGCTCGGAGTAAAATAGCTACCCAAGAAATTGAAACCTACACCATACATTACTTATAATTCTCTGCCTATAAATAGTCAAGATGTCACCATGATGAAGCTGAATTTAGACATAACAGAAAGAAACAAATAAATATAGTAACCGTCCTCGCCTTATCGTCCATACCATGTGGGGAGAGACAAAAGATCGTATTGATTTTGCCGACTACAATACGCGCGATCGATCATGGTGCACTTTTCGAATCGTTTTTATCGGGATGCCGTTCTTGATTTATAAGGCAAATCGGCAACCCTTTTCGGCGCATCCCTAAGGAAAATTAGCATTGAAACTATGCTAAGATACAAGAATTGATAGATGCAGTGGAGTCTGTGGGGATCTAAAAAGTATTTGCATTAAAACAAGAGCTGTGTCGAATACTTCATATTGTTACTTTAAAAAAATTGGAGGTAAAATAAAAGTTTGATATTATAATGTTAGTGTATGCATCTAATCCACTATTGCTTTCTCTTTAGAGCAGAAAAAACATGTAAACATAATATTAAATCCAAGGTTGAGAAATTAGTGCTATTCGACGTAAAGTGCCATTGGAGATCGCGTATCAACACATTAACGTCTTTTAAAATATCACACGATTTTATAGACCGTAGAATTGTGGCGACACAAGCCAAAGAGATCGGCTGATAGACATATAATAAAGTTTGTTATTTGTTAAACACTGACAACAAAAAAAACGATAATAATATTTATTTATATTTAAATCCAATTTCAAGATCTTGAACCTGCGAATAAATTAATATCACGCTAATGCGATATGATAAGAATACAAGCGCTATAGCTTCACGTATTTACTCAGGCTAAAATGAAAAAAAAAAACAGGTAAAAAGTGAAATACAACACCTAAAAACAACCATAACAATCTATTTGACAAACTAGAACCAATGGAAGATTTAATAATGCATCCTATTATACAAAGTAGAACAGATGCCATCGCGCACCACAATTCCGCGAACGTCGCATGCCGTCTGCACGCAGCATCATTTAAAAACAATCCAGCGGGGTTGCCTGCAAGTATAACTGTTTACGGACTTGCTAACGCCAAACTGGGCGCTAACGAAAAAAGTAAGCGAATCAAAAGGAAACCCGAATGCGGCAAAAAACGAAGACATCAGACGTAGTAGAATTCCCCCGCTTACTACGCTCGCGCTGTAAACAAACGCAGATGCATTTCATATACGATTTTAATCGATGCGTCGATTCGATTTTAATCGATGCCTGGATTTTTAATGCTTTTGGAGGCCGATATTAAGATATTAATGGGTGTATTGTAGTCCCAACACGGTTATGTTTGAAATTATGATAATTTAGTTTTTATGTAGATACAAACTACATTTTGTGTCTTTCGAGTTTTAATTTAATTGTTTTGTTAGTCGGCTTGATATTGATTTGCTGACTTATTATATATGAGACTATATTTTGCCCGCAACTTCGTGCACGCAAAAGGAAATCCTGAGGGAACCGTAAACTTTTGGGATTAAAAGTAGCCCATGTCCGTCCCTGTGGTCTACTCTACATCTATGCCAAATTTCATAAAATCGGTCTAGTAGTTTCGGAGTCTATTCAATGCAAACAAACAAACAAACAAACTTTTCCTCTTTATTATATTAAGCATAGTATAGAATATAGATATCTATAAATTGGGAAACCGGCCCTCAGGTAAACAAATTAGTATTTATAATTAGCAATGGTTTATTATAACGATGAGTCAATTAAAAAAGTATCGCGTAATGACTTTACTCACCTTTCGTTTTATTTTAGTATTTTCAGCTGTTATTAAAAGCCAATTGTTTTCGCAAGTGACAGGTTAAGCCGCCATGTTTTATTTTGGCGCGTTTCTGCATTATCCCTAAATCCGTGAATTAATTGGCTGTTTCTCGAAAATAGTTTTTATAGTGCATCAATGATTCAGTGTTGCCAATATCAAAAATATATTTGCCAGAAAATGAAGCGTTTAGAGAAATTGTGAGTCACAGAGGAAAGATCTTATAAATCATTGCGCATATAAAACGTAATGCCATCATTTTTTGCTAAGTGTTCTAGTATTTGACAGTTGGATTATTAGAAACGTCGTTTTTATTAATATATAAATTCATGATTTTTATTAATATCATCAAACAATATAAATAAAAAGTATTTCTACTAATACATTTCTCGAACCGCAAATATTTGACAAAATGTTACATACTTTTGAAATTACGTATGTTCTTTCTGTACACTTATTAACTCTGACGATAAACTATTTAATTTTAAAGTCTATATTTTATTTCCAATGTGTAAATATTTAACTTACGTGGTTTTTATAACTATAACTCCCCCACACCGATCTCGGTGACGGTGGCCGGTTTCATTGAAACCAGGCGTAAACGCAGGAGTAATTTTATAGTGCCTAAGTATGTGCGCAGTACACAAGAGCATTCTCTCTTTCTTTACTATCATAATTCAGCGGGACAGATAACCGACACGACTGACGAGAGATCAGGCCCAGGTCCGACTTTTTACATGCCCATCCGACGCATGGATCATCTTTCTTGTCAGACTATCATGTGATCAGCCTGCATTGTCCTATTAGCAAACTTGGAAACAACATTTTTTTTGTTGTTACAATACGGGAATCGACCTCCGAGTCGAAAGGCAATGCTCTAACTACTTGACCACGGAGGCTGTTAAACGTGGCTTTTATATACCTAATAAGTAAAATTACCGAACGAACCTTGAAAATAAAAAATATATATTCTTTTTAATATAATACATAATATATTATGCTATTACCTATTTAATTTAAATTGATCCTTCACTGTACACTAGCTTTTGCCCGCCACTCCGCTCGCGTAAATACAGTATCCCAGGGGAACACTGTACTCTTTCGGGATAAAAAGTAGCCTGTATTAATCCACAGCTACAAGGTACTGTCTACAACCATACCAAATTTCATTAATATCCGTTCAGTAGTTTTTGCGTGGAAGAGTATCAAACATCCATACACAAACCTTCACATTTATACTTAATACAAGTACATAGAAGTAGAATAATACAAATAATATTAAAATAAGAATACAGAGGACTATATTAGGTATACCTACCTACTAAACGTTCATCTTCTGCCTGTATCTGAAAGAGTTAATGATGATGATTACTTTATGTTCATCAGTTCATCATCATCAATGACTGTATTAATCGCCGGTATATTTCGAGGCACTCGACCGAAGGGTGTGAAGTATTTTGACTCTCTCTTCTAATTGCTGGCTATTTATAGTCACGTAGCGCCATCTATTTTGGGAACCGACCGCTGGGTTTTTGTGAAACGGATTTTTTTCGTTCTCGTTATAGTTGAGAATGTATTGTTTTTGATTATGGATTAGCGGTTTTTAGAGATCCAAATATAATTATTACTTCTTTAAGGGCTGAAGATATTGATTGCGATGCGTTTATGAAAAACTAACTTAACGCGATTGAACGAGTTTAAAAATACAAATTGCATTTCACTAACATATAAAACTAAACACGTTTAGAGCTAAGCTGAATTCCGGATATCGACGGTTTAACTTCGTTGAACGCGTTCAATACTTGAACCCCCTTACTAATAAACGCTGTTTAAGCTTTGAATAGTTATAGAGTGTTTTGTCTCCTTCTATCGAATTAAAAATGTCACTTGTGTGACGGGAACAAAACACTGTATAACTGTTCAAAGCTTATACAGCGTTTATTAGTAAGGGGAGAAGAGAGTAAGAGCACGTACGAAATGTCATGAGATGGCAGTTGTTATCCTACTAATAATAATATTATAAATGTGAAAGTTTGTGAGGATGTATGGATGGATGTTTGTTCCTCTTTCACGCAAAAACTACTGAACGGATTTTGATCAAATTTGGTATGGTAGTAGTTTAGACTCTGGATTCAAACAGGCTACTTTTTATCCCGGAAAAGTACAGTGTTCCCGCGGAATACTCGATAGTATATTTACGCGGGCGGAGCCGCGGGAAACAGCTAGTATTTTATAAATTCAGTATTAATTTGTGTTATCGCGATATCGCGAGAGCTACCTAATACGGTCTAGTCTCACAAAACACATTTGTGCACAGATATTGGTATCTACACCTGTACTATTTGAACTCAGTTCGTCAAAACGTTATCGCGATTAGCTTAAAACGAAAATTATATTGTGAATGGTGAAATCGCCCCTTTATAGTTACACGGGGAAAACTAACTTTCAGGCGAAAACATATTCAATAACATTTGTATGTTACGCAGGCAAAATAGTATATAAGTATTTTAAAGTATTTTGCCTGCGTGGTAAGTGATATTATAAAGATGGCACAAAATGGTCGGCACGCAACGCGGTGATGCATTTGAAAAATTGCGATTCAAAATTGAACTTTATTCACTACACAGGAAGAGACATGTTTCATTGCAAGAATACGATTCCGAGCTGCACCAAGCTGCGTAGCGTGGCGGCGCTCTTGCAATGAAACGTGTATCTTATTGTGTAGGAAATAAAGCTCAATTTTGAATCGTAATCTTAAAAATGCCACGCCGCGTCGCGTCGCGTCTCGTCTCGGTGTGAACTGACTCTGTAGCAGGTAATACTGGGGAGTATTACCTTCTTAAAGCATTTTAATATTTTTTGTTTATTTGCTATTAAGACAAAATACCTAATTGTTACACTTGGGTATCATAGTAACAGTAAAAATGATATTTTTATATAGAATTTCTTAATTAGCTTTAAACAATTTTGCAACCGCTTAAGAATTTTGAAGTAATTAGCACCTAGTCATTGTTTAATACTTGCTTATATTTTGCACTAATTAATTTCAGAATAATGTAAGAATTTCACTTATCTAGAAAAGTCTTATGCGTTCATATTTTATTAGGTACAGTTTCATGAAGCTTAAAATAAACCATTAATAAATACTTTATTATGTATTGTTTCTAAATAATATTATATTATATATTAAATATCATATATTATAATAATAGCATATTTTCAAAAATATGATAATTTTATTTAACTCAAATTCTTTTACAATGTTTCGGAAATTACATTGTACAAGCGCCATCTAGTATCGGATAGCTCAAACATACTTTTGATCTTTTACTTTTCCCAAAAATTAAAATTGTAGATAAAAATTACATTTCAACACAATGATTTCATTTATGAAAATTGAAGCAACTTTCTTCAGAACATACCTAATAAATAAATAATCACCGACAAACGGATCACCTAATAATTGGTAAGTATTCTATACTTCGTGGTTTATTTAAAGACAGTTGACACTTGTCAAGTTCTATTCTGTTTATTTTTTCGTAATGCCGACATTTTTTTTCTAATTTTTTTTTTATTATTTATTTCGAATTGTGAATTCATAAAGGTAATTGAGATTCCTGAATTTAACTGTATTCTAGATATATAATTTTAAATTCGTGGCTTAACAACATTAATTATTATAAGATTACTCACCTAGCATATACATAACATTTCCACACGCCATTTTGATGGCAGAATGTAGGATATTTTTAAATGGCAGAATGTAAGACCTTATGTACCTATACCACATTCTTGCAATAAATTATTTGATTGATTGATAAGACATCACCCCGCTTATGGACATGAGCAATATCAGAAACCAATACTCTTAAATATTTTCGATATAATCTCGGTTCGGTCAACACGCGATTCATTCGTATACGCGTCAAATCGTACGTTCGTGAGCGGGACAGCCTGAAACTACAAATGAAATTTTAACCGATACCAATGAGAATAGCCCCTATCCTCTGTTTTACCCGACTACGGCGAAACCAAAAGGAAGGGTAATGATTTTGGCAGTCTATGTATGTATGTTCTTTCCACCAGAAAAGAAACTAGTAGTACCCAGTCCTTAAAATCCCTAACCAACCTTAGGCTTCCGGTAACCTAACCCACTCCGCAAAACGCAGGGGTTATTTCACGCCGGTTATCTGTGAGGCCGTGGTATTTAACCAGAAGCCCAATTCTCGTAACTATTTGTGATCATAATCCTGTTGCTGTCTTATCACGCGCGATACACGCGACGCAGGATTATGATCTTAAACAGTTACGAGAATAGGCAATCGGACAATTTTTTTTTTATTGCATAAATGAATAGTACTCTTAAATATGAGTAACTTCTCAGAAGAAACCGTATATCAAAAGTCAATATTTTCAAAGATACAGCGATTTGTATACAAAATTTCGCGAGCTTCCTAAAAACGCTCCATACTAAAGTCGACCTACAAATGACGTCACTTGTAGGTTATAGTATATGAAGTATATGAAGTATATGGCCGCAGGAATATATTTGTAAATATCTCCGATATTTGTGCGTTTAAGTTCATACTTATCATAATGAATGTTTTTGTATATGATGTGAGTAAACTAATGATGTAGGTTTTGTTTACCAATTTTGCAAAAAAAAAAAAAATTTTGGTACTGGAGCGGAGCGAAATTTTGTATACAAATTGCTGTACCTTTGAAAATATTGACTTTTGATATACGGTTTCTTCTGAGAAGTTACTCATATTTAAGAGTACTATTCATTTATGCAATAAAAAAAAAATCAGTCCGCTTGCCTATTGGTCCTCTTGTTGCCGTTGCCCACCCATTTGTGCCAAAACATAGCTTTCTCGCATATCTCTCGGGCAAATAGTAAATTATGCTGACTGCCATAGGATTAAGCGACAGACGCGCCACTCTGTACCGTCCCAACTCTCAATGACATCTCCGCTGGCACGCCGCCACCTCACCTGTGCCACTTCTGCTTCCGTTCATGGACCTATTATTGGACGACGTTTTTATTTGCTCAAGTTTTCCCGAGCCCCGACCCGTTTTGTGTGCCGGGAACACGTAAGTGGTTTTATAAGAGTCATTTCGTTTTGTTTATTTTCACGCCATTTTCCTTAACTTTTGCGGCGTAGCATATTGATCTCTGTGGATCAGTGGTTAGCGCGTCGCTCAAGGCGGAAGTCGCAGGTTTGAATCCCGCCGAAGGAACAAAAAGTTTTATATGTTCCTGGGTTATGGATGTGTATCATCCTAAAAATATGTATAGTACAAAAGTTACAGATTGACGTGGTGCGAAGCTTCCATGTCTGATTTATATTATTACATTATTTTATTACCCTAAGTACATAATACGTACCTACCCTGAATTAATAAAGGTATAATAAAAGAGCCGAAAAGTTAATTCTTTTTATCTAGATAAACGAAACGTCCATTTTCATAAACACGTTCATACTTTACTAATTTTATATTGCGAAAGCTGTTATGACTGTATGGATGTTTGTTACTCTTTCACGCAATAACTACTGAACTGATTTTGATAAAGTTTGGTATGGCAGTAGTTTAGGTTCAAAATTAACACAGGCTACTACTACGCAGCAACATGTACGGTTCCCACGCGATTTCTTTTTGCGCGTACGAAGTCGCGGGCGGGTAGCCCCGTAGTAGGCGGGTATGTATTATGTAGATTTGGTCCTTATATCAGAGCTAACTGCTAGTACTGATATAATGACCAAATACATCTTGATGTTTTGCCAAACACTACTATGGCGAGGTCGTTGTCCACTTAACGTGAGTGCTTATGAATGGACGTGGGTGGAGGGGGTGCAGGGGGTGCAGGGAGGGAGAATGAACTGACGTCACGAGGATGATTAGGGATCAATCATCGGTCAGAACTGATGTCATGTCAGATGCTGGCATAAATGGGGATGTAGGTACTTAAAAAACCATTGATACTCGTAGTGGGCGGCTTATCTATAAATATATGAAAACGGAAAGTCATTAATTGTAGGTGGTCAAACAGATATATAATGTAACAAAACAGACAGTCATCTATAATAGCCGGTCTTTAAGAAATTCAATAGTTTCATAAACTCTTAAATTCAAAATAGGTACCGACATATTATTTTCAATTCTGTTTCTGCCTTCTATCGAATTCGGTAATAATTTGGTGTCGTACCGTAGGAGTCATGTAAGAACAATTGAAATGACCACCATGATAGAAATGGTTTCTTTCCACGGAATAATAGACAAGTTCACAAATTGAAATAGCTGTCATTTTGTCCATATCTACTCTTGTGTAGATGTAGACAAAACACATTTCTTCTATAGTAATGTTAATCGTGCTGGTGTATTGTATTCTCTAGGCGGGTACGCTCGACAAACGACTAGACAAGACGACAAACGTTACTCATATTTTGGCATCAAAAGTGTCGTATGCTATTCGTCATCCTAGGTACTAGGTAGTAGAACATTGGTCCAAAGACTATTTTTAGTAGACGAGTGAGTTTTACATATCGTAATATCCACATGTACGCCGTACGGTCGATTACCACTGACGTATACTTACGCGTCTGTCAAATGATATTATAACGTCGGTCGTGTGTTAAGTGAGCCTCCGTGGCCTAGTGGGTAGATCGTTTGGTTTGCACTCGAGAGAGTGCAGGTTCGAATCCAAGGTGTAGCGTGTACCAATGAGACTTTTTCAGATCTCAAGTACATTACAGTGAAGGAAAACATCGTGAGGAAACCCGCACATGGTTGGCCCCAGACGTATTGACCAGTTCATTCCTCTGGACTAGGCTGACTATCTTATGAGAATGCCGTATGTACTTGGGCAACCATTCGACATTTTAAAAACCAAGGCACTACAGTATTTCAAGAGTGGTTACTTCGCTCGGAGAATACTGTATATATCATACATTAACGGATCAAAAGGTCTAAGTTTTAAGTTTTAAGTGAGATAAAGTACGACATACAAAAATAAGAAATAATATAAAACTATTTGATATGGTAAGTAAGGTAGGCACAACGAACAATCATCATATTAGCAATATACTTAAAATATACATACTAGCATTATATTAAATTTATAATAATTATTATTTTAACTGAACCTAGTATAATATTTCGTAGAATTATTTTGTAATACATGTAAAATGTTTTGTCTCTTCAGTCTTCAGCGCATCTTAAGTCTTAACCCTTTCAATGCCACGTTAAAAAATTGTACGTTGTGACTTGTGTCGTTCACCAGTGTTCCACTGCCACTTACAAAGCACTAATCTAATGATACTTAATTATATATCTACTAAATAAATAAGTAACTATTAAGATTTTATTAATAGTAACAAGTTTAAGATTTACTTATATAAAATCAATTACGTATAGTTTTAATAATTACAATTATTTATATGATCTATTGCTTCATATGTAAAGACATTTAAGCAAAAAAATAATTGTCATACTAGATTTTTTTTATTTATATTGGCAAGTTTGCATTTTGCGAAGAGAATTATTTTTTTGCCTAAACGTCGTTACATACCTAAGCAGTGGATCATGTGCCCGAAGTATCCGTTATTGATTTTCGGAGACACTATAATATATTCTATGAATTGAATGTAAAAAAATTTTTGAAATGTCCTAAACTCCTAACGCTAATCAATGAACTACGAAAATATAAACACGATCAAGGCTACTAGAACATACTTTACAGTTAGCACTAATACGTGTTCTGGCAAAGTCCCTATAGTGTAATCATTAATTTAAGCAATACTATCTCATGAACAAAGTTTGTAAATGAATGAAGTTTGTGATAATTTAATTTATAATTATCTACATCTAAGTCTTAACCACCGACAACGGCCAAAGGTCTATTTGCGCCCTTGTTCCTTTGCGTCCTTGTTGTTTTTGATATCATTACACATATTGACGCCTCTTCTGTTTTGTTTTAGACTTTGTTGATCGCTCCGTTTGTTCTACTATATCGGCGATACGATTTCTACTATTAGTTATCTAAAAACCCATCTAGAACACATCCTACTAAAATTTAAAAAATGTGAAAGTTTGGTAGGATGGATGGATAAATGTTTGTTACTCTTTCACGCAAAAAATACTGAACGGATTTTGATGATATTTTATATGGAAGTAGTCTGTGCTCTGGATTAAAACATAGGCTACATTTTATCCCGTAAAAGGACAGTGTTCCCGTGGGATACTGTATTTACGCGCGCAACAGCTAACTCTTATATCTGTCAGCCTCTATCTAACATGTGGCTTTCTTCCAGGCAGCCCCGCTCGCGTGGAGCCGCTGTCGCCGGTGCGAGCGGTGCGAGGGTCGCGGGTGCGACTCGAGTGCCGGGCCAGCGCGCGCCCGCCGCCGCGGATATCGTGGTACAAGGACGGCCGGCCCGTAGCAGATATAGGGTTGAGGAGATTCCGGGTGCAGAGTTATAGGTCGGTATAATAATTCTAAATAATCTGAAATACATAAATATTTGATGTGAAACATCTATAGGCGAGGGTGAACCTGATTTTTGGCGTGGCGAGAATTGCCGTGGCGACGCCCCACTTTTGAGATCTTTGGGGCCATTTTGAAGTTTGACATATGGTGAAAACACTATGGAGAAAAAAAGTGCCTCCAGTTAAATGGCCCCACTTTAGAGATTTTTGGGGCCAGTTTGAAATTTGACGTATAACACTATGGAGAACAAAAGTGTATCCTGTTAAATGGCCCCACTTTTGAAATGTTTTACTTCTACCGGCACTCCCGGAGTGCAACCCGTTGTTTTTTTTTGTGTATTAATACAAGAAGCAAACACTTTCAGTACAGTTTTACGAGAATGAGGGTGTTTGGTATTTTTTTAGTGGTGGCAGACCCCAATGCACACAAAGCGTCATCTGGTGGTGTAAGTGGTATCAAAAACGATCAATAAGTTTTTTTTATTCTTTTTCTATCACCAGGCGGCGCTTGGCAGCCCGACGGTCCTTGTCGTGTCAAAAAGTCGCGGTACCGAATTAAAAAAACGCTCATTGGAAGATCGGAGAAGTCTGTCGCAACACTTATATATTTTTTAATTTTAGAAACATTAAATAATTAATATTGTGTTTACATCAATTATTACAGTTATGCACAACATTATTTTACAATACAATATAAACATAGTCAAAATTATAAATAAAGAAGCTTTTTAAATAATCAGTCTAAGTTACAGTCTATAAAATAAAAGCGTATAAAATTAAATTTAAATAGGAATAAAAACAAATTAAACTTGGATTAAATAGAACTAATAATATCTAAAAAAATGGAATAGTAATAATAATAATCATGCTATGAACTAATCACTAGTGTTTACATGTTGCATAGGTCAATAGTTGCGTACCTAACACGAGTCATCTACAATGACCCAATAACCGTAATGACTTCTGCAGGCGGCTAATAAAATTGATCTTCAAACGTGCACCTACTGTCCACACATGGATCTCGAATTACGAGGTAGGGATGACCTAGCTAAAGTATCGATATCTAGATTAAATACTATAGATGTTGAAAACACTATAAAAAATCATGAGTCACTTCAGGGATGTACCTAACTTATCATTATTTATGTATATGTAAACAAAGCCTTTTCAAAACTAGATATCGTAGATACTTATAAGTATAATTCAAATTAACTGATATAAATTCATTTCTAATAATAGCATTAATATTCGAGTAAAAAATTTCTACTTGTAGGAATGCAAAAACAACAAAAATTAAAAACATTTTAAAACAAAATACTACCGTTATTTGAAGCATTTGAAATACAACAGATATGACAATACGAATTCCATAAAATTAAATAAGTCATGCAAACACACGCTACATAAACCCTTTTATTTAAATAGGCTATTAAATTATAACATGCAATAAAATATACATAAAACTGTTTTCGTTATTAAATTGTTTATTATGACGCTCATGCTCTCCATTGTAAACATTGGTTTATCGTAGCATCTTCCCATCACTGCGGTCAATTAACAAGGAGATTACTTAATAACAGACAGTGAATGACCTAAGGTGGATTAGCCAAAATGCTCCTTATGACCAATAACCATTAGTTCTAAAAAGTATCTATCAGGAATGAACCAGACCAGTAACTATCAGGCCTAAACAGTCCTTATAGCCTGTAAGCAAATGTTACTCACGGCCGTAACTGAAGACCGTCATGTAATTGGTATAATGAAGTGATACGGATATAATTTCACGGACTGATGGGATTATACGAATCATATTGCATGTTGCAAGTCAAGAGGGCGAAGAAAACTTACGACTATTTAAAACTACTATAGTTCCACAGGGCGTGGCCGGAATTCGCCCATAATACCATAGACTCTATTTAAAGCTACTAAGTACATATAGTTTACTAAAACCCTAGCAATAACAAGCGACCTTCTGTCTCAGGGGGGCATTGGCCCCACCAAAAGCTAAAAATATAGGACGGAGGAAGACAAATTTGCCCCCTAATGCATTTGAACAACTAAAGAAATATTTTTTTCCTTTTTCCTTTCAGAAGACGCTCGGTATTAGTTATAAGACATGCCCGACGCGAGGACACCGCGACGTACGAGTGTCGGGCGCAGGGGGCCATAGGTCCCCCCGCGATCGCCGCCGCAAACGTAAGCGTGCTCCCTCCGCCCTCCTCTACGCCGTCCGATACGTGTAAGTACTGACATCTTGATACAATATGAGGTCTTTATATGGGGGGTCCATATAAAGACCTAAGGGGCTAGGGGTCCATACAAAAATAAAGTCCAAAAACATGTCGAAGGGGACAAACTGCTCCTAGATAATTGTTTATTTTTTCACAAAAAAACATTTCGTAAGACTAATAAAAACATACACCTACCATACATTTTCAAAGGATTCTGCTCGAGTCTAAATGGGATAGATGACCACGTAGGCATTTGACGTGTTAAGGTCTTTCGAGGGCACAATTTCTCTTCCAACTTCCTACTACTACTCTCATCATAAATGTAAAAGTTTGTAAGGACTGATGTGTGGAATGTGGATGGATCGATGAATGGATCTTAGTTACTCTTTCACGCAAAAACTACTGAACAGATTTTGATGAAATTTGGTATGTTAGTAGCTAGCCACAGATTACTAATTAGTAAATACAGAAACACATAGGCTACTTTTTATCCCGGACAAGTACACTGTTCCCGTGGGATAATGTATTTCCACGGGAGGAACAGCGGGCATAAGCTAAATATAAAATACTTCTCATTTCTATTCCTACTTAATATACTACCTAAATGTATTTTTACCTAGTGTATGTCACAATTTTCCTAATTGTTTTTCCGAAGAAGAAAGAATGGAAAATTTTCCCTTCACTCTTCAAATTCAAAGATAATTAATTTATCATCACATTTATCAAGTGAGTTCTAGCCAAGGGCCACAGAAATATTGATGTTAATGTTTTCAAAGTACAAAGTGTAGAGTGCAGACCGTGGGATAGTCACAGAGACACAAAGACTGAATAAGAAAATATCATGAATATGCATCGTTCTTACACATTTGTGTGATTTGAACTTATAGAGTGCCCTGATTCGGCATTGCTTATTGTATCCATATGCGTATGGAAATGACACATTGTTTTATGAAACAGTTAAAATAGCAGTAGTGTTTATTGCGATGATCATTGGTAATAAATAGATCAAATTATGTACTTAAAGTAAGTACATAATACAATTAATGATGTGATTGCGTGAATGTTGTCTGAGCACAAAACGGCCATTAATAAATTAAAAAAAGTACTTAAAGATCGTTTGTGTGCTAAAGCTTATTATAGAGTCAATGATTTTATCCATGATTGCACACCATGGAAATAAGATGGCCACCTGCATGGCTACTATCCTAACATCTGTTTTAAGATATATTAAAGTACACTACATTGTAAAAAATATATTTTTGAAAGAGCAATTATTTTCCATCTTTGCTAAAAGATAGCTCCGTGCGAGTTTCTTACACCGGTTCTTCTCGCCGGGTTAGTTCCCGAATAGTTCCTACCACCGCGGCACCGGAGGCATCACATAGGGACGATTCTGTGTGTTATTTAATAACCTATATCGATAAAAAAATGATTTTGATTTTTTTATTTATTCACTGGCTAAAATCGATTGTTTGATAGCAGGTGACTCGTCTCATAAATCGATTAAAAATATGAAACGTACCGCTGGAGCGGCGCCAAGAGACATTACTACTTCTATTTCAGAGTTCAGACGGCCTGTCATAAAAATTCATATCGTGGAAATGATGATCATTTCACCCTGACTCATCGTCTGGGAGATTATGAGATGTCTATCTCTACGTGTTTCTCTACCGGGGCCACACAAAAGGAAAACTACGACTTATGGAAAAAATGATGTTATAAGATTGACGTGCAGTGAATAAACAGATTTTGCGGTTTTCTTTTGTTGATAGCTGATGTAATCGAAATGGTTCTTAGCTGTCATCATCAGCTCGCTAACTTGTCCAAAGGGGGTCAGGAGTTACTCAAAGTTTATACGTATTTTTTGAGCTACATCGATACGCTCAAAAATTATTATAATTAGTAAATGCATAATAATTTCCCTAATCATCGTATTTTCTATTTAGTGCTATCCCAGTAGGTAACTGACAATAGGGTATTATCCTATGATGAAAATATACATCAGAATGTTGATATTTTATCGCTAAACATTAATTTAAACCAATTTAACCAAGTTTTTACACAAAAATATGTATGATTTTTATAAAAGATCAAAAATAAAATTATGAATTTTTCACGATTGACCACGTGACTAAAAACGCACGAGATTGGAATGTGACGTCATATTCTTGTACTTCTTCTTCTTTTATTAATGGCCTCCCGATTTCCATAAAGAATAGCCAGCATCAGAATCATTAACGTCATGCGTCAGCGAGTAATAGCCACTTTTTCCGCATTTCAGTGTTCTTTGGTATGGTCATAAAGATTTTCCCCGGTGTTTTAATAGACGTATTAGTGCATTTTGGCACTACGCACCATTTATAAGGCATTTTTAATAGGCTTAAAACATTTATTTAAAAACGTTAACAGTAGGTATTCTGGGATTTGGCATTTTCAGTGTAATTTTACACTTGACACTTGACAGTTACAATGTTACAAGAATGTGACGTCATGACAACTCATTATAGCGTTTTCGCGCCTATAATATTAATTTAAATTTTTAGGCTAATTTGCAAGGAAAAGAAAGAAATTCACAAAGAATGGTTCAAACTGCTAATGTATTTTGGTATTAGGAACAATTTGACATACTTTTCAAAAACTTGGAAAATACCCTATACTTTCACATATAATAAATGGGTACAGATTGGTTTATTTGCTTATTTTGATTTATATTAAAAAGGAAAGTTTTGTTTGTATGTTTGTTTGAATAGGCTCCGAAACTACTGAACCGGTTTTTACAAAATTTTACAGAGATATAGATTATATCACGGTGAAGGACATAGGCTACTTTTTATCGCGGCAAATGTACAGTTCCTACGGAATTTTCTTTAACAACATTTCGTAACTAGATAGATATGTAAAAAGAAATTATAATAATTGAATGACGTCATTCGTAACAACATTTAGTACATTAATGAGTGTATTGTAATACGCCGGTATTTTTAGGGAGCCTTGAAACTGTATCGGTTCTAGGAACGCTCGGTACATCTAGGTTTATGTCCGTAACAATGGCAAGCGGAAGCTGCCATTGTCTAAATGTTGTCTAATAAATCTCAATCGGTATTGATGTCAAACTACAAAACTATTGACATTTGTTTTTTATCTACATATTACTCGTAATGGAATCTATTTGGTAACTAACTACCTACATATTAATCTTGTAAATTAAGATTTTTTAAATGTCTGAATAATTATAACTATTCAGACACTTCAAAAACCTTTAATAAAATAAAAATAGTTATTGTTAGGCATTGTGTATCTTAATTGGGTGATCAATACTCAATGCTAATATTTTAATTGTAGTTTCAAAGCAATATTTTCTTTCAAAGTAGCCTGGTACTTTTAACAATAGAGTTGAGTTGAGTAGAGTTAAATGAGAGAGCTATTCTGATGCAAACTAAAATACGTCTGAAAACTTACGTTATCTAATGTAATCTTTGGGAATATAAACAAATAGCTCCCTGATGTTACTACTTATTTATGGCTTACATTTTAATAGTTGTATCATATTTTTTCAGCACTATTGGGGGCGCCATGTCCGATGCCGGACCCCGCTTCCTTCTGCCTCAATGGTGGCACTTGTTTATACTTCGAGCTGGTGCAGGAACAGGCTTGCAAGTGAGTGGCTATTTCAATCTTAATAATTAAGAGCTAAGAATATCATAATTGTACCCACTGACCACTACCCTGCTTTTTCTTTACCGACTAAAATTACTATTGCTATTATTTGGGTGTATTCTTGGTACAACAAACCTTGGCTCTTGGAACATGGAATACAGTTAAATCTCCTTACATTAAGAAGGAAAATAGAAATCAGGCCCCAGCAGTGGTCACCAAGCTAGCAATAATACGTAACACGTAAAACTACGTAACACGTCGGCACATTTTGTTGAAAAAATAATGTTTACCAATTACCATAAATAAGGGGCGTATAAATATTTTTCAAATTTCAATTTAAGTTTATTCTCAATAATATGTATTTCGTTTTTCAGATGCCCCGAAGGCTTTAACGGGCAGCGCTGTGAGATCAAGGACGTGTCGAACAGAAGCAGTATGTATCATTCCTACACGTGCAAACTGGGCCTTTCGACGTCCTACTACTGTTAGCTTCCCATCCCCTCCCGCCTCGCGCCGACGAAGATATTTATACGACTTTGCCTTAACGACTAATTAAAATATCTTAAGCGACAGCGAGCGATAAAGCTGGGATATTTCTAATTTTAAATGTTTATTACTTAATTTATTTACTGAAGGCATATTTTGAGACTTAATAATTATGATAAGTAAAAATAGAAGTTGCTGAAACGACGCCATCTTTTTGTCGCTTGGTGTTTTTGCTCAACTGAAATCTTAAGTGACCATATCCAATAAAGTAATATTATTAAATCAATATTTCAATACATAACTATCCGATGTGTTGATAAATAATTATATTCAATTTTTAAGAGACTTCTGCTAGATGGACTGTTTCCCTGTTATTAATTTTAGCAAATTCGAAATTAAACAAGCTCTGGAAGCAATTTTTAAAAATATTCTATCTTTTCATCGAAATTTTGCTACCTACCTACATAATAGGCATAATATTCTATTAAATTATAAGACTAATGTATTAATAAAATAATTTCTATCTCAGCCCGCATGGCAAGCCGGCAACAGTAAGCGAGGTGGGTGTCTAGTGTTTACTTTGGTTTTGTTAAGCTCACTGTAGATAGATCAATTAGTTGGTATTGCCAATACAATTGCTAAAATACAAAAAATCACTGCGAAGAGATTGTAACTCTATCGTTTTGAGATTGAATAGTTCCTTTTCAGCCAACTTTTCAGAAAAAATACGAGAACGCCCGAAGATTTTTTAATTTTTTGTAACAAATAAAGGCTATTCATAAAATATTCTGATGTATTTAAATAATTTGTTTTTCAATGGAGCAATCTTTTTTCAAAAGCATTCACAAAGAGCAAAAATTCATTTTTCTGATACGAAAACGTAATTGGGTGAAAATTATTATTATTATACAATTTTATAAAAATTAATTACGACCGGTAATTTTTGAGAATTCAGTGAAGGTAAACTTTCAGAATTTTTCTATTATAATATTTAATGGATGGTCTTTAATACAGCAAAATAGTTATTAGTGGAAATAGCTGATCCGTATAAATAGAAGACATTTTAATGAAAGTGAACCAAAACTAAGTAGGTAATTCTTACTAGTTTTTAAGCTTTTAAGACCCAGTATACATTTTGTTCTATAGTCCAAGTTGTAAATATTATAAACATATTATTAATTTGCGTTTTTTGTAACTTAGGTTTTGACAGACTTTGGTTAGGTAGTAAGTTAGACCTGACTTGCGAGCTATGTACATATCTATTTAGGATAAGAATAACCTATAATTATGATTTTTAATGATGGATTGCTTGGCGAATATTTGTTTCTTCTGTTAAATTGTGGTTAAAACATTATTTCTAGCGTTAAGAAACTATTTTAAATTATTTCATCATCAATATGGAAGTCAATATATCAATGGAAGTTTTATTTTTATTTTAAACGACATCTTTAGCCAAACATTTTAATTGTACTGAATGTCGACTTTATAGATTTATTTGAATAGGCTGATAGAATTTTGAATATCTAATTTTCATGTATTCATAAAATCCACCTAGTCAAATAGCAGTTTTATTATTTAAAAATAGATAGGCAAATAAATTAAATTGAATGTGAGTGGGAAATTGGCTGAATGGAGTGGATGTAGAAAAAACTTTTTTATTTTAAATAGTCTAAACTTTTTCATATAATTTACAACATTTCTTTAAGTCCGATAAAAAAATCTGATACCATTTCAGAAACAAACAAAATAGTTTTATTTTCTCTATTACTTTTTTAAATCGATCAGAATTTTACCTAAGTATAAAAATCTCACAAATAACGGACCTATACCTACATAATAGAGATTATATATGTTTAATAGTTCTGAAAACCCTTTTTTATTTTGTATAAAGTTTTCCTAAGTTTTATTATTTATGATAATTATTTAATTTAAGTAGAAATGGGACTATTTATTTTAACAATAGCTCTTAGGAATATTAGTAAGTGAAGTGATGTCATCTTTGAATAATTTGGCTGTAGAATTTTTACGCGAGAAAATATTAACTTAAATACTTTTTTATTTTTTGATAGATTATTTCATATTTAGAAACGTTCATTTCTTTACTTATTTACTAAAGAAAAAAATAAAACAACTCTGTACTAAAAGTTACTCTGAACCGATCCCAATCTGTTGAGCAATCATGAGCGCACTAGAGCGCATCTTGCGTAATAATTCTAAGGTTTCAGTTATCCATATAGGCAAATGTCTGACGTCACATTACTTTGATATAGTCTCACAGCAAATACTAAGGGAACCGAGTTTACTATGTAAAGATACCAAATTTTAAATAAAAGAATGAGTGTTGAAATTAACAGAGAGGCGATACATTTGTTTTTTTATTCTTTTTTCCTTTTCCTGGAATCGCAAAATGGATATATGGTACGTATTTTCTAAATTTTTTGTGCACATTTTCGTCCGCACTCATAAAGAAATAATGTAATATGAATATGAAATTACATTGTTTCTACTCTCAACACTAATGCTTCGTAACAAGTTTCTAACAGAAGCATGGCTTTGAGATACGCACCTTAATATTTGTTGTGAGATAACATACCATAGTTTTGCATGCTAATTATGTTATAATATCATACAATATTATGTGTATGTAAATGTGATTAACCCCATGATTTTTAAATTAGATGCCTGACGTTGAATAGGTATAGAAAATTAGGAATTTATGAGATGGGTACAAAGTAGAGTAGTGTTTGGACAGTCTTAATCACGTCCAAATCTAACTTTATTATAAATCTGAAATCTGTATATTATGTGCCACATTTATAAAAAAAATTCAAGCGCAGACTCATGTAAAATTGGCGCTTACATTCTTCCCTTCGAAACCATACATGTACAAATTGTCAGGTAGTCAAAAGACGTTTTAAGCAGTTTTAAAAATCTAATTAATATTTTTAAGAAACAAAATCTTGAGTACCTACCTGCATTATTATAGTGAAACATAGTAGATTTTTTTTATCATTTCTAATAAATCATTAATTAAATAAGTTCGGTATACTAATTAAAGGTTAGTCAGTCAAACAAACGCGACGCGCCACGCACTTTTTAAAATATGTTGAAACGTGTATCTTAATATGTAGTAAATAAAGTTCAATTTTGAATCGCTTCTTAAAAGTGTGCGCCGTGTCTCATTTCGGTGTGAACTGACGATAATTTACAATAAATATTTATAATATTTATTAATATTGTTATCAATATTATGATACAAAAGCTTATATTATGGTGTTGGTTAAATCACAATAAAAAGTTATGTCGTATAAAGTAAGAAAATTGAATGTTCAGCAAAATATATATTTTGTAGTTCTTCTGAAATTGTTCATGCTACTATTTCCCGACTATATTACGGACGGAAAAAATACTAAGTATATTATTACATAGATACGTTATATCCTGACAACACTGACAATATTTCTGTGCCGCGACACATATTTTAATATAATACATCTATCACTATAATATTTTATAATCTCCCTTGCTATACCTACTGCAATTTGTATAAACTACCTCATCATCATCATCATCATCATCAGCCTATCGCCGTCCACTGCTGAACGTAGGCCTCCCCCAATGAGCGCCAACCATCCCGATCTTGGGCAGCCCTCATCCATCCGCTGCCAGCCACCTTCTTCAAATCGTCGGTCCATCGTGCCGCAGGACGTCCTACACTACGTTTGCCTAAGCGTGGTCTCCACTCTAATACTTGTCTGCTCCATCGATTGTCTGTCCGTCTGCAGACATGGCCGGCCCACTTCCACTTCAGCGTGCTAATTCGTTGAGCAATGTCGGTGACTTTAGTTCTCTGGCGAATAACGTCGTTACGTATTTTATCCACCAGAGATACCCTTAACATTGCTCTTTCCATAACAAACTACCTACGGCTAAGATACTATATATTTTCATATTACGTAGGTTGATAGGGTCTTTAATATAAAATATATCCATAATCCAGGGCTGAGAATGAAACCACGATATTACGATCAAAATATAAGACTTATCAAACTGTTGAACATTCATTTTCCCGACCGTAGGTACTAAGCTCTGTACCCCAAGAAGGAACATTTTGCGGTATCGATACGTGTACGTAAGCGAGAAATATTGTATGAAAACCATGAAAGCGCCTCTAGCGGACGTAAAAGTAACTAAATTTTTCTTACAATATTCCTCATATTAATTCTCGTTTACGTACCTACACGTACCTAACGATACCGTAAAATGTTCCTGCTTGGGGTACTGATGGTTTCTCTTTCACATAATATTTTGTTTTGAATTTAATAACTAATATAACGTTTAAATAATATGAAAATGGAAAATCAATTTAATCTTTTTTATTTTCAGATTTGGGCGAACGATTATGGTGATGTTCAGAAAACCAGTTAATTCGTGAAGAAAGCATTCCGACACAACTACAAGTGTATTCGACATTTGGTCACAAATACTCCGATATTAAATGGCTGGCCGCACACACACCATATTATTGGCAATAGTGCTCATATTGACAATAATATTCCTTGTCTGCGGACCTTATTGCCGTTTTTTTTTGTATGTGTTAACAAGTATTGACAAATTAATTGTGTCAATAATATTGCGTGTGTGCGGCTAGCCAATAGATTATAGAGTTCGCTTAAACTCAATGTACATTTAGTTTTCAGGGTTATACTCTATCTACCTATTACTCGTATACTTAAATAGTAACCTATTAATGACGGTTCTGAAAGTTAAACTTATAAAACCTTCATAAATTCGTAAACACGTTTTTAAATCTTCTTTTTCCCCGCCTCTGGCGAAGCCAAAGGGGGGTGATTTTGGCAGTCTATGTATGTACGTACATAATACGTATATATGTTTGTTCGTAGCGCCTAAACTACTGATCCGATTTAAATGTATGAGGTATCTATAGATATTCGTATAATGTACCGAGTAACGTAAGGCTATAATAGAATTATTTGTATCTATAGTCTGGTTTTAGTTTTTAACTTTTCGTTATTTGCCTGTACATACATCTGTGGATACTGGATAGCCACCTGCCACATACTACTAAGGCCCACTTGCGCCGATCCGGGTTAAAGTTACCTAACCCTGAGTTAAATGTCCTGTTATCTTTCTCATTCTTCGTATTTATTTATTCTTTTATTAAGGTATTTATTTAGGAAAACCTACAGCTAGAACCACAGATATATATATTGACTAGACCCGCAAGTCTCATAATATGTATAGAAACCAAGCGTGCCATTATTTTTCTATCTAGGTACTGTGACGTCACAAGAGCGATTTAGTGCTGATAACTTCTCGTCCTCGAGTAAACGATACAAAGGCCGTAGCCGCGCGCCGCCATGTCGCGTTTTTAGCTTTTTAGTTGTCTTTTGACGTTCGGCACCGAGAATATTCGAGAAGATATGACGGTGAAGGACGTGAATTTCACTCTTTACGCGGAAAGTTACACGCGAAATACATACACTTGCGTGGTCTAATCAATAGACGCTGTGGCTAGAACAAAATATAGTTTTAATAGGTATATCACAAGCAGGCCAATCAAAGATTTCCACAGATAGAAATTAAGTATTAGAAAAATGTAGGTAAGACAGCAAACAAAGAATTATGAAAGAAAAGGCAGGATATTTTAATCCAGGGTTAACTTTAACCGGGATCTGGGTAAGTTCGAGTATTTTAGCTATATTCTCTACAATACATTTATAGTACCTACTGACTAGGTACCTAACCTAATGTTTCTACACATCCAAGGGTTTTACAGCTAACAGAAGTTCTATTTTTGAAGTTTTGAAGATATATATACAAATTCATTCCGGCCCGAGGGCCGCAATGAATTTGTATGAGTTTTTCCCTCCCTATGAAAGGAAAGTAGCGTTTTCCACCCAATAATCAGATCAAAACAACACTACTTTCCGAGTATGAGAAATGAAAATCATATTGTAGCCTCTGTATTTTACATAAAGTTATACTTACTTTAATTTTGATGTTCATATTATTAATAGTTTTAGTTAATACCGTGTACATAAACATTGCTTTTACTTGCCATAATCTTTATAGGCCTCAGTCCGTCCTAAAAAAACCACCGATGCTAAGCTTAAAACTTTGCAGGTGACAATTTATTGTCCGTAGCGTGGGTTACTTTTAAGTAACCTACGCTACGGATGTTATTCTGAACAATAAAAAATACAGCAATACTGTAAAGCATTAAAGTACTATACTGCCTATTATGCAATCGGCATGACCATACCGGATTCCGTAAGGCCGGAAAAAATAGAGCACTGAAGATAATGCTCTAATACAACAGAGCTGAATATCGAACACACGAGTGTCAAGTCAAATGTCAATCTATAGGTACTAATATTATAAAGCTGAAGTGTTTGTTTGTTTGGTTTAACGCGCTAATCAGAGGAACTACTTATTCGAATTCAAAAAATATTTTTGTGTTGGATAGTCCATTTGTTGAGGAAGGCTTTAAGTTATATAACATTACGCTGCGACCAATAGGAGCGAAGCATCAGTGAAAAATGTTGCAAAAACGGTGAAAATTATTCATATTAGAATGCTTCCGTTGCGTGTGCTGCGTAGTTGGTTCATGTTACCCGAAAAATATGTATGAAAGAATTATTCCTCTTTAAATGATCTAAAAAAATTAATCGCGATCATAATAACAGAAATTGCCGCGGACTAAGTCGCGGGCAACAGCTAGTCTGTCTGATAATATGCCAACTCGACCCTTATAATATGTTAGATTTTTATTAATGTCTATATGAGCGCAGAGTTCTATTTTCAGTGTGCTCTGAATTTTCCCGGGGCCGCCGGATTCCGGATCATATAGCCTCAACCACAACTGACGTGTGTGGGCGTGGTTTGGCGTGATAGTCTATATACTATCCATAAAGTCGTAATTCCAACGTCGAGTTGTAATAAATCCTTGACTATTACGGAACCCTAAAAATGGACTCAAAGAATCTCCAACGCCAAGACAATCTTAGAAAAAAAAAAGAAAAGTCATGGATTTGCTTTCTCTTTCACTTATGGATTTTGCCATTGATGTTTTGTGAGACAGATTACAGATAGCTGCCTGTACGGCTTCGATTTTAGTACTTCTTCTATGTTCTATTCTATTTCCTAGACTGATCCCATCTGTAGCGTCATCACAGATTAAAGTATACTATTTACTACTAGCTGTTGCCCGCGGCTCCACCCGCGTACATACTGTATCCCACCGGAACACTTTACTTTTTCGAGATAAAATGTATCCTATGTTTTAATTCAGAGCCTATTACCATAGGTACCAAATTTCATAAAAATCCGTTCAGTAGTTTTTGCGTGAAAGAGTAACCAACATCATTCTCACAAACTTTCACACGTATGACTGTAGTAGGATCATGCTGACTGAACGATAAGGACTAGGTATGGTGTATAATTGGCAATATTGGCTACTGTAAGATATTATAGGTATTTGAAGCGCTTTTTCATATTGCCATTGTAATAACTGTTATGTAAATAATTTTGTCCTCACGTTGTATTTGTTGATGAAGTATATATGTAATATATTATGTACTGTGCTATATGCATATTTCAACTTGATACTGTGAGACTAGGCTTACATGGTCAGTCTGGCATCAGTTCAGTCCACCAGTCTCAGACTGACGCCAGAATGATGGCCGGAAAGTATATAATAAAAAATTATCAGTCCGTCAATCACACGGTTACACGATCATTCTTTCGTCAGTCTGGATCAGACTGATGGACTGAACTGATGCCAGACTGACCGTGTAACCCTAGTCTAAAGGTTACTGTGCTACAAAAAATCGTGAAAGTGACATCTGTTGTAGAAACATTGAAACTTATGGATGTGAATCACGTCATGATACGCTTATTAAAAATGATAATCCCACCTGCGCTATTTAATATACCTACTCAATTAGTACTTAAATTCAAACTAATTTGCAGCTTTAATTAGGCTTTCGAAACTATCTTAACTTACCTATTAATCTACTTAAATGTATTTTACTGTAATCTGTGAAATCTACTAAGCAAAGACACAACTTGTATGTATTCAAATTCATAATTACATTTTATATTCAAACCTTGTATAAAACTTGTCACAGACCTACCTATTTACTTTCACAGAAGTGTCCTAACTCATATTTGCAACTAATTGGCTATGCGACGTTAAAGTATGATAATTTTAAGCTACCGCCTTTGATATATTTTCATATTGTTGGTGCTGCGCGCCAGTATTTATGAAATGTTAAGTTGTATTAACAGTCTTGTACAGTATTATTTGCTGATTAGACATTATTTATTGAACATTTTGCATAATTAGCTATTTTTGTAAAAAAGCTTGTTAAATAAACGAATTTAAAAAACTATGTTTTATTATTTTTATATAATCCTGCTGAATACTCCAACTTGAGTTAAGAGTTTAGAAAAGCGCCATCTATTGAGGAGTAGACACAATAACACAATCTTTATATTGTACAGTTGATAAGTAATTATTATAAAAACGAATGTTCGAATGTACTTATAATTGAATACGCGCCAATAAGCTTCCATTGTGTATTGTAAATAAGATGATGATGAATTCTATAAGTTACATAGTGCCTAGTAAACCTTGGTGCAAAATCTAATTTTTTGGTAGCATAATATGCTTATGTTCATTTAGAAAAAGTCAAAATCTCTATATGTGTCAATTTAAATTTCGACGAGTTCCCTCGATTCCTCATGGGTCCCATAATTAGGTGTCTCCTGTGACTAAAGTATCAATATCGAATTATATTTTGCAAATAGGTCCATAAACGGCATAGTAATAAATGTTCAAAGATATCCGTTTTGGTGTAAAATACATTAGAAGTACCTTTTAGATCATCATAATGTGATGATAATTAGGTATCTATATTTTTATGATCGTAGTGGATTAATAGCCTCCGTAGTCCAGTGGCTTAGAGCTTGACTCTCGACTCGAAGATCGTGGGTTCGATTCCCGCGTTGGAACAACAAAAAAAAATGTCTCCAAGTTTGTAACGTAATTACATTTGCCTATTGATGCCCCTAACGTCATCTAGGATGTACTTGCTTAATAATTATAGTCATTTTACTTACTTAAGAGGATTAAGCGCCATCTGTCGGCCTTAGTCTTGCTTCAATATTAGATTCATAATATTATATCGATTTTCTTTAGTTTAAATCTAGTATTTCCAGCGGGTGGATGTGGGACTAAGTTCTACGCTCCGGACTATAAACTGGCTGCCTTCTGACCCAGTCTGCTCCTCCACTGGCAAAACTACGTCGTGGCGAGCGTCCTGAAACGAACACCGAACCGTAGACGCTACCGCCTACCGGACAGTGGCTTAGCGTGGGTGTCTGCCGCCCGGGGCGGACGTCAATTTTGACGCCCCCTTAAGTGCCGAAAAATTGCAACGCCTCGTCGTGTCTCTGTCTGAACTGACGCTCTTCTCAAAGGTTTTTCATGAAATTTTCAAAAATATAAAACTGAGTTAAGTACATAAAAAATTAAATCACTTTTACATCAAAACTTTATTAAAACCAGACAACTGTTATGTACAAACTTAAATAATATGACTCCCGCCGATTTCAAATACTCGCATAAATCATAATATTAAAAATCCTATGTAGTCCTAATCAAGGGTCGGAAACATTATTTAAAATAACGTTTCTTAAACGCGTTTCTAACAGTTCTTCGTATTGTGTCCTTTGCATTGCGAACGAAATGGGAACGTTTTCAAAAACCGTTTAAGGGTAGCCTTCCTAACTGTGTGGAGCGATACTAACCAATGTGTTAGTGACGTCACTGACACCGCATTAGTGCAACACCTTCTGCTATTCTGATATCGTGGGTATTGGTTAGTGTCGCTGCGCTCGAGTGACGTTCCCTAGAATTTCAAACATTTGCAATTTGCATAGAACACCTATCTGATCTGTCGCTTTTACCTTTAATCCGCAGGGACGGTCCTGCACGGGTCGTGCCGTGAATGTAATATTATGAAATATCTAGAAAAACAAACAAAAATAAAATAGAAACGGTTAAAAACGTTTTAATTAACGAAATCGGTATATTTTTTTGTTCTTCAAAATCGTTCATAAACGAAACATATCGTTCTTTAGGTATTTAGGACGACAACTTTTCAAAAAATATACCGGTATCCGACCCTAGGACCATACTTCGGGTTTTATAGCATCGTAAAAACTAAATTGTTAAAAAAAAAACATGCAAGATCATTGTTAGATTTCATAACATAAAAATAAGTTTTTTAAAGTTCAGAACTTGAATAATCAGAAATGAAAACTTTAATTACAAACATCAGAAGCCTGTTTTATTTGT
Organism: Glaucopsyche alexis; assembly: GCA_905404095.1. Taxonomy (NCBI): domain Eukaryota; kingdom Metazoa; phylum Arthropoda; class Insecta; order Lepidoptera; family Lycaenidae; genus Glaucopsyche; species Glaucopsyche alexis. The sequence goes on from FR990052.1 coordinate 24,097,462, forward strand.
GAAAAATATGTGGCAAAATTTTTGTTTCAAAAAAGCCTGTCAAAGTTAACAAAAGCCGAGTCCAAAGCAAACATTTCATAAATGTACATTGAAGTTGGGCTGAGCTTACAAAAATCTACCACTCATAATTAGTAAAATGTAAGGTAAGTACATGATTCTAGTAAAATGTTTTACTACTAAAACTTTAAAAAAAAATTCAAAAATACAAGTTAAAACCTAATAACTGCCTTACACTTATTTTGGTAAATCACTAAAAACTACCATTAGTAATACTCACTTTGTACCTAATTAATAAAAAGTTAAAAACTACCTATAACCCAACCATGCAACCTATATAGCATAGGCTATATTATATAGGTTGCATGTTGCCGGGCCATTATTATGATTCTATTGACACATTATATCACACATTGACATTCATTAAAGTCAGATCAGAGAGGCAGTTGACTTGATTGTAATACAATTACAAATCAAGTCCCGATACGCTAAAATTATCAAATGGTGTTTTTATAAACGTTAAACCAAACGAAATTGGTCGAAACATCATAAAATCCGTTCATGGTAACATGTCGCTTCACTTTCAATCCAATCAAAGTAAAATGAAAGTACTTTAAAAACGAGAATTGAGGTTCAGTACTTGAGGCACTACTACTACTACCCTACTACTCATTCCTATTGGCTTTGCCATAGTTGGTAAAAATTAAAATTAAGGTTTTAAAAATAAAGCCATTATAGGTATTTACATATTGCATATTTGTTTGAAAATTGTAAAAACTTAATACAATATTGAGTCAAATATACAGAATTTTTAGTCAAAAACTTTTCAAACAAAGAAGCAATAACTGTGTTCATAAATAGGAAAACACCAGGGGGCCTAGCAGGAACAATGACAGCGGCGTAAGTTTTGTTAACAAATTAAATTAGTATGGGCTCTGTCAAAATTTTGACAGACTTTCATACAATTCTCATTCTACACCGTTTACACCGCTGTCAAGTATGCCTGCTAGGCACAGCATTTTCATCAATTCAATCAACCAGCTTGTAACTAACGACTGTCTCCATTTTGTGTAAATTAGTCGTAAACGATTTGAGCTGTACATTTTGTGCATTTGATATCACTACCGGCTCTGCTTCGGACCATTTCTCAGGAATATCGCAGTCGGTTTGCGCATGCACAAGCACGTCAAATGAGCATCGACAGTCAAGGAACGGTAAGTATGATATGGTAGCCGCTACTTGTAGCATAACATCTCGTATCTCCTGCTGTATCTTCTTCAAGTCTTTGCTTGAAACCGTTTCTTTCTTTTCTTTTGATAGTTCTATGTCCCCGTCCTCATATTGCACTTTGAAGTCCCAACATTCTAATACTTCTTTGTTGGCCACGTTGATTATGATCAGTGATATTTTCCTTACTTTTTTATTGACTATCCATTCTGAAAAAAAACATACAAGATATAATATTATAACTAATAAAAAGGGCAGTCTACAGACTTTCTTGTCTTGTGCTGGATTCTGAAATAGGATTAGAATAAACATGGAAGGAAAACCCATAAGAATGAAAGAGAAAGACAATCCAAGTATTTTCAGTCTCCTAACATTGGTGATCATTTGTATGCTTTACGACATTGGAATTATGAATTTATTGTACAAGCATTAAGTGTTATCATGTGGGGTAAGGAACAATAATGTTTCTTCTCTTACTAATATGGTTATTAACCTGAGATTCTGCTGACAAAGTTGGATATTTTATTAGGTCTTGTACCATTATTATGTCATGTACATGCATCCACAAAATAGTACTCATATTTAAACCTACCTTGTATAGTAACCTAATAACTTACTAAAAAAAAATATTTAAACAATACAGTGTTTTGTCCATGTTTGTCAAGCGACTTTTCCGACAAGTACAAAACATTGTATAGCTCATCCACAGCGTAAATATTTTATTAGTAAGGGGGCTAGTAAATATTTTATTAGTAACGTGATAAGTTAATAGCAATGCAATAAACATAATTAGAAATGAGTAACTTTTTGCGACTTACCTTCACTTTGACTCAAAAGATTTGTTAGAAATGATTTTATTTGAGCGTCTTCTGAAATCAACAAGGTCAATCCATACTGTTGTTGTGCTTTGAAAGTTTCTGGTGGGTACAATCCTCTTTGAAATAAAACTGAATTAATGGCAAAATCTGAAAATATCATACACAATTTAGAATTACATAAACCGAGTAAAAGTTCAAAACAAATTCAGGATGAATCAAAAATTCTTACTTAGATATTCGCATATAATTTGCGCTGATCCACGCAATGTGATGGAGTTTTTTGTTTGTTGCTGCGACATTATTATGGTCTTAAAATGATAAAAATAGATAATTATATTAAATATTATTATAAAATAAATTCGAAAAACTGAAAATAGTTTCAAGTGAGCAAGTAGATACCAACTTGTTGATGTTCTATTTTCAACTTTTGTAATGACCGTTATTATTTTTTTTCACAAAAATAACGAGCTAGTTATTAAAGCAAAGATTTCAGAACTATACCGCCAGGTTAGTTTGCTTTTCGTCTAAATAAAATTTAATGTAATATCAAATATATTGTACGATACGACAAAATCGAAATATAAAAACGAAAAATTAAATGCCATTTTTAAATTCTTACACTATTTTTGATATTTTTTCGGTACCCATGTGATTATTTTAAAGTTTAGCATCTATTGTAGTTCGTGACCTAACTTGTAAGTAAAAAAAACTGAGAATTTAAATGTGGGAGTTTTGCCGGGAATGTCAATCAGCAAATATTATGTTGTGTTACAATACGGCCGATGTATCTTGGCGAGTCTGAACTTCGTGCAGAAGGTTGCGCATTAGCTATTTCTAAGTGTTTTCGTATTTATTTTATTTGTACTAATTGGTCAACTGTATTAGGGAAATTTTATTAGTACATAGGTATATAAAAATAATACAATTACAGTTTTCTTCACGAGTTGTACATGCGCTAAAGTTCGCAGAGCCTATGTTCAGACCCGTCAAGATACAGCGGCCGTAGTGTAATTTCGTATTATTTTTCTAAATTAGTGTTATTTCGGTTTTTAATGTGTAATATTAACCATTAATTAGTCGTTGAGGTGCATTAGTGTGGAAGAGTGATGCATTCTACAAAATGCGTGCTAAATTGGGTTTCCCGCCAAAACTCCCTAGGAAGTTTCAGTAAAGCGTCTACCACTTTACTGAATCGACTGACTTCACTGATTGACTACCGTGACTATTTATTAGGACTTTGACTAGACTTTGGACTTGACTATTTAGAAATACGTTGATGAAAAATATATAGGTACACTGGCAAATGGCGATAAGCCAACGCCATAATAAAAAAGTTAAATGTGACAGTTGATACTTGACACTTGACAGTTCTCAGCATTGAGGGTTCTCAGTTGTTTGTCAAATGTCAAAATATGATAATTTTTTTGGTTTTGTTTTAAAATTTAAATTTGTAAAAATGTGTACACGCTTGTATAAAAACACTCTTTTAATTATTAATTTCATAGTATTATGCTAATTTTGTATTGTAATGCAAATGGTCGTGTACATTTTTGTCATTTAAACATTGTTTAATAAACCATGGGCCGAACACAACGAAAACGCAAACTGAAGCAGCCGAATAAGTTTTACACATGCAATAACGAACAAGATTTGGTAGCATTAAACTCCTGGCTCTCTGTGCACGACGTTCGATATAGCAAGAAGCTGGTCATGGCAGTTTTTGAGGACACAGGCAGAGGAGTGCTCACAAAAAAGAAGATAAAAGCGGGCGAGGAATTGATGAGTTTACCGCTAAACCTTACCATTAACGTTACCAGTTTGCTTACAGATAGTGCATTTTGTGATATATTTACGAGTAACACAACTGTTTGCTTACAAGATTATAAAAAATCAGTGACGTTTCAGTGTCTACTAGCATTTTATATATTGTTTTTAAAGTCGCAAGGCCTAAATTCCAAATGGCATATATATTTAGAGAGTTTGCCAAAGGGTTACACAGTTCCATATTTTTTACCTAGAGATATACAAGCACATCTACACAGAGAGATATTGTCTGTGATAGAAAATCAAAAGAATATTATTGATAAATCTTTTAATGTTTTTAAAGATATTTTATGTAGTTGTAGTAGTGACATACCCACTGTAAAAAGCTTTAAAGAATATCTGTCTATTTCAAAATATGAATGGGCGTATTTCACCGTGAACACTAGATGTGTTTTCATGGATTTAACTAATGTTGTCGATTTTAGAAATCTCTCAGATACTATATTAAGTTTAATAAATGATAATACTAAAATATCACTATGTCCATACTTGGATATGATAAATCATGATAGAAATGCAAAAAATGAGACAAGACTCAAGATCAACAGAGATCTCAGCTTCACACCACTATCCAAATTAGAAGAGAATATGCTTTCTGCTGTGAGATTTTCTATTTATACAAAGAATAATTTTGAACCTTTCTCGCAGGTTTTTATATGTTATGGTGACAGTCATAATTCGAAACTTATAACCGAGTATGGTTTCTTTTTACCACACAATGAATTAGATTCAGTCATATTTGATTTTGATAAAATAGTGTATTATTTCAAAGAAAATGGAGTGTGTTTATCATCAGATCAAACGGCATTTATTATAAATCATGGTCTCAATAAAGATTTGTATATCGACTCGAAAGGGTTAAGTTTTAATTTCTATGGACTATTGATGGCTACTAAATATTATTATAAAGAAGATGTGAATATAAGCAAACTGATCTACACTGCGGCTATGCAGGCTGACGATTGTGTACTGACTGACTTCATTAAACCGATGGTTAGATGTGAATTAGACGATTTGAGGTGTAAAATCAACAAATTAAATAGTTTTAGGCGATGCGTGATTTTAGATAATTGTATAAACTTGTTGTGTCAATATGTTAGTATATTAGAAAAGTTTATGATGTGAATTGTGATAGACGTTTTATTTTTTTGATGTTGTAGTCCTAAAAAAGTAGAGTAAAGAGTATTTGTATAATGAAGGCAGTGAAATATTTTAACTCTAAGAATGTGTAAATAAAATATTTATTAAAAATATTTAGTTTCTCTTTTTCTCTGCACCCTAGCTTGGCTTTCAAGTTTATGAATTATGAATATTTTATAGAGCAAGAGCAAAACCTTTGTGGTTTGTGGGGGGACGATTCGAGGTAAAGTAAGGTAGTTGTGGTTTCATCCATTACATAAGTTAGAAGAGGTAGTTAGCCTGTAGCATAAGTAAGATATTAAACGTTTACTATAATATTTGATAGTAACAATATCGTTTATCGTAAATAAAATAATACTAAAAGTATCAAGGGTTTTTGTGTATTCAAATCAATATTGCTATGTAAGCGATGGTGGCGGCCTCATTTATTTTCTACTCTTTGTCAAGTGGTTTAATATAAAATATTAATAAAAAATTGGTAACGTAAAAAAATTTTTTGTTTAAGATTTTTCTTTATACTATTAAAACACATTTCCAAAGTTTATATAAAGATTCATTGACTGGCCCAGGATTCCGAAGTATAAAGCTTACGGCACTCCACTAATGATTAATAACAGCTTCGTGATTCTAATTTATTACAATAAAGCTGGTACATACTTTGCTTGTCGCATTTCTGCGTAGAAAGGAATATTTTAATGACGTCATTTTCCTAATGTCAATCTCAGCTGTTGCTGTCAAAATAGAGATGAAAAAAAAGATAAATTGTCAATCTACCTTGACCATGGCGGCCGCGTTATTATCGAAAAAACGATACGATAAATTATTAAAATACAATTTAGATTATGCAAAAGCGATTTCTAATAATAAATCAATAACACTAAATAAGCCACAACTCAATATAATATGTAAACAATGTGCAGCTACAAGTTATTTCAGGGTATGAATTTCAGTAAATTTTCTAAATTATTTTCTTAGTTGTTTTTATAATTCGAATAACCTGTAAATCGTATTATCTTTTAGTTTTACTCGTCAAATGCTTCAAATGCTCCAGGTGGCCACGACACCGCGAAAAATGTTTTGGCGGCAGTTTTGGCTAACAAACCAAAAACTGGAAAAATTCCAGTGGGTGAGTCTTTGGCGAACGATTTTAATGAATAAACTGAATCTTACAGTCGTAATAATGAACAAATATTGATAAAATCGGCTTGCAAATACACTGAATTGCGTAATTTTACTGTGACCTTGTCTTGGATTCTTTTGTCACATGCTAAGGAGTAAGGTCTCTGCTAAGTATTGAACCCATCAGCTTAATTAAGTAATCTAATTTATGCCCGAATTTATAACCTAAATGATTTTAAAACATACCCAGATCTATCGAGTATTTGAGCAATATGTACCTAAAGTAAAATAAAGTTTTTTTATATTTCATAAAAATACTTGTATATAGGTAGGTGTGTGGCGCTTGCATTTTCTTGTATATTCTTCTGTAACCTTCTTTAAAAGCTAGTCTCATTTGTAATTATAATGTAAATAATAATAAGTTAAAAATGTGATTAGTTAAGGTTATCAAATTGGATGTAAAATAAAAAAAAGGTGTATGTAGACCTTTGAGTATCCAACTATACGGAGACGACATGACAGCTAATTTCTATGCGAAAAAGTCTCGCCACTTTCTGCGGGAGGGGGGACCGCACCGCTAGTGCTTGACACTATCGATGTTTTACTATCGATGAGTTCGGCTAGTAATAATTATGTGGCAAAAGTAAATTTTAAAAATTATATCTATTAAATCTTAACTACAATATTTAATTTACAATTTCGCTCAGTATCATAAAGTAAATAAGTATTAAAATGTTGAAACATGCAAAAATGGAAGCGTCATCCAGCGTGAAGAAGAATTTTAGCATTTTTAGCAGTGTTGCGAATATCATAGTTGCGGAGCGGCTGGTGCGTACAACCAATTCGTAGCATTCCGTAATACTCAAGAAACCCTAATAAATTTGCACTGACCATCCGTCTGTCTGTCCGTCTTTCTAGCATGTGTAATTATGAATATATATAAATGAAATTTTGTATAGTTTATAGGTATTTTAAAATTGAAATAAGAATTTATAAATTACCTTTTTACAAAGTCAACCATTTTCGAGTAATCGGTCTCCATAATGGTTTATAAGTTGGTCATCCTCCTAGCATTTCTAAACTATAGGAGATAGAAACTTGTAAGTTCCCATGTTGATTGACTATGCTAAAAACTCTTAGGGAAAATTATTCTGAGCGAAATCAATTCGAAATCGATTTTTTCACCTATATTTTCTCTTATAAGTTTCTGTATGTCTAATTAGTCTAACTAGCACATAGAATAACTAATGAGAGAAAGTATAGATAAATATTAATTTGCGGTCTAATCTGACTGTACGTCGTTTAAAAAAATATTTGTTTATAAACCTAGGTAGTATATAATAATCTATACTAATATTATAAAGAGGAAAGATTTGTATTTTTGTGTGTATGTTTGTAATGAATAAACTAAAAAACTACTATGCCGATTTCAAAAATTATTTCACCATTAGAAAGCTACATTCACCCTGAGTAAAATAGGCTATATTTATTGCTAGAAAAGATTAGGGATTCTTACTAAAACTTTAGTAACGTAACCCAAGGTGTCAAAAATGCCATTAAACAACTTTCGTCGCATGCGCTGCGGAAACTATTGATGATAGAACAAAAGTATGTTTTACAATATTAAAGAACATCCATACATTCACCATCTATCCATCCTCACAAATTTTCACATCCTATCCTAGTAGGTAATAGTATAAAATGTGAAAATTTGTGAGGATGGATGGATGGATAGATGGTTGGATGGATAGATGGTTGGATGTATAGATGGATGCTTGTTACTCTTTCATGCAAAAACTACTGAACGGATTTTGATGAAATTTGGTATGGTAGTAGTTTAGGCTCTGGATTAAAACATAGGCTACTTTTTATATCGGAAAAGTAGAGTATTCCCGCGGGATAACCGATAGTATATTTACGCGGGTGGAGCAGCCGTAATAACTAAAGTAAAATAGATAATAGCTTCAAGAATTAGCCTCATACGTGTTGAAACCCATTATCTAGCACGCTTCACGCTTTTTATTTGTTGTTGTAAAAAAAGGAGTCCGTGGGTCTACCTACGTAAAACAAGTTCTTCGATAACTTACCACGAGACCAGATTGACATGACGTGAAGCATCCATATATTATATTTAAAATATATTATAGTATTAAATAAAAAAAAAACCAAAATCGTACTATAATCGTAAGTATGTGTTGACTTGACAACCTCCTTCGGTTTTTTTCGGTTTGTCGGTTAAAAAAGGTAGAGCTAAGTAAAAATGCGGAATCGTTTTGATAAATAGGGTCCACCCTAAATACGTTTTTTTTTTGCATTTATAATAGTTCTGTTCCACCTCAATGTTTACCAATGTTCACCATAAGTAGTTCAAAGATTGGTTCAAATTCACGGGCAAAAACTAGTTAAGGCCGTGTAGACCCAATTTTACATGACTTTGAATCGATAATAAACAAACAAATAGTAACTTTAAAAAGCCAAAAAAAATACACATTGTTGTTTACTTAATGTTCTTTTACAATTTGTGGTTCAAAACATAATATTGAAAACTTCACTCGATCAAAAATAATTCCGAAGAGGAGGCTAAATTTGAATATTTTTCTTTTTGTTCATGAAGTTCATGATAGTTTTACTTTCAAAAATCATATCTACGAAAAGCTAATAACTTAAAAAAGAATAATTTCTGGTTACATTTTGCATGTTGGTTTAATTATTTTAACAATAAATTAATATTGAAATGCAGCGTGCGTAAGCCGCTAGAGTCGCCCCACAGTCGCCCGCTAGGCGTTGACGAGGACAGACCTATGTCAGTTTAGCCAGCGCACGGCTTACCCGCGTATTTATCGAACAATTCTTTCGTTTCTAACGCAGTGTAGGAAAGTCAGTTTGTTTTGTTTTTTTATTTTTGAACTAAATTATACATATCATACACAATAACATGTTATATTTTATCGTCGCCGCGTCATTGCTTTTGCCAGATGAGACGACCTCTGTGGCTCAGTGATTGAGCGTGTTGGTGCTCAAGCCGGGGGTAGCGGGTTTGAATCCCGCCGAAGGAACAAAAAGTTTCCTGTGTTCCCGGGTCATGGATATGTATAATACAATAAAAATCTAAAGGAAAGTCAGTTTGTTTTGTATTTTTTTATGTTTCTTTTTATTTTTGAACTAATTCTATACAGATAAAAAAAATTGAAGTGTCTGTTTGTAACTTCAAATTAACAGCTTTTCATATAAGGAATCTAAAAGTATATTCGGTACTTATAATAAAATACCAATTTTTAAAATTTTTGTCTGTCCGTCTGTCTGTCTGTTTGTTCCGGCTAATCTCTGAAACGGCTGGACCGATTTTCACGGGACTTTCACTAGCAGATAGCTGATATTATAAGGTCTAACATAGGCTACTTTTATTTTAGGGTTCCGTTTAAAAAAATAGGGTTCCGCTTTCGTTAGATCTGCGCAAACGATGTTGCGGGCATCAGCTAGTTATACATATAACCATACACAATAAGATGTTACATTTTATCGTCGCCGCGTCGTTTCTTTTGCCAGATGAGACGACCTCTGTGGCTCAGTGATTGAGCGTGTTAGTGCTCAAGCCGGGGGTCGCGGGTTTGAATCCCGCCGGAGGAACAAAAAGTTTCCTGTGTTCCCGGGTCATGGACATATAATACAATAAAAATCTATAGGAAAGTTTGTTTTGTATTGTTTTATGCTTCTTTTAATTTTTGAACTAAATCTATATACAGATAAATAAAAATGAAGTGTCTGTTTGTAACTTCAAATTAACAGCTTTTCACATAATGCATCTGAAAGTATATTCGGTACTTACAATTACAATAAAATACCAATTTTTAAAAATGTCTGTCCGTCTGTCTGTCTGTCGGTCTGTCTGTCTGTTTGTTCCGGCTAATCTCTGAAACGGCTGGACCGATTTTCGCGGGACTTTCACTGGCAAATAGCTGATGTCATAAGGTCTAATATAGGCTACTTTTATTTTAGGGTTCCGTTTAAAAAATAGGGCTCCGCTTCCGTCAGTTAGGCGCAAACGAAGTACTAATACACAATAACATTATCGTCGCCACGTCGTTGCTTTTGACAGATGAGACGACCTCTGTGGCTCAGTGGTTGAGCGTGTTGGTGCTCAAGCCGGGGGTCGCGGGTTCGAATCCCGCTGAAGGAACAAAAAAAATTTCTGTGTTCCTGGGCCATGAATGTGTATTAAATATGTGTATAATACAATAAAAATCTTAAATATTATGTGTATAATATAAAAATTATTAAATATATTTCTGTTGTCTGGTACCCGTAACACAAGTTCTTCGAGAACTTACCACGGGACCAGATTGACTTGGTGTGAAGCGTCCATAGATATATTATTGTGTTGTGTATTATGAGAAAAAAGTAGCTGATGCGTGGAGTAGCCTTAGTACATTATTGAATAAGCCAGTAAACAGTTTTTATGAATTTGTAACATCTACCACCTTCTTTGCCGTACTTTTCGTTTCTTTTTATTTCGATTTCTGTTTTTACAATAATAATAATAAATAACTCCCCACGCCGATTTCGGTGACGGTGGCTGGTTTTATTGTAGCCTAGCCAGTTACACAGGAGTATTTTTATAGTGCCCAAGTGTGTGCGCAGTACACAAAGGCACTCTTTTTTTTACTCTCGTAATCCAGGGGGACGGATAACCGACACGACTGACGAGAGATGAGGCGCAGGTCCGACTTTTTACCTGCCCATCCGACGCATGGATCATCTTTCTTGTCAGACAATCAGGTGATCAGCCTGCATTGTCCTAACCAAACTTGGAAACAACAATATTTGTTGTTCCAGTGCGGGAATCGAAATTAGAACCTACGACCTCCGAGTCGAGAGCCAAGCTCTAACCACTAGACCACGGAGGCTGTTCTATTTACAATAAAATATAAGGATACGTGCTCAACATCCGTCATGCTTGCCTTTGCAGAACACACCAAGTCACTCGCAAGTAGGGGTTGCAATCCGGATACTTCTAAATTCGAAAAATTCGAAAAATCCGGATTTTCATTTAAAAATCCGGATTTTTCGAGTTTTTCGAATCTTGGTTACTACTATGAAAATTACATATTTTAATTGTAATTAGTATGTACTCTAGACGTACAATATTTGAATAAGGGATATAGTTAATCGAGTGAACAAAAAATAAGTTGGTGACTGTACGTGAGCATACTGTATTGCTGAATTTGGCAGCGAATTAATATGTTGGCGACTAAATTACCAAACTGGTGAAATCACTCAAGTGACAAAAAATACAAAAATCGGCAGATAAAATGTAGCGAAATTTAATCCAATTAGCACCGATGAGTTGGTGACCATTATACCATGTAAGTAGCTAATAAAGATTTGATTGATAAATTAATAGCTGCTAAAAATTCAATTTGCAAGCTACGGAAAATCCCAGTTTTGGATACTATTGGAGGTTTTTTTTTCTTTGGTATGGGTATCGTTTTCAAGGTTTTTGGGGGTGCAGAATAATATGAAAATAAAATCCGTTTTAAAATTCCAAAATGGCGTATATTTTTTTTTATTAAAAATGGATGTCTTTTTCCATGTTTCATATTATGCTGATTATAAAATTGTCTTCCAATTTCATTTTCCAAAATGGAGACTATCCAATCTTCGTAAAATTAACATGTAGTTTGTAGAGGTACCAGCTATGTAAGCTATAGAAACTTTTCGAAATTCGGGATTTTCAAATTTCTTTTTTTGGCATTCATGAAAAAAATATGCGATTTCCGGGTTAAGGGGGAGGAAATTTTTATTATTTTTCCAGTAATAGTATTATTTTTCCGTTTCTAAAATAGAAGCGATTATAGAAAAAAAATATGGCAATGTTCTACTTTGACACAAACAGTGTATAAAGCTATAGAAATTTTGGAAAATTCAGGATTTTCAAATTTCTTTTTCTTCCATCGTGAAGAAAATATGGTGTTGCGGGGTTCTTAAGGGGAGGAAATTTTCATTATTTTTTCAATAGGATGCACCATTTCCGAGATAGAATCAATTTTATAAAAAAAAATGCTCTACATTGAGATACGAGGGATGTATAAAGCTATGGAAATTTTGGAAAATTCAGGATTTTCAAATTTCTTTTTCTTCCATCATGAAGAAAATATGAGGTTGCGGGGTTACTAAGGAAATTTAAAATGGATGACTTTTTTGTAATCAGCACCAACCAACAAAAGGACAACCATATTATTTTTATAAAATTAAGTATGTCCGCCATATTGGAATTTCAAAATGAATGCCATTTTCGTATCCAGCACCCCCAAAAACCTGGTAATGACACCTATGTTCATTTTGCGAAAAATGAATATCCGTTATTTTTAAATTTCTAAATCAATTTACACAATATCTACACCCCCCTAAAATCGAGGAAAATTAAAAATTGGGAATTTTGTACGCTTCTTTATGTTTTTTTTTATGTGCGCTGGTTTTGCTGCTTGTATGTTTTTTGAGTTACCTACATTAGGGAAAATATATGTGCCTATTCTTAAATTAAATGTGTACTCACAAATTGTCGCCAAGATGGTTATTTGTTCGCTAATATAATATAATATGTCTGCCAGTTTGGAATATTCAGTCGTATTACTTAGTCACCAGATTTGTAAATTTTTATTCCTTACATTCTTTAGCCAACATGGTAATTTAGTATTCAATATTCGGTATTTTCACATTCAAAATTTAATTGTTTTGTCGTGAGTTTAAATCCATGCCTTTGGATAATTTGATATTATTATTTTTTTGTCCTGTTGAAATTGTTGACACATTTTTCCATTTATTCATGTTATTTGGTAGAACATAGTCAATCCATTAAATGGAGATGCGAGGGATGAAGATCTGCTAAAATATTATGGTCGCTATATATGTATATGTATGGACTGTTTCTAAGATACTTACCATTTTATATTTTTTAGTAGTAGTACAGTTCAGTAATAGGTGATCCAATTTATAAAAACACTGAATATGGTTTCAGTTTTAATTGCACAAGTAGTAAGAAGTATAATAAGCAAATCCAAACTTGTATATTTATATTTATTATTAATTGAATTCGTACTAACGAAAGTCAAAACATATTATTGCAATTTTAATTTCTACAATCGTAGAATGCCAAATTAATATGACAGCTTAAAAAGAAATGTAGTGGTTTAACTATATTTAATTATCTTCTAAATAATGAATATCTAAGTCCAAATACCTAAATCTTATCTCTATGATATCAGAATAAATTCTTAAAAAGTTTGGGAAGAAGTTTTGGAGTCGATAATACCTGACTGGTTGGTTTAAGATTAGAGAGAGTTTTTCCGAATGAATGAAAGTAATATATTTTTTTTTATTATTAAAATTAATTTGATTGAACTAAACTAACCTAAACTAACGAGTCAGTAGCAAAACTAAATGAAAATCAACGCTCCTGTTTTTGCGTAGAAATAATTATTTTTTAGATAATATTTTAAAGATAAGATATAGGTGCCAAAAATAGCACCAACGATTTGTGTAAACCACTGTTATTTTTTTAAGTAATGTAGTTTTCATCTTATAGCAGAAACTTCAAAGTGCAATAAAGAGTAAGATGTTACTGTTTATTTGTAAGTAAAATGTTAAAATAAAGATCTTACAATAGTTACAGATTTTAAATTGTGCTTAGAATTGTTAATTGTACTTCTGTTAGTTACCGAGGGAATTAAAAGCACAATTTACGTGTTTAATTATTACCCAAATAGGTGGGTGGTTTTTACTTTCAATAACTCAAAAGTGGTCCAATTTCGTCCATACAAAATTATTTGTTCAGCCCCATACTTCAAATGATTTGTCTTTACTCCCCGGATCTCAATTTAAAGGATTTTCAGTTTCCTACGTTTTATTAAACTGTAATAATTTTCCTACGTTAGTACTTTCTCATAGAAATGGAACTTTACGAAAACGGTAGTGGTGAACTGTGGCGTAGATAATTATGTAAAAAAAGCGTTAAAAAGATCACAGGCTATTCCACTTTTTTATAATTCTTTACTGCTGGAACATTTAGTAAATAACAATATATGCATACCTTATTCAAAATAAAATACTAACTATAAAACTGAACATTCTAGGATTTCAAACGTAATCAAAAATATTTATAAAAATGAAAAAATAAATATAATTAAGTATATAATTTTGATATAATCTCATTATGTTTTTATTTATTCAGATTGTACTTCTAATACTTACAACTTAAAATAAGAATTTATTTAAATTAAATTATAAAAAAGTAACTGTTTTTTTTTTACTAATGAGTGTAATTTTTGCTACAAAATAGTAGTAAAATAAACATTGAAGTTTTATAAAATATGCAACAAATTAAAAAAAAATGAAAAAATCTGAATTATCCGGATAATCCGGATTTTTGGGAGAAAAAATTCAAAAATCCGGATTTTCAAAAAGTCAAACGTTTGTGGAGGTTTGGATTTTGCGGCAAGTGGCAAACGTGCGGACTCGGCAGTAGGAATACATGTTTTGCAAGTGTCTGCCTAAGTAGGTACCATCAAATCGTCAACACCTATGTACCTGATACAGTATTTTTATCTCACGAAACGACACGTACTTTAGTGACCACACGAGCTAACGATAGGTACTCGTCTCCATGCACACATCGAACACAGCGTGTTTTTATACTTGTAACAGAACACACTGCATAGAAACTGTCAAAATCTATACTTAATATTATAAAGCTGAAGAGTTTGTTTGTTTGTTTGTTTGAACGCGCTAATCTCAGGAACTACTGGTACGAATTGAAAAATTCTTTTTGTGTTGGATAGTCCACTTATCGAGGAAGGCTTTAGGCTATATAACATCATGCTAAGCTCAATACGAGCGGAGCACCATTCAAGAATGTTACAAAATCGGGGATCTTTTTTTCCTTTTGAGAGCTTTCGCTGCGTACGCTGCGGAAACGGTTAAAGTTTCGCTAAAAAGATGTATGGCAGAATTGTTCCTCTTTAAAAGTTCTAAAAAAAAGTCCGCGACAGTATATGTCTATCTTTTAAGGTTGGCTCACTATAACCATTTTATACTAACCAAATTTGTTCTAAAAGTAAGCATTATTTCTGAAGGTGTTTTCATAAAGATTATATTAATCCTTATCCAAGTAAATACGTTATTCATTACAAGCATTTAATCTAGAAGAAATTTGCCGTTTACATCATTTGATTTCAATAAGTATTTTAGAAGATATCGCAGTAATAAAATAATCATGCGCGCTATAGTACGGCGCGCGGCGCGGGCGGGTAGTCGTGAGGTGAAAGCGCTTCTCCTTCTATGTAAATGAAGTCGCGGGTAAATTTTAGCGATATCCTAAAGTAACTATTCCACGCGGACGAAGTCGCGGGGAAAAGCTAGTAATTGAATAAAATTTAAGCATTGTTTACTTAGGTACCTACCTATAATATCTATTCAAATTATGTGTGCTATGTGTTGCATTAAAACAGTTATCTATGAATTTTATTATATTTTTCAATGAAAATAATAAAATAAATTGACCTACTGCCGACACGACTACACTGTAACACTTTGGGTTCATGTAAGTTCACGCCGGCGACGCAGGCGCGCGGCTCGCTTTGCGGCAATTGCGGGCAACTCTTGGAAGCGTTAAATGCCTATTTCGCTTGGTCTACCTGGTCTTAATTATAAAATGCACCTTTAATAATTTCAAAGTTGGCAAGGCGCGCTGTTTTAATCTCCTACTGTTGTTCGTCTGAACAATAAAACATGAAACTTCAAAATGCACCAAGCAAATTGTACTCGTACGTTTGGGAAACCAAGAAAAATGATTAGCGCAAGCTTGGACCCAGGCATTCCTAATCATCCTATTTTTAGGAAATCTAAAAAAAATAATGGTCAGAATAACATACTGATAAAGTCGATATCGATATTTCTTTTACGTTGTCACAACCCTCAGTTTTTATGAAGTGTGGCCTGTTTATAAATTAAAAATGCATAATTTCAGGTTAAATTTATCAGCACATATTTTATTGTAATAAATAATAATTAATATAAACAAAAGTTTGTTAACACAATTGAATAATTATTTTATAATAATTTGCAAATTTTCAATGTGTTTCGTGAAATAATATCATGAAGAAAAACAAAATTGTAAATAGTGTACTAATTAATTAGTCATGTTTCTTCATTATGAAATAGTAAAAACAAGAACGAATATGAAATAGAAGTTTTTATAAATTACTACTTTTAAATATTACCCTAAATTTGGATGTTGTACGATTTAGTAGCAACATTTGTTCATCGAGTAAAATTTTTGGATTTTTGCTAATATATCGCAATTATTGTTAATATTTAGGCAAAATAATACATACACATGGAAAGTAACACCATCCTTTTGTTTATTTGATGTTTCCGATCTGTTTTTGCAGGAAAAAATACAGCAAGTCGGCATTTTCTGCTCCGGTTCGTTCCGCCTCGCTGTAATTTTCCGAATACGTCAAAAACGCGCAGCAACTAGTTTTATATAACCCTCACGACCGGAGGGTCTAACCTTTGGCAGCGGGGAACGCCTGATAATGGCGTCTCCATAGTTGGATACTCAAAGATGTAGACAGTAGATATTTTATTTTCAGTCATGATATTTTGTGCTGTCAACTTTTATTTTCTAATAGTTTTCATCCAATATTTCACAAACAATAGATATTTTATAAATCAAAATCTAACAATTTTGTATGTTGTTATTGTTTTGCTAATTTTATAATTTTGTATTTTTTGTTATTAATGCCTGGTGGACGCAGCTCTCATTCCCCTGCACTCCTTTGTTTGCCTGTTACAGTCCCCTGTCACTTTGCAACAATCCCCTGTGACTTTGCTACAGTCCCCTGTCAACTGGCTTTCATCCCCTGTCACCTTTTCCTTATACAATCCTGATAATGTCTCCTACCCCTAGGTATACATAAGAGAGACTGCTTTCACCCAGGCGCATCTGTTTTGTCTCGTGAAGATATTAACCTGGGGGATGCAAAGCCGGTCAGCGGGATGGACATGGTCCGAGGGATGATGGAGTATGTTTGGCCAAAAGTGAGTTTTTTTAATGATAGATTGTCAAGAAAAAGCTTGCCGGATGATCACACATTTTTTTTTATTAAAAACAGCTACCAGGAATAATTATATAAAATACCAGTAAATTGTAAATGTTATGTTTCCATTTCTATACATGTTATCCTTTGACCGTAAAAAAAAAGAAAAACATTTTTCATACCTGTATTCAAACTTATTTTACAAAATATCTTTATAGGACAATGAGATGATAAAGAACCGAGTAAAGTTATCCCTCACACTTCTATTCGGGGCTAAAGTGATGAATGTGACGGTGCCATTCCTATTCAAGTATGCGGTGGATGAGGTGAACCAGTTAACGGCGACCCCTGCAGGTGACGCATTGCTGGGCATGGCAACTGTACCTCAGGCTTTAGGAACGACAGCATTCAGTTTGTTAGTTGGCTGTAAGTATGATTCTGAGGCATCAACTTCTAATTCCAATAAAAATGAATAACATTTACCTAGGTATTTAGTAATTAAAAAAATAAACGTTCATTTTTGCGTTTTAACAACAAATTTTTTGTTGTTTTAAGTACATATTTTCAGACTAGCCTAAGAAAAAGTAAATCAAACCAGAGCATAATTTTTGATAGGTAATTATTAATTCTATACTTATAAACCATACTTAGTAAATAGTAGTAGAGTCATACTGGGTATATACACATATTATACTTGGTGATTTTTTATTCCATTTTGAGAGAAACAGGGTATAATAGGTACATGAAATAACGTAATAGTGCATACTTAGTTTTTTAATTCTTCTTTTTTCTAACTGTGTAAAAATTTGTTTTACAACATTGCACTATTTTTTTAATCATTATTTAGTTATTTATTCTGTAATAAAAATATTTCAGAAAAAATAAAATATTGAAATTACAAATAAATGTTAAGCACTTTATTGATCCCAGTTGACCCCAATGACGTATTTGGAGCGTCCAACAACGCACGGCGCTCGAGGCTTTTAAAAAAATACTTGAGCTTTGACACCAATGCTTTAGTGTATATTATATTCTATTTTTTGATACAAAAGAGTTGATTGCACAAATTTCTCATTACTATTAATATTATGATTACAGATGGTATTGCCCGTGCAACAGCTGCTGGTTTCAATGAGTTGAGGAATGCGGTATTCGCTAAGGTGGCTCAACATTCTATCAGGAAACTAGCGTGTAACGTGTTCATACATCTTCACAATCTGGACTTAAGTTTTCACCTGGGAAGACAGACAGGTGCTTTGTCAAAGGTATGACTTGTTTACCTAATTCCTACTATTTACCAAGTCTTCTATGCTTACCTAGTAAAAGGAGATGTTACCACTGACTGATCATTGACATATGTCGATTGCACAGCCATACCCGCTAATAGTAGAAACGTGAAATTTTGACAGTTTTTGGAAATACATACCCTACGGGGATGCAATGGGGATTCGCGCGGACGAAGTTGCGCGAAAACGCTAGTCAATAATATAATAGGGGTTAGGAAGACGAAAATTATTATTATTATTATTTCATACTAGATGATGCCCGTAACTTCGTTTGCGCAGAAATAACTGAAGCGGAACCCTATTTTTTTAAACGGAACCCTAAAATAAATGTAGCCTATGTACCTTATAACATCAGCTATCTGCTAGTGAAAGTCCCGTGAAAATCGGTCGAGCCGTTTCAGAGATTAGCTGGAACAAACAGACAGACAGACGGACAGACAAAAATTAAAAAAAATGGTATTTTATTGTAAGTACCGAATATACTTTCACAGCTCATAGTGTAGTCAGTTTTCTCAAACTTGTTTCGGTCTTTTTAATGCGTTGCTTAGGTATATGTATTTTTTGCAGTCGGGTTTTTTTATTTTTTTAATTATTTATTTTATTTCAGTCTTTTCAGTTGCTTTTGAATTGTAGTTATCTATGCAGGCGGGTTTTTGTTTTTTATTATTATTATTTATCGTTATATTCAATATAAAACTGCAAGTTATATACATATTTAGAATCAGTGTTTAAAATCCTTCATTTTGATACCCCACTCGATATACTTGGTAGATATATTTTTTTTACCTCACAATATGGCGTCAAACATCCGCCATTTTGTTTTTTTTTAATGTCACCTATCTAAGAACACTTGGGCTATTAAGGCAAATCTAACGATACCTCAAATGTGAAAATCCGTTTAGCGGTTCTGAAGATACAAGGTAATAAAGAATATTACATACATACATACATACAAGATACGCGCCAAACACATAACCCTCCCGGCAGTCGGGTAAAAAGCTGTTAATTTAAAGTTACAAACAGACACTTCAATTTTATTTATCTGTATAGATGTATAGATAATCAGGCAGGCAGATGAGACAACTGATATTGCCTGTATCAAATAATTAATCCTGTTTTCTATCAGTGATTTTTAAATATCTGTAAAGTCTTTTCTTAAGGTGAGACCACATAGGTCATAGACGGTCGCGTCGCTCCCTATACCGCACTACGCGGCAGCGGAACTGCGCGACACAGTTGACCAACTCACTAATTTTGACGCGCCGTGGCGTGTCGCGTAGTTCCGCTGCCGCGTAGTGCGCTAGGAGTGCACTATAGTTCAACAACATTGACAAATGGACTGTATTCCGAAATGTAACCCCGTATACTGGGATTTTTTTATGTATTATTAATTCGCAATAATGATATCTCAACAATATCGACAATTATATTTTAAGTTAATTTATCTAGTTTTTAAGTAGACGTCAATATTTCGGAACGAATAAATCATTAGGACTGGACAATATGCTGGGTTATATTATAGTATACAACCATGACAAGTCATAATAAGATTGTTTTGATGGGAAGGCCTCCATCGTGCTCAAACGTTCCCGGAATACTGAGAAAATTTTGCTGCGTAGTGTCGCAAGTCTCGTGCCGTGTCGCGTCGCTCCGCTGCAGTGTAGTTACGCTTAGTGCGGTCTCACCTTTAAACTGATTCACATTTTGGCCTGCAATAACATCCTTTGGCAGGCTATTTCGTATTCAAGCTCTACAAACACACACTGTTGCACAAGAAATGTTTATGTGGGTTGTTATTTGAAAAGTTGTTTGTTACGTGTTTTTGTTCAAGTAGTTATACCACCCATAATTTGTATGCCTGCCAAAGAAACAATATTAGCATGCGTGCAGTTCACTTCACTATTATTTTCTTTTCAGACAATAGACCGTGGTTCCCGCGCGATAAACTTCGTGCTATCCGCTATGGTGTTTAACATAGTGCCTACGATATTCGAGCTTACGCTAGTAGCTAGTATATTGGGACTGAAAGGTGGACTGGCTTTTGCTGGTGAGTGGTTTTATAGTGAACATTTCTCATTGAGTAAGATGGGCGAGTGAGCTGACGGATCGCATGATTGTAAGTGATTATCGGTGCCCTTAACCCGGCGACACTCGCTACTGGGTAAAAAATACCACAGAGTGCTTAATTTGGGTTGCATCTTTTTTTCTAATGTTTCTAGCGTCACGCGATTTTAAGTACTTTCGAACCGATAGATAACACACCCGCACCCCGTGTGGCAACCAGTTCTCGTGGGTCGCTTGTCAACAACGGACATACAAAGTGAGTATGGGTGAAAAATACCCGGTAGCGACGGTTCTTGTTATATTATTTTTCGGTATATTATCAACTTTATTTTAGTTTTATAGGTTATTACGATGAATACACCACTGAGAGATAGCATAATAGAATAATTACTTGCTGAAGAAGATAGTGAAGAGGAAAATGTGTCGGAAATTGAAGATTATGAGGAGATTAGTGAACACGAAAGTGCTGTATGTGAATGGAAGAAGGGCCGGAAAACGAAAACAATTTGCGAGCAATGCTTCAAAAAAAATATGCAAAGAGCATACAACCCCAATTTGTGGCGATTTCTATGATAAAATAAAGCAGTAGTTACTACAATGTTTGAAGCCGATTTTCTCAAAGTTCATTTATTATGAAAATATTATTATTTTGTGTTATTTTGGTAGTGTATTAGGTCTTATTTTGATATTGACCTCGACTTTTAATAGTCCCAAAGAAAAAATAATAATTTTGTTTATTTTTCTAACATTGTAACCAAAAAAGTTAATATTTTTGTTGATTTATTAGGATAAGCTTTAATTTCGAACTAATAAACATTGAAACTTCCATTTGCGGTTTTATTTATTCAAAATAATGTAAACAACAATAGACCATAACAAAACTTTGAAATTTCCAGTTATTTTCTTAAATAGCTGTACTTTAAACTCTGTGGTATTTATTACCCGGTAGCGAGTATCCGTGTCTGTAAATACCTAGCGAGTACTGCAGGGTTAAACATGTAAGATGTTGTGTGTTGGCGGCCAAAAGGCTTCCGGAATTTGACAACAACCACAGT
This sequence comes from Glaucopsyche alexis, assembly GCA_905404095.1. Lineage (NCBI taxonomy): Eukaryota > Metazoa > Arthropoda > Insecta > Lepidoptera > Lycaenidae > Glaucopsyche > Glaucopsyche alexis. Next base: position 24,119,088 of record FR990052.1, read on the forward strand.
GTAAGAGTCTAAGAGTTATTTAAAGCCTGTTTTCTGGATGGCCATGTTATCATTCCGATATAGCCAACCTACTACCTACTACTATCGGTATTGTGTCATAGGAGTATAGGTAGTATAGGTATACTACCTATACTCCTATGACACAATACCGATTTATAATAAGAAAGATCCAATGCAGCGAGTCAACTCGTGTAACCAAAATTCTACCTCAAAAACTTCCCCTGCAATGCCTCCCTAGCACAATATGGATGTTGCTGTCAAATATCACATTTTTGCAAATTAAATTTTAAAATCATTGTATGGAGATACACAAATGTAAAAGAAATAGCTATTTAGGTTGACGCTATTAAAAATTATAACTTATAACTTTTAATAGCGTCAATCTAAAAATCTCTTATAATAATTTATAAGCAAATAGCAATAAAAAAAATATTGCCCATTTCTTTCTCAGAAAACGATTTGTTACGTCACAAGCTCCTACCGCCATATATTTATTATTTTTAACTACTGAACATCCACATTTATTTCAAGACCAAAATCAGCTAAATCGGTCCAGCCGTTCTTGAGTTTTAGTGAGACATTGAAATTGCTACCTATTAATTTCAATATAAATAAGATGACAAACGTATGGCGGTAGCAACTTGTGACGTCACAGGCCGATATAATTTCTCTCACTTTCTTATTGTTGATTGTTTGTATTTTCGTTATTTTTTAAGATTTACAAAAAATTTAGTAATCTTTATATATAAAAATGCTATGTTGGTTTGTTTACGCTTCAAAAACTCAAAAAGTTCTGCACCGATCGAGCTGAAATTTTAGCATGATATATAATCCGCATCGAGAATTGTTTTTATGTATTTTTTGCATCAGTCACATATCCGCGACCGCGAAAAAACTATATTTACGCGGGTGGAGCCGCAGGCAACAGATAGTAAGACATAAATGTCTTGACAGTAAAAATGTATAAAATAAAAATTCGCACATATTTTTATTTTATACATTTTTATAAATCTCACGTCGCTTCGCGTTTTTGGGAATTGTGCCAGGAAGGCAGTGAATGGTTGTGCTCGTTATCGTGGTGATGTGACGCGTCCCCACGTTGCAGGCGTGGCGTTCAGCTGCGTGGGCGTGTACACGGCGTTCACGTTGGCGGTGACGCAGTGGCGCACGCAGTTCCGCGTGCTCATGAACCGGGCGGAGAACGACGCGGGCAACAAGGCGGTGGACTCGCTCATTAATTACGAGACTGTCAAGGTAATATCGACTTTATTATAATGATGATCTTAGACATTTTCATCCGTTATTGGATTATTTATACAATACTAGCTGTTGCCCGCGGATCCGCCCGCGTAAATTTACTATCGAGTAGCCCGCGGGAATAATGTAATTTCTGGGATAAAAAGTAGCCTATGTTTTAATCCAGGACCCAAACTACTACCATACCGAATTTCATCAAAATCCGTTTAGTAGTTTTTTCGTGAAAGAGTAACAAACATCCATCCATATATCCATCCATACATCCATCCATCCATCCTCACAAACTTTCACATTTATAATATTAGTAGGATTCTCCACAAAAGTAACCACTCTTGAAATACTGTAGTGCCCGGGACAGTCGGGTTTTTAATCTTCGTATTGTTGCCCAAGCACATACGGCATTCTCACAACATAGCCTAGTCCAGAGGAATTAACTGGTCAATACGTCTGGGGCCAACCATGTGCGGGTTGCCTCACGATGTTTTCCTTCACCGTTAGACCGTCTGTATAATGTTCATGAGATCACCTGCACCCTCGCAAGTGTGAATCAAACTGTTTACACACTAGGCCACGGAAAATATAAAAAAAAAGAATAAAATATTAAATGTGAACGAAATATTATAATAAAAACCACCATGTGCAGTTTACAAGTACATAAATATTTCTAAAGTATTAGTTTCTAATGCTACAGGTAGATGGCGCTGAACGCTAATTACATAGCGTTAATTTGTAGACTAACGCTCTTGTATGGGACTGTATTTTTCCACTAGGTTTTCACCGCCGGCTCTGATCAGACTCGAAGATAGCAAGGTTACACCGATTCGGGCAGAGCTGGGGCGTATAAATAATAACACTGATTTGAGGAGAACATTTTGCACGATAAGCCGTTAGCTTACCTGGCTCAGGGCAATGCCGTATAGGGAGCACAAATGTACTCTTCTAATTTTCATATAAGCTATCTCTCTCTTATTTCTCTATACGGCTATTTTTCCCTAATTTTCCCTAATTTCCCTTTATTTCCCCTGAGCCAGGATAAGTGAAACGCATAACGTGAAATTCTTTATTTACCATAAAACAATACATAATCACACAGTTTACATAGATACTTAGTAACACATAAGCAAAATTACAAGTATAAGAAAAACCATATATTTTTCACCATTATAATCTAATTTTCTCTAAAACCATTTACATTTCAATTTACCTAAACGTTATTTACTTTAGCCACTAATTTTTCCTATGTACAACACTAATTTTCCAAGCGAAATAAGCTACGGTTAAGAAATTATAAAGAAAATAAACTCGTGACTTTAAAACAATTATTTATAGTGCGATTCAAATGAGAATAGGATCGATTCGGCGCCATATTGTTTGGAATTTAGACTGTTAAGATGGTTAAATTTATGTTTAGATAAATTTATTACTATTTAAAGTTCTTATTTAAATTCGATACAAGACGATTAATATTTATATGCACTTAAGTTTTTCTGAAAATCGCACTTTTCAGGTGATATTTGACAGAAAAAGGTCATTGACGTTCCTATTCTCATTTGAAACGCGTTATACCACTATTTTAATGAATTTAACACTTATGTACAACACTTATATTCACTATTTTCACTCTTAAGAGTTTATGTACTATTTACTCACAGTTTTTAGAAACGATTTAAAGCACTGATAAGTGTTCATTGTCTTTAAATTCACTTTAAAACACAGGCGAGGCCGCTGTCCTTAACATCGTCCCCCCGGCGCAGTAGCCAGGTTCTACGCAGCCTCTTCTGGTGACCGCGGGCTCGCTGGACCCGCCGTGGACTGCTCCGCCGACTGCCAGCTGTCTGTGTCCGCCGCAAACTGCTCCGGTGACTGCGGGCTGACCGTGCCCGCTGCAACTGGCTGCGACCGCGAGCTGTTTGTGCTCGCTACAGCTCGTGGTGGTGACTGCGAGCCGTCTGTGGCTCGCTCCGGCGACTGCGAGCTGTCTCTAGCTCGCTCAGGCGACTGCGAGCTGTCTGTAGCTCGCTCAGGCGACTGCGAGCTGTCTGTAGCTCGCTCCGGCGACTGCGAGCTGTCTGTAGCTCGCTCCGGCGACTGCGAGCTGTCTGTAGCTCGCTCCGGCGACTGCGAGCTGTCTGTAGCTCGCTCCGGCGACTGCGAGCTGTCTGTAGCTCGCTCCGGCGCTCGTTCCGCGCCCGGCACCGCCCCCGGCTCCGGCTGCTCCGCCAGCGGTCGCGGTTGCGACTGCGGCGCCTCCTCCAGCACTGCCAATTTTGATGTGGGCCTGCGGAACACACCACTGCGCGTGCGAACGTCCGCACAACGCACCTGTCCGTCCGGGCCAGGGTAGACCCGGTGCACGACCCCGCGCGGCCACGTATTACGCGGCAGCGCCGGATCTACGACCACGACCAGGTCGCCCGGAACCAGGGCACGGCTGCTCTGCGGCGCCCCGTAGCGTGGCGTGAGCGTGGGGAGGTATTCCCTCACCCAGCGCCTCCAGAACTCGTCGGCAAGGGCTTGCGCGACTCTCCAAGTCTTCTTGTCCGCCGGCACACACGGTCCGACGTACGGCAGTCCGGTGGACGACCCGAGGAGGAAATGGTTCGGTGTGATTGCCTCCGGGTCGCTGGGGTCCACGGAAACGTGAACTAGCGGTCGTGCGTTCACGGAATACTCCGCCTCGGCCATCAGGGTCTGGAGTACCTCTTCTTTCGGCGACTTCTCGTTCAGCGTAGCGAGTAAGGCGGTTTTTGACCGACCTCACCATCCGTTCCCAGGCACCTCCTTGACTCGGCGCCCCCGGCGGGGTGAATTTCCATTGCATGCGGTGCGTGAGGCCCAGCTGAGCCATAGCCGGTGCCCACTCAGCGTACGCCTGCCGCAGCTCGACGTCCGCGCCTCTGAAAATCGTCCCGTTGTCGCTGTACATGACTGACGGCCATCCTCGCCGCGCAGCCATCCTTCTCAGCAATTCGCCGCGCAGCCATCCTTCTCATCAGACTCAGCAATAATGGCCATGAGGCCATTATTGCTGAGTCTGTCGACAGCGAGGCCACCAGCTCCAGGTGCACGGCCCGCGTCGTCAGACAGGTGAAGAGCGCTCCCCATCTCTTCTCGTGACGTCGGCCGATGGTGATCGTCATCGGGCCGAAACAGTCGAGATCACAGTACGAAAATGGTCTCTGGAACGCCCCCAGGCGCTCCGCCGGCAGATCTCCAGTTTGTGGTGTTCTCGGGTGCGCCCGTCGTAGCCGACAAAACGCACACTTACTTGTTATGCTGCGCACCGTCGGCCGCAGCTTCAGGATCCAAAACCTTTGCCTGAGGTCGTTCACGACCCTCTCACGGCTCCCGTGTCCTGCCCTGGCATGCTCCCGTGCCACCAGTAGCTTCGTGAACGGATGTCTTCCGTCCAGGATGATTGGATTCTTCATCTCCGCTGGAACCTGCGCTGCTTTGATTCTCCCGTCCAGTACGAGCAGCCCGTCTTTGTACACTGGGTTGAGCCGGTACAAGGAGCTCCACCTAGGCGCCGTCTTGCCACTTGTGATCTTTTCAATTTCTTGCGTGAAGCTGTCCCGTTGTGACCTCTGATACCACAACATCTCGGCCCGTTCTAGGTGTCGTACCTCGAGGTTGGCTCGACGATCTCGGCACTTTTCTAAGAATAACAAAACCATCGCTGTGCATCTTATGAGGCGCTCGTAACTCGAAAAGCGCGTCACATCCGGTAGGCAGTCCAGCTCCCTCGCCCTTGTGGTGTAAAAGGCGACGTGTTCTTCTTTATCCTCGACTTGGGCGGGACTCTCCGCGGGCCACTCGCTCATAGGCCTGCGCAGGAAGTCTGGCCCTTTAAACCATGGGTCCTCGTCGCTCCTCGGAACATAGCCCGTTCTCGTGGCTAGGTCCGCGACGTTGTTCTTAGTGCTCACCCACCTCCACTGGTGGACAGATGTCAGTTCGGCGATTTCCCCCAGGCGGTGCGCGACATACGGCGTGTACTTCCGGCTGCCGTTCTGTATCCAACACAGCACCACCTGTGCATCAATCCAGTAGAAAACGGTATCCGTTTTCCACCTGTGTTCTGCTACGACGGCGCTTCCCAGCCTCGCTCCGACCAGGGCGGCCTGTAGTTCCAGCCTCGGTATGGTTTGGGCCTTCAACGGCGCTACTTTGGCCTTGGCTGCGGCCAACACGACTCGAACATCTCCATTTTCCTGTTCCATCCTCCAATAGACGGCTGCGGCGTATGCGTCTTTGCTCGCATCACAAAATACGTGCAGCTGCCGGCTCCTCGTCGGGCTCCCCCCGTTGTAACTCCGGGGCAGCTCGAGATGGCTGATGTATTCCATGTCTGTCAGCCAGCGGGTGAAGTCCTCGGCTGCCTCAGCTGGCAGCGGCTCGTCCCAGTCCAGCTTCTGACGCCACAAGCCTTGTAGGATGACTTTGGCGGTAATGGTGTAACAGCTAAGTAGCCCCAGCGGATCGTAGATACTCATTACGGTGCTAAGGGCCTCCCTTTTCGTCGGCGCGCGCTGCAGCTCACGGACCTCCACAGGAACTCTAGATAGCGACGTGTTGAATTTTAGTTTGTCACCTTTGGAGTCCCACAGCATGCCCAGGGTCTTCTGCTCGTCCTTGGTGACGTGCTGCGTAGTATTCTCAGCTAGGCGGTCCTCAGGCAGCTCCTCTAGCACCCTCCGGTCGTTGCTCGTCCAGCCTCTTAAGTGGAAGCCACCTTTCCTGTGCACCTGGTCCACTTGCTCTACAACCTGCTTGGCCTTCTCCCGGTCTGGATAGCTGTCCACGTAGTCATCCATGTAATGGGCTTCGGAAATAGCGCGATGGGCTTCCGGGTGTGACTCAGCGAATTCTTCCGCGTTCCTATTCCGGGCTGAGTGTGCCAGGAACGGCGAACACGACGCTCCAAAAATCATCACCACCATCTTGTACCTGGTCGGCGGCTCGTTCGGGTCCTCTCTCCACAGGAACATCTGGGCCGGCTGGTCTTCTCGTCTGACTTTCACACGAAGGAACATCTCCTGTATATCGGCCTTCACAGCCACAGCTTCCTCCCTGAACCGGAACAGGATTCTTGGCAGTGACGTCAGAAGGTCAGGCCCCTCCAACAAGTGATCATTAAGGCTCACGCCGCTTGTCTTCGCCGCCGCGTCGAAAACCAGTCGCAGCTTACCCGGTTTGTTTGGGTTTTTGACCGGGAAGTGCGGCAGGTACCATGTACGGTCGCTTCCGGCCTCCGTCCCGTCGCATTTTTCCGCATATCCCTTGCTTATGAGATTTTTCATCTGCCCATGGTACTGCGCCTCGTCTTCTGGGTTTTTCCTGAGCTTGTGTTCTAAGTTCTTAAGCCTCTTCAGCGCATTGTTGTAGCTGAGGGGTAATTTGACGCCGTCCTTGCGCCACAGAAGTCCCACTTCGAATCGACCGTCTTCCGTTCTCTTGGCCGTCCTGCCAAAGAGGTCGATGGCCCGCTGCTCGCCGTCTGTCAGCCTCGCCTTAGCCGCTATTCCCAATGCGTCTATATCGAAGTGTTTCTTCACCATTTCTTCGAGCCGTTCGCCTCTGGTCTCGATTGTGGATATGTGCAGGATACTCTCATCATCCTGCCTTATGATGCGCCTCGGGATGCTGCCGTGGATCACCCAGCCGAGTTTGTCTTTGAGGCCGCAGGCTGGTTCCTTTTCCCGATTCTCAGTTCTCTTGACACGATGAGCTGCCAGTTGTCCGTACCGATGAGAAGTTGGGGTTTCTCGTTCTCATAACACATCTCTTCATCCCTGAGATCGTGCAGGTGAGCGAGTTGCAGCAATGATTCCGGAACGGATTGAGTGAGCAAGTTCAATCCGCCCACCGTTCTCGCAGTGATGTCGTGCCTGGTACCGTCGTGACCCCGTACGCCCAGTCGTACGAGTCGGCTTTTTTCCTCATTCCTCTCGGCATTGATCCCGTGCATCCGCAGCACTTTCGACGGACCGTCTGCGCCGATAGCCTTCGCGACGTCTTCATCCAGCAGAGTCACTGTCGAGCCCTCGTCGAACAGCGCGAAGATGTCCGCTTCGCCCCGTGGACCTACGACTTGAACCCTTCTCATCTTGAGTTTTACCGCACGGTCGGACGTGACCGATGCGGTAATAACGGCGTCCTCAGCCTGTGGAGCGCCGCCGGACCTCTCCTCGTGCAGCAACGTGTGGTGCAGCCGCTTACAACCCTGTGCGCCGCACCGTTTCGCCTTACAGTTGAATCTTCTGTGTCGACTCGATATGCACAGGAAACACAGCCCCTCTTTCCTGACTGTGTCCCATCTCTTTGGTACGCTCATCTTCTTGAAGGTGGCGCAGCGAGGCAGAGCGTGATCATTGGCACATATCGGGCACTTCATTGCTTCCTCGCGTACCTTCTTGGGTTGGCTGTGGCTCGGCGAACCCCTGCCCTCATCTGTCACCGCGAAGACTGGTCTTCTTGCTCTGGTTTCACTCTTGTTCGGAGGTTGACGCGGTGTTTCTCTCTTCGATGTCGTGCTGAATCCGTAGCGCAGCGCCCTGTCCGCTTCCCTCATTAAGAATTCAGAGAGAAGGACGACATCGGGCTCGTTCCTGAAGCGCGACGTCTCTTCTGCGTAGTCGTACCACTTGCTTTTCTCGTAGGGACTGAGCTTCTCTAGAATGTCTCTCGTGAGCAACGGGTTGAAAAGGTACCCGTGCCTCAGCCTCTTCAGGATAGCCACCATGTTCTGAATCTTCACGGCGAATTGATTGAGTTCCGCCGCCGAACCTCCGAGCCTCGGTAGCCTCTTCAGGTCTTCCATCATGCGGTCCACCATAACTTCTGGACGTCCGAAGCATTGTTCTAGAGTCTTCATGATTTGTTCGGGCGGCGTAGCGACGCTCAGCAGTGGTGCCACGGCTTCCCTGGCTTCTCCCCGTAAGCAGTTCCTCAGCCGAGCTAAATTCTCGATCGGTTTCAGCTTGTAGAATGCAGTGGTGTCTTCCATGGCTGCTTTGAAGGACAACCATTCGGTGGGAGCCCCTGAGAATGTAGGCAGCTCCGTTGTGTGGCGCGTCTGGCGTTGATTCAGCAGCTTGTCTAACGTTTCAGCGAGATGTTCCACAGTTGTTTATTATATTATACACATCCATGGCCCAGGAACACGAAAAAACTTATTGTTCCTTCGGCGGGATTCGAACCCACGACCCCCGGCTTCACCAACGCAATGAACCACTGAGCCACAGAGGTCGTCAAAACATAATGAATAAACAAACATAAACATAACGAAAAAACTAAAATGTTTTTATTATTTTATTTACTTAGGTACTAAAAATCATCCGAAATAAAAACCGAAATTTTACATAAAATCTATCAGTCTCGAATCTTCATGAATATAAAAGGGCCGGCTTTTTCAACACATAGCCTGGCTCTGATAACGTTTTTTGTTTAAAGTAAAGACGGTCTAAAAATTCATCATTTAATAAACTGTTATCTATTCTATACTAATATTATAAATGCGAAAGTGTGTCTGTCTGTTTATCTGTTACCTACCTCTGCACGCTTTAACCGCTGAACCGATTTTTATGAAATTTGGTATAGATGTCGTGGCCATATCGTAGATTTGCTCACTTCATGAAATACTCGAGAATTTCATGAAATGGTCGCATTTCATGAAAAGTTTCTCTGTCTATTGGCCACATCATGATGTGGCCTGCCGCCTGGGCAGATCAATGATAAGAAATCGTTTATCGATATGGCCAACTACTCGTGGCTACTTCACGAATGAATGGTCCAGATAATTTGACATATTATATCGTAAAATAATTACATTAATTACCTGCAAGGAGAAAGAGGCCCTGCAAGCGCTTTGATTATGTGTATTAGATGGCGGTCGCTACGAGAATATTTTTTTTCGTGGTGAAAAAGTTAATAATTTATTAATAAACGAGGCAGAAAGTTATAACAAAAGAGTTTACGACAAAAACGTTCTCGAGTACCATGCAAGTTACGCAAAGAGACCTACAACCACCATCTACAATATTCACCTACGAGATACACCTATAACTACCTACACCGATACTTACACTTAGGTATTTACTTATCTAAGTTTAGATTACAAAAAAAACCTTTTTTTTTAATTTTCGCGCAATGTTTATGTCAGTGGGACTTAAATGACAATAAACTAACACCGGCATATTTAGCGGAACACAAAAAAAGGTCCACAATTAAAAAGATATGGTTTTATTTTAAAATGTACTTACTACACTTCTTTTGTTATTTAAAGTTTTATTCGTTTTACTTAAAATGAGATCACATTTAGAATAGATTTTGCGAGTAAATGCTATTTGTGAAAAATGGTAAATTTTTGAACTTTTCATGTAACCGGGAAAAGTGAAAAATAATATTAAAATAACAATTAATTAAATTAGAATAACCTAACCAAGAGCATGTCAGGACATGTCTAAGGAGGGTTCCGTAACCATAAACGCGTAATATGCTTTTTTTTAATTACCTACTCTAAAAGTTACTTGGTTCACAATAATTTTCCTAAAGAGTTTTTAGCATGATGATCTATCAGCATGGAAATTTGCAAGTTTCTATCTCCTATAGTTTAAAAATGCTAGGGGGGGGGAACAACTTACAAACTACTTTGGAGGCCGATTACTCGAAAATGGTCAACTTTATAAAAAACTAGCGACCCGCCCCGGCTTCGCACGGGTATAATACTGATACTAATACTGCGGGTACCTTACTCATAGATCTAAACTCCCTCATACCTTACTCATAGATCTATCCCTCCCGCACGCGCACGCCTTGGTGACGACCACTTCGCAACGGGCCGTGCAGCAGAAATCGTAATATTTTAATTTCGCCATAACTTCAAAACCAAACGTCCAATTTTAATTATTCAAAGACCAAATATTATCTACATAAACTGTACTTGGTGATGAAATAATTTATTTTGATAAGGAATAATAGCATGAGTAAAATAAACGCGTTTAAATGTAGTCAAAAAAAAATTCAAGTTTTCTAAATAAAAAAATGGTTGTTGTGCCTCACTCGACATAGTTACATAGGTATAGTGTGTCGCGGACTTTTTTGTAGATATTTATAAGATCTACAATTAATTAGAACATTTTATGGTTCTATCTTTTATAGTTTAGGCAGCGTACGCAAAATAAGTAACTTTTCTGGTTGATTTTTTACACCTTGTGTCCGGAAAACCCAAATATCTTACGGAACCCTATTTTTTTCCAAAATAAAATTTAGCCTATGTTACTCGTGGATAATGTAGCTTTCGAATGGTGAAAGAATTTTTGAAATCGGTCCAGTACTTTTTGAGCCTATTCATTACAAACAAACAAACATACAAACAAAGTTTTCCTCTTTATAATATTAGTGTAGATTAACGTATGAAACCTTGCCTTTATTTTAAAAGACCTTTTCTACGATACCCCACACGATGGGGTAGAGTGAAAAAATATTTTTCATCCCCATTTCAGACAGACAGACGAACGGACGGACAGAGCAAAACTATAAGGGTTCCTTAAGTATTACGGAACCCTAAAAATGGTGATTAATATCGCGTATTTCCTCCACGTGCTCTTATTAAAGTTTCTACCCGTCTAGGCATACTGAGACTGCACTTTGTCAATTACCTACTTTCTTTGTAAAAAATAATAGAATAAACACAAAAAAAAACTGTTTTTCTGACACGACTGACACCATTAATGCCGGCAGAAGTGTTGCTATTGCTATTTATGGATTAGAACTTACTATTAGGGAATATGTTTTACATTTGGGAAGTTTAAGAAACCAAAAATTACCTAATAATATAAAATTTTAAAAACCAATTTTGCATTGATATATATCATAAAAAGGCCTTTGATATATATCGGATATATATCGGATATATATCGGATATATATCATGATATATATCCATTGATATATATCCTCGAACCCTGATAAGAAGATTGGCAAAAAATTGTATTCATAACAGCATTATATCAACAAAGAGTTCTATAAACCTATCATAAAGTTATAGAGGCCAGGACCCTACTTTAACAGTACTATAAGATACAAGATGGCCAAACTCTTAACAGCTGATTACTAAAAAACTGACATTTGACACAAATATTTTGTCAATGTTATTTTGTAAACAAAATAATTATTTCTGATTTTATAAAATAATGCAAGCTTTACACATCTTTGATGTCATTGAACAACTAGAAATACGCGTCGAAGAAAAGTGTACAGAAGTAGGGTTGAACCGGTTGATCCGTTTTCTTTGGACGTTTGTGTATGTATCAGTACTACCTAACCTTATCTTCCTCCAACCAGTTTTCACTTCTCTGCCTTTTAACAGTCGAGATCAATTGCAATGCCATTAAGGTGGTTCGTTTCCCATACAAAAAAACAATGGACATTATTTAGGTAATTTCATACTATTACTACATAAATTTATATGCACATCTATTTATTCTGCAATACAATTGTCGCAAAATATATTTAAAATACTTTATTTCACACAGAAGTCACATATTTATTGAATTTTAGACAAAAAGTGACATAAGTTACAAATGTCACTTTTTGTGGAAAATTCAATAAAAATGTGACTTCTGTGTGAAATAAAGTATTTTAAATATATTTTGCGACAATTGTATTGCAGAATTTATGTAGTAATAGTATGAAATTACCTAAATAATGTCCATTGTTTTTTTGTATAGGAAACGAACCACCTTAAAACTACTTGTATAATAATGTTAGGTACTACAAAAATAAATTCAAATAGATACGATAAATTATTGATCGTTGACAACAGTTGACAACTTGAAATTATTTGACGTTCCGTATTGCGTAGACAACAAATTATTGTAGTTTTATACATATTATCTATGATCGATTCAATATGTTCGTCCAACTTCCTAATAATGGCAACATTTTTGCTTAAAGACAATTGTTAGTTATAGAAGGTTTATAGAACTGTTATGAATAGATAATTTTATCGAACGTTATATAAGCCTATCGAGCATTTTAACTATTATCCGTTATAAACGTTTTATAAGCTTTTTTTATGAATAAGACCGTAAATGTTCCCGTGCAGTAAAAAGTTGAATACGATCGGGGGTAAAACTATTTAGTAACTTCTGTCTGTAAAGCTTAGTGATTTTTTTTTGGATTTCCATAGATGTATAGAAATTATGTGTTTTGTGACAAAATTAAAAGTTTTAAAAACCCTCGAATTATAAAACAGTAAGCGAACTGATGATGATGACTTATACTTTATAGCTAAGAACACTCTTGATCTTGTCAACTTGTCGTTTAACGGAATTACGATGCCACGGACAGATACCCACACACAGAGACGTAAATTTTTTAACACCCCTCTGTTTGGATCGTGGGTTAAGAAGAAACACCAAGGCCACGAAATGTATGAAAAAACATACAAACGGACTACGTTACTACGTGTTTCCTCCCTGCATAATGCCAGTAGAGTAACAAATTTTTTCCTGAATATCTATGGATACTATTAGCATGTCCCTATGATTTCTTTTTTTTCATAAACTAATTATTATTTAAATTAGGACGTTCGAAAACTTAAAAAATAGCCAGATTTTCCGCTGTGTTTAAACATGCAGAAGGAAAACATTTGACTAAATTATATTAAAAAATGAAAACAATAGGAACACAGTTCAAGCCTTTTTTTAATTTTTAATGAAAGAAGTACATAAATCGGTTAAAATTTGGAGAAGGAATCAGGGGACTACGAATCGTTGATTTTAACAGGTATTTTCAGTTCAAGTTGCAGTTGTCTCTATCGCACTCGCACACATTGATCGCGACACTGTGGAAGAGCAATTTTACAAATACCTTTTTTATTTCTCTAACCCTTGGTGTTTCCTCTTAATAGAAATAAAGTTTTAGCAATCAGCATGTTTAAAATATTTTTATAACCATTTCAGTACTTCAATAACGAGAAATACGAGGTCGAGAAGTACGACGAGAGCCTCAAGAAGTACGAGGACGCGTCCCTCAAGACCGCGTCCAGCCTGGCCGCGCTGAACTTCGGCCAGCACGCCATCTTCAGCGCCGGCCTCAGCGTCATCATGGTGATGGCTGCTAAGGAGATCGCTCAAGGTGAGCCTTTGATTTGCTAATAAAGCGGGAATTTGCAAGAAAGAAATGTAACTTTAAATAAATAGTTTATTGAGGTACTAGTTCAAAATTAAGTACCTGGGTAGATTAAAAAAATATATAATCACAAAAATTGTTTACCAGGGTTCGATTCCACCACATTCCGAGTTTTCGAACAACGCAAATATTATACATACGCATACCAAACTGCCAATAGGACTGACATAATAGAGTCCAAATTATTGATATAATATATATTGTTGCACGACGAAAAAAAAAGACATCCTAAAAATGCGCAGTTTTCCAGGGATAAGACCTAGATCGATTTTACTCCCCCATTTTACTTATTCATATTTCATGCATACTGAATTTCATGGTAATACTTGCAGCCGTTACCGAGATTACTATTATATTATATGTTGCCCGCGACTTCGTGCGTACAAAAGTTAATCTCACGGAAACCGTACATTTTTCCGCGATAAAAAGTAGCCTATGTCCTTCCCCTTAGTCGAGAAGATCTAGTATACAGATATTTTAATCTTGTGTACTTAATATTATAAAGGGGAAAAGTTTGTTTGTTCGTATGTTTGTTCGTTTAAATTGAATAGGCTCCGAAACTACTGCGCCGATTTTGATGAGATTTGGCACAGATGTAGATCACGGGGAAGGACATTGTTTCCGTGGGATAATGTATTGACGCAAAAGTGTTATATGTTTATACCAGTGGCGCCCTTTATCCATACCCCAATACCTGTTTCAGCTATACCAGTGGCGCGCTCTGTTCACTACCGACTGTTACAATGAAAATAAAAATGCATCTAAAAATGTAACAATGTATGTCAGTGGTTTCCTCTTTACCTGGATCTACTTTTCGTATTACATACTAGTGGCGCCCTCTGTCCACATCCTGTTTCAGGCAACATGTCGGTCGGCGACCTGGTGATGGTGAACGGGCTGGTGTTCCAACTGTCGGTACCGCTGGGCTTCCTGGGCTCGGTGTACCGAGAGGTGCGGCAGGCGCTGCTCGATATGCAGACCATGTTCACGCTGATGTCGGTGCGCTCCCGCGTCTCGGTACGTACTGTAGTAGCTCAGGTAAACATCAGCGCTGTAGCACCACAGGTAAACTTACGTCATCGTTAGTAGCTCAGATAAACTTCGTTTACCGTAGTAGTACCACAGGTACACTTACATCACCGCTGTAGCACCACAGGTAAATTAAATTAAATTAAATTAAATTAAATTAAATACCATTTATTTCAGGCTGCATAAGCCCATATTATAAATACCTTATAGACTAACATACATATTACTATATTATATAACTAACACTAACACTAAACACGTATTGTCTGCGACACTTACATCACCGCTGTAGCAACACAGGTAAACTTACATCACCGCTGTAGCACCACAGGTAAACTTACATCACAGCTGTAGCACCATAGGTAAACTTACATCACCCTTGTAGCACCACAGGTAAACTTACATCACCGCTGTACCACACCGTTTTTGTAGTGCGTTTTGGACTACGGATAGAACTGTCTGAACGACTAGAATGCGTCTATTTGGACTGCCGGCGTCTTACTTAATACGTCAAAACTCGCCATAACGCGCGGTTTGAACTGTGGAAAATGTGCTGTCATCGACATGCCAATGCATTTTTAATTACATTTCTGATCGAGCTGTCAGCCTGACGCATTTTTAATTTTGGTCCGGAAGGTGGTTTGGATCGGTGCGTGCTATTTCCTGCGGTCAGTGACTGGCGCTACTTTTCCATTTAAGATTCTGTTCAGCAATTAGTTAATTGCTTAAAAAATGTCTATCACTTACTACTAGGTAGGTGCACACTTAAAGTAATCCTTAATTCATGTACGCTGTATTCAACACTGTATGAGAAATGTAACACGAATTCAGCAGCCTTCATAACTATGTATGTTAATAGTGTTGTCTT